>CM061063.1:254005040-255205040 GCA_030762895.1 Sophora flavescens | reverse complement strand
TAGGTTTGACATTTGTTGACATATCATACAACCAATTAGAGGGTTCAATTCCAAGCATTCCAGGCTTTCAAAAAGCTCCAACTGAAGCATTGAGAAATAACAAAGGCTTGTGTGGTAATTTCTCTGGCCTTGAGTCTTGCCCACCATCAAGCAACAAATCTCATCAACACAATAACAACAAAGTCGTAATCCTTGTTTTACCAATTACTTTGGGTATTCTGATACTTGCACTATTGGTGCTTGTAATTTCAAGTCGTCTTTACCAAAGTGCAAGTACAAAGCAAAATCAGGTAGCAGAGCCACCAACTCATAATCTCTTTGCAATATGGAGTTATGATGGGAAAATGGTGTATGAGAACATCATCGATGCCACAGAAGAGTTTGACAACAAATATCTCATTGGAGTAGGAGGGTATGGATCTGTTTACAGAGCTGAGTTGGCCACTGGTCAAGTTGTTGCTGTGAAAAAACTTCATTTAATACCAAAGTGATGAAACATCTAATCTCAAAGATTTTCGAAGTGAGATAGAAGCTTTGACAGATATTCGGCATCGTAACATTGTAAAACTATATGGTTTTTGCTCACATTCTCGATACTCATTTTTGGTCTATGAGTTTGTGGAAAGGGGTAGCATTGATAAGATTCTTTGTAATGATGCACATGCAACTGAGTTTGATTGGATTAAAAGGCTAAATGTTGTTAAAGGTGTAGCTAATGCGTTAAGATACATGCACCATGATTGCTCACCTCCTATTGTTCATCGAGACATTTCAACAAAGAATGTTCTTTTAGATTTGGATTATGAGGCCCATGTCTCGGACTTCGGAACAGCTAAGCTTCTTAATCCCGATTCATCCAACTGGACCTCATTTGCTGGCACCTTTGGATATGCTGCTCCAGGTTAGTTAATTTCCTTTTTTCCTTCTAATTACAGAATTGATCATATGGTTCTCTAGTTTTTATTTCATACTTATTTACGACTACATTACTACTTTATAATACTTCGTATATTTCATGCTTTGTTACTAACATTTTAATATTTTTATGGATCATATTTCTTTTTATTTGTTGTAGAACTTGCTTATACTATGGAAGTAAATGAGAAATGTGATGTGTATAGCTTTGGTATATTTGCCTTGGAAATACTTTTTGGAAAGCATCCTGGAGAAATTATATCATCAACAATGTTATCATCTTTCGGGAGAGTGGTGGCTTCAGCACTTGACAATTTGTCGTTGAAAGATAAGTTGGATCAACGTCTTTCACATCCTACAAATCAAATTGGCATGGAAGTGATATCGATCGGAAGGCTAGCAATTGCATGCTTGACTGAAAATCCAGGTTCTCGCCCTACCATGGAACAGGTAGTCAAGGAACTCGTAAAGCCAAAGTCAGCTTCCTTGGACTAGTTCACACAATCAATCACACCGAAAGGTTGTTGGAAGATTATTGCACTTCACAACATATCTTAGTTCTACTTACCCTCTTTTGTAACATTGTAAATATGTTTTAATTTGTAATGTAATGCCATGTAGATTTATAGCAAGATTTTGTACCCTAATAAAACAAATAATCATTTATAATTAGAATAAAATCATCTCATAAATGTTCCTTTGTTGCCCCCTTTATACCAAATAGTAGCCAAGTGACTTTTGCACTTCTTAAATCTTAATTATCTAAGGAAATGGAATTTGAGCAAATTGTGCTTAAATGTAGTTGAGATATTTTATTTGCATATAGATATTGATGAAACCTCTTTGCACACATCTCCAATTTTGTGTTTGATATTTGCATTTAAAAACAAGACTAATAATTAAAATTGACTCAATTAATATTCTCTTCTTTTTTAAAAAAATAAAGATATTACATTCTATATGCCTAACTATGGCGTTCCAATTTCCAAAGCTTATGTCCATGAAGCTCATACCATTTTGGTGGCTTCTTTTAATGTGCTTCTTTCGCTTCCTAGTCGCCTCTTCACCTCAAAATGCTTCAGTTGCAGCAATGCAAGGCAGCGAAGCGAATGCACTGTTGAATTGGAAAGCTAGCCTTGACAACCAAAGCCAGGCGTTGCTCTCTTCATAGACTGGCAATAGTCCTTGCAACTGGGTGGGAATCGAATGTGATGAGTCTGTCTTCAACATAAGTCTTCCAAGTTTTGGTCTAATAGGTACGCTTCAAAGTCTCAACTTCTCGTCACTCTCCAACATCCGCAGTATAGATATAAGCAACAACTCATTTTATGGAACCATTCCCAAAAGCATGGGTAATCTGTCAAAACTCTCATATCTTTAACTTGATTACAATCGTCTCTTCGGGACTATTCCAGTTGAGATAACACAGCTGGTTGGTCTTGTAGAACTTGGTATTACCATATGCAATATCACTGGTTCTATCCCTATTTCATTAGGAAACGTGACAAAGCATGAAATACTACATTTATCCAAAAATGAGCTTTCGGGATCAGTTCCTTCCACTTTTGGAAGCTTGACAAAGCTTAAAACACTATAGTTTTCTGAAAATGAGCTTTCTGGACCAATTCCTTCCACTATTAAAAACCTGACAGAGCTCAATGATCTAGAACTATCCTATAATGAACTTTCTGGACCAATTCCTACCACCATAGGAAACATGAGAAATCTCATATTTATATTTATCTGGAAATAAGCTTTCTAGACCAATTCCTTCCACTATTGGAAACTTGACAAAGCTCGAAACACTATATTTTTCTGAAAATGAGCTTTCTGGACCAATTCCTTCCACTATTGAAAACCTGACAGAGCTCAATGATCTAGAATTATCCTATAATGAACTTTCTGGGCCAATTCCTACCACTATAGGAAACTTGAGAAAGCTCGAAACACTATATTTACATGAAAATGAGGTTTCTAGATCAATTCCTTCCACTATTGAAAACCTGACAAAGCTCAATGATCTAGAATTATCCTCTAATGAACTTTCTGGACCAATTCCTACCACCAAAGGAAGCTTGAGAAAGCTCAAATATTTATATTTATCCAGAAATAAGCTTTTTGGACCAATGCCTCCCACTATTGGAAACTTGAAAAAGCTAATTGATCTTGAATTATCCTCAAATGGACTTTCTGGACCAATTCCTTCCACTATTGGAAACTTGACAAAGCTCGAAACACTATATTTTTCTGAAAATGAGCTTTCTGGACCAATTCCTTCCACTATTGAAAACCTGACAGAGCTCAATGATCTAGAATTATCCGATAATGAACTTTCTGGACCAATTCCTACCACTATAAGAAACTTGAGAAAGCTCAAAACACTATATTTACACGAAAATGAGCTTTCTGGATCAATTCCTTCTACTATTGAAAACCTGACAGAGCTCAATGATCTAGAATTATCCTCTAATGAACTTTTTGGACCGATTCCTACCACCATAGGAAGTTTGAGAAAGCTCAAATATTTATGTTTATCTGGAAATAAGCTTTTTGGACCAATTCCACCCACTATTGGAAACTTGAAAAAGCTAGGTGATCTTGAATTATCCTCAAATGGACTTTCTGGACCAATTCCTTCCACTACTGGAAAGTTGACAAAGCTCGAAACACTATATTTTTTCGAAAATGAGCTTTCTAGACCAATTCCTTCTACTATTGAAAGCCTTGTGAGCTCAGTGATCTAGAAATATCCTATAATGAACTTTTTGTACCAATTCCTACCACCATAGGAAACTTGAGAAAGCTCAAATATTTATAGTTATCTGGAAATAAGCTTTCTGGAACAATTCCTCCCACTATTGGAAACTTGAAAAAGCTAAATGGTCTTGAATTAAACTCAAATGGACTTTCTGGACCAATTCCTTCCATTGTTGGAAACTTGCCAGAGTTCAATTATCTAGACTTATCCTATAATGATTTTTATGGACCAATCCCCCCCCCCCCCCCCAACAACACACACACACAGAAGGTAGGTTGCTCAAGTTGAATGGCATTTATCTTACAGGAAATAAGCTATTGGGATCAATTGCTTCCACTATTGGAAACTTGACCAACTTAAAAATTATACAATTAGCATATAATAATTTCACAGGCCATTTGCCTCTCAATATTTGCCTTGGTGGAATGTTGACAAACTTTTCTGTTAGCGATAACTATTTCACGGGTCCCATTCCAAAGAGCCTGAAGAATTGTTCCAATCTTATAAGATTAAGGCTTGATCAAAACCAATTTATAGGAAACATAACAGAAGATTTTGGTGAATATCCAACTTTGAACTACATTGATTTGAGTGACAATAATTTTTATGGACACCTTTCACCAAAGTGGGTGAAGTGCTATAACCTCAAAAGCCTCAAGATCTCCAACAACAAGTTATCCGGTGGTATGCCACCAGAACTTGGGGAGGACACCAACTTGGATGTACTTCACCTATCTTCAAACCACCTTACAGGAAAAATTCCAAAAGAGCTAGGTAAATTGACCTTGTTGATTGAGCTATTGATAAGCAACAATAATCTTTCAGGAAATGTTCCTATACAAATAGCATCATTGCAAGAACTTGAAACCTTGGACCTTGCGGCAAATGATTTCAGTGGCTTCATCACAAAAGAACTCGAAAGTTTGGCCAAGTTATGGCAGTTGAATATGAGCCTAAATAAATTTGATGGAAATATTCCTGTTGAATTTGGCCGATTCAAATCTCCTCAAAGTCTCGATCTTTGTAAGAATTTTTTGGGAGGAACAATACCCTCAACCCTTGGAGAGTTGAAAAATTTAGAAACATTGAATCTCTCACATAATAATCTTTCTGGTGTCATACCCTCTAGTTTTGATGGTATGTTAGCCTTGACATTTGTTGACATATTATACAACCAATTAGAGGGTTCACTTCCAAGCATTCTAGCCTTTCAAAAAGCTCCAATTGAAGCATTGAGAAATAATAATGGCTTGTGTGGTAATTTCTCTGGCCTTGAGCCTTGCCCAACACCAAACAACAAATCTCTTCATCATAAGAACCACAAAGTCTTACTCCTTATTTTACCAATTACTTTGGTTGTTCTGTTACTTGTAATATTGGCGCTTGTAATTTCAAGTCGTCTTTACCAAAGTGCAAGTACAAAGGAAAATCAGGTTGCAGAACCACAAACTCAGAATCTATTTGCAATATGGAGTTATGATGAGAAAATGGTCTATGAGAACATTATTGATGCCACAGAAGAGTTTGACAACAAATACCTCATTGGAGTTGGAGGGTATGGATCTGTTTATAGAGTCGAGTTGCCTACCGGTCAAGTTGTTACTGTGATAAAACTCCATTCAATACCAAATGAGGAAAGATCTAATCTTAAAGTTTTCCAAAGTGAGATAAAAACTTTGACAGAAATTCGACATCGTAACATTGTGAAGCTATATGGGTTTTGTTCCCATTCTCGATTCTCATTTTTAGTTTATGAGTTGGTGGAAAGGGGTAGCATTGATAAGATTCTTTGCAATGATGCACATGCAATTGAATTTGATTGGAATAGAAAGGTGAATGTTGTTAAAGGTGTGGCTAATGCATTATGTTACATGCACCATGATTGCTCACCTCCTATTGTTCAACGAGATATCTCAACAAAGAATGTTCTTTTAGATTTTGATTATGAGGCCCATGTCTCGGACTTCGGAACAGCAAAGCTTCTTAATCCTGATTCATACAACTGGACCTCATTTGCAGGCACCTTTGGATATGCTGCCCCAGGTTAGTTAATTTCCTTTTTTCCTCTTCTATTCTAACTATAGAATAGATGGTTCTATAGTTTTCCTTTCATACTTATTCACAGTCACATTACTACTTTATAATTATTTGTATATTTCATGCCCTGTTACTAACAATTTACTATTTTCTGCATGATATTTCTTTTGATTCGTTGTAGAACTTGCTTATACTATGGAAGTGAATGAGAAATGTGATGTGTATAACTCTGGGATATTATCCTTGGAAATACTTTTAGGAAAGCATCCTGGAGAAATCATATCATCTACAATGTTATCATCTTCTGGGAGAGTTGTAGCCTCACCACTTGACAATTTGACAGTGAATGATAAGTTGAATGAACGTCTTTCTCATCCTACAAATCAAATTGGCATGGAAGTGATATCGATTGGAAGGATAGCAATTGCATGCTTGACTGAAAATCCACGTTCTCGCCCTACCATGGAACAGGTAGTCAAGGAACTCATAATGCCGAAGTCAGCTTTCTTGGGCTAGTTCACACAATCAATCACACTGGAAGGTTGTTTGAAGAATGTTTCACTTCCCAAGCATATCTCAATTCTACTTACCCTCTTTTGTAACATTGTGAATATGTTTTAATTTGTGATGTAATGGCATGTAGATTTATAGCAAGACTTTGTACCCTAATAAAATAAATAATTATTTATAATCACAATAAAATCATCTCATAAATGTTGCGACACCCCTTCTTGGGTCATCACATAGTAACACACTGCGGAAAAATAAACGTTAATTATGCTGGTTACTTTCGAAAATTAATATTATATAACACTTTTCTTAATACCAAAAATGGTGATAATTGTTTTTTTCTTTTTAACTTAACGTACAACATCATACAACAACATAATCAAACATAACATATAGGTATATACCATCATATGCATCAGCAGTTTTGTACAAACTATATAACTATACAGGGCCTTTATCAGAACAGGCCATTCTCAACATAACTAAGTAAAGAAATAAAAATATAACAGACACGTAGTGAATCGTCTATGACCATATAACAAAACATGGCTCTCAGTAGCAAGCGATAGACTGATGAAATCACTACCCCAAAAATGGAATCTACTTACAGCTGGTCGTATCTAATGATACCCATTAGGAAGATCATGGTGACAAATCCCACTCCCCGTAGAAATATCGGATGAAGACACGACTGCACCCTCATCTGGTGAATCGTCGTTGTCATCAAGAGGAATGTACTTGGGAACATCCTCTACGAACTCCTCTGGATCTATAACCATATCCTCTGGAGGTGATGCCGGTGCTGCCTCAGCTAACGGTTGTGCCTCAAGCTCCCCCTGATCAACCAGGTGCTGCAGTAGGAACCACATCGGAGGTAGGGATACCTCTATGGTCTCTACAGTATGATGCTCACGCTGTGGTCCAGTCGCTATGGTGCCCTCTACAGTATGTATACCCCCGGTATATGTCTCACTGTGGGCTCTAGGGTTAATACCCCACGTGCCTATGTTCTCCGCGTCCTCAAAACGGAGGGAACGAACCCCTGTGTGTGCCAACGGCATCGTCGGATCCATCTATACTCAGATAGAAATATACGCCATACAGAAAAGAGACCAACAATAAAACGTGCAAGGGTGAGAACCAATATATAGATTTTAAAACGATAACCATATGCACAACACTCAAACATCATTTAACATGTATAGTCAAAGATAACCAATTTATTTATCAAAGGGTTTCATACCCGACATTCGTAGTCATTTTTAAAAACAATGACACTTCAATATTCATCATCTAACTTTGGTACCTAATCTCCGGAGCTTCAACCACCAAATAAATGAGCTGATCAAGCTCTCGTTGTCAAATAAGGCAGGTTTTAATCGTTGCCATATAAGGCAGGTTTTAAATTAACCATAGCACTGTCCAAAACGAGGCACAGTGGATACTATTCATAGTATATGGTTTCATTGACCATGAAGGCACAATGATGCAACGTCATGAATACTTGCCATCAAGAATTCAAGTCCAATGCGTAGGCACGTCTACCCCAAAAATGCATGTAAAACGTTTTGTTCACGTCATTTTCTTTGTGCTCATTCTTTCCTTGTCGGAGCTCGAAGACTCACGACCAATCCAACTTTTAAACATTTAAGGTTAATCCATCGTTCCAACAAAACAGACTCCAAGTCAAAATGTGCAAATCACGAAATCTAGACCGATGCACTAGTCATAGATACGTAGATTGTAGCGCACAAAATAAATACAACGTTTTATAGGACATATAGCCCATAACTTCACCGTTGGGAAACACCGTCCACATCATTTAACACTAGAACCCCGACGTCTCGGCCTCTAGGTCCGTTTTTCATCTTTAAAATCATTTTCATTCTGTGAAACACAAAACAAAACAAAAGTTCCTCAACTTATCCAAGTTGTTGGAAATAACACCGTTGTATAAAAATAATTTACAGAAAATCCTTTTACGTTGGAAATTCGTTTTATAAACATTCTCAAAATCACTTAAAATTCATTTTCTTTCAAAACTCAATATTTTGAACCTGAAAATATTGCTTTGAAACAAATTCTCTGTTTTAACTAATATTACCGTTTTAATAATACTTCTGTAAATATTGTCGGAGTTGTCCGATGTTTGACGTTTTGAAAAAACGTTTTTAAGTTAATATATGACTTTTCTAGTAAAATAATTTTCCCAACACTAATAAAATTATTTTTGAAACTTGTTTCTTTAAAATAACATTTTCTAATATTTAGAAATTTCTTACGTATAATCACGGTTACATCCTCACCGTGACTCATAAAACACTCTTACGCCGTTAAATCATAAAATAATCACATTTTTCACTATTATCCATTTTTAACCAATCAAATAATTAAGTAATACTATATTACTATTTTCCATCAATTAAAAATATTATTTCATAAAAAGCTTTTTAATGTTTTTAATCTCGTAATAAATTGAGCACTGACCATTGTCAAGCTTTACAATCCACAATCAACATCATTAACAATTTCATGCCATTAATATAGCAAATAGCAATTAATGACATGCAACAAGATATAATAACAATTAAATGCAGATAATTTAAAAGCAAATAATACTAACTACGTAAAATAATAAATACACCCAATAAATAATACAGACTACAAACAAATTTTATACAGCTATCGAAAAAGCACCTCAGGTAATCCCCTTACCTCTAGCAGATTTTTCCTCCGATAAAATATTTGCCGTAAATCCAAGCGTCGGTATCACACGTACCCGATATAAAGCTTATCCTTCAACAACCACAACAACCAATCAACAATCAAACAACTTAAAAACACCTATTTCCCTACATGTTGGTTTCGGCCTTGGGGTTTTAAAATAGCTAAAAATTTCTAAAATTCCTAAGCTTTTGGATTTGTGATTCTCAATCACTCAAAACCCTAAATCAATACTTAAGATACAAGGATTGAAATAAAATACTCCAATCCTTTAACAAACCAAATTCGGTCATGTGTAAAATAATGGCTTAGAGATTTTAATTTGATCTAATCATCATGGAATCAATACATACATGAGCTATAAGGATTGAATAAAGCAAGACTAGTTAAAAAATGAACAAAGTTCCTCCCCGACAACAAACTAGGGTTCGGCCTTGTTAGGGTCAATAGGCAAGAAATTTTTGTTTGATGCATACTCTTGGATCTTAAATATAGAGAGGATATTAAGATCATAGAAATTGGTTTCATGCTCATTGGATTTTTCTATGAATTTCTATGGATTTTTGAATATGGAAACCCTAAGATGCAACATGATGATCATGGCTTCAAATCACAAAAATAAATGAAGAACATGATGATGATTAAGTAAGAAGAGTATGGTATACCTCTTGAAGATTGAAAATGAGCTAAGGATCAAGTACTTCCTTCACAAAAATGGCTATGGAAACTTAGAAATTTTAAGAGAAAATGGAAGAACAACTTCATGAAGAAGATGAAGTTAGGCTTTTATACCAATGAAATGGGCTCTCATGGAGGGGTTAAGCCGTGAGAAACTAGGGGAAAAAAGGGTCCAATCCATAAATTTTTAGGGACAAAGTTATAATCTTACACAATGGCAATTTTATGATAAAAAACAACCTTAAGGAAATTATGGTAAATTCCTAAAAAAAACCATCATTACAAATGTGAGTCATCTATATGACTCACCCCTTGTGAGTCATCTACATGACTCACCCCTTGTGAGTCATCTTGAATGACTAGCCATTGATCCCTTAGCGGGTCCCGGAAATCCCGTATTCAACTCCGTCGTTCACTCGATTTTATATAATACCTGCATAATTTATATTATTTCACTTTTTAAGTGAAAATTTTAAAATAGCCAAAGTCATTGGAAATTTCATAAAAACCCTAAGTATTTCGTTCGCGAGTCAAAATTAGGTAATTTGAGTAGTAAAATTCTTACTGTTATTAAATCGTAGACCGGGTTTCGTCTGAATTTTCGACCCAAAATTTAATCGTAACTCTCTACGGTAAAGTAGAGTATGGATATAAACTTGGTTTATCCAAAATCATTTTCTATGTTTTAAAATAAAAATATAAACATTTTTGTCTATTTTACCGATATAAAACAGTAAATAGTGAAAAACCGGGTGTTACAATACTACCCTACTAAAAAAATTTCGTCCTCGAAATTACGCACCTGTAAAAATATCAGGATATTGTAATCTCATTTTGTCCTCAACTTCCCATGTTGCTTCTCCAGTTGTATTATCCCAAATAACCTTGACTAAGGAAATTTGTTTAACCCTGAGCTGCTTAATCGTCTTTTTCGCGATTCGTACAGGTGTAGTCTCATAAGACAAGTTCTCTTTTAATTATACAACATCTGGTTCGATTACATGAGATGGATCAGGAATATATTTCCTCAGTTGTGAAACATGGAAAACATCATGAAGATTGGAAAGAAATGGTGCCAGAGAAATTTTATAGGCTACTGGACCCACACGCGAAGAATTTGGTAAGGTCCAATGAATTTAGGTGTGAGTTTTCTAGATTTAATTACCCTGCCAACCCCAGTCGCAGGCGTGACTCTCAAAAACACATGACCGCCTTCCTCAAACTCAATAGGTCGTCGCCTTTTGTCTGCATAATTTTTCTATCTACTTTGAGTTGTCCGCATTTTCTCCTGAATCATTTTCACCTTTTCTGTTGTCTGTTGCATGATATCTGGTCCTAACAATAGACTTTCACCGTCTTGGTACCAACATAGAGGTGTTCTGCACCGTCGACCATATAAAGCTTCATGCGGTGCCATTCCTATGCTTGAGTGGAAATTGTTATTGTAGGTGAATTCTATCAACGGTAGAAATTCATCCCAACTCCCAGTATGTTCCAACACACACGCTCTCAACAAGTCTTCCAGTGACTGGATTGTCCTCTCTGATTGTCCATCCGTTTGTGGATGGTAAGCCGAACTGAATCTGAGTTTCGTTCCCAGCTACTCTTGTAAACTTTGCCAAAACCTTGATGTAAATCTCGAATCACGATCCGAAATAATACTCGAGGGTACACCATGTAATCTGACAATTTCTCCTGTGTATAACTGAGTTAATCTCTCCATTGAATATTTTATGTTGATGGGCAAAAAGTGAGCCGGCTTGGCCAGTCGATCAATTATTACCCATATGGCATCATGCCTCTTTCGAGTCTTTAGCAAACTTGTTACAAAATCAATCGCAATACATCCCATTTCCATACTGGAATGTCCAAAGATTTAAGCATTCCTTCTGGCCTTTGATGTTCAATTTTAGCCTTTTGACAGACTAAACATGAAGCTACATATTCCATTACGTATCTCTTCATCCCGTACCACCAATATAACTGCTTGAGATCTTGATACATCTTGGTGGCTCCCGGATGTAAACTCAATTTACTCTCGTGAGCTTCCTCCAAAATTGACTTTCTAAATTCAGCATCATCAGGTACACAAATCCTTTCACCGAACCTTAAAATTCCATCTGTTCCTTCTTTGAATTATGATACCGCTCATTTCCGCACTAATTCCCTAAATAAAGCTTTCCTGGCGACATATCAACTGTTAATCACATATCTCGGAATTGTTTTAACAATTCGTGTACCTTAATCATCATTGTAGATGCATGCATAGATTTTTTACTCAAGGCATCCACTACTACATTTGCTTTTCCAAGATGATACTGTAGTTGAAAATCATAATCCTTCAAAAATTCCAACCAGCGTCTCTGCCACATGTTAAGCTCTTTTTGATCAAAAAGGTATTTCAAACTTTTATGATCACTGAAAACGTTAAACGCTGCTCCGTACAAATAATGTCTCCATATTTTTAAAGCAAAAACCACCGATGCTAATTCTAAGTCATGAGTAGGGTAATTCCTCTCATGAATATTCAATTGCCTTGAAGCATAAGCTACAACTTTCCAGTTTTGCATTAGTACACAACCTAACCCTTGATGCGAAGCATCACAGTATACCTCTAAAGGCTCCTTAGGATCAGGTAATACTAACACAGGTGACGTATTCAACCTTCTCTTTAACTCCTGAAAACTTTCTTCACACGCTTCGGTCCATGTAAATGCTTGGTCCTTCCGAGTTAATTGGGTAAGAGGTCCTACTATTTTGGAAAATCCCTCGATGAATCTCCTATAGTATCCATCTAAACCCACGAAACTATGGATTTCTGTTACCGTCTTTGGTCTTTCCCATTTTAAAACAGCTTCAACTTTTGACGGATCCACCGCGATTCCTTCATTCGAGATGACATGTCCTAAAAATTGAACTTTGTTTAACCAAAACTCGCACTCTTCGGGTTTTGCGTATAATTGTTTCTCCTTTAAAATTTGAAGAACCACATTGAGAAGTTCAACATGCTTTTCTTCACTAGGAGAATAAATTAGAATGTCGTCTATAAAGACAACGATAAACTGATCTAGATAAGGACGAAAAATCATATTCATGTAATCCATGAATATAGCAGGAGCATTTGTCACTCCGAACGGCATTACAAGATACTCATAATGCCCATAGCGTCTACGAAACGTTGTTTTCGGATATCCTCTTCCTTCACACGAATCTGATGATAGCCTGATCATAAGTCTATCTTTGAGAAAACCGCCACTCCACATAACTGATCCATCAAGTCGTCTATCCTCGGAAGCGGATACTTGTTCTTGATCGTCACTTTGAGTAAGATCAACCACATCCACGAGTTGTGTGGCTTAGTTATTTGTGAACTTATTCTGAAGTAAGCATTGCTTTGTCTTTCATCTTGTATATATTTGCAAACTAGAAGATGTAGACCTTATTTTGATCATTCAATGCAAATTCGGATTCATTGGACTTAGAATCCTTATCTTACACAAACTTTCTAAGCCTTGCTTTGTGTTTTTCATAAACAGATAATATCTTGAAAAAAATAAAACCATAGTTTAGCTTAGATGAAACTCTTTCATGTTGTGGAGAATATTCCTACACAGGTGAAACTATATAACATAGCCAAATATTCTTTCATAATTATAAGAATGCATGATGACGATTTCGGCAAGTATACCTAGTCGCAAGCAAGTAATACGGTGGTGACACCGGATATCGTTCTCAGGGATCGCAGACAAGTACCACTTCTCAAATTGAACTATTATTTAGACGATCGTTTGGAAGGAAGGGAGCTCAATATTAAATACCTAGCCCAACAAGAGTTAAAATAAACAAATTAAAAGGAGCAAGTTCTTTTTGGATTTTTATCAAACACTTAACAAGCACAAAGAGATGTGATTAACAAATGGATGAAAATGTTGGGGTTAGACTACACTAATCTTCCCTCAATTGCAATAAGATGGTTACTAACACAAGTCCTAATTCAATTATGACAGTCAAGCCTTTTAAAATACTCAAACACTAATTCCTTAGGTGGAATGAGCCTAAAACCCCAAATTAAACCCTAATTCCTTAGGTGGATTTGTAAGACTAAGCCCTCATTCATGTTTTGATGTATGACAAACAAAGTGTATTTTGCATAAGATTTTTAATTTTGACTACGTACCCATTACGTGTTAAGTTGCATGCAAGATCACTCGTCCAACAAAGCAAAACTAGCGCTCATCCAACACAGGGAAAATATAAGTGCTCGTCCAATGAAATGAACAACAAAGAAAGCGCGTCCACTAAAGTACAACAAAGTAAAAAGCTGACGTCCACTGAAGAAACAGAAGAGGTCGTCTGCTGACGTGGCACATGAAGCGCGTCCACTGAAGAAACAGAAGAGCTCGTCTGCTGATGTGGCACATGAAGCACGTCCACTGAAGAAACAGAAGAGCTCGTCTGCTGACGTGGCACTTGAAGCTCGTCTACTGAAAGTAACAGAAGCGCGCGTCTACTGATGTAAAAGGGGAGCTCGTCTACTGATGTAAAAAGAAGAGCTCGTCTATTGATAGTGACACTTTGAGCTCGTCTACTAATGATACGCGCTAAGATCTTAATGAGAACCTCTGTCCACTAACATGGCATATAAAGCTCGTCTACCAATTGGAGCCCGTCCAATTGCTTTGTGTTAGCACTCTCGTCTACCAATTGGAGCCCGTCCAATAACCTTGAGCTAATACTCCAGTCTGCTGACGTGGCAAATGGACACGGCTATTTTTCTATTCAATTAAACACGGATATATTACTCTTCAAAAAGACTTCGCTATCCTTTCAGATGGAAACAGTTATTTTTCAAGAAGGACGCAAACTCTACAAAGATTGACAGAATCTTATTTCAAGATCAAGAATCAAGAAAGCAGATTTTGTTAAATCAGATCCAAATCTGTTTTAAATGATCCCAACAGCTATAATTTGTCTTCTATATAAAGAGGGATCAAAGGAACACTTTTCAACATAACACATACAATAACAACAACACAACTCATTCTGATCCAAAGTGCTTCATCTCTGAGAAAAGTGTGATAGCAGTTAAAACTTCAATTTGTATAATCAGACTTTTTGATTCTTACTTCTACTCAATTCTTTTCGTGAATTAGAGTGATTAAGAGAGGGTATCTCTTAGGCTTTAACAAGGATAGAAGGGATCCTTGGGTATAGAAAAGCTAGTGTGCTTTCTGGAGATTTTTCAAGCAAGGAGGTTATCCTTGTGTTGTTGTAATTAGAATTGTGTAATTGCTGATTATAGTGAAGAAAACCACAGAGGTGTGGGACTAGATGTAGGCTTACCAGAGGAGGTAGCCGAACCTGGATAAATCGGTTTGCGTGTTCTTCTCATCCCTAAACTCCATATACTTGTTAACTTGAATCTTTAATCTGCAATCTGTGTTAAAATCTGTTGTTACTACTTATAAATCTTCTTGTCATCATTACTTGTTCCATAACCTGATTCTTGGGAATTAAAATTGATTAGAAACCAATTTTCTTTAAAGAAACATTGTTTTGCTTTAAATTGTTGAAAAAGTTTTCAATATCTCAATTCACCCCCCCTCTTGAGACCGTAGCCACTACCAACACATGACCGGAGACATCACAAAATTTACATCTTTCACTCCAAGGAAGGTGGAAATGTCACCTATGGAGACAACAACAAAGGAAAAATTCTTGGTGTTGGAACAATAGGAAAAAGTCCAGCAATCAAGATTGAGAATGTTCTCTATGTGGAAGGACTCAAACACAATCTACTAAGTATAAGCCAATTATGTGATATAGGCTACAAGGTAAACTTTAACTCAAATTTGTGTATGATCAAATATATTCATGATAATAACATAAAATTGATTGGAAATAGAATCAATAACATCTATATGCTAGACATAGATAACTTAATTTCCAATGATGCATGTTGCTTAATTTCCAAAGAGATGAAAATTGGCTTTGGCATAGGAGAATAGCTCACATTCATATGGATCACTTGAATAAATTGATTTCCAAAGAACTTGTAATCGGTTTACCAAATAAAAAGTTTGTTAAATAAGGCCTATGTGATGCATGCCAAAAGGGTAAACAAGTAAAAACCTCATTTAAGGCTAAAAACACTGTTTCAACTAGTAGACCCTTACAATTACTGCACATTGACCTTTTTGGACCTTCTAGGACAAAAAGCTTTGGTGGAAATCTCTATGCTCTTGTAATTGTTGATGACTTCTCTAGATTCACTTGGACCTTTTTCTTAGCACAAAAGAATGAAGCTTTTAAGAAAATGGCTAAGGTTGCTCAAAATGAGAAAGACGTGAAAATTGTTTCAATTAGGAGTGACCATGGAGGAGAATTCCAAAATGAGGAGTTTGATAACTTTTGTGATGAACATGGTATAAAACATAATTTTTCTGCACCTAGAACTCCACAACAAAATGGAGTAGTTGAGAGGAAAAATAGGTCACTTGAAGAAATTGCTAGAACCATATTAAGTGACTCTAATTTACCAAAGTATTTTTGGGCTGATGCTGTAAGTACTGCATGTTATGTTTTGAATAGAGTTCTAATAAGGCCAATTTTGAAGAAAACTCCATATGAACTTTACAAGGGAAGAAAACCTAACATTTCTCATTTTCATGTTTTTGGCTGTAAATGTTTTGTGCTAAATAATGGCAAGGATAATCTTGGGAAATTTGATCCCAAAGCTGATGAGGGTATTTTCCTAGGTTATTCATTAACTAGCAAAGCATATAGAGTGTTTAATAAGCATACTTTATCAATGGAAGAATCTGTTCACATAACATTTGATGAGTCTAACCCCAAAAGGTTGGGAAAGGACATTTTTGATGATGCAGAAACTCTTGAGGATGAAGTGAAATCTGATGAAGGAAAGGAGAGCAACAAGGAAAAGGAAGATGAAGAAAGCAATAAAGAACCTCAAGCAGAGCTTCAACAAGAAAATCTTCCTAAGGAGTGGCAAGTTTCAAAGAATCATCCCCTAGACAATATCATTGGTGAGATCACCAAAGGGGTAACCACTAGAAACTCTCTAAGGAATATTTGCAATACCATGGTGTTTGTATCTCAAATAGAACCAAAATGTGTTGATGATGCTATTAATGATGAACATTGGATGATTACAATGCAAGAGGAGTTAAATCAATTTAAAAGGAACAAAGTTTGGGATTTAGTTCCAAAACCCAAAAGTAACCAAATAATCGGAACTAAATGGGTGTTTAGAAACAAAATGGATGAGAATGGAATAATAGTAAGAAACAAGGCTAGACTAGTAGCTAAGGGATACAATCAAGAAGAAGGAATTGATTATGATGAAACATATGCTCCCGTAGCCAGATTAGAAGCCATAAGAATGATCTTAGCCTATGCTTGTATAATGAACTTTAAACTGTACCAAATGGATGTGAAAAATGCCTTTTTAAATGGAATAATACAAGAGGAAGTATATGTAAGCCAACCCCCTGGCTTTGTTGATAGTGAGTTCCCAAATCATGTCTATAAACTGACTAAAGCCCTCTATGGACTCAAGCAAGCTCCTAGAGCTTGGTATGAGAGGTTAAGCAATTTTCTCCTAGAGAAAGGCTTTAAAAGAGGAAAAGTTGATACAACACTATTCACTAAAACAAAAGGACACAATATCTTACTTGTTCAAATATATGTTGATGACATTATTTTTGGTGCTACTATTGAGTCTTTATGCAAGGAATTTGGTGAACTAATGCAAAGTGAATTTGAAATGTCCATGATGGGAGAACTTACCTTCTTTCTTGGACTTCAAATTAAACAATGCCAAGATGGAACCTTCATAAGCCAAACAAATTATTGCAAGGAACTACTAAAGAAGTTTGGAATCGAAAGCGCAAAGGAAATGGCAACACCAATGAGTCCAGCCTGCTACTTGGACAAAGATGAACATGGTAAATCTATAGATGTATCCAAGTATAGAGGTATTATCGGATCCATACTTTATCTCACTGCAAGTAGGCCAGATATAATGTTTAGTGTGTGTATGTGTGCAAGGTATCAAGCTAATCCTAAAGAATCACTTCTTACTGCGGTTAAAAGAATCATGAAGTATCTTTTAGGAACAAAAGAAATGGGGTTGTGGTATCCCAAGGGATCCACTTGCACATTAATAGGATATTCCGACTCTGACTTTGCTGGATGCAAGTTAGATAGGAAGAGCACAAGTGGAACATGCCATTTATTAGGAAATTCCCTAGTGTCCTGGTTTAGTAAAAAACAAACTAGCATGGCCTTATCCACAGCTGAAGCAGAATATGTTGCAGCTGGGAGTTGTTGTGCTCAAATCCTATGGATGAAACAACAATTAATTGACTATGGTGTTTATCTGGATCATATACCGATAAAATGTGATAACACTGGTGCAATAAATCTAACAAATTAAAGAACCCAATTATGCACTCAAGAACCAAGCATATTGAAATTAGGCATCATTTTATCAGGGATCATATTCAAAGTGGTGATGTTGTGATTGAACATATAGATACAACCAAGCAATTAGCTGATATATTCACCAAACCACTAAATAAGGAGAGTTTCTTCTTTATAAGAAGGGAACTTGGCATAATTGATCCTCAAAATAATTGATAACAGATGGCACGCAAGGCAGCACAAATTGCTGAAAATTATGAAGGACATGGGCAAGATTCTTTTATCTACTCTCAGTTTAGACTAAGTGTCCTTAGGTGTCTGTAATTTTTTTTTTTAGAATTTTGGATGTTTTGATGAATTGCATAAGTTCTGAAATACTTTATTATCAATGAATGCAAGACTGTTTTTAAGTTTGATTTCAATATTCTCCATAGTTTCTTTTTGATAATGACAAAGGGGGAGAAAGATGAACCATACATTTGAGATGAACCATAATGATGAACCATGCATTTGCTGTAAAAAAAATTTCTCTGATAAGCAATTTTTTTTTTCTCTAATACACAAGTATGAACTGTTTTTAAAAGACACAATAGAACTTATAATAAATGCAAGATAATTTTTTTCACGATATTGATATGATAACACTTGATCTTTTGAAAGATATCAATGACACAGGGGGGGGGGGGGGGGGGCCGAAAATAACTCAAGAACCATGCTTACTGAATAGCTGCACTCTGATTTCTTAATAACTAAGGTTAAGTTTGGTAAGGTTTGTCATAATCAAAAATGGGGAGTTTGTAAGACTAAGCCCTCATTCTTGATGTATGACAAACAAAGTGTATTTTGCATAAGATTTTTAATTTTGACTACGTACTCATTACGTGTTAAGTTGCATGCAAGATCACTCGTCCAACAAAGCAAAACTAGCGCTTGTCCAACGCAGGGAAAATATAAGCGCTCATCCAATGAAATGAACAACAAAGAAAGCGCGTCCACTAAAGTACAATAAAGTAAAAAGCTGACATCCAGTGAAGAAACAGAAGAGCTCGTCTGCTGATGTGGCACATGAAGCGTGTCCACTGAAGAAACAGAAGAGCTCGTCTGCTGACGTGGCACATGAAGCGCGTCCACAGAAGAAACAGAAGAGCTCATCTGCTGATTTGGCACATGAAGCGCGTCCACTGAAGAAATAGAAGAGATCGTCTGCTGACGTGGCACTTGAAGCTCGTCTACTAAAAGTAACATATGCGCGCGTCTACTGATGTAAAAGGGGAGCTCGTCTACTGATGTAAAAAGAAGAGCTCGTCTACTGATGTAAAAAGAAGAGTTCATCTACTGATGTAAAAAAGAATAGCTCGTCTACTGATGTAAAAAGAAGAGCTCGTCTACTGATAGTGGCAATTGGAGCTCGTCTACTAATGATATGCGCTAAAATATTAATGAGAAGCTCCGTCCATTAACATGGCATATAAAGCTCGTCTACCAATTGGAGCCTGTCCAATTGCCTTGTGTTAGCACTCTCGTCTACCAATTGGAGCCCGTCCAATAACCTTGAGCTAATACTCCCGTCTGCTGACGTGGCAAATGGACACGGCTATTTTTCTCTTCAATTAAACACGGATATATTACTCTTCAAAAAGACTTCGCTATTCTTTCATATGGAAACGGTTATTTTTCAAGAAGGACGCAAACTCTACAAAGATCAACAGAATCTCATTTCTAAATCAAGAATCAAGAAAGTAGATTTTGTTAAATCAGATACAAATCTGTTTTAAATGATCCCAATGGCTATAATTTGTCTTCTATATAAAGAGGGATCAAAGGAACACTTTTCAACATAACACATACAATAACAACAACACAACTCATTCTGATCCAAAGTGCTTCATCTCTGAGAAAAGTGTGATAGCAGTTAGAACTTCAATTTGTATAATCAGACTTTTAGAGTCTTACTTCTACTCAATTCTTTTCGTGAATTAGAGTGATTAAGAGAGGGTATCTCTTAGGCTTTAATAAGGATAGAAGGGATCCTTGGGTATATAAAAGCTAGTGTGCTTTCTGGATATTTTTCAAGCAAGGATGTTATCCTTGTGTTGCTGTAATTAGAATTGTGTAATTGCTGATTATAGTGAACAAAACCACAGAGGTGTGAGACAGGATGTAGGCTTACCAGAGGAGGTAGCAAAACCAGGATAAATCGGTTTGCGTGTTCTTCTCATCCCTAAACTCCATATAGTTGTTAACTTGAATCTTAGTCTGCAATCTGTGTTAAAATCTGTTGTTACTACTTATAATTCTTCTTGTCATCATTACTTGTTCCATAACCTGATTCTTGGGAATTAAAATTGATTGAAAACCAATTTTCTTTAAAGAAACACTGTTTTGCTTTAAATTGTTGAAAAAGTTTTCAATATCTCAATTCACCCCCCCCCCCCCCTCTTGAGACCGTAGCCACTACCAGCAGGATTAGCATGAGATTTTGCAAAAAGAATCAAGAGTTAAAATATTGCAAGCACTTCAAGACCTATTCCTAGATTCATGAACTACTTGGTATTTCCTTCATGAGCATGCATTAGCATCAATTTTCCAATTGTATACCAAAGAAACAAATCATTTCATGGGTGATCAAGTCAAGAAAAGCATTAAGCATAGAATCAAATACTCATAATGAAATAGGAACTTGCATTAAAACCAAATCAAAATACAACCAAGTTCAAAAAAGCAAACATCTAACCCCAACAAGAGGGGGTTTAGCTAGACATAGTAGAGAAAGCAACAAAAGAAGATGAAACAAGCAAGAAAAATGGAACAAATTCCATTAGAAATGGTGTTCCAGCTGAAAGAGGACGTTCTTCACTCCTTTTAGGTCGAGTGGCTGCTGATGGGTGTGTCCCAAAATGGAAAAAATGCATTTAAATACCCTATCAGAAAATGAGCCAGTACTGGATGGTGCCTTTCTGGTGCTGGATGCCAATAGCACAGAAAGTTGATTTCTCACGACCTGCTAGCGCTGAACGCATGATTCCTGGCGACCAGCGCTAGCTTTGCTGATGTTAGTCCTCAAAAATTCTCTTTCCAGATTCTTTCATTCTCACATAAGCTCCACTTCCTTGATCAATTCCACTTTTCTTCAAGCTTTTCCACATTTATTGAATCCTAAAATGATATGAATTCATACCTAAGTTAGATCGCAATAAAAGGGAACAAAACAACCAAAAATTAACCTTAACTACAAGAATTATTAAAAACACTCACAACAACTAACAAAGACTCAACTAACTAAAAATGGGGACAAAACAAAGATAAAACCATGCAATTAGGAGTAAAATCCACTCATAATTACTTGATAAATTAGCGAATTATCAATCCCCCAAACCTAGTATTTTGCTTGTCCCCAAGCAAAAAATAACTAGAACTGACACACAGAACACAAAAACAAAAGACAACAAACCACACTCTAACATGATTAAGGAAAACTGAATGAGAGCACAATTAGACAAACTCATCAAAAGGCAAAATTGCAACAAGACTAATTCCTAAAATAGAAGCATCAACTAGAAGTAAGCTCAATTCCAAAAATGTCAGGAAGCAAAAAGCATGACAACTTTGCAACTCCATATTCTTCAAAATTAAAATCATGGCAATTTGGCAAGGGAATAAAAAAATAGAACCTTAGTCCTTACAAGATGCACAATCATCAAATAATCACTCAACTTTATGGTGAAGTGTTACCCTCAAAGCACACATTAGAGTCATGGGTTTCCCTCAAAGCACACATTAGAGTCATGGAACCGTAGATTTGTCTTTCATCTAATTCCAAAAGATTAAAAACCACAAGCATGCACAAATCAAAGGGACTTTATTTTGGGTTGTAACTTGGCTAAGGCGGGAAAACAAGTGAGGTGAGAAACAAACAAAAGATGTCCAAGAGAATAAAAGAGAAATTACAACAACTCAATTGTTTCAATGCAAAGCACAAAATTCCCAATTGCTATAATTGATTTTCTTTTTCTTTCTTTTTTTCTCATTTCCCTTCTTTGGAGTTTTTCTCCACTTTATTCCTCAACTTTATTTACACATTTTTTTACCTTTTTTTTTTTGGTAATCAACTTTTTTTTTCAAGCACTTTTACAGTTTTTTTTTTCTTTCCAAACCTTTCAAATTTCTCGTATTATTCCATTACCCTCTCCCCCAAACCAAAATCTTTGCTTGTCCACAAGCAACTCACCAATGATCTCATATTCTCAATTTGGGATAAACATGGTAATCATCATTCAAGAAGCAAGGGTGAGAACAAAAAGTAACAATAAGCTCAAAGGGGTTAGCAAATGAATTTTTCATGCAAGGTTGGCTTTTTGGCTCAAGTGGCTTATGAAAAATGGCCCAAATCATTTTTATGCAAAACATGCAATTCATGAATCTTAGATAAAAGAATCAAGCAAATCTCAGCACATCAACTCAATGGTACATACTAAAAAAGAATTAACATTCAAGCCCAACATCTCACCAAGGTTAAAACCAAGATTCCAAAATTCCATTCCAAACCTCTTTACCATGAATTTAATGCAAAAGAAACGAAAATATGCAAAGAGGTTATGAAAAATGCTGTGAATAAATTTGAAAAGTGAAGCCAAGACTACAAGAAGGGCTTCCCATGAAAGGAAAATAGTCCGGCAAATTGCACAGAATGGTGGGAATGCAAAAAATGACAACTCGAACAGCTTCTAAAATGATGAAGTGCTTGGCTTGTTTTTAAATTATTTTTTTTTTAAATTTTATTTTAAAATTTTTGATTTTTGTTTGGTTGCCAGCGCTGGATGCTAGCTTTCTGGCGCTGAGCACCTGCAGGCTAGAGAGCTCATCTTTCGATGAGTTCTAGCACTGGACGGCCAAGATCCTGCGCTAAACGCAGTATATCAGATATCATCAAAATTATGCATCTTTTTATAGCGCTAGACACAGGGTTCCTGGCGCTCAATTCCAGCTCCAAAAAACAGAGTTTCAGATTTAAAGCCTAGACAGCTCTCACAGCTCACAAAAATCACCCTTCACATGTAGAATTCACACTCAGATGATATAGGGGAGGGATCCAAGGATGACACTATTTATTTAACATTCAAAAGCAACACAAAAGCATGCAAATGCAATCAAACTCAACCTAATGCAAAAATCACACAAAACATGCAAAACACTATGCAATCTAACTTGGTGAAACAGCAAACAACACAATAAACTAGAAAAGAAGAGTAGAATGCATGGGTTGCCTCCCAGCAAGCACTTGTTTAACGTCCCTAGCTTGACGTCCTATTGAGCATTCAAGGTGGTTTAAAGTCATCAGATATGTCAAAGCCCCATTTCTTCAAGTATGAGAAATTTCCAGAAGCTAGAATTGCAACCACCGACTTTTCATTAATTCCCTACTTTTGGTTCTTGTCCAATTGTCTCGGAGGCTTGCTTGATCTTGAGGATGATTCTTCTTCCTTCACCTCTTGTTGACTTTAAAGACCAACAACATTAATGGGAGCAAAGAGATCTGAAGTATCCGGAGATTTTTCAAATATCTTAATAGTGACTCGATCCCCATCAACTCTCAAAATTAGTTCACCTCTTGGCACATCAATAACAACTCCAGCAGTAGCCAAAAAGGGCCTTCCAAATATAAGGGGAATGTTGTGGTCCTCATCAATGTCCACAATGATAAAATCCATTTGAAAGATGAAACGGTCAACCTTGACAAGGATGTCTTCAACCAAACCCTATGGATAAACCAATGATCGATCAGCCAATTGCAAGCAAAGGTTGGTTGGTTTAGGATCTCCTAACCCCAATTGCTTGTAAATGGATAGAGGCATGAGGTTAACAGTTGCACCTAAGTCACATAATGTCTTTCCGGAATATTTGGACCAAATTAAGCACTTAACGGTGAAGCTTCCCGGATCCTTAATCTTTGGAGGGAGTTTTCTCTTCAAAATTGAACTGCACTCTTCTGTAAGTGCTATCTTCCCATCTTCTTCCCATTTCTTCCTCTTGGAGAGCATTTGTTTCATGTACGTCGCATACGAAGACATTTGCTCAAGTGCCTCCGCAAATGGGATGTTTATGTGGAGCTTTCGGAAAACATCCAAGAATCGGTTGAACTTCTTTTCTTCAGTTTGATTTTGAAATATTTGAGGGTAGGGAAGTTTTAGCCATGACGGAGGTGGTTTGTCCGCATCTCTCAAGATTTATTTCTTTGTCTTTTTTCTCGCCCACTCCTCATCTACTGATTTTTGTTTCTCATCCAAAATGGGTTGGATAGGAGTAGGGGAAGATAATCCAACCTTCCTAGGCTCAAGCTCATCATACGAACAATCTTCAACAATGCCTTCAACAAGTTTATTATTCTTCTCATCATTTTCACTCTTCTTTTCATCCTCTCGGTCTTTTGAACTATTTACATTTGGGCTAATCACCTTACAGTTCCTAGTTGTTATAGCCATACATTGCTCTTCTTATTTAGGATTGAATTCGGCGTCGACCGAAAATGAGCCTTGAGTTCTCTCCATCATTTGCTTTGCCAATTGGCCTATTTGGTGCTTTAAATTCTTGATGGAAGCATCTTGGTTGTTCATCATTGCTTCTTGACCCTTCAAATTGGCTTGAGTAGCTTGCATGAATTGGGCTAGAATATTCTCCAAATTGCTTGAACTTTCTTGAGGCGGCTTTGCTTGAGAATTTGAACTTTGCCTTTGTTGCCCTTGTCTCCAACCAAAGTTAGGATAGTTACGCCACCCCGGATTGTAGGTGTTAGAGAAAGGATCATGCTTGGGCCCTTGGTTTCCCATGAAGTTCACTTCTTCTTGCCCTGTACCTCCAACCACATTAATTTCATAATTGCCATTGGCGTGATTACCTCCACAAAAGTCACACACCTAGGCGACTTAAGATCACTATAATCATCAAGTTCCAAAACACCTCTCTTCGCCAATGATCGAGAACTAGGCATTTGATAATCATTATTGGCCATAGTTTCAATCAAGGCTTTTGCTTCATTGGGTGTCTTTTGACTTAATGTTCCACCCGCCGTGCTTCTATCATACTTCGGGAATTCCGATTGAGACCATTGACAAAGGTTGCAACTTGTTGCCATGTTTGTAACTCATGATTTGGACAAGCAATTAGCAAAAACTTGAACCTCTCCCATGCTTTATAGAGTGATTCACCATCCTTTTGTGCAAAAGCATTGATCTCCGACCTCAACTTGATCATTCTTGATGGAGGGAAGAAACGAGATAAGAACTTCCTCACCAAATCATCCCAAGTAGTAATGCTCCCATGAGGATGAGATTGAAGACATGACTTAGCTCTATCCCTCAAGGAGAAAGGAAAGAGCCTTAAACGAATAGCCTTATCGGAAGCTCCATTCATCTTGATAGTATCACACAACTCAATGAATGTGCCAATGTGAGAATGCGGGTCTTCACTCTCTAGACCTCCCAATTGATTTTGTTGCACAAGATTGAGAAGTGATGCCTTGATCTCAAAATTGTTACAAGCCACTGCAGGTCTAACAATTGGAGTTCCATATCTATCGGCCTTAGGGGAAGTATAGTCCCCCATTGTCCTCCTTTGCCCATTGTTTTCAGCCATGATGACAATTGATACTTCAGCTTGCGGTTCTTGCACACTTGGTAACTCAACTTACGGTTCTTGCACACTAGAAGATGCTCCTTCTATATTATTTCTTTGTTTGACTTCTTTTCTGTTCTTTCTACAAAGCTTCTCGATTTCCGGATTGTATTGAAGTTCACTTGGGTCAATCGTACCTCGCATACAAGGAAACAAACAGAGTAGAACAACACCAAATAGAGCAAGTACAAGTTAAGCTTCAAGTAGACAATTATGCAACTTCTAAGAGAAACACAAAGAAATCAAAAACAAAAATAGAAAAGAAAAGAAAAAGTGTCTAAATTAGGAGTTCCCTTTGGTACTCGTGATATTGGCACACCGATCCCCGGCAACGGCGCCAAAAACTTGATGACGATTTCGGCAAGTATACCTAGTCGCAAGCAAGTAATACGGTGGTGACACCGAATATCGTTCTCAGGGATCGCAGACAAGTACCACTTCTCAAATTGAACTACTATTTAGACGATCGTTTGGAAGGAGGGGAGCTCAATATTAAATACCAAGCCCAACAAGAGTTAAAATAAACAAACTAAAAGGTACAAGTTCTTTTAGGATTTTTATCAAATACTTAACAAGCACAAAGTGATGTGATTAACAAATGGATGAAAATGTTGGGGTTAGACTACACTAATCCTCCCTCAATTGAAATGAGATGGTTACTAACACAAGTCCTAATTCAATTATGACAATCAAGCCTTTTAAAATACTCAAACAATATTCCTTAGGTGGAATGAGCCTAAAACCCCAAATTAAACCCTAATTCCTTAGGTGGATTAACATGAGATTTTGCATAAAGAACCAAGACTTAAAAGATTGCAAGCACTTCAAGACCAATTCCTAGATTCATGAACTACTTGGTATTTCATTCATGAGCATGCATTAGCATCAATTTTCCAATTGTCTACCAAAGCAACAAATCATTTCATGGGTGATCAAGCCAAGAAAAGCATTAAGCATAGAATCAAATACTCATAATGAAATAGGAACTTGCATTAAAACAAAATCAAAATACAACCAAGTTCAGAAAAGCAAACATCTAACCCCAACAAGAGGGGGTTTAGCTAGACATAGTAGAGAAAGCAACAAAAGAAGATGAAACAAGCAAGAAAAATGGAACAAACTCCATTAGAAATGGTGTTCCAGCTGAAAGAGGACGTTCTTCACTCCTTTTAGGTCAATTAGGTCGAATGGCTGCTGATGGGTGTGTCCCAAAATGGAAAAAACGCGTTTAAATACCCTATCAGAAAATGAGCCAGCGCTGGACGCTGGCTTTCTGGCGTTGGGCGCCAGTAGCACTGAAAGCTGATTTCTCACGACCTGCTAGCGCTGAACGTAGGATTCCTGGCGTCCAGTGCCAGCTTTGCTGATGTTAGTCTTCAAAAAATTCTCTTTCCGGACTCTTTCATTCTCACATAAGCTCCACTTCCTTGATCAATTCCACTTCTCTTCAAGCTTTTCCACATTTATTGAATCCTAAAATGATATGAAAACATGCCTAAGTTAGATCACAATAAAAGGGAACAAAACAACTAAAAATTAACCTTAACTACAAGAATTATTAAAAACACTCACAACAACTAATAAAGACTTAACTAACTAAAAATGGGGAGAAAACAAAAGTAAAACCATGCAATTGGGAGTAAAATCCTCTCAAGAAAGGCATAATTACTTGATAAATTAGCGAATTATCAATGCAATTGGATGTTTAGCTTCTTTTAAAAAAGAAAAGAAAAAGAAACACTTTGAAGCATGAGGGAGGGATTGGTTTGAAATGTTATACTCGTCCTAGAGAATACTAATTCAAGAGTCCATTTATATATGAAAAGTTGCATATCCAAAGATTCAGTATGAAACTAGAATCAAACCATCAGTGTTGTGGAATATACAAACTGAAATCAATGAAACAAACACAGCAGTACCAAGGAATAACACAACAGTGCAAGAAATGAACAAAACAGAACCAAGAAAACTAGCAGAGTGAAGAGAAAAGGAAGGAATCACACCAAGAATTTACGTGGTTCAGCCGGTGGGGCTTACATCCACGGGGAGAGAGCAAAAGATATCCACTATGATTGAAAACAAGTACAAGATCAAGTTATGCAAAAAAGACTAAAACCCCTGGCCTCTTCTTTCTACTGTTAAGGAAACAAACCAAGAAGAATCCCAGCCTTGCAACTCTCTAATTTTCACACACCCCTTGATCACTCTAGCACTCTTTCTTTCTTTCTCACAAGTTTTCAGAATTATACAAGTATGGCACTATCTAAATCTCTCTATTTCTGCATACATCCATAAGCTAGGCCTATGTATATATATAGACAAGTCTTCAGCTGCAAGCATGCTCGAGTCCTGGCCCATCCAAAGCTGTTGCAACATAAATCAGTTATGGTTGCAACTGCCATAACTGATTTTCCCTCCAATGGATGCTTTGGCTTGTAACTGAATTTTGAGACACCAACTAACAATTCTCCACCTTGTCTCTAAATCCATTCAATCACAGTTCCATAGCTTTGCTGTCTCACCAATCTTCATCTTCTTACTGAAAACCAATCAAGTCCAAGCTATGCTTGACTTGAATAATGGTAGGGACTTGGTTAAGGCATCGGCTGGATTGTCCTCTGTTGAAACCTTCTCAACAAGGATTTCCTTTGCCTCAATTACATCCCTTATAAAATGAAGTTTAATATCAATATGTTTGGATTTATCATGGTAGACTTGATGTTTTGAAAGGTGAATAGCACTTTGGCTATCACTGTAGATGGTAACACAGTCTTGTGTTATGCCAAGTTCACCAACAATTCCTTTTAACCATATTGCTTCCTTCACACCCTCAGTAAGAGCAATAAATTCAGCTTGAGTGGTGGACAGAGCTACAACTGATTGTAAGATTGATCTCCAACTCACTACAGTGCCAAAGACTGTGAATATGTATCCTGAGAGTGACTTCCTAGTGTCAATGTTGCCAGCATAATCAGAGTCTACATATCCTTTTATCACATCCTTAGCAGGAGAACTTCTTCTTTTGAACAGAAGTCCAGAATTTGAAGTGCCATTTAGGTACCTTAGTATCCACTTCATAGCTTTCCAATGAGTTAGTCCAGGGTCTGCCATGAATCTGCTCACCACATTCACTGCATAGGCCAAATCTGGCCTGCAGCACACCATTCCATACATGATGCTGCCAACAGCATTTGCATATGGAATTGATGTCATCTCTTGCCTTTCTTCTTCTGTTTTCGACCCTTGCTGAACTGACAGTTTATCAAGTTGTCCTAGTGGAGTTCCAACTGTCTTAGACTCATGCATTCTGTATTTTCTAATCAGCTTTCGCATGTATCCTAGCTGAGACAGCAGAAGCTCTCCAGTCTTCCTGTTTCTGGTGATATCCATGCCAAGGATCCTCTTGGCCTCTCCTAGTTCTTTCATCTCGAATTCAGTCTTCAGTTGATCCTTTATCCTTTTGATTTCTGATCTTCTAGAGCTTGCAAGAAGTATATCATCTACATAAAGGAGTAAGTAGATGATCACTTCTCCATCCTCTTTGAAGGTGTATACACAACTGTCATAGCTGCTTCTTTGGAAGTTCATCTTCACCATGAAGTCATCAAATCTCTCATTCCATTGCCTAGGACTTTGTTTTAGGCCATATAGAGATTTCTTCAATAAGCACACCTTGTCCTTGCATTTGTCAAAACCCTCGGGTTGATGCATATATATAGTTTCCTCTAGATTTCCATGAAGGAATGCAGTTTTGACATCTAGCTGTTCTAGATCCAGATCTAATTGAGTAACCAAGGCAAGTAGGATCCTTATTGAGCAGTGTTTGACTACAGGAGAGAAGATTTCATTATAGTCAATGCCCTCAATTTGAGAGAACCCTTTTGCCACAAGTCTTGGCTTGAATCTGGCCTTGTTTGCATCCTGAGTATCTTCCTTCATTTTGAATATCCATTTGCAGCCTATTATTCTTTTGCCCTTTGGTGGATCAACTAGAGTCCAAGTCTTATTTTGTTCAAGGGATTTCATCTCTTCTTCCATTGCCTTCCACCATTCTGCACTGTTTTCACTTGTTACTGCTTCTGTAAAGTTGCTTGGTTCATTTTCTTGAGCTTCCTCTCCAATGCTTAGAGCATAGCATATAAGGTCTGCTTGACCAAATCTTATTGGGGGAACTATATTTCTTCTTGCTCTATCTCTGACCAAGTTGTAATCATTTGCCACTGATGGAACTTGATGCTGCTCTGGTTCTGTTTCTTCTTGAGCAGGTTGAGTCATGGCTCGGCTTGTGGATAACTCCACCTCAACTTGGGTATTATCTGATGCAGCTTCAGGTGTGGTTGACTGATCCTTTGTAAGCATGGCCTTCCTAGTCTCATCCAAGACTACATCTCTACTGATTATGCACTTAGGTTCACCATGTTCTAATCTCCACAGTTTGTATCCTTTTATGCCAGCAGGGTAACCAATGAACACACACCTTATTGCCCTTGCTGCAAGTTTGTCCTGTTTGACATGAGCAAAGGCCAATGAACAGATTATTCTCAAGTTTGAGTAGTTTGCAGGTCTGCCTCTCCACATTTCTACAGGGGTTTTGAACCCTATTGCAGAAGATGGACTTCTATTTATGAGATATCTTTGCTTTATTCACAGAAAGATCACCCCAAAAACTCTTTGCAAGTCCAGCACTTAATAGCATGCATCTCACTCTTTCCGGGATTGTTCTATTCATCCTCTCTGCTAAGCCATTCTGTTGTGGAGTTCCTGCAGCTGTCCTGTGCCTTTGTATACCTGCACTCCTGCAGAATTTACCAAATTGCTCTGAAAGATATTCTAGGCCATTGTCAGTCCTTAAATATTTCAGTTTAGCACCTGTTTTAGTTTCTGTTTGAGTGTACCATTCCTTGAATTTTTCAAAGGTATCACTCTTATTTTTAAGTATATAGATCCAAACCCTTCTAGAGTAATCATCAATAATAGACAGGAAGTAAGAGCCACCTCCATGAGTCATTGTTCTAGCTGGACCCCAAAGGTCTGAGTGAGCATACTCAAAGATTGATTTTGTTATGTGTTGTCCAGTTTTAAAACTGACCCTATGTGCCTTTCCTAAAGTGCAGTGATCACAGAATTCAAGCTTGTGTACCTTGTCACCATTTAGAAGGTTTTGTTTACTTAGTTCTATCAAGCCCTTTCACTTACATGTCCAAGCCTCATATGCCACAATTTTGATTTATCATGATAAGTATGACTAGCTACTGCTGCATGTGCAATAATAGTGGCACCATCTAATATGTACAATCCATTTCTCTTTATGTCTTTAGCTACTGTTCTATCATTCATTGAGATTTTAAGCATACCTTGTTCAATTTTTGTTGTATAGCCTAGGTTATCAAACATGCTTATTGAGAGTAAATTCATTTTCAGTTCAGGCACATACCTTACTCCTGAGATCACTATCTCATTCTCATTGAACATTTTTAGACGAATTGTACCTGATCCTTGGACCTTGCATGGCTTGTTATTCCCTAGCAAGACTGCTCCACCATCTTATAGGTTTATAGACTCAAAGTAATCCTTTCTTAGGCACATATGAAAGGTGCATCCGGAGTCAAGCACCCAATCTTTTCCTAACTCTGAGTCTGACAGCACCAATGCCTCTGCTGACTCATAACCAGAATACTCATAGCCCGAGGAAACAATAGCTGCATCACCTGACAGTTGAGATGGCTTTATTCCTTTGTTCTTCCTCTCAGGGCACTCTTTCTTGAAGTGACCCTTCTTGTGACAATGGAAGCACTTGTACTTGGATTTGTCTTGATTCTTTGATTTCGATATATGCTTGCCTTGCTTTCCATTCCTTCTTTCATGTCTGCCTCTTACAACATTCAAACTTTCTGCTTTTCCTTCTGCCTTGGCTTCTTGCTTCTTTTGAAATTCCTTTGTCCTTATGGATGATTGCACTTCATCAAGAGTAATTGTTTGATCTCTACCAAACAGAATTGCATCCTTGAAATGTTCATAGGAGCTTGGTAAAGCACTCAGCAGAATTAGTGCTTTGTCTTCATCATCCATTGTTACCTCAAGATTCTCAAGATCATCAAGAATCTTGTTATAGTCTGCAATCCGCTCTGCTACAGGTCTGTCCTCACTCATCTTGAATGAGAACAGTTGTTGCTTAAGGAACAAACGATTTGCCACAGACTTGGTCATGTAGAGAGACTCAAGTTTGAGCCAAAGTGTAGCTGCAGTAGGCTCTCTTGCAACCTCTCTGAGAGGTTTGTCTCCAAGGCATAAGTTAATTATGCTTCTTGCCTTATCGATCAGCTCCCTTCTTTCTGCTGCAGTAAGTGTTAGAGGAAGTGCAGCTTCTCCCTTTAAAGTATCTCCAAGACCCTGTTGCACCAGCACAGCCTGCATCTTTATTCTCCATAGACCAAAATCATTCGATCCAGAGAACTTTTCTATAACAAACTTTGTCGAACCCATGCTGGAATCTTTGTTCTTTCACTCTTCAGTTTATTCCCACAGACGGCGCCACTTGTTGTGGAATATACAAACTGAAATCAATGAAACAAACACAGCAGTACCAAGGAATAACACAGCAGTGCAAGAAATGAACAAAACAGAACCAAGAAAACTATAGCAGAGTGAAGAGAAAAGGAAGGAATCACACCAAGAATTTACGTGGTTCAGCCGGTGGGGCTTATATCCACGGGGAGAGAGCAAAAGATATCCACTATGATTGAAAACAAGTACAAGATCAAGTTATGCAAAAAAGACTAAAACCCCTGGCCTCTTCTTTCTACTGTTGAGGAAACAAACCAAGAAGAATCCCAGCCTTGCAACTCTCTAATTTTCACACACCCCTTGATCACTCTAGCACTCTTTCTTTCTTTCTCACAAGTTTCAGGATTATACAAGTATGGCACTATCTCAATCTCTCTATTTCTGCATACATCCATAAGCTAGGCCTATGTATATATATAGACAAGTCTTCAGCTGCAAGCATGCTCGAGTCCTGGCCCATCCAAAGCTATTGCAACAGAAATCAGTTATGGTTGCAATTGCCATAACTGATTTTCCCTCCAATGGATGCTTTGGCTTGTAACTGAATTTTGAGACACCAACTAACAATCAGGTACTATTTTATTAAAGTTTATTAACAATAAACACTGCCACCAATTAGGACGTGATCTACCAATCATATTTGTTACATTTGTAAAACTACAATAATTACAAAGAAGAACACGATTCTTGGTTCTTTGACAATGCTTTAGGTGCCCATGAAATCACAAGTTTAGACTGTCCTCATATAAATTAGAGTCTTCATTTGATTCTCTTCCACTAAGCTTTTCACAAGAAGCATGTTAAGAATGTATCTGCTATAGGAGTTCTTGATCCTTCACCGCTTGAACAAAGTGGCACACTTCAGGGGAATGGCATAAATATGTATAATTTTTCTTCTCTTTCTAATGATCTCCTCAGTCCCCGCTTTGTAGAAATTTTTCTGAATGCCATCTATTAGCTGCACTGACATTGGTTGCCTATAAATCTGATGTAAAGTGGAGGTGACATCTGTGTCAAGCATCAAACTTCAGATGTTGCTTCTCTTTCACTAGCTTTCCATCCTCATAGATATCAGAGTAAACCCACACACTAAATATGATTGCCACCGTTTTTGTTAAGGGACGTCTCCTATGAGATACATAAACCTGTAGTGATGGAAAGAACTCATTAAACTTTGCATGTGAATGAGAATTGAAAAGTAGAGAAACCAAAAGCTTGTGACAGATTTGATCAGGTTGCCTTGAATGATTTTCTTTTTTAATAATATTTTAATGATATGCTGGAAATGATTGATAAGTTCCAGAGTGCCAATCTAATTGAGATGTTGGTTCTTACAGTGATACATTTGCTTAAAAAAAAATTATACCTCATCATAAAGGAGCATTATTCAAGTCTTAGGGTGCATTTGGATAAAAAACTTAATTAAGAGCTTATTACATAAGACCTTATCGCATGAGAGCTTATGCCATAAGCGCTTAAAGAAAGAAAAATAAAGAAAGGGACATGAGAGGATTCGAATAGTGAAAAACACGGATATGGTGTTTAGTGCATAAGCTCTTATGATAATTCCATAAGCTTCTCCCAGTGACTTATGAAAATAAGTCAAAAACTCCTTATGGGATGACATAAGTTATTTTTATAAGCTCTGTCAAACACACTGCATAAGAGCTTATGTCATCCGATAAGTCAAAAGGAGCTTAAATAAGTTCTTCCAAACGCCATCAAGTTTGAAATTTTGTGAAAAATTTCTCCATTATTCTGATAATCAAGTGTTGGAAAAAATCTAAGTGAATTATACCAATCAGTAATGTTGGTTCAACCTTATAAGTGATCTTACGTTATAAAATGCCCATACATCTCTATTTCTTTTGAAAAAGAAAAACAGTGATTCAGACACCAAAATGACTAAACCAGTTTCTCCTTCTCTTCATCTCCACTGAGCGAGCTAGTACCCTTGAAACCATCTTGCACTTCCATGTAATGGGGTCATATATAAATTATATATAATCTTTATATATCTTTTATAATAGTAACCCACCCCACACACACACCAAAAAACTGAGGTTAAAAATTTATAATCTTATGTAATTAATTGTTAGATGTAGGAATATGTTTAGTCTTCAATGACAGCAATTAAAAGAAAAATTAAATTCCTTTAATATTGAGAATCATAACCGAATCTTGATGTTTTTATTTATTTTTTTCTTCAGAGTACGGCACGTGTTCGCCAGAGTACGCCTCGTCGGAGCATGCTAGGCCGCCACTGACATTATGTTTTCCCGTTCAATTCAGCAGCGCCGCCACATGATTTCTTTCGGTTCAACAGCGCCAACACAATGACACAACAATTCTTGAATATTGCCCAGAAAATTACTCTGTGCAGTCAAGAACTTACAGTATGATGGTATGAACATCAAATTTCATCTCATATTAAACATTCCCGCTTTCCACTCCATATTCATGTATGACCCCAAAAATATTGGCATGAGAATTACAAGCACTGAAGCAGTAGCTACAGGGCACGAATGAGGATCCAAACACTTCTCCACCTCTTTTATCTTTATCGACTTAAAAGATCAATAAAATTGCATTTCTTTTCATGAGTTTCTTACCTGAAAAAAGGAACCAGTCCGCCATGAGGAATCAAATAAAAATACTTTCGTCAATAGAGAAGTTGTGTCGACGGCGGTGTGCTAGAGCGACTGCACGGCGTGCTCCAAGAAACCCCTGACGAAGAAGGGGGCGGTTATTTATTGATGAGGAGAAGAAAGGGGAATAACAAAAACTATGGCAGTGACTTTTTTTAAAAAAATAATAAATATTTTTTACTCACTTATTTTCATCCGTGAGATTCACTATTCTCAACTATCCGGATTTAGGTGATGTTTGAAAGAGCTTATTTAAACTCCTTTTGACTTATCTGATGACATAAGTTCTTATACAGTGTGTTTGGCAGAGCTTATAAAAATAACATATGTCATCCCATAAGGAGTTTTTGACTTATTTTCATAAGTCACTGAGAGAAGCTTATGGAATTATCATAAGAGCTTATGCACTAAACACCCTCACTGTGTTTTTCACTATTTGAATCCTCTCATGCCCCTTTCTTTCTTTTTCTTTCTTTAAGCGCTTATGACATAAGCTCTCATGCGATAAAGTCTTATACGATAAACTCTTAATTAAGTTATTTACCCAAACATACCCTTCGTCGGCTTGCCTTGAATGATTTTGACGCCTTTTTGAGGACAAAGACTATTCTAATATCCTGAAATTCAGAAGCTTAGCAAATCAGATCTTCATCAACATTGTATTTAATTCCTTTGCTGTGGCATAAAGTTAAAACACTAAAATCAAAGTTCAAAGTTGAATCTTAAATTATTAATCGATAATTCAGGCTACTATGATAAAGAAATAAACATTTAAGTGAATTATACCTAATCATAAATATGCATTATTCAAGCCTCCATCAAGTTTGATATTTTGTGAAAAAATTCTCCATTATTCAGATAATCAAGTGGTTGAAAAAATTTAAGTGAATTATACCAATAAATAATGTTGATTGTAACACCCTTCTCGAGCGCTACATTGTCCATGACAGTTTAAGGCCGGAAAATAGGTTAATTAAAATTTGCTTACAGGATGTGGTACTTTTTCTTTTTCTCAATTCGTAAATATAAATACTCTGATTCAAGTGAATGTACAATAAAATATTCCATCATCATACTTAGGGTTGTAAGTTCGAAAATCATTGACATGAGACCCAACCCGATCGACTCATAAACAGAAATCACAGAAATATACAGACCCAGTAAAGATATGGAGACGCATGTAAGATACTTGGAAGCGCAGCTCCATAAACGTTAACATTAACTCCCAGACATACACAACTGGCCAAACCGAAACATAAAAGACAATCATCTCTCATACCTCGGAAGAAGGACAAACCCAACGGACGAGATCTACTGGAAACTCTATTTGAGTCCACTACCGGTGTCGTCACAAAAGACACTACTAGCATCACTACAAAAGTAACTCTCGGACTAAGCCATTTCCCTTTCAAGAGAAAAGCCATACTTACGAACCATCGACTGTCATGCCTATCTCAAGAAAAGAAAGGTCCGGCATAACAGAAACACAAACACCGTTGCCTTAGACCATCTGAAGTCTGGAAGACGTTCACTAGAAACTCCAATATATCGTCCGCATGCTCAAACCTCAACCTCTACGATGAATCAGCCGAGTGACATCTTGACATTTCAGTCTTCTCAAAAGAACACAGAAGGCACATAGCCAGCCGATATAGACAATATAAAATAAGGAGGTGAGATTCCATTCATCATACAACAGAAGGCAGACATGCAGTGGTACGACTCACAGGTACGTACAACTATCAGTAAACAATTATATCATCACTCATATCAGAATAATAATGTTTCACAGAAACATAATCTCATCAAAGCATGACTGAACACTGTTTGTTCATAGAGACACGAGAACAGAGATAACTGATTGAAACTGCATAGTTCCATACCTACACAGCCTCAAGGAATAATTGATCCTAACTCCGGAGCTAATTGACATTTTGGAAAAGAATGGTTAGTATAGGTTTCACTTGTGCCTGCCGCGGGCATAATGGTACATACACTATTCACAATCCAACTTGTGAAATCAAATTCCTTTACAGCAGTCACAATCCAACATGTGACATCAAATTCCTTTACGACAGTTACAATCCAACACGTGACATCAAATTTTATTACAGTAGTCACAATCCAACATGTGACATCAAATTCATTATGGATATTTGTGAAACACCCTACATGTCAGCTCAGTATCCTAGGCACAAAGGCCACACTGACAATTCAGTAGATCAAGCCGATAACGACATATGCGTTCAAATTTATCTACCAGATAAATTTCGGGACTCCTTACGGAAATTATATGCCATTCTTCAGGCAATACAGAACCAACTGGAAATCCTTGTACAGTCCCATACCTGCACAATGTCAAGATCCCCTCATTGGACCATCCGCGTCTTCAACGACTTAAGTATATTATGGAGATTGGTCATTCATCAATCCATTATACTTCTTTAGGTTCTTCGCGAATGAAATTACTTGCGGAGAAAGCAACCTTCAAAATACTCTTTGTTACGTATTATGGATGTAAGGATGAGTAAATCATCCATACTTTATGACATAAGGTCTTGTTCCACCCTACATCATAAATTATTAAGTTCATATTTTCACCAAGTCGTTCATGACTTAGGTTTTTGCGATTTACCGTAAATGCTCATCCCCGCGGACCAAAATCCTTTTTGGTTTAAAACCAAAACCTTTGGCTAAAATAAATCATTTTGAAATAAGATTCCATCAAAAGTACATAAGTACCAAATTCCACAAAAACAGTTTCTGGAAAAATGTCGAAACTCTTAAAATACAGTTTTACTACTTTTTACTGTATTTCAACTTAAATTCCGTATTTTTACAAATATGATCGTTTTTCTCAAATCCTTCACTTATTTATCTTCAAATACCTATATTAAAGTATTTAAATGCTAATTTCAAACCTCATCCTACGGTTTGTACAAAATCCTAAAACTTGACCGAACGTCGCTAAATTTGTAAATTGCGTAATTTCTTTTTGGACGATTTTAAACCCTAATGTTCCAAAACTAATTTTGGATTCTTAGGACACTTAGTTAGGTATGAAAAACAGTCTCTAACTGTCCAACCATCATGTATTTTCGAAAATTACAGTTTAGCAACTAAACTTTCATTATTTGTTTTTGATCCTTATTTACTTAAAATCACTTAAAACCTTATAACTTTTTATCTGCAACTTCAAACCACACCAAACCAACTTCTATAGTTTCATATCATAAAATATTTTTCAGTCACCATAAAATTTCCACAAATTATGTTTCTGTCCAATATTTTACAATATTTATAAAAAGGTCCTTGTTTAGTAAAAAACTTATATCTTTTTATGTATCAGTCCAAGTAACATCAAAGCAATTTCTATGGTCTTATACCATCAAGGGCTACCATCACAACACATAAGAATATAATTTTCGGAACAGCCCCTGAAATTCTCAGAATTTGCATATTAGTCCTTATATCTTCAAAAGTTCATAACTTTCAATATAATCAACCAATTCAATTCAAACCAATCTCCATATTCTTATATCATCATTCACTTCAACTATATTACATATTTTCATATTTATAATTCAGTCCCTCGATTTTTTCAGAAATTGCATAAAAGTCCCTGAAGACTCATAAATTCATATCTTTTCACATACATATCAAAATCAATTCAAACAAATTTCTATACTCTTATATACTCATTCAATCCCTATAAATATTATTTAAACATATTAAATCAACATGAAACCCCCTCACCCAATTATGGCCGGATGGCCCAAAAATAAGCATGTTTGGCAATTTTTATATCAAATCAAATAAACAACAATCAAGGTTCCAACTTGAGATCATTGGAACCAAAACAACCATATGACATAACATACCACAACCAAGCACCAAATCAATTCCTCCAAGAGGATCACACACATATACTCATAAATACATAACCCTCACACTTAGGGTTTGTAAGACAGCATACAAATACTTTAAACCACACGCATATCTACATTAAGGTAAGATGGTGGTAATCTCCCCCATACCTCTTGTAGATCACTCAAAAATCAAGCAAAGGTTGATTGATGTCCATTAAGAGGCCCCCACGGTTTTGTGCCCAAAACCTAGCCAAAAATCAACAACAAATTACAAGGTTGATACACAAGGTTCTAGTCATGAGGATTGGCCATAAAAATGTTAAGACATCCTTACTTGAATCAAGTAGGAGGATGATCAAGTGATGGATGATCCAACTAGAGAAAAACCCATTTTGAAAGAAAGCTCAAAATGGAAAATCTTGTGAGATAGCTTTGTCTTAGAATGAGGAGAGAATTAAGGATCTAATATTGGTTTTCTAAGAAAGTATTTGGATCATGGAATGGTGATGATGTCCGAATGTTCAAGAACAAGGAAGGAAAAGATTTTTGTGTCAAGAACTTAGATGATTAGATAAAATGAAATGAAATGAAGATATGTGGCGGTGTGAAGGTGGCCGAATTGATGATTAAGAACAAAGGAAGTGTATTTTGTTTCATAGACTTGGTTAGTTAGAATGAAGTGAAATGGAACTAATGGAGAAGGGGAGGTGGCCGTGTAGTCTTGCCAAATAGTAGAAAAGATGAAGAAAAGATGGAATGACCAAGAACTCTCAAGAACACCTTGAAGTTTCTAAGAGAGTTTATGAGGTTTTTGTGAGCAAATGGACAAAATGAAGTGATTAAGGGTTTACTAATGGGGTTGCCGAATTTTTTTAGCAAGTGAGGAGAAGAGGTTGCCTTTTTAACCTTATTGAATTATGGTTGAAGTTAACTAAGCATAGGTTAGGTTAACACATAAATATCTAGATATTCTAGGTTTTGCATTTATGAGCATTTATGGTGAAGGCGAGTCACCACTATGACTCACCATGGTGAATCATCCCCTATAAGTCATCATGGATGACTCGCCGTTCTGCCCCGGTGTATCTCTGCACATCTATATCCGGTTCCGTTGTTTACCCGATTAGGGTTTTTGTCCTTTTTCGTCGAAATTCGCCTGAATAAAATCTAATATTTTATTTATGTGCAGAAATTTTAGGAATAGACTTTATTACTGAAATAATAATAAAATTTAGAATTTTTCAGTTTCGGGTCAAATTAGGGTTTCTGCCGGTATAAAATTATACTATCAACAAAAACGTTGACCGGTTTTCGTTTGACTTTTAAACCCAACTTCGAACCCTAACTTCCTAAAATATAATGGGTTTTAGATATAATTTTGTTTTATAAAAAAAACATTTTCCTTGATTACCGGTAAAAATATAAACAGATAACTAATTACCGATACCGTAAAAATAGATAAAACGTAGGAAAAGGACAGGGTGTTACATTGGTTCGACCGTCTAAATGACCTTACTTTATAAAATGCTCATGCATCTCTATTTATTTTGAAAAAAGCAGTGATTGAAAAACCAAAATGACTAAACTAGAGTTGCTCCTCTTCATTTTCTTGTTTTCAATTTCTATGTTGTATGGTCTTTCTACAGAGAAGAAGGTATGGCGATATGCTATTTTTTTTTTCTTCTCTGCTCCACTAAATGAGCTAGTACCCCTGAAACCATCTTGCACTTGCATGTAATGGTATCAAATTCTGCATATACTGGGTGGAGTATTAGTGTTATAGCTTTTTCTTTTGCATATTAAATTTTAGCATCAATATCTTCCATATTGAGTTTCCCTCCACTTAAATTTGTGATCATGCTAAACTAGAAGGAAATTGTGTATCTTAACAAGCAGGCCAAATTTAAACAACAGGTTTATAATGTGTACATGGAAGAGAAGCATGGGGTTAAGTCTCTACACAGTCATTGCATCATTCTACGCTAAGAATTTTTGGATGGTTAAATAGAAAACTATTCTCATATATCAATACCTATAATGAAGAATTTTTTGCATTGGTGCACTGTATCTAGCTTTTATTATGCCGGTTTTCTCGTTATTTGGTGATAAGGGGTGGCTTCTGTGTTGCTGCTCTTGACTCACACTTGTGAGGTAGTTCTTGGTGAGGTAGTGAAACTCTTAAGAGAGTTCTCCTTCAGAGGTTGCGGCTTTTTGGTTCTTCTTCTCGCGGCTTGTTCATATCTTTTCCATTCCTTTTTTTTTTTTTTGATAAGCTAAATTTCTTTGAAAAGGGACTAACTAAAGCATAAGAAATGCTAAGAGTAAGTCAAAATACATAGTTTATATCTGAGCACAATTTCCAAACCATGACAGCAGTACAGTACCATAACAAATAAAACCAAAAGGAACATAGCCACTAAAAACTAAATCCCAACAGCAAACTCAAAAGGACAAATTAAATAGAGGACTAATTAAATAGCACACCGGTACAACAACACCACAAACCATAAGCTGCATATGACAGAACTCTTATATAGATCAAAATTGAAGAAATGATCAAAGCCATGAGCCAAAAAGACACCAGTCGCTCCATAGTAAATATGCACAAAAAAACAGCATCAGCTTATCTCAATCCCAAACAGTGTGCAGGAGTTGTCATCCAAGAGGCCATTGGATAGTTAAATTCTATACAGTTAACCTTTAGCATTAACTTTAACAACCTCTATAACTTCAAGTCTTCAACCATATTAGGGACCTTAATTATTGTTGAAAATGCAATTGTTTCTAGCCAACCAAATTGCCCACACTACTGCAAACCAAACAACTTGCCATGACTTTCTATTCTTCTTACTGCAGTTTAGCAAACCAGAAAATTTAAGAAAATGGATTTTACAGTTATTATGCATTGCAGTAAAGACGTCAAGCGACTCAAAACAAGCCGACCAAATTCTAGAGTAACGACAATAAAAAAATAAGCGAGTTTCTGTTTCTATTTGATTTTGGCACCCTGAACACATTGCAGCAGTCACAGGGACAACACCTCTTCTGGCCAAATTTAGACAACTTGGTAACCTGTTATGACCTAGCTTCCACGCATGCAAAAGAACCTTCGACGGGACCCAATTAACCCACAATTTCTTAAAGAAATCACCCTCATGAGTAATTGATGTTGTCATGATAGCTTTGTATGCTGTCCTCATTGAATAGACACCTGTTGTGTCAAAAGCTTCCACACCCACCTATCCTCAACCTCATCTTTTAACTCAACTGATCCCACTACCAGTTTTAACTGATCGAGTTGCTCCTATTCCAAGCTAAACAACGATCTCCTCCAATGCCACACCAACTACCACCTATCCTGTTGCCATGCCCCTACATCTGCCACCCTCTCTTTTTTATTCACAGCTAAAGAATACAACCTATTAAAACGTAACCTCAAAGCACTCCCCTAGACCCAAGGCTCTTCCCAAAACAACGTATTAGCACCATTACCCACCTCCTTTTTTATAGACTCCGAAAACCAATGTTGAAGGTCCCTGGGGTCCTCTCCTCCTTACAAATATATATATGCCCACCAACTCGAACTCTTCCTCCCAATCCCAACTAGAGAACCACCCGAATCACCCTTCTTTGTAGCATTTACCAATTCATTAGCAATTAACACTCCATCTAGGATCTGCCTACCCTTGATGAAAGCTGATTGAGAATCTGAGATCACCGAAGTTACAACCCTCCTCAATCTATTTGCTTATAATTTAGACAACACCTTGTACATACAACCAATCAAAGAAATTGGTCTAAAGTCTCCTAGTTGCTGCGGATTTTCCTTTTTGGGAATTAAAACAATAAAGAAGCTATTAGAACCTCTTACCAATTTTCCATTCCTAAGGAACTCCTCCAAAAATGCTATAAAATCACCTTTGATTGTTTCCCAAAATTTTGTAACAAACCTGAAATTCACACCATCCGGCCCCGGACTCTTTGAGCTCTCACAATCCCACAAAGCATTGTGAATTTCCTGTTCCAAAAAAGGAGATACCAATGTGTTATTTGTTGTAGCCTCTATCTGTCTCACCCTCATATTTCCAAGCTAAGGTCTCACCCACCCATTACCTCTGAAATGATCTTTAAAAAAATTCTTTTATCCCACTTTTAAGTGGTTCAACACCCTCCACCCTTGAAGCCATTTATTTTCAGGCTTTGAATGTCTTTGTGCCTCCTTCTCTTCAAAATCATGGAGTGAAAATACTTTGAATTCAAGTCCCCTTCTTCAACGATTGCACTCTAGCTTTTTGTCATAACATGCTATTTTTAAGGCGAGATAATTTGTAAACATTTGCCACACGTCCCCTTCTTTTCTACACCTCCTCCTCCAACAGTAGTGAATTTTCTGCCTTTAGATCCCAGCTATATAACTCTTCCTTTGCCTCCTGAACTTGCTATTCTAAATTCCCAAAATGCTCTTTGTTCCACTCTTTCAGTTTGGTTTCAAATATTTAATTTTCTCTTTTAATATAAAACCTTTCCAGCCTTCAAAACACATACCTTGCCACTGCTGTTTCACAAAATCTTCATACCCAGCTGCATCCTTCCAACAGTACAACATCCTGAATGGTTTGGGTCCCCAATTCAAATCCCTTTCTTTTGATACAGAGGCACAATGATCCGAAACAGTCCGCTTAAGGCCCCATAGAGACAAATTACACCATGTACTCAACAGTGTTGTCGAATAGCGGCCATGGGGGAAAGCGGTGGCGGGTTTTGAAGGAGCCGCCATACGGAGGCGGTGGCGTGATAGCGGTTCATGGCGGAAAAGGCATGTTTTTTTAGGGTTGTTTGAGAAAAAAACCTGACCCAATCTTCTGGGTTAGTTCCGTTGGGCGACCTGACCCGAAATGTGGCCCAAAATGGGTGAAAACCCTTATAACTATATATATGACTTTCCTCTCTTCATTTTATCATACGTACATAAACCCTCACCTCATAGCAGAACCCCTTCCCTTCCTCCCATTTCACCATTTTCTTCTTCGACCACCCACTTTCCGGCGACGATGGTTGTCAAGCGCGCGTTTTAAGTCGTTGGATCGTACGCTCCTACAATAGTTGACAGCTTCAGCGAGGCAGAGTGGTGTTGAAACATTGATGGCGGCCGGAGCGGCGGGATTGATGGGGAAAAGCGCAAACACGGTCGGAGTGGTGATCTGCAATCGCTTCTGCGATCGGGTTTTTCAAACCCTTTTTATGTGCTGCTGACCCATTTTTGTGTCTTAACCCATTCCTGCCTACAAAATTAGATTTTGCCCCACTTTTCGACCCGGGTTTTCAGCCCACTATATTTCAAATGCAACCGACTCACCAACTACCAATTTGACATTTCACTTTTCAACAAAAACGATAACTTTAAATTTAATGGTATTCAATCACTGTTTTTGGTATTCAGCGCACTCCCTGCCTCTATAAATTTCCACTTTCACTCTTCCTTCCCAATAAACTGAAAAATACGACTAAGAAATTGATTAAATATGCCCCATTAGATAACCAAGAAATTGATTATGTTGGGGTTAAGGAAGAGGATTAGCCATTTACTTTGTGTTTGTCATGTTTTTATCATTTTTGTTTTTAATTTGATGTCTTGAACCTTGTTAGTAGTCTATGATAGATATTATGTATTATGTGAACTGAACCTTGTTAGTAGTCTATGATAGGTACTATGAGACTTATATGATATTTCATATCAATTCAGTTTATGGTTCTTGACATATGTTGTTAGTGTTTTGGATTTTTTATTATTTCTACAATTTTTGTTATGTGTGTGTGTGTGTGTGTGTGTGTGTGTGTGTGTGTGTGTATATATATATAAATTATCCGCCATGGCATCTGCCATATGGTGGCATCGCCATCCGTTATCGATAACACTGGTACTCAACCATTCCTCCGAGACTAAGAACCTGTTTAGCCTGCTCATGGCTGACCCGTCTGACGGGTACCAAGTGTAACAGCCTGTTTTTAATTACACTGTATTATTGGTTAAGATATAATTATTTATATCTTAATATGAGACCAAGAAAATGATTTTGAATAAAACAAAATCATATTCATACTTTATCTTATGATAGACGGTCACGGTGAAATTTTGGGTTGAAAATTCAGACGGAAACCGGTCTGCGTTTTCACTGACAATAAGATTTTACTGATCAAAAAATCTAATTTTGACTTGTGAACGAAACGGTTTAGGTTTAAATAATATTTCTAACAATATTGGTTATTTTGAAAATTTTCAAAATAAATAAGTTATTATACTTATTCGGACGTATTATCGACAAACGAGTAATCGACGGAGTCGAGAACGGATGTGCAGAGACAAAACCGGACACCGGAGGAGCTGAGTCATGGGGTGAGCCACCACCATGAATCACCAAGCATTTATGAACATTTAATGCAAGTAATCATGACTTTTTAGGTAAAATGACCAAAATGCCCTTAACCTAACTTATCCTAGTTAAATATTAACCATGGTTAAGGCAAGTCATGTACAAATTGGTTTCTTCTTCCTATTTTGTGGCCCAAAATAAGCCACACCCCCTTCACCCTCCACCACAAATTTTAACCTAATCATGATTACAATTAACTATAGTTAAGTATTATATTATTTTTTTAAGCTTAAACCTAACCTATGTCAAGTTACTATCAACTATGGTTTACACTTAACTAATTAAACAAAACAACTTCACTCTCCTCACACTCAATACACGGATCACACCCCATTCCCAACACTTAGACAAAATTTATTTCCTTCCTATTTTCATTCTTACTTGTTCTTCGGAAAAACACTAAGAACATCCTTTGTGTTCTTGATAAGTTCTTCATTTCTTCTCCAGTTCTTGATCAAACTTCTTCATTCCAAGGTGGGGAATCTATTCCTCATCATCTTTGCTTCATTAATCTTCCATCAATATTCATTTCCATCAACTATTTCACAAATTTCTATTCTTAGATCTAGATCTTCAAATAATTCTAGAAAATTGTAGAAAAAATCATTTTAATGTGAAACCAATTTCTATGATCTTTATATGACTTCTACTTTCATCATATAAGAGTATGTAATCAAAAGAATTTTCCTCCCTATTGTTCTACTCTTGGCCGAATCTAGGTATTTCTAGGCAAAGGAAGTTTTGTTCAATTTTTAAAATATGAAATTGATCTTAACTCTTTAATGCCTCTAGTTGTTATATCTAGAAACTTGAAATCAAAAGAAATTCATAGCCCTATTTTCTAGCCTTGGCCGAATTTGTGTTCATGTGGGCAAAATAAGTTTAATTCAATCTTTAATTAGGTCATGATTTATAACGACTATTCTAAGGTGTGTAGGTTCTAGATCCAAGAGCATGTAAGCAAAAAGAATTTCTAGCCAATTTCACTATGCTTGGCCGAAACCCTAAGTTATTTGGTTAGAGGATTTTGTTTCATATTTTTAACTAGTAACACTTGATTTATGTTAGTTAATACTCTATTAACTAGGATCTAAAAGATGGAATTGAGAAAATAACCCTAGCCCTATTTTTGAGTCATGGCCGAAACTAACCTAGGGTTGCCATGATTGGATTTTGTTTGATTAACTAGTGGTTATGTTGTTTTGGTTGAAGGTTAATCATTAACCGTGGTAGAGTAACGAGGATCGGAAAGTTCGTGACTTCGGTGATAAGTTCAGGTGGGGGAAATATTCAACCTATCGTCGGAATAGATAAGCAGTTTATAATATAATAATTGTGTAGGGTGACCTAAACCCTACTAGTGGTCGAGTAATCGACAAGACCAAAATCGCATTGGAAACTTTTCTGTAATACCAATGATGATTCAGGGATTGTAGGTTTATCGACGTTAAGATAATGTTAGAATATTTGAGGATGTCTGACTTTATTTTTATTGATTGTTTGTGATACGCTGGTTGATGTATTCTACTGCATGTGACGTTTTATTTTGATGCTTGAATATTTTATGATTATTGTATTATGCATGATGTGCCTGGTTTGATAATATGCTTAGTTGACTTTTAAGTAAAGATATGTGTTGTTCGGGAGATGTTCACGTGGGTGAGAGAATGAAAGTGACTTAGAGGTTCCTAGCCGAATTAAAGTATTTAATAGATGAGATATGACATGGAATGTGTGTTGAGACCGTGTTGGAATATTGAGGCACTAGGTTGTAACAGATGCAGGTTAGTTAGATTTATATGTATATGCATTGTTACTCACAACCGTGTGAGTGGAACACACGAGGTCAGGATATCATTTTTGGGATATCGAATATTGCAGGTGAGTGCCCTACGGATGTTGATACCGAGGTAGACTACCGTCATACTCTTTTAGTCTTTGATGCATTCGAAAGTGGTTGGCATTAGACCGTACTGGACTAATACTCTTTAGTCTTTGACGCGTTCGAAAGTTATTGGCACTGGACCGTTTTGGACTAATACTCGTTTAGTCTTTGACGTGTTCAAACGATATTTGCAGTGGACCGTTCTGGACTACTGACTAACATGATAGGAATAAAGATGGCCAAGCCAACATAAAGGTTTAGATTACATGAGTTGAGGGAAGAGGATGACGACGTAAATTAAGGATGAATGTTGAACATGTGTGATGTGTGTTTGTGACTATTGTTATATTATGTGCTATGTATTCCTTTCCTCTTTTGATGATATAACTGTTTCTTATCCCCCATTCTTCTGTATTTTGTATGTTGTATTTTATTTCTTATGTGATCGTACGAGAAGACCCTATGGAGACTGTTGCTGAGGAGTTGGATTGAACTCCTTATAAGCCAGAAGCTGGAGGACGAGCTGTGGACCCAAGTGGTAGAATTCAGAGAGTTAAGGCCAGTGCGTCTTGTGAGACGTTTTATATTTTTTGATGAGTATAATAGGTTGTATAAGTATGCACCTGCACGGGATCCTACTGCTGGGATACCCTAGACAGTGTTTTAATACTCTGATGTGTATGTATCATATACATATACATATATATATATATATATATATATATATATATATATATATATATATATATATGGTGTGATGCTTTAAATTTCATAAGCGGTATATTTTTAAGTTTTAATTTTTACGTATTTTCGAAATATACATTTAGCGTTAAGCGCGCGATTAACTAATTAATTAATAAGATTTTAATTTAATGGCACAACGGAGTGTCCCACCAAGTATACTTTCTTCCAAACAAAGGTGAATAAACCAAAGCAGCCTCATGTATAAAGTCGTTAAAACTATTCATCTCCTCCTGTCTGTTATGAGTTAGCACTCCTTTCCTTTCCCCCACCGTTTCTGACTAAATTGTAATCACCAGCCACACACCACCTATCTCCCCCCTAATGGCCATACACTGAACCAACTCTTCCCACAACTCTTTTTTACCCCTCACATCATCACATGGAGCATGTAGATTATTAATTGAAACCTTTATCCTTTATTTTCCCCACCAACCCTCCACCCCCGATAAAAGAACCATGAAAGGATTCAGATATTTCAAAAGAACTTGTATTCCACATAATAAGGAGGCCCCCCTACATATCCAGTTGCGGCCTTAAAGACCCAATCAAACTTATGCTATCCCACAACAAAGAACTTAACCTTCTTTCAAACACAAGATATCCACCCTTTGTTCTTTCACAATCTGAGACACATCTTGATTCCACACCTGAAATTGGAATTAGAAATGGTATCAGTAAAACACTCTTCGAGCGAGTGCAAGCTCCAGAAACAAAAATTAAGAGGTAGAAGAAGAAGATAGGGATAAGAGATTTCTATTCAAATTCATGCATAACCTCAATTACAGTATAATTCTTCCTTATATCCCTTCAATTACCCAAGGTTCCCACTACAAGTTATAACAGAATTCTGTTACACCCATATACCCCATTATACGTATGGCTGATGCCAACAAAAAGTGATTCTCTAGTAAATGCACTAAAGGATGTAATCCTTCAGTATTTTTGGAAGCTTCTTCACTCTTGTGGGTCTAGTGTTCCTTTGGGCTTGCCCACTATCTGGTTCCAACCGTCCTGTGTCCAAGGGTCCATTCATGTTACTTGGGCTGGTCCTATCATATTGGTTTGTTAGAGTTGTATCACATCTTTCTTTTTCACCCGACCCCCTAACCCCCTAACATTGTAAGTAACAATCTTCATAAATAACAAAAAAGACACCCTTCCACACCCAAACTCCCACCTGTGTACCATCCTCTCTTACACTTCCTCCCCTATCATTTTTTTCCTCTCCCTGCTGCCTTTATATCTCTAACCTCCATATCCTCCAAAATAGAAACTACCTCTTCCTCCTTCCCCTGATAAATCATCCCAAGAAATTTTCCCGTCTCTCATTGTGACACCCTCTACCCTGCATGTATTCACAAAGCGATAACATATATAAAGAGAAAAGAACACATGCATAATATATCATAATAATAAAAACCGGGCAGAGGCTGCCGCATTGTAACATAACTTTTCAAAACACGGAAATATAAAGCATGTCTTTAAAGAACATAACATAAACAAGACATAAATGAAACCCAACCCCGATGTCACATTACAGAGCCAGTATAACCAATCCAATAAACAACTCAAAAACAAACTTAAACTAAACATAACTAAACTACGAGTAGCGGCTCCTCAGAGTTACTCCTCGGCAAGCTACTCACCGTCCTCTGCATAATAAAAAAGATACATGCAAAGCAAACAACAAAAGACGGGGAGTAAGAAACATATATATAAACATAACGGTACCAGGATAGTTGGTAAGAAGAACATACAACAAAGCAACATCATACACATCATCATATCAACATAATAAGTATATCACATATCGCATTCATCAATCATATTGTAACACCCCCCTTGGGGCATTACTATGTAACCCATGCGGAAGTAAATTTAAAAGATAATTTGCTGGTTGCTTTCGGAAAATTTGTTTTCTCTTAAGTCAGAAAATTTGGGCATAAAATTTTCTTCTATAAGGATAACTCTGAAATCCATCATACATACATTTAAAATGTAAAGTCACGTTCGTAACAAAGTTACCATGACATACAACATTTCTCTAAGTTTCCACTTTCGGAAGAAAAGTTCAAACTACAGATGAATGTATATAACACTACATTTACCGACCTCTCTAGATATACAACCCAACTCAAAACTCCTAAGCTGGTCATTCTATCAAATATTACCCCCAATCGGAATACTTTCCCAACCACTAACACTAGGTCTTCAATTGACTTAGAAAGACTCCTCTGCAACATCGACACTAGAGTACCAAGGTACTACAGCAAAACCCGAAGAGACCTGATATAATTGTAAGAGTGAGATACCATCATAAGATATATCCCACAACAACCATATACATGATACATACATCACATAATCATATAAGCAGTTAAATCATGCATATACACAATATAACAGTGTTATATCAAAGGGTCTCAAACCCGCACAGTCAATCTTTCGAAAATATGCATGGCACTTCAATATCAGGCTCTAACTTAATCTCACGAGATATCAACACCGTTTTCCACAGGAGAAGAATTAGAGTTGGTCAATCTCTAGCCCACCGGGCAGTTGCCTCCATACCCTCATGCATTTAAGGTCTCAGGACGAGCAACGTCACATGTGCCTCTGAACTCGGTTTACATGGACAGACTCCCATATACCATCTTTGTATCTGATATATATCAATAGCACGTCTGCTTGGGGAAATGCACATGAGAAAATATTTTATTTAAAAGGGTTTCTTTGTGTTCATTCTTTTCACTGTCGCAGCTCAAAGCTAACGACTTAATCATCATTTCCCCATCACTTGAAAACTCAGAAGCATAGGACACATAGTCCGAATGCTCAATCACAATGCCCCAGACCGAGGCCGCAGTCAAGGGTTGTGGTCGTAGAAAACAACATTCACCTTTAACAATGTTCATCACACGTGGTTAGAAGACACAGCCCAACACAACGTGATTAGGACCTAAAGTCCATCACAACGAAATCAGAACGAACTGTCCTCAATTTCGAGAATTGGACTCTCAGTCCATAACATCATGAATAGGACTCGTAGTCCCGAATTAACACTGATCCAAGATCACGTGCGCATAACTAAATATTAGAGGTGACGTCTCGCGTACTAGATTCTCTTTCTTAATTACTTATTTTTCGTTCGGTGAAAAACAAATTCAAAACCGAATCCTCGATGACCTATCCAGGCTATCGGAAAGTTTCTAAAATATTTAGGAAAACCTTTTCTTTGAAAATCTTTTATAAATCATCTTTGAAATACTTTTATCTTTGAAATATTTCCCCCAATAGGATATTGCCAAATAATCTTGAAAGTTTTCACTTGAAGACACATAGTTCGAAAAATGATCTTTCTCTTGTATAGCAATAGTTCACCAAAACCATTTCAACATTTAAAACAATTACTTTAAGTTAATGAGCTTTTGGAAAAGAACACCAATCCCTTCATCTTCAAAGCTTATTAATGTTTTAATCCTTATAATGGTTGAGCACAGACACAAGTCTGGCTTAGCAAACTTTCAATCAACAGCAGGATATATTATCAGTTCAATGCTAATATCACAGTTGAAAGCAGTTCATCACATATATGCATTATAACATTTAGAACAAGTACAGTTCAACATCAGATAATAGCATAACAGTTCAAGTACATTAGGTAATCAAGTAAGCTCAATCAACATATAAATATCCAGTTAAACACATACACACATGCATACAGTTATTGAATATCTTTAGGAAATCCCCTCTTACCTCAAGAAGGTAAGAGAATGCGAGAAAATAAACAGTTTCACGAACGTTCTTCATGGTTGGTTAGGATGCAAGTCTTGGTTTCAAGACACAAGGTTCAAAGGATTAGAACTCAACCAAGAACTTAGGGCTAGAAGTTTCCAAAACACATGTAACTTAGGGATTTATGATCCTCAAGTGCTAAGAGTTAAAACATGATTACTTTAAACAAAGTTGAACAAAAATCCCACCAAGTTACACTTGATGGAGATTCGGCCTTCACCAATAAAATAGGCTAGGAACATTTAAACTTTCCAATCTCTTTGGTTTAGCATCCATTAATAGTAAGGAGCTCAAAACCATGATCACTTTGGAAAAATGAAAAACGAAACACCCTAGGTCCATAACCTTTAAGATTCGGTCATCCTTGGGTTTTTATGATAAAAATCTTTAAATTCGTCCAATCTCTTAGACCTTTTAGCATCCAATAACTTATGGAGCTCAAGTCTATGATCATCTTGAAAGCAACATAGGACTTTAAATAACAAAGCTCATAAGCACATAAAGTAAGAACAACATAGGCTTATAAGTAATTAAAGTATAATGACATAAGTAAATGAATCATAAATGACATAAACATAAATGACATAAAAGTAAATGACATAATGTAAATGACATAAAGTAAATGACATAAAGATAAATGACATAAAAGTAAATGACATAATGTAAATGACATAAAGTAAATGGCATTAATATAAATGACATAAAGGTAAATGACATAATGTAAATGACATAATTATAAATGGCATAAAAGTAAATGACATAAAAGTAGAGTAAAAATCTTTAAACTTTCCAATCACTTTAGACATAGCATCCTTTAACATAAAGGAGCCTTGGTCCATGATCATTTTGGGAAAACAAATCTTTAAACTTTCCAATCACTTTAGACATAGCATCCTTTAACATAAAGGAGCCTTGGTCCATGATCATTTTGGGAAAACAAATCTTTAAATACAAACTCATACGTGTAAAAGTTGAAACAAGATCCATCTAAACCATATGCATGGTTCGGCCTCATTACAAAAGTAGAGTTTAGGAAACTTTGTTGTACACAACCTTTTAGTATGTTAAACTAAAAGTAAATACAAGACCATATAAATTGGTTTCAACTCAAAAGGAGTTTTCTACCATTTTTGAGAGATTTTTGAAGATAAAAGCTCATATATGACATAAAGAAGAAACTTTAGAAAAAGATGAAGTTTTTAAAGAAAAGAATACATGAGAGTATTACCCTAAACAAGAGGAACAACTTTGATGAAGAACACTTAGTGAAAAGAATAAGAAAAACTAGAGCTTTGGAAGCTTGAAGTTAAGAAAAAGATGAAAGCTTAAGGGTTTTAATGGAGTAGGAGAAAGGAAAGTGATGAAGTGAAGTTGAAGAGTGGTATTTATAGAGTGAGAGGGAGGGGGGCACGGTTTTGGAGAGGAAGAAGAGAAGAAAGAAGAAGAAAGAAGGTGGTTGCTTGTAGAGAGGATAAGGAGTTAAGGTGATGTGATGTGATTGGAGAGAGAAAGATGAAAAAGTAAGATTTTGGAAATAAAGTCAAGATTCACTTTTTCTTAGGTGTGTCATAGCCTTCACATCAAGTCACTCCATTTCACTTCATCCTCTTGATGCTCTGCTCCATTGCGTATCAGATGACTTCCCCGATCGTATTTCCCGACGATTTCGCTCGGGAAATCCCTAAGATTTTGGTCCCGAACAAGATTTTTCGAAAAACTCCAAACCCACAGAAAACATCATAAAAACACTAACCGTCTCGTTCAAGAATTAAAATTTTGTCTCTAGCTCAGTAAACTTGTGTTGGCAGTGGGAACCCAGACCGGTTTTCGTCTGAATTTTCGACCGAAAATTTTACTGTGACTTCATACGGTAAAACAACACAAGAAAATGATTTTATTTTAAATAAAATGATCCCCTGGATTTTATCAAAAATAAATACATTAAAGCATGTATTTACTGATAAAGAAGCATACGAAAAACAGGGTGTTACAACTCTACCCCTCTAAAAAGAATTTCGTCCTCGAAATTACGTAACTAGAAACTTAACAGAATCTCTCACCATCCAGATCATCCTATCAGAAGAAAGTATCTAAAAGAATTTCATCGATCCAAAAGAATACAGAAACATCTAATGTATGAAGATCCTTTAGTATATTCACGGAGGTAAAAATGTATGATCGGTACACATTTACAATCATGAATCTAAAAAGTTTCTCCTTTCACTAGAATTTCCTGGTCAACAATTTAAAAGAACAACAGTTTGATAAGAGTTCAAACTGAATCACTTTCACCAAAAGTCAAAGCGATTAGATTAAGTTTCATCTAGAAACTTCTTTTATAAACATACACATCCCGTGCAACAACAAGGCAATTCATAACTCTAGGAAAATAAAGATTGGATCCAAAGTCTAAACTGACCATAACAATTAAAAGAGAAGGGAACTGGAATAAATTTCTTAAGGAGACTTTTATTCCCAAAAGTCATAAGAAACATGCATTCACTGGAAAGACTAGTAACATAGGAGACCCTAGAGAGTCAAATACTCAAGGGCGTCAAAACGCGATTATACTTAGAATCCTATTACAACTTAGAATTATAGACCACTGCCATAAGACCTTCAAATTGTGAAATTTTTCAACACTACTTCTATTGTAAAAGATCGTCAGATTGTGAAGCTCTAGCGCCAGTCATGGTGTAGACTATTCCCTTTGCCGTGGGTCTACCAGTTCCTAAGGTGTTGACAGGCTTTTCAAACCTCGGTGCATTACAATCCCTTGAGAAGTGTCCTAATTTTCCACAATTGAAACACTTCACTCCTTTGCGTGGGCAAACATTAGCCATGTGGTTTGGGTCTCCACACTTGTAACATCTCCTAACTTGGTCTTGGTTTTGGTTCTGTTGACCTCCACTTCCCGATTCAGAATTATCAGAACGATGATGTTGTTGTTCAGGTCATTCCCTTGTGGCCGGAAATAAGGTTCCCTCCGATGTTGATTCCCTTTCTAATTCTGATCTTGATATTGGTCTTTGGAATGAGTGGGTCCTGTAACAGTTTCTCTGTTGCCTCTTTCCTTCCTCATTAGTTCCACTTTTATACACTTCTCTACTAAGGCTTGGAAATTCCGGATTTCCAGTGGCATCACAGATTCCTTGATCTCGAAGCGAAGACCGTCGTTGAACCTTTCGCATTTCCATTCCTCATCGGGGTTGTTCTGGAGAAAGCGAAAATATTTGGCAAGGGACTCAAACCTTTCTACATATTCCACCACTATCATGTCCCGCTGACTCAGCCTCAGGAATTCTTGCTCTTTCTCTGTCCGGGCACTCTGGGGAAAATATTTGTCCAAAAATTTGTTGCGGAACACTCCCCAAGTGATCGCCTGATGCTCAGCTACCAGCAGTTGTCTGGTGCCCTCCCACCAGTATTCAGCATCTCCAATCAATTGGAATGTTGCATAAGGCACCTTTGCTCCATCTGGGATGTGAACCAGCTCAAAGATCTTCTCTATCTCTTGAATCCAAAGATCAGCCTTTATTGGATCCACGTCTCCATCAAACTGTGATGGATTCTGACATCGGAAAGCATCCAGATGTCTTCCCTCTGCAGCTTGTTCTGCCTTCTGTTGCTCCTGTTGGTTCTGGGCAGTAGCATTAGCCGTCTGAAGAGCTATGGCAGCAGCAACGTCAGCCAAAGCTTGGGCAGCGAAGTCCATCCCGCCGTCATAATTCACATTCATGTTGGCACGACCATCAATAGGACCACCCCTGTGACCACGTCCACGACCACGTCCACGTCCTCGCCCACGTCCACCTTCTGGTGCTGGTTCCATAACTGACCCGCCGAACAAATCGGTCAGGCCACAACTAGAAACTGAAACGTGTAAAAGCGTATCAACACACATTACTTCTAAGAAGTAATCCGAATAAAACTTAATTCAGAGAAAACACAACGTCAACACAACATACCTATTTCCCAAAGATCCCGAAAGACTCGACCAGCTCTGATACCACCTTGTAACACCCCCCCTTGGGGCATTACTATGTATCCAATGCGGAAGTAAATTTAAAAGATAATTTGCTGGTTGCTTTCGGAAAATTTGTTTTCTCTTAAGTCAGAAAATTGGGGCATAAAATTTTCTTCTATAAGGATAACTCTGAAATCCATCATACATACATTTAAAATGTAAAGTCACGTTCGTAACAAAGTTACCATGACATACAACATTTCTCTAAGTTTCCACTTTCGGAAGAAATGTTCAAACTACAGATGAATGTATATAACACTACATTTACCGACCTCTCTAGATATACAACCCAACTCAAAACTCCTAAGCTGGTCATTCTATCAAATATTCATTGGAGAGACCCCCAATCGGAATACTTTCCCAACCACTAACACTAGGTCTTCAATTGACTTAGAAAGACTCCTCTGCAACATCGACACTAGAGTACCAAGGTACTACAGCAAAACCCGAAGAGACCTGATATAATTGTAAAAGTGAGATACCATCATAAGATATATCCCACAACAACCATATACATGATACATACATCACAGAATCATATAAGTAGTTAAATCATGCATATACACAATATAACAGTGTTATATCAAAGGGTCTCAAACCCGCACAGTCAATCTTTCGAAAATATGCCTGGCACTTCAATATCAGGCTCTAACTTAATCTCATGAGATATCAACACCGTTTTCCACTGGAGAAGAATTAGAGTTGGTCAATCTCTAGCCCGCCGGGCAGTTGCCTCCATACCCTCATGCATTTAAGGTCTCAGGACGAGCAACGTCACATGTGCCTCTGAACTCGGTTTACATGGACAGACTCCCAGATACCATCTTTGTATCTGATATATATCAATAGCACGTCTGCTTGGGGAAATGCACATGAGAAATTATTTTATTTAAAAGGGTTTCTTTGTGTTCATTCTTTTCACTGTCGCAGCTCATAGCTAACGACTTAATCATCATTTCCCCATCACTTGAAAACTCAGAAGCATAGGACATATAGTCCGAATGCTCAATCACAATGCCCCAGACCGAGGCCGCAGTCAAGGGTTGTGGTCGTAGAAAACAACATTCACCTTTAACAATGTTCATCACACGTGGTTAGAAGACACAGCCTAACACAACATGATTAGGACCTAAAGTCCATCACAACGAAATCAGAACGAACTGTCCTCAATTTCGAGAATTGGTCTCTCAGTCCATAACATCATGAATATGACTCATAGTCCCGAATTAACACTGATCCAAGATCACGTGCGCATAACTGAATACTAGAGGCGACGTCTCGCGTACTAGATTCTCTTTCTTAAGTACTTATTTTTCGTTCGGTGAAAAACAAATTCAAAACCGAATCCTCGATGACCTATCCAGGCTATCGGAAAGTTTCTAAAATATTTAGGAAAACCTTTTCTTTGAAAATCTTTTATAAATCATCTTTGAAATACTTTTATCTTTGAAATATTTCCCCCAATAGGATATTGCCAAATAATCTTTAAAGTTGTCACTTGAAGACACATAGTTCGAAAAAATGATTTTTCTCTTGTATAACAATAGTTCACCAAAACCATTTCAACATTTAAAACAAGTACTTTAAGTTAATGAGCTTTTGGAAAAGAACACCAATCCCTTCATCTTCAAAGCTTATTAAGGTTTTAATCCTTATAATGGTTGAGCACAGACACAAGTCTGGCTTAGCAAACTTTCAATCAACAGCAGTATATATTATCAGTTCAATGCTAATATCACAGTTGAAAGCAGTTCATCACATATATGCATTATAACATTTAGAACAAGTACAGTTCAACATCAGATAATAGCATAACAGTTCAAGTACATTAGGTAATCAAGTAAGCTCAATCAACATATAAATATCCAGTTAAACACATACACACATGCATACAGTTATTGAATATCTTTAGGAAATCCCCTCTTACCTCAAGAAGGTAAGAGAATGCGAGAAAATAAACAGTTTCACGAACGTTCTTCAAGGTTGGTTAGGATGCAAGTCTAGGTTTCAAGACACAAGGTTCAAAGGATTAGAACTCAACCAAGAACTTAGGGCTAGAAGTTTCCAAAACACATGTAATTTAGGGATTTATGATCCTCAAGTGCTAAGAGTTTAAAACATGATTACTTTAAACAAAGTTGAACAAAAATCCCACCAAGTTACACTTGATGGAGATTCGGCTTTGACCAATAAAATAGGCTAGGAACATTTAAACTTTCCAATCTCTTTGGTTTAGCATCCATTAATAGTAAGGAGCTCAAAACCATGATCACTTTGGAAAAATGAAAAACGAAACACCCTAGGTCCATAACCTTTAAGATTCGGCCATCCTTGGGTTTTTATGATAAAAATCTTTAAATTCTTCCAATATCTTAGACCTTTTAGCATCCAATAACTTATGGAGCTCAAGTCTATGATCATCTTGAAAGCAACATAGCACTTTAAATAACAAAGCTCATAAGCACATAAAGTAAGAACAACATAGGCTTATAAGTAATTAAAGTATAATGACATAAGTAAATGAATCATAAATGACATAAACATAAATGACATAAAAGTAAATGACATAATGTAAATGACATAAAGTAAATGACATAAAGATAAATGACATAAAAGTAAATGACATAATGTAAATGACATAAAGTAAATGGAATTAATTTAAATGACATAAAGGTAAACGACATAATGTAAATGACATAATTATAAATGGCATAAAAGTAAATGACATAAAAGTAGAGTAAAAATCTTTAAACTTTCCAATCACTTTAGACATAGCATCCTTTAACATAAAGGAGCCTTGGTCCATGATCATTTTGGGAAAACAAATCTTTAAACTTTCCAATCACTTTAGACATAGCATCCTTTAACATAAAGGAGCCTTGGTCCATGATCATTTTGGGAAAACAAATCTTTAAATACAACTCATACTTGTAAAACTTGAAACAAGATCCATCTAAACCATATGCATGGTTTGGCCTCATTAGAAAGTAGAGGTTAGGAAACTTTGTTTTACACAACCTTTTAGTATGTTAAACTAAAAGTAAATACAAGACCATAGAAATTGGTTTCAACTCAAAAGGAGTTTTCTACCATTTTTGAGAGATTTTTGAAGATAAAAGCTCATATATGACATAAAGAAGAAACTTTAGAAAAAGATGAAGTTTCTAAAGAAAAGAATACATGAGAGTATTACCCTAAACAAGAGGAACAACTTTGATGAAGAACACTTAGTGAAAAGAAGAAGAAAAACTAGAGCTTTGGAAGCTTGAAGTTAAGAAAAAGATGAAAGCTTAAGGGTTTTAATGGAGTAGGAGAAAGGAAAGTGATGAAGTGAAGTTGAAGAGTGGTATTTATAGAGTGAGAGGGAGGGGGGAAAGGTTTTGGAGAGGAAGAAGAGAAGAAAGAAGAAGAAAGAAGGTGGTTGCTTGTAGAGAGGATAAGGAGTTAAGGTGATGTGATGTGATTGGAGAGAGAAAGATGAAAAAGTAAGATTTTGGAAATAAAGTCAAGATTCACTTTTTCTTAGGTGTGTCATAGCCTTCACATCAAGTCACTCCATGTCACTTCATCATCTTGATGTTCTGCTCCATTGCGTATCAGATGACTTCCCCGATCGTATTTCCCGACGATTTCGCTCGGGAAATCCCTAAGATTTTGGCCCCGAACAAGATTTTTCGAAAAACTCCAAACCCACACAAAACATCATAAAAACACTAACCGTCTCGTTCACGAATTAAAAATTTGTCTCTAGCTCAGTAAACTTGTACTGGCATTGAGAACCCGACTAGGTTTTAATCAATTTTCGACCGAAAATTTTACTGTGACTTCATACGGTAAAACAACACAAGAAAATTATTTTATTTTAAATAAAATCATCCTATGGATTTTATCAAAAATAAATACATTAAAGCATGTATTTACTGATAAAGAAGCATACAAAAAACAGGGTGTTACATATATAATGCAATGCGACTCACTACTCCGAATGCATGTGGATCCATCTACACCGGGCGTACGACTTCGGAGTTACATTTCCACATTGGCCAAAAAGCACCAACACCGGGGCAATCCACCAAACCATGGGTGGACCCCTAGGACAGCCGATGTACCTTACTCTCAGATGCGCCACCACAGGGGGCCAGATCAACATAGATCAACGCGGATGGCCAGATCGCCTTACTCTCAAACGACCTCCCCTATGTCATACCTCCCCCTAATAACTTCATGCATGATGCATGCACACAAACAAACAACCGTTTATCCACCACCTCTATCAACACCATTTATTATGGCTTAACGTCTTTGGCCAACAAGCACCAAAGATAACATCATCTTTAATCTTTTAACTTTAAACGGTAAACAACACTCTGACCAAAAAGCACCAGAGCTCAATACCTTGATCATTAAGCATCAAGGCCCCCTTGGCCACTAGGCTACCAAGGTACAACATCAACAACGTTATCTTCTCACTTTAGTTATTAACACTCCGATTCTGCAGTACCAGAGCTCAACACCTTGACCATTAAGCATCAAGGCCCCCTTGGCCACTCGGCTACCAAGGTACATTATTATCTTTAAGCTATCTAGCTTGACTTAACTTTGTTTGGTGTCTTCTTTTATTATTATTGTTAGGGACAACTGGGATGAACCACCCCTATCCAGCTTTCTGCATTCTAGTCAGCATAGGGAAGGACGGCTGTGCTTCCCTCAGCACGGGCGTGCTAACTGATAAGTCAAGTATCATCATGTTGACTGTTGAGCACGGTCGTGCTCAATGGAGCGTGGCCGTACTGTTCTGGGCAGAAGGGTTTAACAACCCTCACTATGTTTCCTAGGGCATTCAAGGATCAAACCTATTGACTTTAACTACACCATTGCTCATCAGCTTCATTATTCTTAACTGTTCTTCATATCTTATCATTATGGGGAATTAATCCTTTAATCACAGCTTCGTTATTGATGTCCCTAGAACACTCACTAATCAATCCTTGGGTCTTTAACTAAGACATGTGAACATAACCTTGCCCACTACAAGAAAATGGGTAATTTTCGATGGACAATTACCAACGGACGTCAATTCCGTCGGTAATGAGGAAATTTCCGACCGAAAATACCATCGGTAATCATGAATATGAAAAGTCAACGATATTACCGACGGAATAACCGTCGGTAACCTTACCTACGGATATTCCGTCCGTAACTCCGTCAGAAATGGTGGCGCAAATCTGTAATATTTTGGCACGTGAATGTACCGACGGCTTGTTCCATCGGAAACTTTGTTTTACATTACCGACGAACCTGCCCATCGATAATATGTTCATTAAGTACAACCGAAAACCTTTCTCCCTCACATTCCCTTTCTTCCTCTCTTTTCCTCTCCCTCTCCCTCTCTCTGGTTCTCTGTCTTCTCCGCGCTCCACCACCTCCCTGCCACTGCGCACCGCCTCCTCCACCTTGCACCACCTCTCTTCTTCTCTTCTCTCATTCTCTTTGTTCTCTCCTTCTCCTCCCGCGCACCCCAACATCGCCCCTGTCTTCTTCTGCTCCGCGAGACCCACCACCACCGCGAGCCCCACCACCACTACTGCACCACATTGTCCCACCACTTGCTCCCTCACTGCCAGACTCGCCAGCCACTACCACCACCACCTTCCTTCCCCACTGCCAGCAGCAACCCTACCCAGGTAGGTATTTAGTTTTTGAATTTTCATTTTCTTGAATTAAATGTTTAATGTTTAATTTGTTGATTAAGTGTTTACTGTTTATTAGTGATGATGCTAATTTGTTTGTTACAGAGTTGCTATTATACCATCATCACCACCGCTGCAGAGGAGCCACCATTGTTTGCACTGCCAGGTGTCTATTTTATTGAATTTATATTTTTTTTGAATTTGTTTGTAATTTTTTATTTTTTCGAGTGTTTAATGATATGAAACAGTTGTTATGGTTTTTTTTTTGGACTGATTGTACAATTATATTTTGTTGATTTGGAAGTGTAGGAATTTGTGATTTGATTTATAATTAATGTAGGATTTTAATTCTTATTGTAGCTAATATTTAGCAATCATATAAATTGATACAATTAAATTTCAATTAATAAAATTAATTAATTGAAATAATGAATTAATTAAATATCTTAGGAATAATGAAGCATCCATCAAAATAAGTAATGATTTGAAGTAATAAATTAAATGATCGAAGAAGTGTTTCCAATATCCAAAATGTTATCATGGCGAATGGAATCGATGGCTAGGTATTAGTGAGCGAGAGTATCAAACACAATTATTTGAATTAATTTTTGTGATGATTAATATAAATTACATATTAAATAAATATTAATCAAATATGAGACGATTATGTACTCATGGCGCATCGGAGAGCATGGACGAGGCGGCAGTCGTGATTCAAGCTGTAAGTGTAAAAAAAAAAAAGTTGCATACTTACATAACAATAAATTCAAATAATTAATTATATTTAAATAAATAATATTTAGATAATTAATTAACTATGTAGTTAACTAATTCAACAAAATACTTTAATAATTAAAATTAATTTAAAAAATAAATGATATAATAAAAAGTTAGATGAATAAGTATGTGATTTTTTTTTGTTAATGCTTTGTTTATGATGGTTGCTTAATGATGTGTTTGATTGTTTGCTAATAATATCAAACTTTATGCAAATTATCCCTGTTACTTAAAGTTTTGTTTTTTTAGAGTACAATTATTATACGTAATTGAGAAAAATCGTAGTTTGCCCTTCAAGGTTCAATATTATTAAGCATGTGTACTCGTGGTCATGGTATCGCTCATTTTATTGAATCTTGCATTGTCCAATTGGGACAATTTGGGAAGAAACTTTTTCTCCACTGGTATACTAGTTACTCGATGATTCTCATTTGTGAAATAGTTGATTAAATTTCGGGTTGAAGCATTTCCTTTTGTTCTCCGGGTCCATACTTAATTGTGGTATTTCATCGCGGTCAAGTCGTGTACTTGGAGACCGATGGGAGATGCTGCCGAAATTTTGTCAGCTATAAGACATGAGATGTGATGAGTAACTAGTATAATACAGTGGTGAAATTTTTTTTCCTTGAATGGGATAGGGCCACACCTTTTATGGAAATGGGGCGATTCGGGGTTATAGTATTATGTTTAAAAATACGTCAATTTATCTAAAAATGCAGAAGGATGGAATATTATCCCTCGAACCGTAGTTGGGTGTATGATAGGAACGAGTCTGGGAGATGACTTCTGAAACAATCATTTGTAGCTGGAGTTGAGGAGTTTATATCGAAAGCCAGTCAACATTGTGATTATGCCGAAGAGGGGGGTATTAGATGTCCGTGCACAAAGTGCAATTGTATGGTTGTTTTGAGTGATGATGACTTGAAGTTACACCTATACCGATGTGGGTTCAAGCCTAATTATTGGATATGGACTGATCATGGTGAGGAGTTGCCGGATAATAATTTGAAAGAAGTAGGTGGTGACGATCTTGACATGGGTGCATCAGGCAGTGGCTACCACGATGACTATGTCGAACAACTCCAGTCAATGCATATGATGGTCGATGATTGTCTTGGGCAACATGGGAATTTTGAGGCGGATGAGTCTGATGACATGGAAGAGCCTCCTAATGAATCGGTGAAGAGATTCTACAATCTATTGTTAGAGACAAATAGTCCATTGTTTGAAGGGGTGTCAGATTCAAAATTATCAACTTGCGTTAGGCTTCTAGCTTGCAAGTCTAATTGGAATGTCCTCAAGCAGTGTTTGGAGTTCTTTTTGTAAAATGCTTCAAGATGTGACACCCTTCAAAGAGTTGTTGCCAAAAAGTTATTATAATGCGAAGCAGTTGGTGTCGAAACTAGGGTAATTGGGGGCTAAGAGGATTGATTGTTGTACGAACGGGTGCATGCTGTATTATGACAGTGCTTCGGGCACAAATGACATCACGCTTTTTTGAAACCATACCGTGAGTAAGTTTTAACGACCTATTTTTGAAATAATGTATAACATGTTATTATAATTTCTCCTTTAACACATAGTAAAAATTTTATTTGTCAGTGTGTTCCTTCAAATTAATCAATTAAGTGAACAAGATGCTTCTGCTCGTAGACATGCAGATTTTCCTGAATGGTTTAAGCAACAAGTAAGTGTCATATAACTTAGCAAACAATATATTAAGCTTAATTTTGCCTCTTGAAAAAAGTAATTATTTAATATGACTTACCTATTCGTAGGTGTATCAACAACCATTAAGCGTGACTAATCAACACTTGAGAGATTTAGCGTACGATCCCTATAGCTGTGTTAGATCATGGCATACATACTTTGTTAATGGGTACAAATTCCACACAGATGAATGGAACGTGGGCAAAAAGACAATTAATAGCTGGGTTGTCGTACGTACTGGTGATTTTTATGGGGTCATAAAATACATATACGAGTTACAATACAATACTACTACTTACCCTAAAAAAGTAGTCTTATTTTATTGTAACTGGTTTGATCCATCGAGGACAGACACAAAGGTGGATCCCAAGAATGGAACTGCGGACATTCGCATGGATAGAAGATATCAATGGTTTGATCCGTTTATAATTGCTCAGAATGAAAAACAAGTTTATTATGTCCCTTATCCAGCAATGAGAACAGACAAACGAGGTTTGTGTGTTGCTGTCACTACCAAGCCTAGGGGTCGCATAGAAATCAATGATGCAGAGGATGAGACGCCCTTCCGGGTGGTTGAATCGTCACATGTTAATGAAGCAATTGAGGTCGAGCGTATTACTTGCATGTTGGGATCTGCAAATGAAGGGGAAGAAGTAGTCATCGGTAATCCTTCATCAATCCATGCATCATCAGAGGAAGAAATCTAAAGTGATGACTCAATGCAAGAAGAAGAAGAGTCAGACATACAATCAGATGATGATACCGAGTCTGAATAGGAAGTTTACTATTAAGTTATTTTTATTGTGTATTAAATATTTGCTTATGCAATTAAATGTAAGACTTGACAAATATTATTGTATTTTAAATATTTGCTTAGATTAGGCTCTTAAATGTCGATTGCTTATTGTGTTTACATCGATTTGTAATGGTGCTATAAAAATAGATATGTCAGCATCAGGAGGATAGCCGCCCCGCCCCCCACCGCCTAGCGGTGATAAGGGGAAGGGGAAGGCTAAGTGGGGATGATACACCGTCAAGTCCCAGGTGCTTGCTCGCATTCCTGGAGGTCCCTCAGCTCCCACCGTACCCACCCCCATCCCAATCGTACCTACCCTATCGCCACCTACATGAGCCTCCCCCGCCCATTCTACACCATTCCTTACCCATTCTATACCCTCACCGATCCATACTACACCATCCCCTACTCATACTACACTATCCCCGACCCACACTACCCCATCCTCCACCCATGTCCAGACCTCCACTTGCTTTGCGCCACGACGCGCACTAGCCGGCTACTTGCCACCCCCTACTTGACCCACACCACACCCACACCTAGCACCACCACCATCATCGGCTGCACCGGTCACACAGCCAACAGGATTATCATTTATGATGACTCCTGGGATGATGCCACAGCCGGACACGGCCATTCCATCCTCATCATCCACAGCCACATACGGTCACGACCATTCCATCATCATCGTCTGTCCAGCAGTCGACCGCAGCGGAGGACTTGCCTGAGTGGGCCAGGGTTCCCGCACCTGAGGATCGACCATGGATCAGTCCTATTTCTGGATCGTAAGGTTAATTTAATTTAATGTTGTTTAAAAATAGTTACTATTCAATAAGTATATCACATATCATCCTCAATTTGGTCTGGTATTAGGCACTTTTTATCTAAGGTCTTGGACAATATTTCTTGGAAGCTTGGAAATGGCAAGGATATTAACTTTTGGAGTGATAAATGGTTATCACAACCTGTCTTGGTTCTCTTAAATTTACTTGCTGATTTGAAGTTTGTTTTAAAAGCTAAGGTTGTCGATTTTATTGAAGATGGTCATTGGAATGTGCCTAGCACTCTCATTTCTCATTTCTCTTTGCTGCAGTCTGAGATGGACAAAATGGTTTTGCCAATTTTCCCTTGTTCAGATCAGATTGTTTGGTCTAATTCTCCTTCAGGTGTGCTTCAGTTTAAAGATGCATTTAACCATGTTTGTCTTGCTGGTCATTCTTTTCATTGGACAAAGTTAATTTGGTCTACTTGTATTCCTCCATCTAGATCATTCATTTATTGGAGAATCATGCAAAATAAAATGCCAACAGATGATAATCTTCAAGCTAGAGGGTGCATTGTTGTCTCTATGTGCAGTATGTGTGGAAAATCTGCAGAAACTACTAAGCATCTTTTTTTGGATTGCTTTTTTGCCAAGCAATTATGGTTTTGGTTGATGGCTTCATTTGGCTGTCAATTTGAACTTTCAAACTTTAATGATGTCCTCTCTATCTGCTCCAGAAATTGGAGTTCTCAAATTCATGATATGATCATAGCAAGTATCCTCAACACCTTCTATATTGGTTGGAAGTGCAGAAACTTGACTAGGTTTGAGAATAAGGGTGTTCTGGCTAATACTGCTATAGCTATGGTTTCCTCTAGTATCACTATGGCTGGCTTGCATAGTAAATGGAAAATGTCAAACTCCATCGAAGAGTTTTCTATCCTCAACAGTTTTAAGGTTTCGGGCCATCCTTCTTCTGCTCCAAAGATCGCTGAAGTCATTTGGCAGCCTCCTTTGTGTGGCATGATTAAATGTAATACTGATGGCAGTGCTCTTGGTTCTCCTGGTTTAGCTGCTTGTGGTGGCCTTTTCAGGGATAGCAAGGCTTACATCCTTGGTTGCTTCTCTTCCTTTCTATGTTCCCTCTCATCTCATGAAACTGAGTTGCATGGTGCAATGATGGCTATTGAAATTGCTTTTAAGAAAGGTTGGCTTAACCTTTGGTTGGAGTGTGATTCTACTTTTGTGGTTATGGCTTTCTCAAACTCTAACATCGTGCCTTGGTGGTTAAGAAATAGATGGGATAATTGTGCTTTGCTTACTAAACAAATGAGGTTCAGTGTTTCTCATATCTTTAGAGAGGGTAATCATTGTGCGGATAAATTAGCTTCTTATGGTACTAAGATTACTGGTTTTATTTGGTGGGATTTAATCCCTGACTTTGGTAGGGAGGATTTCTTTAGAAATAAGTTTGGTTTACCTTGTAATAGATTTCATTGATATTTCTATGGGTCAGGTACATGCCCCCCCCATATCTTTTGTTTTCTTTTCTTCTTTTTAATAATATGGGCACTCTTTTTCCTTTTTGATGCTTTTTTCCCTAAGGAGGGTTTTGCATCATAAGGTTTTAATGAGGCCCCTTGTGCTGAAAAAAAAGTATATATTTGTTGGTTGTCATATTGTTGAATTAATAAAATTATGAATTTTTCAGCTTCATCCCAACGAAAGTGGGATCGAAGAACGTTACCAACACCATCAAGGCGCAGTATCGTCGCTTCTGGCCATCATGGGGGGTGATCCACGGGGATGATCAGGATCATATCTTCAGACGATTCGGGGTAAGTTGTTGTTTATTAATTCATGTAATTTTCCCTTTATTTTTCACGCATTTTATATATTTATTTGTAAAATGTTATTAATATTTTTTCTTTGTTAACAGGAGCTTGTGCGCTGGTTACCGGACCATGCCTCGGAGATACGTGCTATCTTTGACGACCAAGCAGCTGCTCGACTAGGGGACATGCTACGGGAGCGTAGGGAGACCCGGATACGTACGGATTACATCGGGCCCAACATCTGGGCCCAATTGTGTGTCGACGGGACACTCCACCATGCTCAAGTGTCAAGTGTCAACAGGCGAAGAGAAATCGGGCTTCCGAGAAGGGTGGGAGCATGCACACTGGTGGTTCTATTAGCCACATGCAACATGCCATTTACATGGTATGCATTTATAAATAATTTTATTTATAAACTGTATATTTTATTAAAAATTTATTTTATAACTAATTGATTTTATTGGTGTTTCGGTTGCAGGCAGGAAAGCTAGCTCGGTCTGTTAATGTCCCTACGATCTTTGAACAAACACATATTCGCTCGGACACCGACGCGTTTGTTGATGAGAGGTCAAAGCAGACAGTGGTGAGCTAAAGTGTTTTTTTATATTTAAACTATAGGTAATTATTATCATTATTATTATTATTATTATTTTATATATATATATATATATATATAGTTTAATAAATATTGATTATAATGTATTGATCACATGCATAGTACAATGCCAGGTTTAGTCAGGTAGCATCTGAGGCTGCCTCCTGCTCTGGTGCCTCAGATCCTTCTCGGCTGGACCCCGCTGAGGTTGAGCGACTACAGACCCAGGCCAGGATGGATATGGCGGGCGGGAAGAACAAGGGGCGGATTTACGGTACTGCGACCCTAGCCAAGTCGATCCGTCGGGGGTCGGCGCCGAGATTGACCATTCAGGAGCCTACATCCTTTGACTCACAGGACATGGAGGAGGTGCAGCAGAGGGAGACGAACGAGCGCATCATGCAGCAGATGGAGACATTCTCTACGGTCATGACCGTTATGCTCGATTTCCTCCCACCGGACAGGGGCAACGCTCTGCAAGGGGTCCTCCATGCCACATAGCCCCAGCCCCAGCCCTCCACTACTTCTACCGATCCACCACCGCATGATGCCGGTCTGTCTTCTGAGCCGCAGCTTGATGGTCATATGACACCGACAGACTCCCCCCAACATGACGACGATGACGGATATTATGGTGATGGGTATTAGGATAGTTATAGGTGTAGTAGAGTTTTGTAGCAAGACGGATATTTTATTTATGGATTATATATTGAGTTTGTTTTATTTTAAATTAATTTTAATTTAATTGCTTTTTAAATTTTATTTGTAATTTCAATTTGTTAATTAATTAATAATAATAATTAATTAATTGAAATAAAATATAATAATAATTAAATTATAATTAATTAAAATAAAATAATTAATAATTAATAAATAAAATATAATAATAATTAAACTATAATTAATTAAAATAAGATATAGTAATAATTAATAAATAAAATATAATAATTAATATTCAAAATATAAATTTTAATAAAAATAATTAATAATTAATAATTAATATAAAACAAAATAAATAAATAAAAACATAATTAAAAAAAATTAAAAAAAAAACCTTGTTTCCGACGGACATTTCCATCGGTAACTGTTGGTTAGATTTTTCGACGGAAGGTTTCGTCGGTAACTTCCACGGACAGTTACCGACGGATTTCCGTCGGTAATTAGGGGCTCCATCTGGCAAGGTTTCCGACGAACGACCCATATCCGTCAGAAAGGCTTTCCTACGCGCCTATTACCGACGGAACTGGGTCCGTCGGAAAGTCCGTTGGTAATGCCGTTTTTCAACGGCTTTACTTCATTTTCGACGGGTTTTGTCCGTTGGAAATTCCTTTTTTTTTAGTGGTCTCTCATACTATATTCATGTCTTATGAACAACTGAGACAACATCCCTTAAATATCATTTATCATTTTTAACGTATTTTAATGTTTTAACATCATTAATAAGCCCTATTGGTTAGTTAGAGTCTTATTAACATCATTGTTGGCATTAACATCCTCAACAATCAACACTCATTAAGAGCACAACATCATCATCATTATTATGACAACAATCTCATCAAAACAACATCATTAACATAGCATTCATCATCATCATGAACATTCACTCATGACATTCATCAAACATGTCAACATCATCATCATAGTTACAAGTTTAAGCATGCCAAACATAAACACTTAAACATACAGATATCAAATAGGCAAATTTAAACATGTTATCAAGTAAACAGTTATATAGGCATTTAATCAAACACCACGGTCATGGGTTAACCCTTCATCTTACGCTACCCCATAGCCTACATGTTCATACTAGCCCTTCTCCCCATATTTGGTATAAAGATTCCTATTACGACAGTGCAAGTAAACTATCATCGTTCCCTCGAGCGGCTCGATGAGTTCCTCAAGCCTTGGCCAAACACAAGAGGATTAACCAATTAATCCTCAATTTAAGAAAAGGAAAAGAAGATTAAAGAGAGGGATAACCAGTTTACCTTTAGAGACACACTAGCGCGTATGACTTCTCTCCCAAACGGACTCAAGAACACCAAGAGCTTCAAAGGGTTCAAGGGAAGGGAAAGGGAAGAGGTTTCTGTCGCACTAGGATTACCCAAAGTGCCAAAAAGAGGGTTTGCCTCGTAATCCTCATGGAACTGTTCTATTTATAGACTATGTGACCTGAGCACGACCGTGTTCCCTTTAAGCACGACCGTACGTGCTCAATTCCTGAGTATGGCCCCCTCAAAGATTGCACTTCGAGACTATCTAAACGACCGAATTGGTCGAAACACATAAAATAAGACTTGTATATAATTCTCTTAGCTTTCCAACGCATCAAAGATCACCTTAATCGGACATCTAAAACTCAATATATGACCAAAACGGTGAAACATGTTACTAAGACTCTAAAATAATTGAACCTTTCTAAAGTTAAACTTTCCCAAATATAAACTTAGACATCAAAAATAAACATAACAAACATATACAAATATATATATATATATATATATATATATATATATATATATATATATATATTACATATATAAACGCATTAAGCTAATTAAAAAAAACGGATATTACACCCACACTTCCTTAACTGTTTCAACTGTACCCTTATTCAGAATCATCCAATGACGCCATTCTATATTACTGTCAGACAAAGGAATTCCAGATACATTGTTACCTGGTTTGTGCCCTTTTGTTCTTCGTCTAGTTGCTCTTACCCTCTTATTCTTTGCCACAGGCGAAGCCTCCCCACCAACATTTTCACTGTTGGGGCTCTCCTCTTCCATGGTCACGCCTTTCTTGTTCTGTATTTGAGCATTTTTTACTCGTTTCTTCTTTGTTCCCTAGTTCTCGGTCCTTGCATCCTCAAGCAATTTACCATCACCGCTCTTACTTGGTTGCCCAATATCTGGAACACAGTTTTCGTCCCCATTTTGAGTAAATGACATTTCTGTGAATCCTTCCTCTTGTTGTAGTTAATTCAAACCATAGCTTAGAAGTTAGTTAGGGCAGTTATGATTAGTTGAAAGTTAGTTAGTGTGCCTTATAAAAAGGAATGTTAGTTACAGCTGAATGCAGTGTGCATTATAAATAAGTGATGCAATGTAAACCAAAGCATGCAGAGTGAATAAAATTTAGCTTAAGTATTCAACCTCTATTCTCTACTTTCTCTATTTCTCTGCTTTCTATATTCTGCCTTTCATTCTCTCAACTGTGTGTTTCTCCCAACAAATTGGTATCTAGAGCAAGAAGATAAGGGGCCTGTGAGCGTTGCCACTACTGTGATCATGGCAGCAAATTGTAGCAGTAGTTTCATGTCTAACCTGCCAATTCTTGATGGCAAGAATTGGGATTATTGGTTTGTAAGGATGGAAGCCATTCTTGGCTATCAAGAACTCTTGGAGACAGTCAAAAGAGGAGTCTCGGAGAGGGATGATGATGCAGCTAAGAAGAAGGATTATAAAGCACAATGTCTATTCCATCAATGTATGGATCTTGCAAGCTTCCAGAAAATTTCCAATGCAAAGACAGCCAAGGAAGCTTGGGACACACCTCAGAAGCTCTATGCAGGTGCTAAGAGGACCAAGAAGGTCAAGTTGCAGTCCCTGAGAAGATAGTTTGATCAGCTGCTAATGACTGACCAAGAATCTGTTTCAGATTACTTTGACAGGCTCTTGGTCATAGTGAATTCAATGAGAACCTGTGGGGAGACTATCACAGATCAGCAGATGGTTGAGAAGGTGTTAAGGTCACTCTCTGTGAAGTTTGACCATATAGTGGTTGCAATTGAAGAAGCCAAAGATGTGGAGGACATGAAACTCGAGGAACTGCAGAACTCCTTGGAGGCTCATGAGCTGAAGTTGAATGAAAGAAGTGCTGGCAGGGCAGCAGTAGAGCAAGCACTGCAAGCTCAAGTTTCCAACAAATGGGGAGCAGATAGAGGGAAATGGAAGAAAGGCAAAAGAAATGGTGGCAGACCAAGTAAAGAAGGATGGTCTTCAAGCCAAGATCATTCCAAGAATGGTGATAAAGCTGATTTCCCTAACAAGAATGGGAGAGGAGGTCCTAGCAGAGGTAGAGGTGGCAAGAAAGTTCAATATAGAAGGAAAGTCCAATGCTTCAATTGTGAGAAATGGGGACACTTTGCATCAGAATGTTGGCAAGGCAAAGGAAAAGGGAAGCAGTTCAAAGATAATGAAGAAGAGGCCAATGTTGCTCAGGATGAGGATTCAGATGAAGATCAGGTTCTGTTGGTGGCAACCAATGATGTGAATCCTCACAGTGAAGCTTGGTATCTTGATACAGGGTGCTCGAACCACATGACTGGACACAAGGAATGGTTGAGGGACTTTGATTCCAGCAGAAAGGAAAAGATCAGGCTTGCAGATAGTAGAACACTTGCAGCAGAAGGTGTTGGTAACATTGTGATTAAAAGAAAAGATGGCAAGACAACACTCATTGAAAGTGTGTTGTTTGTGCCTGGGATGAAATGCAACCTGATGAGTGTTGGGCAGCTAGTTGAGAAAGGATTCTCAGTCACAATGAGGCATGATTCATTAGAATTATATGATCCAAATCAGAGATTGGTACTAAGGTCTCCCCTCTCCAAGAACAGAACCTTCCAAGCCAACATCAACAGAGCTGAGATGCAGTGTTTTCAGGAAACTATGACAAACCAAGAAAGCTGGCTTTGGAACTTGAGGTTTGGTCACTTAAACTTTAGAAGTCTAAAACAATTAGTTGCAGATGAGATGGTGATAGGACTTCCAAAGATAGTTATACCTGAAAAAGTATGTGAGGTTTGCTTTGCTGGAAAACAGTCCAGAAATACTTTTGCTACATATCTACCTATGAGAGCAACTGATGTATTGAATGTGATTCACTCAGATGTTTGTGGTCCTCTTGAGGTCCCCTCATTAGGTGGAAATAAGTATTTTGTGACATTTGTTGATGAATTCAGCAGAATGCAGTGGCTCTACTTGATAAAGAACAAAAGTGAGGTGTTTAAGGTCTTCCAGAAATTCAAAGCTCTCACTGAAAGGCAAAGTGGCAAGGTGATCAAGGTGCTAAGGACAGATGGTGGAGGTGAGTACACATCAAAAGAGTTTGAGGACTTCCTTGAAAAGTGTGGTATCCAACATGAGGTGACAACCCCCTGTACTCCTCAGCATAATGACTTGGCTGAGAGGAGAAACAGAACTGTGTTGAACATGGCCAGAAGCATGATGGAACAGAAGAAGCTACCACATTCTTTTTGGGGTGAAGCAGTCACCACAGCAGCCTATTTGTTGAACAGGTGTCCTACTAAGAGACTCAAGCAGCAGGTTCCTGAAGAATGCTGGTCTGGCAGGAAACCTATGGTAAGTCACTTAAAAATATTTGGATCTTTATGTTTCAAGCATGTGCCTGATGCTAGAAGGAAAAAGTTGCAAGATAAAAGTAAGCCAATGATCTTAGTAGGATATCACATTACTGGTGCATATAGATTGTATGATCCACTGAAACAGAAAATTGTAGTTAGTAGAGATGTGTATGTTGATGAAACTGAGTCATGGGACTGGAATGAGCAAAAAGGCAGTTTCAATCCTGTGATTCTAGTATTAATTGAGGAAGAGTCTGTAGTGAATGAGCAGGAATTGATTACTGAAGCATCTCATGAATCAAGGCCACAGAGACAAAGGCAGAGGCCAGGCAGATTTGATGATTTTGATATGTTACCTGACAGTGCAGTAACATCTGAAGGTGAATTAGTTCACTTTGCTCTTCTGGCAGATGCAGAGCCAGTGAGCTATGAGGAAGCCATGACTGAACAGAATTGGAAAGCAGCAATGATTGATGAACTTAATGCCATTGAGAGGAATCACACGTGGGATTTGGTTGACAAGCCAACAAATAAAAGGCCAATTGATGTGAAATGGATTTTCAAACTGAAATTGAATCCCGATGGCTCCATTTCTAAGCACAAGGCAAGATTGGTTGCTAGAGGTTTTTTGCAGAAGCATGGAGTTGACTACTCAGAAGTCTTTGCACCAGTAGCAAGGTTAGAAACTATAAGGCTAGTAGTGGCCTTGGCAAGCAACAATGGATGGTCTCTATGCCATATGGATGTGAAATCAACATTCCTAAATGGACCACTTGAAGAAACAGTGTATGTAACTCAGCCACCAGGTTTTGAGATTAAAGGGAAAAAGACATGGTTTACAAGTTGAACAAGGCCCTCTATGGACTTAAACAAGCCCCCCGGGCCTGGAATAAAAGAATAGATGCATTCCTACTGCAGCATGAGTTTGCTAAATGCTCAGTTGAGTATGGTGTGTATGTGAAAGTAAAGAAAAAGGCAAGCCTGCTGATCATTTGTCTGTATGTTGACGACCTCCTTGTGACTGGAAACGACTCCACAGAAATTGAGTGTTTTAAGGCACTAATGATGGCTGAATTTGAGATAACAGACTTGGGAAAGTTGTCATATTTCCTTGGAATGGAGTTTGCCACTACTCCAAAAGGAATTGTGCTGCACCAACAGAAATATGCTGCTGAGATACTTGAGAGATTCAGCATGACAGATTGTAACTCTGCAACAACACCTGCAGAGGCAAATCCAAAGCTGGAAGCAACTGAAACAGAAGAAGGAGTAGATGCGACTTTGTTCAAGCAATTAGTTGGCTCCTTAAGGTATCTCTGTAATAGCAGACCCGACTTGTGCTTCTCAGTTGGTCTCATCAGCCGATTCATGAACCAACCAAAGAAGTCTCATATGCTAGCTGCCAAGAGAATTTTGAGATATGTGAAAGGAACTGTGAGGTTTGGTGTGCTATTTCCTGGCAAGTCAGATCATCAAATGGTTGATTTGTTAGGATACTCGGATTCATATTGGTGTGGAGACAGGGTGGACAGAAGGAGTACAACAGGATACTTGTTCAAATTTCTTGGTGCACCAATCTCTTGGTGCTCTAAGAAACAGCCAGTTGTGGCATTGTCATCATGCGAAGCTGAATATATAGCTGGCTCCTATGCAGCTTGCCAAGCTATATGGTTAGACTCATTGTTGAGTGAAATGAAGATTGATGTGAAGAAGCCTCTTCGGCTGTTGATAGACAATAAATCAGCTATAAACTTAGCCAAGAATCCTATATCTCATGGAAGGAGCAAACACATTGAGACAAGATTCCACTTCCTTAGGGAAAAGTCAACAAGGGAATGCTTGAGGTTGCACACTGCCCTACAGAAATTCAAGTTGCTGACATATTAACTAAGCCTGTAAAAGATGATAAGTTTGCAAAGCTTAGAAAGGAGCTAGGTGTTGTAAATCTAGAATGTTTGAATTAAGAGGGGTATGTTGTAGTTAATTCAAACCATAGCTTAGAAGTTAGTTAGGGCAGTTATGATTAGTTGAAAGTTAGTTAGTGTGCCTTATAAAAAGGAATGTTAGTTACAGCTGAATGCAGTGTGCATTATAAATAAGTGATGCAATGTAAACCAAAGCATGCAGAGTTAATAAAATTAAGTTTCAGTATTCAACCTCTATTCTCTACTTTCTCTATTTCTCTGCTTTCTATATTCTGCCTTTCGTTCTCTCAATTGTGTGTTTCTCCCAACACCTCTAAGGACAACGACCCACCCCTATTAGAATCTTCCACACACTAAGCCAAATTACCAAGTGATTTTTCATAACTCCACTCACACTTGGTTCCGCCCCAATACTCACCATGTGAGCTTAATTTAGATGGGCTTTCACCATGTAAAATCATAGAGAGCTACTACATGTATCCCTACAATTGCTCCATTCATCCCTATACAACTAATTTTTGTGCATGAAATGACATTTTTGCCCCGGTAGAATTCAAAACATCTTCCTCTCCTTCTCTGATACGCACCCCCTCACCCCTTTCTTCCTTTCCTCAATTCTGCTCGCTGCCACCTCCACCTGCTCCCTTTCATGCTATCTTCTGGTTCGCACCCACTACTGCCTCTCTCTATCCGATAGGCTCTTCTATTTCTCCATCTCCCTTTACTTTTCCCTTCTTTATTTATTCTATTTTATGTTGATTCTCTTGATACAGTTCCTGTCTTACCTTCATTTAATACACTGAACTTGTTTATTTGATTCAAGCTCCTATCTTTGCCCAGTTATGTATGTCAAAAACAGGTGCTTGGGGTGATTTACATCATAACGGCAAAGCATGCGTGTTTTTTTGTTTTTTTTTGTTTGATAATGATTATAGTAAGAAAGAGATAATCAAGGAAAAGAGTTATGAAACAGGCATGTGTTGTCGTTGCGTTCTGTGGGTGGAGCAATGGAGGAAGATGAGACAGAAGAGGGTGATAATGTAGAGTAGATGTATTTTTTATTCTTAATGGCATTTTTTTAATAATTCTTAAAAAAGAAGAAGTTTAGAGGTGGATGAGCAATTGTAAGAGTACACGTAGCCGTTCCCAAAAACATACCTTTGACATTAGGCCAACCTATTCGTTGCAGCGGCCCAACTTCCATCGGCCCATTATTCACCAAAAGTTGATTTGCTGAACTAGCTATACCTTGCCCCAATGGCCCACCATTTTCAAAATCAACCTGTTTATTACACGCTGATATTACACGCCAACATTACACGCCTCTTTATTGGCAACCTTCATTTGGTGATCATTTTTTTCCAAGATCTCCTCCCACCCACAAGCATAACTCCCTATCTGTAAATTTATTTTCCCCATTTAATTCCGGATACCACTCCAAAATATTTTGAAATTCAAAATCTTCTCCCTGAGATCCCATCTCTGAAGATACCTCCGTTGAGAATTCTGTTTCAGAATCATACTTCTGTGAACATCTAGAGTCCAAAATCCTCTTATAAACACTGGTTCTGAAAAAGGTTCCTCTATTAACTGGACAGAAAATACAAGACCATTAATCTGAACTTTAATCAACTCATTAACCATATCCCCCAAGAAGAAGTTTGAATAAGAATTCTGGCAATATCAAACCTCTTCTTCCTCAGAGTATTAACATCCATGGATACGTACCTTCCCAACCTTGAAACAACATACTCAAAAAAGTCACCTCTCCATGCATGAATAGGGAACTCCCTTACACCTCAACCATACAAATCTCTCTTTTGCTACCTCTCTAGGCATCCAAGGATAAATGTCACCGAACCAATTTTCCAAAGTACTTTGTGCTTCATTTATCAACTCACTCAAAATCTCCCCCTCCACTGCCTGAATTAAAACCTTATCTGCCCATCCCCTATCAAACACTGTAGTGAAAAAATACCATCTGGGTTGTTCACCAATCCCACATACGCCTCAGCTAGGCCAGCCAAGTCCTCCTCCTTAATATTAAATTGCATGCCCATCCACTCTTCTCATTATCACACCTCTTTGTTACAGTTTTCTTTGGTTGCCAGCCACACCTGCTTTTGCTTCTTTTTTACAACATCAGCATAGCAAAGGCCAGCTTTAACATATATAGGCTTCTTGTTCCGTTTTTATCATGCCTGGCAAAAGGATCCACTGACCAATTATCCATCCGATCTATCCACGGTAAAATCCATCCAATAATAATAAAAAAAAATACCGAATGGATTGGATTATTTCTATTAATGGATGGTTAATGATGAATCTCAAATGTTTTTATCCATTGGATAAAATTAAAAAAAAGAAAAAAGAAATGGATCGTTAACGATCCATTCAAAATTTACTTTTTTGTCCAAACTGAATCGGTTTTCGCTAGTCACAGGGTATTCCTTTCTTACCATTCTCTATCTATATCCCATTCAAGTATTTTCTCTTCTACCACTGCACGTCGTCATCGTTTTATTCTTCTAGTTAAACGTGAAATTCTTCTCTCTTTCCTCATTTTGTAATTGCACTTTCTATTGATTTTCTTATTTTTCTTCTTTTTTTTACTTCAAATATTTCCTCACAGGATTTTCCTTTATTTTCATTCTTTTTCTATTAATTTTTTAAAAAAAAATTCTACCTTTTATATTTACTTGAACGAGAGATTACTACTACTAGTGGACGTATTATGCTGTTAGTCAGTCTAAAATTTGCTAATTTCTTCTTTTAAGGTGGCTTAGGCTAAAATTCATGTATTTAATTAATGTCATTAAAATTCTTGAGAGAGAAAAAATATTTAATATTTTTTTAGTAGAGTAGATAAAGGCTCTGTTTGATAAAAATAGCTGATAAGCTAATTTTTAGTTGATAAATTACTGAAAAACTAACTAATTGAATTTGAAGTGTGATAAAATTAACGGTTGAACTAACTTATAATTGTAAAATGACATAAAATGGCATATTTATGATAGACAAGGTAAATCAGAAATTTCATTAAATGAAGGGGGTAAAATGTAACACCCCTTGGGCATTACCTTGTGAACACGTGCGGAAAAAAAATTAAAAAAAAAATTGTTGGTTGCTTTCGGAAAAATAACTTATATAAGTACTTAAGCGTCAGAAAAATAGGTATGAATATTTTGTTTTCCTGCGGTTACGGTTGAAAATAGTAACCCCACATTTTCACCTATCACTGTATAGATTCTGATCATGTATATAAAATTTGTCACAACCCAAAAACCTAAGCTGTGACCGGCGCACATGCTTACAATCCTAGCCTGGCAAGCCTATTTATTTAGAAAACTTCGGATCTTCGTCTGAAACGATACTTAAAGATAATCCATGAAGTCTGATCAGTACTCTTATACATACTTGGTTACTTCTCCACTGCATAGTAGATATTAACAGATAAGAAAGGTGCGTTCCTCTTTATCCTGACATCGATCGTCCAAAACGAATGAAAACTCTTAACGGTCCTCGATAAATCCACACCAAATTCATTGTGATGCTATCGCCTTAACCAGTGAGGTCTTATACGCTAAATTATTTCTCAACTAACTTTGATATTGGAATATAAATCAAATAACCATCCTCATAACTTATGAGATAGTTTACACGTCAATGACGTTTTGAAAAATATGTAGGGTAAAGTTGATCAAAGGCGACAAATCCTTTCAATCTACTATAAGACATGGTCTTGAAGAATATGACAAGTATTTGAAAAATACAGGAATATTCCTGATGTAATAAGATTCTTTAGTAGGTTTGTGGGTGTAAAAATGCATGGCCTATACACATTTACAAACATGAATCTAATAAAGTTCCTTCTTTCACAAGAACTTTACTGCACAACGATTTAAAATTATAATAGTCTGACAAAAATTCAGACTATCAGAACCAATTGATAAGTCATGATAGACTTTAAGTCAAGGTCAGAAAAGTGAGTTTGGCATGTACAAAATGTACCGCTATGATTGTCTAATACAACCATAGAAATTTGAGGAACAATTTTCAATCGACAAGTCCATAAAGAGACACTCATTCCAAAAGTGAAGATTCGGATTGGCTTATCTCGACTTCGAACAAGCACGAAGGTCTTTCTAAACACACGAAATCCAGTTTGTTTATGTCTTCTGTATTCCTCTCTGAACTATGTATGATGACCGACAACTTAGTTAGTCTCTCAGTCATGGAAAGAGTTGATCATTCCTCGTAAGGCGAGTCAATGGCTCCAAAATATTAGATAGTTCCTCGATGAACCTTTGTTAAAAATCGGTTAGCCTAACCATCTACAGATTTCAATCACCGTCTGCGATCATTTCCACAAAAGTAATACTTCATTCTTATGAACAACATCGATGCTCCTCGCAGGACACACTTGGTCCCAAAACTATCCTGACAGCAAATCTTCCTGTTAAGACAAGTCGTCTAACTCGACTAACTTTGTAGGCGATTTCCTACACAAAGTGATAGAGATCAGACCGAATCTAGAAATTAGATCAATTGAAAACTCAATATCCTTTGCAAACGACAAACCTAGAACATTCTCAGGGAATACTCCCGAAAAATCTTCCACGACAGGTACCTCATTCCAATGTTTGACACAATCCCTAAGGGATGAACGAACGTGTCAACATGAACATAAGTACCATTTACTAACTATGAGTTTCTACAAGGTCTTAACCCAATTAGAACCCATCAAAACATACCTACTTGTATGTCAACACACATTTGTTTTCAACAAAGAAACAATTCAAACAAAATCCAACCAGAGATCACGCAACAAAAACCTAATAGACCTAGTCCCCAAGATTCCCGAAAGACTCGACCAGCTCTGATACCACTCTTGTAACACCCCGTTGGGCATTACCTTGTGAACACGTGCGGAAACAAATTAAAAAGAAATTTATTGGTTGCTTTCGAAAAAATAACTTATATTAGTACTTAATTGTCAGAAAAATGGGTATGAATATTATTTTTTCCTGCGGTTATGGTTGAAAATAGTAACCCCACATTTTCACCTATCACTGTATAGATTTTGGGCATGTATATAAAATTTGTCACAACCCAAAAGCCTAAGCCGTGACCGGTGCACATGCTTACAATCCTAGCCTGGCAAGCCTATTTATTTAGAAATATACTTGAATAAAGATCTAGAATTTTTACAAAAATTTCGACAGAGACTCCTCTGTAATTCCAACATCCCAAAAAAAACCATCTGCTAAAAAAATTTATATTTTCATCCAAGAAGTTCCAATCATACAAAACAAACATCAAGATGGTATTTTTCTGAAAATATTTACATAAACAAACTATACATGACCAAAATGAAAGATTTTAAATTTTTCATCCAAAAGAAAGGCTCTCCGAGTCATTTACATTCCATCCAAAAATAAAGGCTCTCCAATCCATAAACATACATACTAACATTAATCAACGTCGTTTCAAAACCTAAGCTAGTCGTTCTAAAAGATATTCATGGGGAATACCCCCATGGTTCTCACCATTATAACTGACATCTGAAATGTTCAAGGATTGGGACTAATATCCCCCAATGAAGCTGGAAACCTCGCTGCATCATCTGTAGTCATGTACCAAGTTACGACACAAGAACACACAGATATAGAGCAAGGGTGAGATACCAATATATGGATTTAAACACGATAACTACATGCGCGACACCCAAACATCATATAACATGTATAGATATAATAACGTAAATGTTCAAAAATAAACAATTAGTTTATCAAGGGGTTTCATAACCGTCAGTCATCGTCATTTTTAAAAGCATGACACTTCAATATTCACTATCTAAAATTTGTACTTAATCTCCCGGAGATTAACTCACCAAACAAATGAGCTGATCAAGCTATTGTTGCCAAATAAGGCAGGTTTTAATCGTTGCCAAATAAGGCAAGTTTTAAATTAACCATAGCACCGTCCAAAACGAGGCACGGTGGTTACTATTTATAGTATATGGTTTCATTGTCCATCAAGGAACAATGATGCAACATCATGAATACTTACCATCAAGAATTCAAGTCCAAATGCGTAGGCACGTCTGCCTCAAAAATGCATGTAAAACATTTTGTTCAAGTCATTTTCTTTGTGTTCATTCTTTCCTTGTCGAAGCTCAAAGGCTCACGACCAATCCAATGTTTAAACGTTTAAGTTTATCAATCATTCCAATAAAACAGACTCCAAGTCAAAATGTGCAAATCACGAAATCTAGACCGATGTACCAGATTTAGATTCGTAGATTTTGGCGCACAAAAATCAATATCACTTTTTATAGGACATCTAGTCCATAACTTCACCTTTAGGACACACTGTCCATACCATAGAACGCTAGAACCCCGACGTCTCGGCCTCTAGGTTCATTTTTCATCTTTAAAATCATTTTCGTTCTGTGAAACACAAATCAAAATCAAAATCTCCTCAACTTATCCAAGTCGTCGGAAATAACACTGTTATGTAAAACTCGTTTACAGAAAATCCTTTCTGTTTGAAATTCATTTATAAAATCGTCAAATCATAGAGAAATCCATATTTCTCAAATCCGTTTTCTTTTGGAAACTCCTTGTTCCGTAACAACGTCAAATCCTCATAAAATCATTTCTAACCCATTTATATCCGAAAGAATAAAATTGTTCCTCATAGTTTTCGCCGTAAAGTACTTTTCTAAATTATTTTCCATTGGAAATAAAGCCATTTATAAATCAAATGATTTTCTCTTTTACAAAATATTCTTCAACATCAATGTTGAAATATTCTTGACACTTAATTTCTTGTAGTAACTTTTCATCCTATTTTTGAATTTATTTTGAAAAAGATAACATAACTGAAATATTTTCAAGATGTCGTCCTCACTATTTACTCATGAATCATTCTTTCAATAGAACATCATCAAATATTATAATTTTCACTATCTCCTTCCACTTCCATAATTCAAACACTTTAAATTTCTCCTCAAGCTTTTTCAAAGCTTTTATCTTTAATTTAGTTGAGCACTGACCACTATCAGACTTCTCAGTCAATCAACCAACCAACAGATAATCCATACATAGCAGATATCCATACATCACAGATATAATCATGCTTTCACAGAAAACATTAAAAACCACATAACAGTCATATAACAACTAAATTTAACACCACACATCGTAACAGATAAACTCACATACAACACACAGATAGCATGCAGTTACCGAAAATCCCTTAGGCAACTTCCCCTTACCTTTGAAGACAAGAGGAAGATCCTCGTCTTAATGCTCCAATTAGATGCAAGAATGCAAACTCTACTCCACCAAGCAAGTATAGCCACGTACAACGTCCCATAGACACAAACTAAGCATGATAACAAACAGACAATTTCACCAATTCAATTTTTATCCTCAAAACATACAATCAAAAGTAACTATATATTTAGTTTAACAAAATAGAATCATTTTCCAAAGAGATTGATTTTGAGTAAACAAGATTCATTAACACAATTGAGGAAGAATCGAATTGAATATAGAAACACGAAATAGTTTTGTCAGAACATAATAAACAGTCCCAATTGCATAGAGACATAGTTAATTTCATAATCATAACTAATTTTAAGAGAAAACAAAATTGGGCTTTAGGGTCCATAACATAATCTGGGGAAACAAGAGATTTGTTCACCAAAACATGAAAATAACTTAGGAGATCATCAATTTATAACTCCAATTGCATTAAAACATAATCAATTCCATGATTGGATCAAGATAAAAATTAGGGTTTTTGAATGGAATTGGGGAATCCGAAATTGAAAGGAAATTTGAGAAATTAACATTGGGAATTTGAAATTGACATACCCAATCTATAAATAACATCATCAATTTGACAACTAGATTCCAATTTAACACTTAGGGTTTTCAGTTAGAAAGTTAGGGTTTCAAAATTTTGGAGATTTGTGAAATTTAACATGATAAGGTGAGGAATCACTCACCCACAAGGAAGGAAGAAGAGATGGTGGCAGTTTGACTGTCCATCGCGGCGGCACCAGTGGTGGCACGGTGGAGGACGCGATTTCTGAGCAACCAAGAGTCAAGACAAAGAGAGAGAGATTAAGTTCAAGGGAAGAAGAAGAAAGGTTCAACTTAAAGGAAAATGGTGGAAAACCACCATAGAAGGCAGCGGTTCGGACTTATCGCGGTGGGGAACTAAATCGTAACGGCGGGGGCGCATTTTCGAGGCGAAGGGGACGAGCCAGCGAGCAGGCGGCGGCAGGCGGCTTCCCTGTCGTTCCATTGAACGGCGAGCAGCGACCGCGGTTGGGCTGGGCGGCGCCGGTCTAAGCAGTGGAGGGAGGGAGATGAAGTGTGGAGGGAGGAGGAAGAAGAAGAAGATGGGGAAAGAAAGAAAAAAAAGAAAGAAAGAAAGAAGTGGGGAAAGGGTATCGTGCGGGTAACAGAGTGGAGAGGAAGGAAGAAAATTTTTGATTAGTAATAGTAGGTACAAAATGAGTTGTAAATATTGAGCCTAAAAATAAACATGTTTTTGGCTTTTTGATTTAAAAATAATGGTTGACAATTATATACTTTCAAGATTTAAAAGCTTAAATAAGTTTTTGGTCCCTGAAAAGTTCCCATTTTTTGGTTTTAGTACTTGTACTATTTTTTCAAAGGTTTGCATACCCACATTGTTCAAAGTTAAGGAAATGGTCCCCACCATCAACCTACCTCCGTTTTCTGCTGACGTGGCTAACGGAATGCCACGTCATCAATCCCACGTCATCCACGTGGCGTTAAATTTGCCACGTCAGCAGGGACTATTTCCAAAAAAAATTGAAAATACAGGAACGAAATCCTAAGACAAAATTTATAGGGACTAAAACCAAAATTTGTGAACTTTGGAGGGACTAAAAACTTATTTTAACAAAAAAATATTTTCCAGTCATTTTTCACACCAAGTCGTACAGGGACAGGAAACTACCTCGATATCCCCGAATATTCTCTTAAAGCTATTTTATGAAACTTATACTCAGTTTCCTCGTCTAGCTATACTTAGGACAATTCTTCAAGCTAGAATAGACGAGTTAGTCCTTTAACACAACTTTGCTATACAAATTTAACCTTTTTGTTAACATCAAAACTTAAGAGATTATTTAACCAAAACCACTTTGGTTCCAACAAATTTGAAACCTATGGCTCTAATATATGATTTGTTTCTATTTTCTATCCAAGTTTTGTCATGGTTTAAATTGCCAAATTCCTTCATCTAGTATGATTTTTAGTACAGGGATACCGAGCTAATTTCCTTTTCCCTCACGACTTGCTATGAAATTTGGCAAGAAAATAGAAACAAATTCATACATTATGGACCACATGGTTAAATTGCTAAATTCCTTCATTTTGTATGATATATCTAGTACTGAAGGGTACCGAGGTAATTTCTTATTTTTGTCTGACTTGCTCCAAAATTTGGCTAGAAAATAGAAAGAAATCATACATTAGGGCCACAAGTTTCAAATTGACAAATCCCTTCATCTGATATGATTTCTAGTACTCAAGGGTATCAAGGTAATTTCTTATTCCAGTTTGATTGCTCTGAGATTTCACCATAAAATAGAAGAAACAAAAAATCATACATTAGAGACACCAGGAAAAATTTGTCAAATTCATTTTTCTCGTATAATTTCTAGTATTTGGGGATATCGATGTGGTTTTTTGTCCCTGTACGACTTGGTCTGAAAAAAGGCCACAAAATAATTTTTAGTCCCTACAAAGTTAAAAAAAAATGGTTTTAGTCCCTATAATTTTGTCTTGGGATTTCGTCCCTGTATTTTCAGTTGTTTTGGAAAAAGTCCCTACTGACGTGGCAAACTTAACACCACATGAATGATGTGGCATTGCTGATGTGGCATTGCTGTCATGGTTTAAATTGCCAAATTCCTTCATCTAGTATGATTTTTAGTACAGGGATACCGAGCTAATTTCCTTTTCCTGCACGACTTGCTATGAAATTTGGCAAGAAAATAGAAACAAATTCATACATTATGGACCACATGGTTAAATTGCTAAATTCCTTCATTTTGTATGATATATCTAGTACTGAAGGGTACCGAGGTAATTTCTTATTTTTGTCTGACGTGCTCCAAAATTTGGCTAGAAAATAGAAAGAAATCATACATTAGGGCCACAAGTTTCAAATTGACAAATCCCTTCATCTGATATGATTTCTAGTACTCAAGGGTATCAAGGTAATTTCTTATTCCAGTTTGATTGCTCTGAGATTTGACTAGAAAATAGAAGAAACAAAAAATCATACATTAGAGACACCAGGAAAAATTTGTCAAATTCATTTTTCTTGTATAATTTCTAGTATTTGGGGATATCGATATGGTTTTTTGTCCCTGTACGACTTGGTCTGAAAAAAGGCCACAAAATAATTTTTAGTCCCTACAAAGTTAAAAAAATTGGTTTTAGTCCCTATAATTTTGTCTTGGGATTTCGTCCATGTATTTTCAGTTGTTTTGGAAAAAGTCCCTACTGACGTGGCAAACTTAACACCACATGAATGATGTGGCATTGCTGATGTGGCATTACGTTAGCCACGTCAGTAGAAAACGGAGGCAGGTTGACGGTGGGGACCATTTCCTTAACTTTGAACAATGTGGGGATGCAAACCTATGAAAAAATAGTACAATGACTAAAACCAAAGAATGGGAACTTTTCAAGGACCAAAAACTTATTTAAGCCAAATTTAAATTAGAGTCAAGATTGATAATTGAACTGATCAACTAAAAAAATTAACGGTCCAAAATTTAATCTCCGATTATTTTTAAACCGACGTATTTTCAAATTTAAAATTAAATAGAGTCTAATAGGAAAATAATTTTCTTTAAATCATATTATTTAAAATATTTTTCTAAATAAATACTACTAGTGATAATAACATAATATTATTGTCTAGTAATCGTGCATACACTGACATAAGACAATATTAATGCACTAAGAATTAATTTTAAATGAGTAATTAAAATTACTCAAACCAAATCACATAAAAATAAACAAAAATAAACATCCAAATAATTAATCACCCCAATTAAAATAATATAACATACTATATATTCTTCGATATTGAAGAACAGTAAAAACTGGGGTGTTACATAAAACCGAGAGAAAAGTCAATAAGTTATAAGCTACATGCCATAAGCTAAATAAATTAGCTTATGAAGAAAAGATATAAGCTAATGAGATAGTATTGTTTATCAAACACCTCTATTTCAGTCAAACAAACTTATAAACTAGTCAAATAAGCTATAAGCTGTAAGCTAGCTTATTGGACTTGCCAAACAGAGCCAAAATATTTATTTAGTATGTAAAATTTGTTAATTAAATGGATGGGTTGGATATCCATCCATATAAAAATGACTAATGGATGGGTTGGATGGTTTTTTTATTAAATTGGTCATGGATGGATTGGATTTTTTTAATATATTTTTAATGGATCGAAATGGTTTGATGAATTATTTTGGTCTGATCCATTATAATCCGAATCAAAATCCATCTGATCCGTCCATTTGCCACCCTTACTCACGTGACACTACTCTTGCACCTTCTTCATTGCTTTTTGTATTCCTCTTCCCCAGCAGCACCTTATCAACCATTCCGGGTCCGTTTGGTTTAGATTTTGATAGAATTGATTTTGGGGGAATTGATTTTCGAAGAATCGATTTTGAAAAATGGAGTTTGAAAAAATTGATTTGTGTTTGGGAATGATATTTTAAAAGTGGGTTTAGAAGAATTGTTTTTGTTTGGATGATAAAGTAAAATCATTTTTGAGGTGTAAATATGTAGAATTTTGTGGGTCCTACATCTAGAATCAATTATTTTCAACGGAAAAGCTAGAAATTTTTGCTTCCACAAAACTCCGTTTTGACCCACCAGGAATCAATTATTTTCAACGAAGTTTCGTAAAAAAATGCATGAATAGTAAATAAATTTCACAAAACTGAGTTTGGGAGGCCGAAACTCCGTTTCGTGACCTACCCAAACAGGCACTCCATCTCCACCAAAAGGTTTTGCACGATAACATTTACCCTCTTATCTTATACAACCCTATCCAGATCAGGTTTAAACGTTCCTCCATCTCCTTTGAGTCGTTGACGTCCTGGAATCTCACAAAACCAAACTGTTTCCCCTCCTTATTTCTTTTGCCTGATACATAAACATCCACCACTTTTCCCCACCTATCAAACATCTTCCGCAACCTTTTCACCCCCAATCTTCCAGAAAATTTGTGAAATAGTAAGTAATTGCTGACTTGCTTTCCTCTTATATATGCGCACCATCTCTTTGCTCATAATCAGTCTTTCGCTCCGATCCGCTCGCTTTCCATCTTCTTGATCTCACTGTGATCCAGTCATCTTGCTCTCTCAAACTCTCTCTGCATTCTCTCTCTCTCATCTCTCCAACGAACATATATTATCATCAATACAACTAAGTCAACCTAATGTGGAGAAAAGCAATGCATGCACATCCACGACAATAAATCCTTAATAAAGAGCTTCCTTTTCTTTTTTTTTCTAACTTTGGGCCTCCTGGTTAGTTTTCTTTTTTGAGCTTTTTGCAGGTTTTGGCCTTATGGACTGATACAAGTGAACCAGACCAACAATAGCCCAACAAAGCAAATGTTACACTTGGGCCTTCAGTTATCAACACACTACAAAAAAAAATCGACTTACCGATGGAAAAAACCCGTCGGAAATGAAGAAATTCCATCGGAAAACTACATTACCGACGGACTTTCCGACGGACACGGTTCCTCGGTAATAGGCGCATAGGAAAACATTTCTGACAGATCTAGTTCGTCCGTTGGAAATTTCCGACGGCTTTAACCGTGAGAAAACTTGCCACACAGAACCCCTAGTTACCGTCGAAAAATGTAACAAACAGTTACCGACGGAAATATCAGTCGGAAACAAGGTTTTTTCTATTTTTTAAATTATTTTTTTATTTATTTTGTTTTATATTAATAATTAATTAATAATTATTTTTATTAAAATTTATATATTAAATATTAAATATTTTATTTTATTTATTAATAAATATTAAATTTTATTTTAATTAATTATATTCTATTTATTTATTATTATTATAATTTATTTATTAATTATTATTATAATTTATTTATTAATTTATATTTTATTATAATTAATTATAAATTTATATTTTATTATATTATCAATTACAAAACAAAATCTAAATTAAAAATTAAATTTAAAAAGCAATTAAATTAAAATTAATTTATAATAAAAACAAACTCAACATATAATCCATAAATAAAATATCCATCTATCTACAAAACTCTACTACACCTATAACTATCCTAATACATATCACCATAATATCTGTCATCGTCGTCCTGTCGGGGGGAGTCTGTCGGCGTCACATGACCATCAAGCTGCGACTCAGTAGACAGACCGTCATCATGCGGCTGCGGTGGTGGATCAGTAGTAGTAGTGGAGGGTTGGGGCTGAGCCTGGGCCTGGGTGGCATGGAGGACCCCCTGCAGAGCGCTCCTCCTGTTTGGTGGGAGGAAATCGAGCACAGCGGTCATGACCGTAGAAAATGTCTTCATCTGCTGCATGATGCGCTCGTTCGTCTCCCTCTGCTGCTGTACCTCCTGCCTCAGTCATTGTACCTCCTCCGTGTCCTATGAGCAGGAGGATGTAGGCTCCCTAATGGTCAAGCTCGGTGTCGACCCCCGACGGATCGACCTGGATAGGGTTGCAGTACCCTAAATCCGTCCCTTGTTCTTCCCGCCCGCCACATCCATCCAGGCCTGGGTCTGTAGTCGCTCAACCTCGGCGGGGTCCAGCTGAGAAGGATCTGAGGCACCAGAGCAGGAGGCAGCCTCAGATGCTACCTGACTAAACCTGGCGTTGTACTCCGCCTGCAATCAATACATTACAATTAATATTTATTAAACTATATATATATATATATATATATATATATATATATATAATTACCAATATTTTAAATATAAAAAGACACTTTAGCTCACCACTGTCTGCCTCGACCTCTCATCAACAAACTCGCCGGTGTCCGAGAGAAATTGTGTCTGCTAAAAGACTGTAGGGACATCAACGGACCGAGCTAGCTCTTCTTCCTACAACCGACACACCAATAAAATCAATTAGTTATAAAACAAATTTTTAATAAAAATATACAGTTTATAAATAATGTTATTTATATATGCATACCATGTAAATGGCATGCTGCATGTGGCTAATAGAACCACCGGTGTGCATGCTCCCACCCTTCTCGGAAGCCCGATTTCTCTTTTCCTATTCACACTTCAGCTTGTAAGCTAGAGTGTCCCAGTACGCACACAATTGGGCCCAGATGTTGGGCCTGATGTAATCCGAACGTATCCGGCTCTCCCTACGCTCTCGGAGCATGTCCCTCAGTCGAGCAGCTGCTCGGTCGTCAAAGATAGCACGTATCTCTGAGGTATGCTCCGGTAACCAGCGCACAAGCTCTTGTTAACAAAGAAAAAAATATTAATAACATTATACAAAAAATATATATAAAACAAAGGGAAAATTACATGAACTAATAAACAAGAACTTACCCCGAATCGTCTGAAGATACGATCCCGATCCCGATCCTCCCCGGGGATCACCCCCCATGATGGCCAGAAGCAACGATACTGCACCTTGATGGTGAAGGTAACATGCTTCTATCCCACTTTCGATGGGATGAAGCTGAAAAATTCATAATTTTATTAAATCAACAATATGATAACCAACAAATATATGCTTATTAAATAGTAATTATTTTTAAACAACATTAAATTAAATTAAACTTACGATCCAGAAACAGGACGGATCCATGGTCGATCCTCAGGTGCGGGAACCCTGACCCACTCTGACAAGTCCTCAGCCGTGGCCAACTGCTGCACAGACGATGATGATGGTATGGCCGTGTAGTTACCGTATGCGGCCGCAGATGATGAGGATGGAATTGTCGTGTCCGACTGTGGCATCATCCCAGGAGTCGGCATAAATGATAATCCTGCTGGGTGTGTGGCCGGCGCAGTTGATGATGGTGATGGTTCTGGGTGTGGGTGTGGGTGTGGTGTGGGTCCAGTAGGGGGCAACGAGTAGCCGGCTAGTGCGCGTCGTGGCGCAAAGCGAGTGGAGGTCTGGACATGGGTGGAGGGTGGGGTAGTGTGGATCGGGGATAATGTAGTATGGGTAGGGGATGATGTAGTATGGATCGGTGAGGGTATAGAATGGGTGGGGGAGGCTCTTGTAGGTGGCGATAGGGTAGGTGCGGTAGGGATGGGGGTGGGGGTGGGGTTGGGTGCGGAGGGACCTCCAGGAATGCGAGAAAGCACCTGGGACTTCACGGTGTATCGTCCCCGCTTAGCCATCCCCTTCCCCTTATCACCGCTAGGCGGTGGGGGGCGGGGTGGCTGTCCTCCTGATGCTGACATATCTATTTTTATAGCACAACTACAAATCAGTGTAAAAATAATAAGTAATCGACATTTAACAGTCTAATCTAAGCAACTATTTTTATAGAACAATATTTGTCAAGTCTTACATTTAATTGCATAAGCAAATATTTAAAATACAATAAAAATAACATAATAGTAAACTTCCCATTCAGACTCGGTATCGTCATCTAATTATAAGTTCAACTCTTCTTCTTCTTGCATTGAGTCATCACTTTGGATTTCTTCCTCTGATGATGCATGCATGGATGCCTGATTACCAATGACCACTTCTTCCCTTTCATTTGCAGATCCCAATATGCCAGTAATACGCTCGACCTCAATTACTTCATTGACATGTGACGATTCATCCGCCTGGAATGGCATCTCATCCTCTGCATCATCGATATTTATACGACCCCTAGGCTTGGTAGTGACTACAACACACCAACCTCGATTGTCTGTTCTCATTGTTGGATAACGGACATAATAAACTTGTTTTGCATTATGAGCAATTATAAACGGATCAAACTGTTGATATCTTCTATCTATGCGAATGTCCATAGTTCCATACTTGGGATCCACTTTTGTGCCTGTCCTCAATGGATCAAACAAGTTACAATAAAATAAGACTAATTTTTTAGGATAAGTAGTAGTATTGTATTGTAACTCGTATATGTGTTTTATGACCCCATAAAAATCACCGGTACCTTCACTCTGTATGACAACCCTGCTATTAATTATCTTTTTGCCCATGTTCCATTCATCTGTGTGGAATTTGTACCCATTAACAAAGTATGTATACCGTGATCTAACATAACTATAGGGCTCATATGCTAAATCTCTCAAGTACTGATTAGTCACGCTTAACGGTTGTTGATACACCTACGAATAGGTAAGTCATATTAAATAATTACTTTTTTCAAGAGGCAAAATTAAGCTTAATATAGTGTTTGCATCGTCATATTACACTTACTTGTTGCTTGAACCATTCAGGAAAATTTGAGTGTACGAGCAGAACCATCTTGTTCATTAATTGATTAATTTGAAGGAACACACTGACAAATAAAATGTGTACTATGTGTTAAAGGAGAAATTATAATAACATGAGATACATTATTTCAAAAATAGGTCGTTAAGACTTACTCATGGTATGGTTTCACCTCTGTTCAATTTATCAAGACATGAACATGGGCCGATGTATACTCCTCATCAGTTAACCAGTAAGTAAGCTCCTTGCCAGCATGACGACGAGGAAGGTAAAATACGGATAGCATATAAGGATACTGATAAGCCTCTGGCTCATCTAGTTTTATGACTAGTATGACCGTGGTTTTGTGCCAATTATATCTCGTTTTCACCCAAATTAGGCTTGATTGTCCTCAAGCAAGGTTTTGAGTCCCTTAAGTAGTTTTAGGGTTATTTAGCCAGTTTTTGAGTCAAATAAAGCACTTATGGCTATTTCATGTTTTCAGGTTGACTTAGAGTCCAAGGAATGAAGGAAACAATGGAAATTGCAATCTGGAAGCACTCGCCACGCGAGCATATACTCGCCCCGCGAGAGTAAGGACCAGCCAGTGCCAGAAAAGTCATGTTCTCTGCCTCGCCCCGCGAGATATTGCTCGCCTCGCGAGCCTGAAGTCAGCAAGCATTACGGTCATCCCATGACACCCATCACGGGCGTGAAGAGAAATCCCTGAAGATAGAGACCATCACGGCCTGGCCGTGATGAAGGTCACGGCCATGACAGATAAGCACCCGAAGACAGAGACCATCACGGCCTGGCCGTGATAGGCATCACGGCTGTGACAACCCAGGTTTTGAAGACTCGCCTCGCAAGAATCACGCTCGCCTCGCGAGAATACAAATTCAAGAAGGCGCCATTTTAATATTCGCCTCGCGAGAGACCACTCGCCACGCGAGAATGCGCAGTTTCTGAAAGTTATAAATAGCTGTTTAGGGCAGAACAGTAGGATCTTTTTGCTAATCCTTGTTTTCGAATTTCTCTGGTTGATTTGCGTTTTTGATGGAGAACTAGTCTCCTTGATCAATCTGCTGTAATCGGTTATACTAGCTTGAGGTTATGTAATTCCTGATTTAATTGCTACTCTCTTTCAATATCTATTCTATATTCTCTGTTTGCTTAATTCAGTTTGTATCGAATGGGTATTGATTTGTTTCGATGATTGTGTGTTCCTAAACTTAATCGCGCTTGCTTAATTCGCGTGCGTTCAATTCGTATTTGCTTAATTCACGAAGGGCTTAATCCGTTTGCTTAATTCGGAATTAGGAACATATGTCTCGTAACGTCGGTTTCGCTTGTTAATTGATGTTACAATCGAAAAGGGTTTAGAATCCGCTTAGGGCTTGGATTTACATGAACCGATGATAGTGGGAAACCGAAAGCAGTAGGTTGATCGCTTAGCTTGATTGGTAATTGTTTAGTTTACATTAGTTTTCTGCTTTGTTTTCCTTGTTTAACTTGAATTCCAAAACCCCCTAAGAAAACTGATTTTCTGCGATAATAGCACTACAAGAGTCCTTGTGATACGATACCCGAGTTGTCGCATACTAAACTACATTTTTACTAACCGCTCATCTTTTGACGCGTGCGCGACAGCGCGTCAAATTGGCGGCGTTGCCGGGGACTCTTGTTGTTATTAACAGAAAATAAAATAAAATAAAATAAAAATTAATTCATTGCTGAATTAGTTATGGCTGCTTTGTCTGGTTATGAATCTTAGTACTGCCATGGATAATTACATGCAAGGTTATATGCCTTATGTTGATTATGAGCCACCACCATGCATATATTATCCTAACTTTGCTGAAGGCTATGAGTCTAGTAGTGGTTTTGGCATGATTGGAGTAAATGAAGTCCAACCCAGCCTGGATGAGTTAGCTTCTCTGATGCAACAACATATGATAGAATTTCAAGCAAATCTTCAACGAATGACAGAACAAAGTCTTGAAAGCCATCGGAGAGGAGAAGAGGAGTCTCGAAGTTGTCCATTCTAATTGATCAAATTGTCGCCAACTCTGCTGCACCGCTAACTCCACACCCCCTTGAAGAACATACTGATTCACAAGTTATTCTTGACAATACCTCTCGAGGATGATTTTGATAATACTTCATTGATGAACTGTGTGTTGAATCCCCGATTCTAATGCATGTGCTGATTGTCTGACCGACAATCGCTTTGTGTATAGAATGTTATGAAGGTTTATTCTTTTCGGGAAACGTAGAAAATGAGGATCGGGAGGATCGGGGAGGACATCTGCTTCACCATGCTTGAGGATGATGAAGAACCTTTGGAAGTAGATGATTCAATTAAATCAAATGCATGTGTTGAGAGTGATGGGGTGGATGAATTGAGTGCTGAATTTCCAGACATTCGGACCTTTACTGATTCAGTTTATTGTGATATATGTATTGACTCTACTAACACTAACCTTTGTGTGGTGTGTGCTGAAATTTCTGCATGTATAGCAGGTGATAAATTTGTTAGTGCAGTGAATGAAGAAAATGCAGAAGTTGAAGCAGCCGAGACACCAGTGTCCTATTTGCCACCTCCCCCAGAGGAGCCACCAGTGATGGAGTTTAAGCTTTTAGATTTTGCACCATGGCCAGTCCAAGAGGTTGAGCGCCACTTTTATTGGGGAGACTTTGTAGATAAAGAGGTCAACTGTGACCCGAGAGGTAGTGAGAAGTCCGCCGCACTCGGCGAGGTCATCATGATTGTCAAGCGCTCACCTCCGTATCAAGGCTGCGAGTTAGGGAAGCATGGAACAAACTTCAGACCTTTGGCTACCACGTGGGCCTTATGCTACAGACAGTGGGATCCTGGTGGAACCGCCTCAATGAGTTTTCTTAACCCTTTCTCCTTTTAAATTTTCTTTTCCTTGCTTTATTTCTGTTTTGTTTTCAATAAAGCTCCTGAATAATTTGAGAAGCTCAAGAGCATGTGTGTGAGTCTTGTGTCGGCAAGCTTGGTAGGTTCTGTTGATTTAGCACAGATTGATGGCATGATTTATGTTGATGATTACCCCTAGGTTTTTGAAATTTGGAAAGTGATCCCCATTTGAAAAATTGAAAACTGAACTTTGAGATATTTTGTTGTGAGGGCATGATTTATGATAAGTTTGGGGTGATAGGGTGCACACACTAGGGATAGAATCTCGGTCAAACAATTTGCATGAATGTCCGGGTGAGGGTTTGAGCCTCCAACATGTTTTTGATTGTGTGAATCACTTTCAAGTTGCACTTTCCCGAATTTGCTTGAATCTCTTCATGGTTTGCATGTCTATGTGTTTGCATCAAATGATTTAGGCAATTTTCTTTGAAATTAACTACGTGGCCTAAATTGAACCAGTCCCTAATGCATGTCCCCTAGTTAGCCCCTTTGAGCCTAATTAGCCTATTGTTTCATGATGACCTTATGTTATGAGCCTGAATCTGGAAAAACCATGTTAACCCGATCTTAGGATTAGGAGAGCATGGAAGCTTAGCAAGAGAATGGTTGCAAGAAACTAAGTTTGGGGTGGCTACAGGGATATGATGTGATGTTGGGGATTGAGAAAAAGAAAAAAAAAATAAAGGTTGGAGCAAAAGGGCAAAAAAAAAAAAAATCTTTCAAAAAAAAAAAAGAAAAAAGTAAAAGAAAAAGGCAAAATGTCAAGAAGGGTATTAGAAGAAAAGGGCTGTAGCCACCCAAGGCAAAAAGAAGAATAAGAATAGGAACTTGAGTAGGAAATTCAATGTGTAAACAGCTTCATGCTCTCTTAGTTCCTAGGGATTTCAGCCCAGTACCTTTGTATATCCTTCCCTTAGCCAGGCCCCATTACAACCTCGAAAGACCTTTTGATGTTGCATACATGTTTTCCGTGGGAACCATTTTGAGATGAAAATCAAATTCATGGGAAGTGCTCTTAAAAGTGAAACTGAGTGAAATGTTGTTAGCCTAGACAAACTGAGAGATTGAGTGAACATTAAACCCCTTTGTGAGGAAGGCGATTGTTTGAATTTGGTGATCTCCCTCTTGTGTATAACTTAGATCCCCTACTTAGATTAATGATTGTTTGAATGATGAAATTCTCAGATGTTCAGAATAAATGATTGTGGGGATTACATTGTTGAAAAGGGGGGACATTGAAGGAAAATTGTTTTGATGAATTGCTTGAAATTTGTGCGGAATTGGTTGAAATCCTTCTAGCTTGCCAAGTCTTGAGTCGTTTTGAGTTTTAGTTTGCTTGGGGACAAGCAAAGTTCAAGTTTGGGGTATTTTGATAAGCCTCTGGCTCATCTAGTTTTATGACTAGTATGACCGTGGTTTTGTGCCAATTATATCTCGTTTTCACCCAAATTAGGCTTGATTGTCCTCAAGCAAGGTTTTGAGTCCCTTAAGTAGTTTTAGGGTTATTTAGCCAGTTTTTGAGTCAAATAAAGCACTTATGGCTATTTCATGTTTTCAGGTTGACTTAGAGTCCAAGGAATGAAGGAAACAATGGAAATTGCAATCTGGAAGCACTCGCCACGCGAGCAGATACTCGCCCCGCGAGAGTACGGACCAGCCAGTGCCAGAAAAGTCATGTTCTCTGCCTCGCCCCGCGAGATATTGCTCGCCTCGCGAGCCTGAAGTCAGCAAGCATTACGGTCATCCCGTGACACCCATCACGGGCGTGAAGAGAAATCCCTGAAGACAGAGACCATCACGGCCTGGCCGTGATGAAGGTCACGGCCATGACAGATAAGCACCCGAAGACAGAGACCATCACGGCCTGGCCGTGATAGGCATCACGGCTGTGACAACCCAGGTTTTGAAGACTCGCCTCGCAAGAATCACGCTCGCCTTGCGAGAATACAAATTCAAGAAGGCGCCATTTTAATATTCGCCTCGCGAGAGACCACTCGCCACGCGAGAATGCGCAGTTTCTGAAAGTTATAAATAGCTGTTTAGGGCAGAACAGTAGGATCTTTTTGCTAATCCTTGTTTTCGAATTTCTCTGGTTGATTTGCGTTTTTGATGGAGAACTAGTCTCCTTGATCAATCTGCTGTAATCGGTTCGCACTGCCGCTTGAGGTTATGTAATTCCTGATTTAATTGCTACTCTCTTTCAATATCTATTCTATATTCTCTGTTTGCTTAATTCAGTTTGTATCGAATGGGTATTGATTTGTTTCGATGATTGTGTGTTCCTAAACTTAATCGCGCTTGCTTAATTCGCGTGCGTTCAATTCGTATTTGCTTAATTCACGAAGGGCTTAATCCGTTTGCTTAATTCGGAATTAGGAACATATGTCTCGTAACGTCGGTTTCGCTTGTTAATTGATGTTACAATCGAAAAGGGTTTAGAATCCGCTTAGGGCTTGGATTTACATGAACCGATGATAGTGGGAAACCGAAAGCAGTAGGTTGATCGCTTAGCTTGATTGGTAATTGTTTAGTTTACATTAGTTTTCTGCTTTGTTTTCCTTGTTTAACTTGAATTCCAAAACCCCCTAAGAAAACTGATTTTCTGCGATAATAGCACTACAAGAGTCCTTGTGATACGATACCCGAGTTGTCGCATACTAAACTACATTTTTACTAACCGCTCATCTTTTGACGAGTGCGCGACAGCGCGTCAAATTGGCGGCGTTGCCGGGGACTCTTGTTGTTATTAACAGAAAATAAAATAAAATAAAATAAAATTTATTCATTGCTGAATTAGTTATGGCTGCTTTGTCTGGTTATGAATCTTAGTACTGCCATGGATAATTACATGCAAGGTTATATGCCTTATGTTGATTATGAGCCACCACCATGCATATATTATCCTAACTTTGCTGAAGGCTATGAGTCTAGTAGTGGTTTTGGCATGATTGGAGTAAATGAAGTCCAACCCAGCCTGGATGAGTTAGCTTCTGCGATGCAACAACATATGATAGAATTTCAAGCAAATCTTCAACGAATGACGGAACAAAGTCTTGAAAGCCATCGGAGAGGAGAAGTCGAGTCTCGGAGTTGTCCATTCTAATTGATCAAATTGTCGCCAACTCTGCTGCCCGCTAACTCCACACCCCTTGAAGAACATACAGATTCACAAGTTATTCTTGACAATACCTCCGAGGATGATTTTGATAATACTTCGTTGATGAACTGTGTGTTGAATCCCCGATTCTAATGCATGTGCTGATTGTACCGACAACTTGCTTTGTGTATAGAATGTTATGAAGGTTTATTCTTTTCAGGAAACGTAGAAAATGAGGATCAGGAGGATCAGGAGGACATCTGCTTCACCATGCTTGAGGATGATGAAGAACCTTTGGAAGTAGATGATTCAATTAAATCAAATGCATGTGTTGAGAGTGATGGGGTGGATGAATTCAGTGCTGAATTTCCAGGACATTCGGACCTTTACTTGATTCAGTTTATTGTGATATATGTATTGACTCTACTAACACTAACCTTTGTGTGGTGTGTGCTGAAATTTCTGCATGTATAGCAGGTGATAAATTTGTTAGTGCAGTGAATGAAGAAAATGCAGAAGTTAAGCAAAGACCGGAGACACCAGTGTCCTATTTGCCACCTCCCCCAGAGGAGCCACCAGTGATGGAGTTTAAGCTTTTAGATTTTGCACCATGGCCAGTCCAAGAGGTTGAGCGCCACTTTTATTGGGGAGACTTTGTAGATAAAGAGGTCAACTGTGACCCGAGAGGTAGTGAGAAGTCCGCCGCACTCGGCGAGGTCATCATGATTGTCAAGCGCTCACCTCCGTATCAAGGCTGCGAGTTAGGGAAGCATGGAACAAACTTCAGACCTTTGGCTACCACGTGGGCCTTATGCTACGCACAGTGGGATCTCGGTGGAACCGCCTCAATGAGTTTTCTTAACCCTTTCTCCTTTTAAATTTTCTTTTCCTTGCTTTATTTCTGTTTTGTTTTCAATAAAGCTCCTGAATAATTTGAGAAGCTCAAGAGCATGTGTGTGAGTCTTGTGTCGGCAAGCTTGGTAGGTTCTGTTGATTTAGCACAGATTGATGGCATGATTTATGTTGATGATTCCCCCTAGGTTTTTGAAATTTGGAAATTGTGATCCCCATTTGAAAAATTGAAACTGAACTTTGAGATATTTTGTTGTGAGAACATGATTTATGATAAGTTTGGGGTGATAGGGTGCACACACTAGGGATAGAATCTCGGTCAAACAATTTGCATGAATGTCCGGGTGAGGGTTTGAGCCTCCAACATGTTTTTGATTGTGTGAATCACTTTCAAGTTGCACTTTCCCGAATTTGCTTGAATCTCTTCATGGTTTGCATGTCTATGTGTTTGCATCAAATGATTTAGGCAATTTTCTTTGAAATTAACTACGTGGCCTAAATTGAACCAGTCCCTAATGCATGTCCCCTAGTTAGCCCCTTTGAGCCTAATTAGCCTATTGTTTCATGATGACCTTATGTTATGAGCCTGAATCTGGAAAAACCATGTTAACCCGATCTTAGGATTAGGAGAGCATGGAAGCTTAGCAAGAGAATGGTTGCAAGAAACTAAGTTTGGGGTGGCTACAGGGATATGATGTGATGTTGGGGATTGAGAAAAAGAAAAAAAAAATAAAGGTTGGAGCAAAAGGGCAAAAAAAAAAAAAATCTTTCAAAAAAAAAAAAGAAAAAAGTAAAAGAAAAAGGCAAAATGTCAAGAAGGGTATTAGAAGAAAAGGGCTGTAGCCACCCAAGGCAAAAAGAAGAATAAGAATAGGAACTTGAGTAGGAAATTCAATGTGTAAACAGCTTCATGCTCTCTTAGTTCCTAGGGATTTCAGCCAAGACCTTTGTATATCCTTCCCTTAGCCAGGCCCCATTACAACCTCGAAAGACCTTTTGATGTTGCATACATGTTTTCCGTGGGAACCATTTTGAGATGAAAATCAAATTCATGGGAAGTGCTCTTAAAAGTGAAACTGAGTGAAATGTTGTTAGCCTAGACAAACTGAGAGATTGAGTGAACATTAAACCCCTTTGTGAGGAAGGCGATTGTTTGAATTTGGTGATCTCCCTCTTGTGTATAACTTAGATCCCCTACTTAGATTAATGATTGTTTGAATGATGAAATTCTCAGATGTTCAGAATAAATGATTGTGGGGATTACATTGTTGAAAAGGGGGAACATTGAAGGAAAATTGTTTTGATGAATTGCTTGAAATTTGTGCGGAATTGGTTGAAATCCTTCTAGCTTGCCAAGTCTTGAGTCGTTTTGAGTTTTATTTTGCTTGGGGACAAGCAAAGTTCAAGTTTGGGGTATTTTGATAAGCCTCCTGGCTCATCTAGTTTTATGACTAGTATGACCGTGGTTTTGTGCCAATTATATCTCGTTTTCACCCAAATTAGGCTTGATTGTCCTCAAGCAAGGTTTTGAGTCCCTTAAGTAGTTTTAGGGTTATTTAGCCAGTTTTTGAGTCAAATAAAGCACTTATGGCTATTTCATGTTTTCAGGTTGACTTAGAGTCCAAGGAATGAAGGAAACAATGGAAATTGCAATCTGGAAGCACTCGCCACGCGAGCAGATACTCGCCCCGCGAGAGTACGGACCAGCCAGTGCCAGAAAAGTCATGTTCTCTGCCTCGCCCCGCGAGATATTGCTCGCCTCGCGAGCCTGAAGTCAGCAAGCATTACGGTCATCCCGTGACACCCATCACGGGCGTGAAGAGAAATCCCTGAAGACAGAGACCATCACGGCCTGGCCGTGATGAAGGTCACGGCCATGACAGATAAGCACCCGAAGACAGAGACCATCACGGCCTGGCCGTGATAGGCATCACGGCTGTGACAACCCAGGTTTTGAAGACTCGCCTCGCAAGAATCACGCTCGCCTTGCGAGAATACAAATTCAAGAAGGCGCCATTTTAATATTCGCCTCGCGAGAGACCACTCGCCACGCGAGAATGCGCAGTTTCTGAAAGTTATAAATAGCTGTTTAGGGCAGAACAGTAGGATCTTTTTGCTAATCCTTGTTTTCGAATTTCTCTGGTTGATTTGCGTTTTTGATGGAGAACTAGTCTCCTTGATCAATCTGGGTCAGAATCGGTTCGCACTGCCGCTTGAGGTTATGTAATTCCTGATTTAATTGCTACTCTCTTTCAATATCTATTCTATATTCTCTGTTTGCTTAATTCAGTTTGTATCGAATGGGTATTGATTTGTTTCGATGATTGTGTGTTCCTAAACTTAATCGCGCTTGCTTAATTCGCGTGCGTTCAATTCGTATTTGCTTAATTCACGAAGGGCTTAATCCGTTTGCTTAATTCGGAATTAGGAACATATGTCTCGTAACGTCGGTTTCGCTTGTTAATTGATGTTACAATCGAAAAGGGTTTAGAATCCGCTTAGGGCTTGGATTTACATGAACCGATGATAGTGGGAAACCGAAAGCAGTAGGTTGATCGCTTAGCTTGATTGGTAATTGTTTAGTTTACATTAGTTTTCTGCTTTGTTTTCCTTGTTTAACTTGAATTCCAAAACCCCCTAAGAAAACTGATTTTCTGCGATAATAGCACTACAAGAGTCCTTGTGATACGATACCCGAGTTGTCGCATACTAAACTACATTTTTACTAACCGCTCATCTTTTGACGAGTGCGCGACAGCGCGTCAAATTGGCGGCGTTGCCGGGGACTCTTGTTGTTATTAACAGAAAATAAAATAAAATAAAATAAAATTTATTCATTGCTGAATTAGTTATGGCTGCTTTGTCTGGTTATGAATCTTAGTACTGCCATGGATAATTACATGCAAGGTTATATGCCTTATGTTGATTATGAGCCACCACCATGCATATATTATCCTAACTTTGCTGAAGGCTATGAGTCTAGTAGTGGTTTTGGCATGATTGGAGTAAATGAAGTCCAACCCAGCCTGGATGAGTTAGCTTCTCTGATGCAACAACATATGATAGAATTTCAAGCAAATCTTCAACGAATGACAGAACAAAGTCTTGAAAGCCATCGGAGAGGAGAAGTTTGAGTCTCGGGTTGTCCATTCTAATTGATCAAATTGTCGCCAACTCTGCTGCAATCGCTAACTCCACACCCCCTTGAAGAACATACAGATTCACAAGTTATTCTTGACAATACCTCTCGAGGATGATTTTGATAATACTTCATTGATGAACTGTGTGTTGAATCCCCGATTCTAATGCATGTGCTGATTGTACTGACACTCGCTTTGTGTATAGAATGTTATGAAGGTTTATTCTTTTCGTGAAACGTAGAAAATGAGGATCGGGAGGATCGGAGGACATCTGCTTCACCATGCTTGAGGATGATGAAGAACCTTTGGAAGTAGATGATTCAATTAAATCAAATGCATGTGTTGAGAGTGATGGGGTGGATGAATTGAGTGCTGAATTTCCAGACATTCGGACCTTTACTGATTCAGTTTATTGTGATATATGTATTGACTCTACTAACACTAACCTTTGTGTGGTGTGTGCTGAAATTTCTGCATGTATAGCAGGTGATAAATTTGTTAGTGCAAGTGAATGAAGAAAATGCGTGTTGAAGCAAAGACCGAGACACACAGTGTCCTATTTTCCACCTCCCCCAGAGGAGCCACCAGTGATGGAGTTTAAGCTTTTGGATTTTGCACCATGGCCAGTCCAAGAGGTTGAGCGCCACTTTTATTGGGGGGACTTTGTAGATAAAGAGGTCAACTGTGACCCGAGAGGTAGTGAGAAGTCCGCCGCACTCGGCGAGGTCATCATGATTGTCAAGCGCTCACCTCCGTATCAAGGCTGCGAGTTAGGGAAGCATGGAACAAACTTCAGACCTTTGGCTACCACGTGGGCCTTATGCTACGATGCAGTGGGATCCTCGGTGGAACCGCCTCAATGAGTTTTCTTAACCCTTTCTCCTTTTAAATTTTCTTTTCCTTGCTTTATTTCTGTTTTGTTTTCAATAAAGCTCCTGAATAATTTGAGAAGCTCAAGAGCATGTGTGTGAGTCTTGTGTCGGTAAGCTTGGTAGGTTCTGTTGATTTAGCACAGATTGATGGCATGATTTATGTTGATGATTCCCCCTAGGTTTTTGAAATTTGGAAATTGTGATCCCCATTTGAAAAATTGAAACTGAACTTTGAGATATTTTGTTGTGAGAACATGATTTATGATAAGTTTGGGGTGATAGGGTGCACACACTAGGGATAGAATCTCGGTCAAACAATTTGCATGAATGTCCGGGTGAAGGTTTGAGCCTCCAACATGTTTTTGATTGTGTGAATCACTTTCAAGTTGCACTTTCCCGAATTTGCTTGAATCTCTTCATGGTTTGCATGTCTATGTGTTTGCATCAAATGATTTAGGCAATTTTCTTTGAAATTAACTACGTGGCCTAAATTGAACCAGTCCCTAATGCATGTCCCCTAGTTAGCCCCTTTGAGCCTAATTAGCCTATTGTTTCATGATGACCTTATGTTATGAGCCTGAATCTGGAAAAACCATGTTAACCCGATCTTAGGATTAGGAGAGCATGGAAGCTTAGCAAGAGAATGGTTGCAAGAAACTAAGTTTGGGGTGGCTACAGGGATATGATGTGTTGTTGGGGATTGAGAAAAAGCAAAAAAAAATAAAGGTTGGAGCAAAAGGGCAAAAAAAAAAAAATCTTTCAAAAAAAAAAGAAAAAAGAAAAAGAAAAATGCAAAATGTCAAGAAGGGTATTAGAAGAAAAGGGCTGTAGCCACCCAAGGCAAAAAGAAGAATAAGAATAGGAACTTGAGTAGGAAATTCAATGTGTAAACAGCTTCATGCTCTCTTAGTTCCTAGGGATTTCAGCCCAGTACCTTTGTATATCCTTCCCTTAGCCAGGCCCCATTACAACCTCGAAAGACCTTTTGATGTTGCACACATGTTTTCCGTGGGAACCATTTTGAGATGAAAATCAAATTCATGGGAAGTGCTCTTAAAAGTGAAACTGAGTGAAATGTTGTTAGCCTAGACAAACTGAGAGATTGAGTGAACATTAAACCCCTTTGTGAGGAAGGCGATTGTTTGAATTTGGTGATCTCCCTCTTGTGTATAACTTAGATCCCCTACTTAGATTAATGATTGTTTGAATGATGAAATTCTCAGATGTTCAGAATAAATGATTGTGGGGATTACATTGTTGAAAAGGGGGGAACATTGAAGGAAAATTGTTTTGATGAATTGCTTGAAATTTGTGCGGAATTGGTTGAAATCCTTCTAGCTTGCCAAGTCTTGAGTCGTTTTGAGTTTTAGTTTGCTTGGGGACAAGCAAAGTTCAAGTTTGGGGTATTTTGATAAGCCTCTGGCTCATCTAGTTTTATGACTAGTATGACCGTGGTTTTGTGCCAATTATATCTCGTTTTCACCCAAATTAGGCTTGATTGTCCTCAAGCAAGGTTTTGAGTCCCTTAAGTAGTTTTAGGGTTATTTAGCCAGTTTTTGAGTCAAATAAAGCACTTATGGCTATTTCATGTTTTCAGGTTGACTTAGAGTCCAAGGAATGAAGGAAACAATGGAAATTGCAATCTGGAAGCACTCGTCACGCGAACAGATACTCGCCCCACGAGAGTAAGGACCAGCCAGTGCCAGAAAAGTCATGTTCTCTGCCTCGCCCGCGAGATATTGCTCGCCTCGCGAGCCTGAAAGTCAGCAAGCATTACGGTCATCCCGTGACACCCATCACGGGCGTGAAGAGAAACCCCTGAAGACAGAGACCATCACGGCCTGGCCGTGATGAAGGTCACGGCCATGACAGATAAGCACCCGAAGACAGAGACCATCACGGCCTGGCCGTGATAGGCATCACGGCTGTGACAACCCAGGTTTTGAAGACTCGCCTCGCGAGAATCACGCTCGCCTCGCGAGAATACAAATTCAAGAAGGCGCCATTTTAATATTCGCCTCGCGAGAGACCACTCGCCTCGCGAGAATGCGCAGTTTCTGAGAGTTATAAATAGTCAGTTTAGGGCGAAAAGTAGGATCTTTTGCTAATCCTTGTTTTCGAATTTCTCTGGTTGATTTGCGTTTTTGATGGAGAACTAGTCTCCTTGATCAATCTGCTGTAATCGGTTCGCACTGCCGCTTGAGGTTATGTAATTCCTGATTTAATTGCTACTCTCTTTCAATATATATTCTATATTCTCTGTTTGCTTAATTCAGTTTGTATCGAATGGGTATTGATTTGTTTCGATGATTGTGTGTTCCTAAACTTAATCGCGCTTGCTTAATTCGCGTGCGTTCAATTCGTGTTTGCTTAATTCACGAAGGGCTTAATCCGTTTGCTTAATTCGGAATTAGGAACATATGTCTCGTAACGTCGGTTTCGCTTGTTAATTGATGTTACAATCGAAAAGGGTTTAGAATCCGCTTAGGGCTTGGATTTACATGAACCGATGATAGTGGGAAACCGAAAGCAGTAGGTTGATCGCTTAGCTTGATTGGTAATTGTTTAGTTTACATTAGTTTTCTGCTTTGTTTTCCTTGTTTAACTTGAATTCCAAAACCCCCTAAGAAAACTGATTTTCTGCGATAATAGCACTACAAGAGTCCTTGTGATACGATACCCGAGTTGTCGCATACTAAACTACATTTTTACTAACCGCTCATCTTTTGACGCGTGCGCGCCGACAAATCAAAATTAGCGGCGTTAAAGGGACTCTTGTTGTTATTAACAGAAAATAAAATAAAATAAAATAAAAATTAATTCATTGCTGAATTAGTTATGGCTGCTTTGTCTGGTTATGAATCTTAGTACTGCCATGGATAATTACATGCAAGGTTATATGCCTTATGTTGATTATGAGCCACCACCATGCATATATTATCCTAACTTTGCTGAAGGCTATGAGTCTAGTAGTGGTTTTGGCATGATTGGAGTAAATGAAGTCCAACCCAGCCTGGATGAGTTAGCTTCTCTGATGCAACAACATATGATAGAATTTCAAGCAAATCTTCAACGAATGACAGAACAAAGTCTTGAAAGCCATCGGAGAGGAGAAGCTGAGTCTCAGAAGTTGTCCATTCTAATTGATCAAATTGTCGCCAACTCTGCTGCACTGCTAACTCCACACCCCCTTGAAGAACATACAGATTCACAAGTTATTCTTGACAATACCTCTGAGGATGATTTTGATAATACTTCTGTTGATGAACTGTGTGTTGAATCCCCTGATTCTAATGCATGTGCTGATTGTACTGACATTGCTTTGTGTATAGAATGTTATGAAGGTTTATTCTTTTCAGGAAACGTAGAAAATGAGGATCAGGAGGATCAGGAGGACATCTGCTTCACCATGCTTGAGGATGATGAAGAACCTTTGGAAGTAGATGATTCAATTAAATCAAATGCATGTGTTGAGAGTGATGGGGTGGATGAATTGAGTGCTGAATTTCCAGACATTCGGACCTTTACTGATTCAGTTTATTGTGATATATGTATTGACTCTACTAACACTAACCTTTGTGTGGTGTGTGCTGAAATTTCTGCATGTATAGCAGGTGATAAATTTGTTAGTGCAATGAATGAAGAAAATGCAGAAGCTGAAGCAAAGACCGGAGACACCAAGGTCCTATTTGCCACCTCCCCCAGAGGAGCCACCAGTGATGGAGTTTAAGCTTTTGGATTTTGCACCATGGCCAGTCCAAGAGGTTGAGCGCCACTTTTATTGGGGGGACTTTGTAGATAAAGAGGTCAACTGTGACCCGAGAGGTAGTGAGAAGTCCGCCGCACTCGGCGAGGTCATCATGATTGTCAAGCGCTCACCTCCGTATCAAGGCTGCGAGTTAGGGAAGCATGGAACAAACTTCAGACCTTTGGCTACCACGTGGGCCTTATGCTGGAGGCATGGGGATCCTGGTGGAACCGCCTCAATGAGTTTTCTTAACCCTTTCTCCTTTTAAATTTTCTTTTCCTTGCTTTATTTCTGTTTTGTTTTCAATAAAGCTCCTGAATAATTTGAGAAGCTCAAGAGCATGTGTGTGAGTCTTGTGTCGGCAAGCTTGGTAGGTTCTGTTGATTTAGCACAGATTGATGGCATGATTTATGTTGATGATTCCCCCTAGGTTTTTGAAATTTGGAAATTGTGATCCCCATTTGAAAAATTGAAACTGAACTTTGAGATATTTTGTTGTGAGAACATGATTTATGATAAGTTTGGGGTGATAGGGTGCACACACTAGGGATAGAATCTCGGTCAAACAATTTGCATGAATGTCCGGGTGAGGGTTTGAGCCTCCAACATGTTTTTGATTGTGTGAATCACTTTCAAGTTGCACTTTCCCGAATTTGCTTGAATCTCTTCATGGTTTGCATGTCTATGTGTTTGCATCAAATGATTTAGGCAATTTTCTTTGAAATTAACTACGTGGCCTAAATTGAACCAGTCCCTAATGCATGTCCCCTAGTTAGCCCCTTTGAGCCTAATTAGCCTATTGTTTCATGATGACCTTATGTTATGAGCCTGAATCTGGAAAAACCATGTTAACCCGATCTTAGGATTAGGAGAGCATGGAAGCTTAGCAAGAGAATGGTTGCAAGAAACTAAGTTTGGGGTGGCTACAGGGATATGATGTGTTGTTGGGGATTGAGAAAAAGCAAAAAAAAATAAAGGTTGGAGCAAAAGGGCAAAAAAAAAAAATCTTTCAAAAAAAAAAGAAAAAAGAAAAAGAAAAATGCAAAATGTCAAGAAGGGTATTAGAAGAAAAGGGCTGTAGCCACCCAAGGCAAAAAGAAGAATAAGAATAGGAACTTGAGTAGGAAATTCAATGTGTAAACAGCTTCATGCTCTCTTAGTTCCTAGGGATTTCAGCCAAAGACCTTTGTATATCCTTCCCTTAGCCAGGCCCCATTACAACCTCGAAAGACCTTTTGATGTTGCACACATGTTTTCCGTGGGAACCATTTTGAGATGAAAATCAAATTCATGGGAAGTGCTCTTAAAAGTGAAACTGAGTGAAATGTTGTTAGCCTAGACAAACTGAGAGATTGAGTGAACATTAAACCCCTTTGTGAGGAAGGCGATTGTTTGAATTTGGTGATCTCCCTCTTGTGTATAACTTAGATCCCCTACTTAGATTAATGATTGTTTGAATGATGAAATTCTCAGATGTTCAGAATAAATGATTGTGGGGATTACATTGTTGAAAAGGGGGGAACATTGAAGGAAAATTGTTTTGATGAATTGCTTGAAATTTGTGCGGAATTGGTTGAAATCCTTCTAGCTTGCCAAGTCTTGAGTCGTTTTGAGTTTTAGTTTGCTTGGGGACAAGCAAAGTTCAAGTTTGGGGTATTTTGATAAGCCTCTGGCTCATCTAGTTTTATGACTAGTATGACCGTGGTTTTGTGCCAATTATATCTCGTTTTCACCCAAATTAGGCTTGATTGTCCTCAAGCAAGGTTTTGAGTCCCTTAAGTAGTTTTAGGGTTATTTAGCCAGTTTTTGAGTCAAATAAAGCACTTATGGCTATTTCATGTTTTCAGGTTGACTTAGAGTCCAAGGAATGAAGGAAACAATGGAAATTGCAATCTGGAAGCACTCGCCACGCGAGCAGATACTCGCCCCGCGAGAGTAAGGACCAGCCAGTGCCAGAAAAGTCATGTTCTCTGCCTCGCCCCGCGAGATATTGCTCGCCTCGCGAGCCTGAAGTCAGCAAGCATTACGGTCATCCCGTGACACCCATCACGGGCGTGAAGAGAAATCCCTGAAGACAGAGACCATCACGGCCTGGCCGTGATGAAGGTCACGGCCATGACAGATAAGCACCCGAAGACAGAGACCATCACGGCCTGGCCGTGATAGGCATCACGGCTGTGACAACCCAGGTTTTGAAGACTCGCCTCGCGAGAATCACGCTCGCCTCGCGAGAATACAAATTCAAGAAGGCGCCATTTTAATATTCGCCTCGCGAGAGACCACTCGCCTCGCGAGAATGCGCAGTTTCTGAAAGTTATAAATAGCTGTTTAGGGCAGAACAGTAGGATCTTTTTGCTAATCCTTGTTTTCGAATTTCTCTGGTTGATTTGCGTTTTTGATGGAGAACTAGTCTCCTTGATCAATCTGCTGTAATCGGTTCGCACTGCCGCTTGAGGTTATGTAATTCCTGATTTAATTGCTACTCTCTTTCAATATCTATTCTATATTCTCTGTTTGCTTAATTCAGTTTGTATCGAATGGGTATTGATTTGTTTCGATGATTGTGTGTTCCTAAACTTAATCGCGTTTGCTTAATTCACGTGCGTTCAATTCGTGTTTGCTTAATTCACGAAGGGCTTAATCCGTTTGCTTAATTCGGAATTAGGAACATATGTCTCAGAACGCCGGTTTCCTTTGTTAATTGATGTTACAATCGAAAAGGGTTTAGAATCCGCTTAGGGCTTGGATTTACATGAACCGATGATAGTGGGAAACCGAAAGCAGTAGGTTGATCGCTTAGCTTGATTGGTAATTGTTTAGTTTACATTAGTTTTCTGCTTTGTTTTCCTTGTTTAACTTGAATTCCAAAACCCCCTAAGAAAACTGATTTTCTGCGATAATAGCACTACAAGAGTCCTTGTGATACGATACCCGAGTTGTCGCATACTAAACTACATTTTTACTAACCGCTCATCTTTTGACGCGTGCGCGACAGCGCGTCAATACCCTGCATTATCGGCATCTACCTCGTTCCTAACATGTCTTGGTGCCAACATAAAGTTGTTGAAATAGTGGGAACATAAATAGGTTGTCTCATGATGTAAGTAAAATGCACAGATTGATCCTTCCACCCTAGCCTTGTTTTTAACTGATCGTTTAGAGTCGCCCATGAATCTAAGTAATAAAAAACATCGGTGACAAGGCATGATTCAATGGTCGCTAATTATTTAAATGTCAAAATATAATAAAATTACATTTTAAATGGATACATCAACCTATATTGTACCGGTCCACCAAGCCTCTGTTGGTGTAAGACCTAGAGGCCAGTGTATTTCTTAGACTTACATTTGTATCTTGCTATTATATATATGTATGATATAAGGCATTCCAGTTTATTGTGTTACTTGTTTAAACATAATAAAGTCCTTAGAATAGAAATTTCAGTTTAATAGAATATCAAGTATATGACTTGATCGTGAGACACTATTGAACAATGAAATCCTATTCTTAAATATCCGTAGTCAAGTATTTTATTAATAAGGACAATAATAATACATTGAGACTATTATGTGTGCAGACTGATGACCATATCTCACGGGTCATGGATATGAGATATCGAGTCGCCACATAGGTACACATTAGAGTAATGACGTACTGGATTGACCCACCATGAGAACACTACATGGAGCGTTGTGTGAGTGTCATAAGTAGTTCTCATAGTGACAATGGTGTATGCAATCCTTCGACCTGAAATCGCTACGATCCCTACATGAGGAGTCGTGTGCTTTAATATCGTCAAACGTCATCTGTAATAGGATGATTATAAAGACGGTCATTGGGCATACCACGAGCCATGCGGAGGGATGTGAGTGACCTAGATGGAATTTGTCCCTCCTACATAATAGGAGTAATATCTGTGGGCCCCCGATAGAGTGAGACCAGAAAATGCATGATCATCTTTGAAATGAGTCAATATGATATATTGACCTCATTTGTTGTTAAGTCTACTCGGGTATCAGGGAACATGATATTGAACCATACAAGGGTGACACATTCTATGTCTTATGTTCAATATAGATATATGGACAAAGGGATAATAATGCACATGAATATTTGTCACGTAAAGGTTTCGTCAAATCATCGACTTTCTCACTACTTAGGTAGCAGTGATGTATTGCTAGATATCTCACATCGTTTGTAATATTAAATGGGATTTAATATTACTACTAACGTTTTGGGAACCTATAGGGTCACACACATAAGAGCGGATTAAAAGAAGCATTAAAATGAGAGTTGGACTTTTCTATTGGGCCTAGCGCATAGTACATGGGGCTTAGGTCAAACGCTGCTCACTAACTCACTTAAGGAGGTGCTGCTATAAGTAGACCACTTAAGCTATTGTGCCTACATGGTTTTTGTTTTTACCCTAGCCGCACATAGAGAGTGATAGTGAGCAGCAGGTCTCGGTTTTCGAAGCTAGCACTGTGAGACAGAGACGCTTCGGGTTCGTGACGTTGGACGTTCACGGAATCTGCTCGTGTGGATACCTTAGAGACATCGTTCGTGCGGTGTTCGTGATAGACGATTTTTAATCAACTGTCATCGCTTAAAGAGGTAAATCTTCTAACCATGAATCGTGACCATTCGCAAGGATCCTTCGATGGGAATTTTTCCGCTGCGTTATTTTTTTTATACGCAAATTCCCAACAGTGGTATCAGAGCCGCTTGTGAAACCATGATTCTGTTACGTGGTTTACCTGTTATGTATGATAACATGTTTATAATGTGAATCGTTTTTCTGAAAATTGTTTTCTGAAAATCGTTTGCATTCGTTTTGCGAAACCTTGTTTCTGTAATTTTCGTATGTATATGATATATGCGTCTATTGAATGTTTATGTATATATGCGATATGTACATTGGTTCTGGAATCTTTATTATGTTCTGCGATGGCGTCAAGTGTTGATGTTAAACATGATCGGTTTCAGTTCTCTGTTGGCGGCGTTAAGGGGTTTCAGACATGAAGAGTTCATGTTCTTGCGGCTGAGGTTCCAAGGGTTGAAACCCTAGCCGCCGTTCCTTGCAACGTGAAGTGTTCACGGGCCTTGCGGTTTTAGTGTTCACGGTGCTACCTCTGCATGGTGTGTTATTTCGAAATTCAATTTTTTGAAATCTTTTGTATCACTTAATAATAAATAATAAAAGAGGTATTATTATTGTTTGTTATTATTTGCGTTGTGATGCATGGTGGATGGTTATGGCCTTAGTCTTTTGGTTTATTTTGAAATACGGCCTGCGTGTCGTGCCTTTCTCTTATATTCCATATGTATATTCTTTTCTCATCTCACTCCCCTCATATGTAAAATGAGGTTTATGTTTATGTAATGTAATGATGGAGACAAGAAGACGTTATCCTGTAGGAGATCATGCTTGGAGAAGCTTGGACGCTCCTAGGTTTCATTTTAGATTCTCTCATTGGCTTGGGAGAGTCAATGCGTTAGGGGCCATAACCATATCACATTTATTTGCCTTATATATGTATGAGATGCATGTATGTATATAGTATGTTAAAAGGAGTTTAACTAATATATGTATGAGATGCATGTATGTAAATAGTAAGTTAAAGAGTTTAACAAATGATGAGATCAAATTTTAATCAAATCCCTCAAAAGGAAATATTAAGTCACATTTAAAGGCCTTCCAATGCATGGCACTCGTCAAGACTATGATCGATTAAGTGTGGGTCCGCCAAAGCGGGGTACCTTTATCTAAACTAGTAAGACGCGATGGGACAAATGTAATGTTCAACTGCTATCCATTGGGTCTGACTTAACTAAGCCAACTTCAATAGGATTGAAAGGTTTAGAGGCTTATAAGTTGGGCTTTAGTCCATGTGATGGATTAGAATAAGAGTTATTCATCCAACTGTCCAAGAGTTGCATGAGATGCAATCGGAAAGTGTTTCCTACCTATATAACCGAATTTTGAGTGATCAGCCAAAGCTGACTTAAAGCTAGGTGAAATATGGATCTTGGCCCACTATAAAATCTTCCAACGGGATTTTCCGAATCAATGATGAGGGTCATTGTTTTGATTAAAATAGTGGGAGGCGTATTTAATTAAAGACATTATTAAATAACTTCATGGCATGATACTTATATTTTGCATATTTATTTCTGTAGATTACCATGGCATCAAACACATCAAGTAACCTGTCATTGCGATCCGTCCTTGAGAAGGATAAAGTATCCGTAACAAATTTTCTGGACTGGTACAGAAACTTGAGGATTGTCCTCAAACATGAGAAAAAGTTGTATGTTCTTGAGGAGCCTATTCCTGAGGAGCCACCGGCTTCAAATGCTCATAAGGCTGACAAGGATGCTTATAAGAAGCATCAGGATGACGCCTTAGACGTCGGCTGTCTTATGCTTGTTACCATGACCTCTGAGCTGCAAAAGCAACATGAGACCATGGAGGCGTACGATATGATCGTGCACCTCAAGCTGATCTACCAAGAGCAAGCAAGGCATAAGCGGTTCGAAGTTTCCAGAGCCCTTTTCCAATGTAAATTGGCAGAAGGAAGCCCTGTGAGTCCTCATGTACTCCAGATGATCGGGTACATTGAGAATCTCGAGAGACTGGGATTTCCTTTAGGCCAAGAGTTGGCCACCGACTTAGTTCTGCAATCGTTGCCTGAGAGCTATAGTCAGTTTGTCATGAACTATAATATGAATGATCTTGACAAACCTTTGCCAGAATTGTTGAGCATGTTAAGAACTGCTGAACAAAATATTAACAAAGGAAAGGGGAAGGCCATTTTGATGGTCCAGGCTGGAAATAGCAAGAAGCAGCCCAAGAAGCCCACGTACAAACAAAAGGGCAAGGGCAAGGCCATCAACAAGTTCAAGCCCAGTACTTCTGGCTTGAAGCCTGTGGGTGGTGTGGTTAAGGAAGGCAATTGCTTCCACTGTGGTCAGACCAGACATTGGAAGAGGAACTGCCCAAAATACCTGGAAGAAAGCAAGAAGAAGAAGGGAAGTGAGACTTCCACTTCAGGTGTGTTTGTTATAGAAGTCAATTTATCTACTTCTGCATCATGGGTATTAGATACTGGATGTGGTTCTCACATTTGTACAAATGTACAGGATCTAAACAGGAGTAGACCATTGGCAAAGGGCGAAGTCGACCTACGAGTTGTAAATGGAGCAAAGGTTGCTGCTTTAGCTGTAGGGACTTATGTATTGACTTTGCCCACTGGGCTTACTATTCAGTTAGAGAACTGTTATTTTGTGCCTGCAATTAGCAGGAATATCATTTCCGTTTCTTGTTTGGACAAGATTGGTTTTTCTTTTATAATAAAGAACAAAAGTTGTCCTATTTATTTGGATGATATTTTCTATGCTAGTTCACACATGAGTAATGGGCTTTATGTCCTTGATCTTGAAATTCCCATCTATAACATAAATACTAAGAGGTTCAAACCAAATGATTTGAACCCGTCTTATCTTTGGCATTGTCATTTAGGCCATATAAATGAGAAGCGCATTTCGAAGCTCCATAAAGATGGACTCTTGGACTCATTTGATTATGAATCATATGAGATATGTGAGTCTTGCTTATTGGGAAAGTTGACTAAAGCTCCATTCACCGAAAAAGGTGAAAGAGCTAACGATCTTTTGGGTCTTATACATAGCGATGTATGCGGACCCCTAAACACATTAGCTAGAGGTGGTTTTCAGTACTTCATCACATTTACTGATGATTTCAGTAGATATGGATTTGTGTATCTTATGAAACATAAATCGGAATCCTTTGAAAAGTTCAAGGAATTCAAAAATGAGGTACAAAACCAACTTGGTAAAAATATTAAAACTCTTCGATCAGATCGAGGTGGTGAATATTTGAGCCTAGAGTTTGATGATCATCTGAGAGAGTGTGGAATTTTATCTCAACTCACTCCACCTGGAACACCACAATGGCATGGTGTTTGAGAGGAGAAATCGAACCTTGTTGGACATGGTTCGGTCTATGATGAGTCATGCAAACCTTCCAAACTCTTTCTGGGGACATGCTCTATTAACAGCAGCTTTTACACTTAACCGTGTTCCATCCAAAATGGTAGAAAAGACACCATATGAGATATGGACTGGTAGACGACCCAGCATGTCTTTTATGAAGATTTGGGGTTGTGAAGCATATGTAAAACGTCAAGTTTCTAATAAGCTTGATCCCAAATCTGATAAATGCTTCTTTGTGGGGTATCCCAAAGAAACCAAAGGATACTATTTCTATAATCCTTCCGAAGGCAAAGTGTTTGTCGCACGGACTGGTGTATTCATAGAAAAGGAGTTTATCTCCATAGGAACCAGTGGGAGGAAGATAGAACTTGAAGAAATTCAAGAATCACAGAGTAGTGACCTACCATTGGTAGAACAGGAGCGACCTTCACAAAATGCTGTGGAGGAACAACCTACTCCAGTAGCGCAAGACCAGCATAGGTCTAACAGGATACGTTACCAGCCTGAGAGATATGGATTTCTCATGACTCCACAAGGTGATGTATTGCTCATGGATCAAGATGAGCTTGTGACTTACCAGGAGGCCATCACTGGCCCAGAATCTGAGAAGTGGCTTGAGGCCATGAAATCTGAGATGGATTCCATGTACACCAACCAGGTATGGACCTTGGTAGAGCCACCTGAAGGGGTAAAACCCATAGGGTGCAAGTGGGTTTTCAAAAAGAAAACTGACATGGATGGTAAAGTACATACCTTTAATGCCCGATTGGTGGCTAAGGGTTTCAAGTAAATTCATGGTGTCGACTATGATGAGACCTTTTCACCTGTTGCGATGCTTAAATCCGTCCGGATCTTACTTGCTATCGCTGCATACCATGATTATGAGATATGGCAGATGGATGTCAAAACTGCTTTCCTTAATGGAAAGCTTCTTGAGGATGTGTACATGACATAACCTGAAGGCTTTGACATTTCAGAGGATGCCGGAAAGGTATGTAAATTGCAGCGATCAATCTATGGATTGAAGCAAGCTTCCAGAAGTTGGAACCTTCGTTTTGATGATGCTGTAAGACAGTACGGATTCATCAAAAATGAAGATGAACCTTGTGTCTACAAGAAGGTTAGTGGGAGCATTGTTGTTTTTTTGGTGTTATATGTAGATGACATATTACTCATTGGAAAATGACATCCCTACACTACAAAATGTAAAGACATGGTTAGGGAATTGCTTCTCTATGAAAGATTTGGGTGAAGCTACCTATGTATTGGGAATCAGGATCTATAGGGATAGATCGCTGAAATTGCTTGGCCTAAGTCAGAGTACATACATAGACAAAGTGTTGAGACGCTTTAACATGCATGAATCCAAGAAAGGACTCTTACCTATGTCACATGGTATATGCCTATCAAAGGCACAATCCCCTTCCACTCAAGAAGAAAGGGATCGCTGGTCGCGCTGTCGCGCACGCGCCAAAAAGGACGAGCGGGTTTAAAACTGTAGTTTAGTGCGACAACTCGGATGTCGTCTCTCAAGGACTCTGAAAATGTTACCTTTCACAAAAATCAGTTTTGGGGGGGGGGGGGGGTTTGGATTGGAGTGCAAATAAGAAACAAACAAAACAGAGCAATTAAAAACAGGGCAGTTGAAAAGAGATTATCAATTATCAAACAACGATTAATCTACTGTCAAGAATTCCCAACTATCCTTGGTTAATGTAGTCCCAAGCCCTAAGCAGATTCTAATCCCCTTTCGATTCTGAAGAATAACTAACAACGTAATTGTTACTATGGATGCAAATTCCTATTCCCGAAATAACAAACGGGGTTAAGCTCTCATGAACAAACGAACATGATTGAACACACGCGAAATAACAAACGCGATTATGTATAGGAAAATAACATCACTGAAACAAATCAATACAATACTACACACTCCTGAAATAACAAACAGAAATGTATAATATGGTATTGAAAAGGGAAAAGCGATTAAAATAGGGATTTACAAAACCTCAAGTATCTAGAATCCTCAAACAGTAGACTAATCCTAGAACTTAGTTCTCCATAACAAACGAAATTACACAGAGAAAAACGTAAAGCTAAACAATGGAGAAGCCAGAGTCTTTTCAAAATGTTTAGAACAGCCTTTTATACAAATTCTGAGATTAGCTAGCTCGCGAGGCGAGCACACATTCGCGAGGCGAATTTCATGAACAGTCAGCAACCTTTGGCATTCTCGCAAGGCGAAGTGATGCTCGCGAGGCGAGGATATGAAGAGTTTTCTCCTTACGCCCGTTATGGCCATCAGGCCCCAACCGTGATGCTCTCTGACTTCCAGACTTGCGAGGCGAATGGATGCTCGCGAGGCGAAACTCTTCAACTTCAAAACTGCCACGGCCATGACCTTCAACACGGGCAAGCCGTGATCGTCTCTGACTTTTTCAGGTTTGCAAGACTCGCGGGGCGAGACCTTCTTCGCGAGGCGAACCAGAGACTTAGCAATTTCTTGGAACAGTCAGGCTTCAGGGTCGCGTGACGAGCATGTCCTTCGCGGGGCGAATCCCCTGCTCTTTATTTTCTCAACTTCTACTTAACCTGAAAACAAGGAAACAACCATAAGTGTATTATTTTGACACAAAACTAGCTAAATTAACTTAAAACTACTCTAGAGACTCAAAACCTTGCTTGAGGACAATCTAATCTAATTTGGGTGAAAATACGATATAAGTTGCACAAAACCCTGGTCATACTAGCTATAAAACTAGATGAGCCAGAGGCTTATCAAAATACCCCAAACTTAAACTTTGCTTGTCCCCAAGCAAACTAAGACTCAAAAATCAAAAAGACTCAGGACCTGGCAAGCTCAACAGATCCAATCAACATTGCACACATTCAAGCAATACATCAAAAACAGTTTTTCTTCATTGTTTTCCCCCTTTTCAAACAGAGCAATCCCCACATTCATTTATTCCAAACATTTGAGAATTTCATCATGAAAACAATCAGAAATCTAAGAAGGGAATCTAAGTCACACACAAGAGGGAGATCACCAAATCCAAACAACTGCCTTCCTCACAAGGGCATTATTTGTTCACTCAGTCACTCAGTTTATGTCAGGCTAACAACTTGCACTCAGTTTCACTTTTCAAGTACACTTCCCAAAAATTTGCTTTTCATCTCAAAATGGCTCCCACAGAAAACATGCAAGCAACATCAAAAGGTCTTTTATGGGTTGTAATGGGGCCTGGCTAAGGGTAGGACATACAAAGGAAACTAGGCTGAAGACCCTAGGAACTAAGAGAGCATGAACTATATTTACACTTTGAAATTCACTCAAGTTCCTTTCTTTATATATTTTTTTTCTTTACACTTCTGGATGGCTACAGCCCTTTTTATTTCTTTTTGGCATTTTTGTATTTTATTATTATTTTTTTTCTTCTTCTTTTTTTTTTTTTTTCATTTTTACACTTTTCTTTTCTTTCTTTTTTCTTTTTCCTAATCCCAAACAACACATTGCACCTTGCAGCCACCCCAAACTTTAGTTTCTTGCACCCATTCTAAGATTACATGCTCTCCTAATCCTAAGATCGGGTTAACATGGTTTTCCAGATTTTTGGGCTTATAACATTAGGTTATCAAGAATCAACAGGCTAATAGGCTCAAAAGGGCTAACTAGGGAACATGCATTAGGAATTGGTTATTTTAGGCCAAGTAGCTATTTACAAAGAAAATGCCTAAATCATTTGCTACACACATATAATCATGCAAACCAAAAAGAGATTCAATCAAATCCAGGGAAGTGCAACTTGAAAGTGATTTTCACACAATTTAAAACATGTTGGAGGCTCAAAACCTCACCTAGACATTCATGCAAATTGTTTGAAAGAGATTCTATCCCTAGTGTGTGCTTCCTATCACCCCAAACTTATCATACATCATGCCATCATAATAAAATCCCAAAGTTCAGTTTTCAATTTCACATGGGGATCATATTTTCAAAATCAAAAAATTTTTCAGCCTAGGGGGAATCATCACATATCAATCATGCAAGCAATCTGTGCAACATCAATCAAAATCTAACAAACTTGCCAACTAAAGACTCAACACACAAATGCTCCTGAGCTTCTCAAATTATTCAGGAGCTTTATTCCAAGAAAATAAAACTTTATTCAAAGAAAAGAAAAACTACAACTAGTTCCCTCCCCCACACTTAAAACATGCATTGTCCCCAATGAACAACAAAACTATAAGATCATAGTGAGGGAAAGGAAAAGAGTACTCCCTGATCAAGTGCAGTGTAAGCGGGAGCTGTCACCTGGATCCCATTCCTTGCAGTCTAAGGCCAAAGAGGTAGAGAGGGCCTCCGGTGCTGCTTCATCTTCTTCATGTTTCTCATCCACTGCACTGACAATTTTATCACCTGCTAAACATGCAACAATCTCAGCACAAACCACAAAATGGTTAGCGTTAGTACAATCAAGACAAGAAAAAATATCATCACAGCCAGAATTAAGTGGAAAATTAGAAAACCAGTTCTCATGGGTGCCCTCAATAGTCTCAGAGATCAGCTCTATGTGGAATACAGAGTGCTCTTCCACTGGATGTTTCATGGCATCAAATATGTTAAACTTTGCAACTATATCCCCAAACTTCATAGACATGGTCCCATCATCCACATCAATGTTAGTCTTAGCTGTCTTCACGAATGGTCGGCCCAGGATGATTGGTGATTTACTGGAATGTGTCTCGCCTGCCATGTCCAAGATGTAGAAATCAGCTGGGAAGATCAGATCATCAACTTGCACTAGTACATCTTCCACCATTCCCATGGGGCGGGCACTGGTCCTGTTGGCCAACTGAATGGTTATACCTGTATACTTCAAAAGACCAAGATCAAGTTTGTTAAAGATGGAGGTAGGCATGACATTGATAGATGCTCCCAAGTCCAGCAGGCAGTTTTCAAACTTCTTGTCCCCAATAGTGCATGGGATAGTGAAGGTACCTGGATCCTTGCACTTCGTGGCGATGCACGAGGAGGGGTGAAAGCAACAACTCTTTCTGGCTTAGACTGGATAAGCGCTGAGACATTTCTTCCCAAATCAACCCTCTCATTATTCTTCATCTTCCTCTTGTTGGTGCATAGGTCCTTGAGAAATTTGGCATACTTGGGCACTTGCTTGATCACATCCAACAGAGGGATATTAACACCCACCTTTCTTAAAACATCAAGAATTTCCTTCTCCTTGTCTTCACCACCACTCTTCAAATTTTTCTGTAATCTGTGTGGGAATGGAATGGGTGGTTTATACACTCTCTCAGTTTCAACTTCAACCATAGGCTCAGGAGTAGCCTTCATAGTTTCTTCATCCTTTCCAGAAGTGGCCTCAACAACCTTTCCAGATCTCAGAGAGATGGCACTCACATTAGGGTTGGAGGCATTAGGATTTATCACTGGCTGTGCTGGCAGCTGGGTTGTTCTTTGACCTTGCTTTATGTTATTTATGTCTGTGGCCATCTGTCCAATCTGTGTATGCAATGCCTGAATACTCGCATCCGTTCTCTGCTGAAACTGTGCCTGTGAGGCCGGAATCTGTGCTCGAACTGTCCCCCATTTGCTGCTGGAAAAGTGTAGTCATTTGTGCATTCAATTGTGAAGTTATTTGCTTGCACATATCATCAACCGACGGTCCGAGGACGGTGCGAAGTGGTCACCGGAGGATTCTCGAGGTGCCATCGGTTGTTGGGATGAGTTCCCATACCGCAAATTAGGATGATTACTCCAGCTGGGATGGTACCTATTTGTTGAAAGATCCGGAATGTCTGATCTGCTTCCAGTTATTGCCCTGATTATACGGATGAACTGCAAAGGCTTGAGGTGATTCAGTAATTGATCCTCCTTGCAAAATGGGGCATGCTTCATATGGGTGCTCAGGAGAACTGCACATGCCACACAATACCGCAGGCTGAACCCTATCCATTGCCAATTTCTCTACCAAGGAAGTGAGCCTATCAATTCTATCATCACGGTCCTGGCTGGAGGAAGAAGTACGGACCTCATGTACACCTCTAGTCTCAACAGAATTTCTTCTGGTAGTGAATTGCTGGGAATTTAATGACATGTTCTCAATGAGTTGCTTGGCAGCAGATGGAGTCTTGTCAACCAATGCTCCCCCACTAGCAGCATCCAAAATATTCCTATCCATCGGCTGCAATCCTTCATAAAAATATTGGACGAGGAGCTGTTCAGAAATTTGATGCTGGGGGCAACTAGATGTCAACTGCTTGAACCTCTCCCAATACTCAGCTAGCGACTCATTTCCTTGCCTTATTCCACAGATTTCTTTGCTAATTGCAGCAGCTCTGGAGGCAGGAAAATATTTCTCTAGGAAGAGCTTCTTCAAGTCGTTCCATGTGGTAATGGAATTCGGCGCAAGGTATAATAGCCAATCTTTTGCAGCTCCCTGGAGTGAGAACGGGAAAGCCTTCAACTTGATATGATCCTCGAGTTACTCCTTCCGGCCTCAAAGTTGTGGAGCAGACAACTTGGAACTCCTTCAAGTGCTTGTGTGGATCTTCACCTGCAAGACCATTAAATCTTGGCAACAAATGGATTAGCCCAGATTTTAACTCAAAAGGGGTGTCAGCACCAGGATAAGCAATGCACAAACCATTGTAATTCACATCAGGGGCAGCAAGCTGCCTCAAAGTCCTTTGGTCTCCCATGTTTTCAAAAGCAGTTTTAAAATTGGAATCACTACTAGTGCTAGCCCGAAATTCCCTACGGAGTGTGTGCAGTGTTCTTTCAATTTTCGGGTCAAAATCACACAATTCAGGGCAATGAGACCTAGTAGCCAGACCAATTCAAAACAGAACAGAAATTAAAAGAAAGAAAAGAAATTAAAATAAAACAAATTGCGAAAAATAACAACTCAGAGTCCCCGGCAACGGCGCCAATTTTTGGTCGCCATTGCAAGACGCACGCGCCAAACAGGCCGAGCGGGTATAAAACTGTACTTTACTGCCACACCACGGACGACGTCACTCAAGGACTCTGAAAATGTTACCTTTCACAAAAATCAGTTTTTTTGGGGGGGGGGGGTTGGATTGGAGTGCAAATAAGAAACAAACAAAACAGAGCAATTAAAAACAGGGCAGTTGAAAAGAGATTATCAATTATCAAACAACGATTAATCTCATCACAAGAATTCCCAACTATCCTTGGTTAATGTAGTCCCAAGCCCTAAGCAGATTCTAATCCCCTTTCAGTTACAGTAACAACTAACAACGTAATTGTTACTATGGATGCAAATTCCTATTCCCGAAATAACAAACGGGGTTAAGCTCTCATGAACAAACGAACATGATTGAACACACGCGAAATAACAAACGCGATTATGTATAGGAAAATAACATCACTGAAACAAATCAATACAATACTACACACTCCTGAAATAACAAACAGAAATGTATAATATGGTATTGAAAAGGGAAAAGCGATTAAAATAGGGATTTACAAAACCTCAAGTATCTAGAATCCTCAAACAGTAGACTAATCCTAGAACTTAGTTCTCCATAACAAACGAAATTACACAGAGAAAAACGTAAAGCTAAACAATGGAGAAGCCAGAGTCTTTTCAAAATGTTTAGAACAGCCTTTTATACAAATTCTGAGATTAGCTAGCTCGCGAGGCGAGCACACATTCGCGAGGTGAATTTCATGAACAGTCAGCAACCTTTGGCATTCTCGCGAGGCGAAGTGATGCTCGCGAGGCGAGGATATGAAGAGTTTTCTCCTTACACCGGTTATGGCCATCAGGCCCCAACCGTGATGCTCTCTGACTTCCAGACTCGCGAGGCGAATGGATGCTCGCGAGGCGAAACTCTTCAACTTCAAAACTGCCACGGCCATGACCTTCAACACGGGCAAGCCGTGATCGTCTCTGACTTTTTCAGGTTTGCAAGACTCGCGGGGCGAGACCTTCTTCGCGAGACGAACCAGAGACTTAGCAATTTCTTGGAACAGTCAGGCTTCGGGGTCGCGTGGCGAGCGTGTCCTTCGCGGGGCGAATCCCCTGCTCTTTATTTTCTCAACTTCTACTTAACCTGAAAACAAGGAAACAACCATAAGTGTATTATTTTGACACAAAACTAGCTAAATTAACTTAAAACTACTCTAGAGACTCAAAACCTTGCTTGAGGACAATCTAATCTAATTTGGGTGAAAATACGATATAAGTTGCACAAAACCCTGGTCATACTAGCTATAAAACTAGATGAGCCAGAGGCTTATCAATCGCATGAGTAAGATTCCATATGCATCCGCAATTGGATCTATCATGTATGCCATGTTATGTACTCGACCAGATGTATCGTATGCTTTAAGCATAACGAGCAGGTACCAGTCTGATCCCGGTGAAAATCACTGGTCTGCTATCAAGAACATCCTTAAGTACTTGAGAAGAACTAAGGATTCGTTCTTGGTATATGGAGGCGAGGAAGAGCTTGTTGTAATAGGTTACACCGATGCTAGCTTCCAGACCGATAAGGATGATTCCAGATCGCAATCTGGTTATGTGTTCTGCTTGAATGGCGGGGCGGTGAGCTGGAAGAGTTCAAAGCAGGAGACAGTCGCCGATTCTACTACGGAGGCTGAGTATATTGCCGCCTCCAATGCAGCAAAGGAGGCTATTTGGATCGTGGAAGTTCATTCTTGAGCTTGATACAGTTCCTAGTATTATGGACCCCATTGATCTCTATTGTGATAACAATGGGGCCATTGCACAAGCTAAGGAACCTAGATCTCATCAGCGATCCAAACATATACTTAGGCGCTTCCATCTCATTCGAGAGATTATCGATAGAGGAGATGTGAAAATATGCAGAGTACCAACACTTGATAACGTTGCTGACCCACTTACGAAACCTCTTACTCAACAGAAGCATGAAGGTCACACTAGATCGATGGGCATTAGATTTATGCCTGATTGGCTCTAGTGCTAGTAGGAGATTGTTGGTGTAAGCCCTAGAGGCCAGTGTATTTCTTAGACTTACATTTGTATCTTGCTATTATATATATATATGATATAAGGCATTCCAGTTTATTGTGTTACTTGTTTAAACATAATGAAGTCCTTAGAATAGAATTTTCAGTTTAATAGAATATCAAGTATATGACTTGATCGTGAGACACTATTGAACAATGAAATCCTATTCTTAAATATCCGTAGTCAAGTATTTTATTAATAAGGACAATAATAATACATTGAGACTATTATGTGTGCAGACTGATGACCATATCTCACGGGTCATGGATATGAGATATCGAGTCGCCACATAGGTACACATTAGAGTAATGATGTACTGGATTGACCCACCATGAGAACACTACATGGAGCGTTGTGTGAGTGTCATAAGTAGTTCTCATAGTGACAATGGTGTATGCAATCCTTCGACCTGAAATCGCTACGATCCCTACATGAGGAGTCATGTGCTTTAATTTCGTCAAATGTCATCTGTAATAGGATGATTATAAAGACGGTCATTGGGCATACCACGAGCCATGCAGAGGGATGTGAATGACCTAGATGGAATTTGTCCCTCCTACATAACAGGAGTAATATCTGTGGGCCCCCTGATAGAGTGAGATTGTAAAATGCATGGCCGTGCTGAAATGAGTCAATATGAGATATTGACCTCATTTGTTGTTAAGTCTACTCGGGTATCAGGGAACATGATATTGAACCATACAAGGGTGACACATTCTATGTCTTGTGTTCAATATAGATATATGGACAAAGGGATAATAATGCACATGAATATTTGTCACAGAAAGGTTTCGTCAAATCACTGACTTTCTCACTACTTAGGTAGCAGTGATGTATTGCTAGATACACTCACATCGTTTGTAATATTAAATGGGATTTAATATTACTACTAACATTTTGGGAACCTATAGGGTCACACACATAAGAGCGGATTAAAAGAAGCATTAAAAGGAGATTTGGACTTTTCTATTGGGCCTAGCGCATAGTACATGGGGCTTAGGTCAAACGCTGCTCACTAACTCACTTAAGGAGGTGCTGCTATAAGTAGACCACTTAAGCTATTGTGCCTACACGGTTTTTGTTTTTACCCTAGCCACACATAGAGAGTGATAGTGAGCAGCAGGTCTTGGTTTTCGAAGCTAGCACTGTGAGACAGAGACGCTTCGGGTTCGTGACGTTGGACGTTCACGGAATCTGCTCGTGTGGATACCTTAGAGACATCGTTCGTGCGGTGTTCGTGATAGACGATTTTTAATCAACTGTCATCGCTTAAAGAGGTAAATCTTCTAACCATGAATCGTGACCATTCGCAAGGATTCTTCGATGGGAATTTTTCCGCTGCGTTATTTTTTTTATACGCAAATTCCCAACAGCCTCGCTTCATATGCAAGATGGACAGGGAGATGTTCCATTGAGTCAAAAAATCCTGGGGGAAAAACCCTCTCCATCTTGCACAGAACTATTGGAATGTTTTCTTCCATATTCGTCAGACCATCCGCTCTTAAAGTTGCATAGCATATATCTTTAAAGAAATGACTGATTTCTGTAAGCGGGTTCGAAACATGCTGGGGCAGAGAGTTGAAAGCAATAGGAAGCAAACACTCCATGAATACATGACAATCATGACTTTTAATCCCATGAAGCCTCCCTGTTCTTACATCAGCACATCGTGCCAAATTAGAGGAATAACCATCAGGGGTCCTAAGGTCTTTTAACCACCGACAAATTGACTTCGCTTCATCGACGTTTAGAGTGTAACAAGCTTTTGGTTTGACCATTTTTGCATTAGGCTGCGGCTTCAGCTCCAAATCCTTTCGTCTACAGTACAGAGCTATGTCCATCCTTGCCTTCTCATTGTCCTTCGCCTTGCCAGACACATTTATAACCGTGTTAAAAATGTTGTCAAAGAAATTCTTTTCAATATGCATCACATCAAGGCTATGTCTTAACAGATTATCCTTCCAGTACGGTAGTTCCCAAAAAATACTTTGTTTTGTCCAGTTGTGCCATTCTCCATACCCGGGTAATTTTGACACACCCGCTTCAGTGACTTTAGGAAGATCTCTAACCCTACCCCATATTTGTTCAGGAGTCAATAAAGGTGGTGGACCTTCCTCTTCTATCTGATTCTTTTTGAATGCTCGGACGTTTCTTCGGAAGGGATGGCCAGGATCTAAGAACTGACGATGAGAATCAAACCAGGAACTTTTACCACCATATCTAAGGGTAAATTCCTTTCCATGTTCCAAGCAATACGGGCACTCCAATTTACCGTGGGTCCCCCAACCAGAAAGCATGCCATATGCAGGAAAATCATTGATAGTCCACATCAGTGATCCCCTCATCATAAAGTTTCGCTTCTTTGAAACGTCATAAGTCAACACACCATCCCACAAATTCTTCAGATCATCAACCAGAGACTGCAAATATACATCTATCCCAGCCTTCGGATTAGATGGTCCCGGTATGAGACAGTTCAGAAACATATATGGTTTTGGCATGCACATCTCGGGAGGAAGATTGTACGGTGTAACAATCACTGGCCAACATGAATATGGCGAGGCTGACGCCTGAATGTACGGGGTAAAACCATCTGAACACAGCCCAAGTCTCACATTACGAGGATCTGCTGCAAAATCAGGATGAACCCGATCGAAGTGCTTCTAAGCTTCACCATCAGAAGGGTGGCGTATGATGCCCGAATTTCTTCTATTTTCATTATGCCACCTCATTTGTCCTGTAGTTTGCGTTGATGCAAACAGTCTCTGCAACCTTGGAATTATTGGCAGATAGAACATTGCCTTCGTAGGAACTGGTTTCCTTTTACTATGGTCACTACTTTGAACGCGGTACCTGGGTGCCATTTGTGCCAGACTGACTACCATAATATAGCATTCACCCATTTGGACAATAATCAATCCTCTTAGTCCCCAAGCCTAGTTTCGACATCAACCACTTCACATCATAATAACTTTTTGGTAACAACTCTTTGAAGGGTGTCACATCTTGAAGCATTTTACAAAAGAACTCCAAACATTGCTCTGGGACATTCCAAATGGACTTGCAAGCTAGAAGACTAACACAAATTGATAATTTGGAATTTGACACCCCTTCAAACAATGGCTTATTTGTCTCTAACAATAGATTGTAGAATCTCTGTACCGATTCATTAGGAGGCTCTTCCATGTCATCAGACTCATCCGCCTCAAAATTCCCATGTTGCCCAAGACAATCATTGACCATCATATGCATTGACTGGAGTTGTTCGACATATTCATCGTGGTAGCCACTGCCTGATGCACCCATGTCAAGATCGTCACCACCGACTTCATTCAAATCAATATCCGGCAACTCCTCACCATGATCAGTCCATATCCAATAATTAGTCTTGAACCCACGTCGGTATAGGTGTAACTTCACGTCATCATCACTCAAAACCGCCATACAATTGCATTTTGTGCACCGACATCTAATCCCCCCTCTTCGGCATAATCACAATGTTGCTTTGCTTTGGATATAAACTCCTCAACTCCAGCTTTAAATGATTGTTTTAGAAGTCGTCTCCCAGACTCGTTCCTATCATACACCCAACTACGGTTCGAGGGATAATTTTTCATCCTTCTGCATTTTCGGATAAATTGAAGTATTTTTAAACATGATACTATGACCCCGAATCACTCCCTTTCATTAAAAGCTGTGGCCCTATCCCATTCGAGGAAAAACTTTTTCATCACTGTATTATATTAGTTACTCATCACTTCTCATGTCTTATAGCTGACGAAATTTCGACAGCATCTCCTATCGGTCTCCAAGTACACGACTTGACCGCGGTGAAATACCACAATCAAGTATGGACCCGGAGAACAAAAGGAAATGCTTCGACCAGAAATTTAATCAACTATTTCACAAATGACAATTATCGAGTAACTAGTATATCAGTGGAGAAAAAGTTTCTTCCCAAACTGTCCCAATTGGACAATTCAAGATTCAATAAAATGAGCGATACCATGACCACGAGTACACATGCTCAATAATATTGAACCTTGAACGAGAAACTACGATTTTTCTCAATTGCGTATTAACTTTATATATACTCTAAGATTAAATAAAACTTTAAGTAACAAATAATTTGCATAAAGTTACGTTTGACATTATTAGCAATCAATCAAACCAATAATTAAGAAACCATCATAAAAAAAGCATTAGCAAAAAAAAAAATAAAAATCACTTACTATAATCAAAATTTATTAAATTATTCGCCACTATTTTGATTAAATCTTTATTTTTTTATACTATTTTAATTTATTCAATCATTTTTTATTTGATTCATTAATTTATTTTTGGTGTTATGTAAATTATTAAGTTATTACATATTTAAGTTTATTATTGTTGAAAAAATAATAATTATACTTATATATTTAACTATTTTCATATTCTATTTTTTACTTATTTAATCGTTAATGTTTTTAATTATTTGTTCAATCTAATTTTATTGTTATCCAAATATTTTAAGAGATTTCATCGTCCACACTTCCCGATGCGCCATGAGCAGATATTCCCGACGCGCCATCAACAGATATTCTGGATACGCCATGTGCCACTATTAACTTATTTGTGAGATGAATATTTTAATTAACTTCTTAATTAATTACACATTAATTTTTATTTATTTAAATAATTAATACATTTTCTTATCCGTTAACTACTTAATTCATTATTCCAAATCGCACTTAATTAATCAATGAACATGTCGAATATGCTCCATCACAGCTGCAAGTATGGAGGAAAACGATTTTACAAATTCTCTAATGTTATCTACGCTAAATCTTATCAACACTAAATTTTGTCGTTACGTTTTTATTATATTAAGGAAATTCATTAAGTTTATTGCGGATTTGGTTTTGTCAAAAAAAAATTATGCATTTGGCAAAAACAAACATAGCACGTTTAATAACTTTACATGCACGTAATACAACTAATTAAATAACAAAAAAATTCACAAACTAACTTCACACACACTAGACAGATATTTTTATGATAAATAAGTTAAATACATGCACATAATACAACTAATTAAAAGCAATATCATTCACTGAAATAAAATATACCAGCAAAGACACATATAGCACATGTTGTTCAAAAAAAATTTATAAGACCACAAACAGGAATAAAATATTCAATGTACCGCACTGGATGCCGGGAGTTGCTGCCGAATGAAGCTGGTGACACTGCAACAATGCAAAAAAAAAACCCTTTTACAATCCAAACCAATAATCAGAAAAAGGGGAAAATCTAATAAAAATAAAAAATGAAAATAAAAAAGGGATGGTGGTGGTTGTGTGCAAAGTGGTGTTTGTGCAGAGTGGTGGTGGTGCACAGTGGTTGTTGTGTGCAGATGTGGTGGTGCACAGTGGTGGCTAATAAAAATAAAAAAGTAAAAAAATTATCAAAAAGGGAATCCATACCACAGAGAGGTGGTGGCGGCGCGGTGGCAGCGGTGGCAGAAAGGGGAGGAGAAGAGAGAAGGAGAAAAAGGAAGGAGAAGACTTCGCGCAATGGTGATAGAGGCGCGGTGGTGGTGGCGTAGTGGAGATCGCGGTGGAGGTCCCGATGGGCGTGGTGGCAGAGAGGAAAGATGAAATGGGGGGAAGGGTTTCAGACGGAGAAAGGAGAAAGGGATGTGAGGCCGGAGGTGGTACGGTGGGGCGCGGTGAGGCTCGATGAGGCCGGAGGTGGTGCGGTGGGGTGCGGTGAGCTCTGAGAGTGAGAAGGAAAAGAGAAAAGGAAATGGATGAAGGGTTTCAGACGCTGTGTTATTTGGAAATTACCGACAGCCACTATAGTTTTCCGACGGCTTTTTATGTCGGTACGTGCATTTTTGAATTTTCGACGGCCTGTTCCGTTGGTAACGTAACCTAAAATTTTCGACGGCAAATCCATCGGTAACTTATTCACAATTTCCGACGGAAACATCGTCGGTACTTCTCGTGCCAATATTTTTCCCATTCCCGCCTCCGTTACCGATGGGTTTTTCCGTCGGTAAAACAGTTGGTAACGTTACCGATGACCAATCCGTCGGTATCTTTGTCAACTGTTCATCTTCAGAATTTCCGACGGCTATTTCCGTCGGTAAATCGGAAATTTCCGACGGCTATGGCGTCCGTTGGTAATATTCCGCGTCCGTTGGTAATATTCCGTCGGTAAATAGCCCTTTTCTGGTAGTGACAGTAGTCCAAAAGGGGCCCAAGATAATTCAGCTCACTATAAGCTAGGATTATGCCTAAATAAATGGGTACATAAATACTTATGTTAGGAATATTCTAGAATGAGTAGTTAGTTAGGATTTGATGCTTTTACAAATATGGATTATATCCATGTGTCCTTTAGCCCTTATTATTAGAAAGTATCCAAGTTGTTATATATATGTGAATGAATGAGAATGGGAAGCAAGCAAGAAAATTGATCAAAATACTCTCTCTCCCTCAAGGCTTTCTCCTTATGATAATTCAATCTCTTTCCCTAAATTCCTCTTATCATAGGTGCTTTCATCCTGCAACTCAACCTCATTATTCAATAAACAAAAAAAAAAAAGTATCATCATTCCCATTCAGAAAAATTTGACTACACTCACCTCCTAGAATCCATCAATGCCCTCACTAAATCAATCAATGACTACAATAAATCAATTAGGGACTCCATCATTTCAGAGAAACTTAAACATGAATCCTTTCTAAATACCTTCAAATCCCTACACCTAAAATCCCAGATTTTGCATCAATCCCATCCAGATGCAAATCCACTCCCTACAAGCCAACTTCAAGATTCATCATACCCATCTTCACAACCCATCCAAACCATCTCAACTGACCATCACTTCTCTGTCTCAGATCCCCAACAGCACCCCCCACATCCCCCACAGAACCCGAACCACAACAGTGTTAAGTCTTTAAAATGTCTTATGTGGATTTCCCTAAGTTTTGATGAGAACTAAACATTGGTTAATGATTTAATTAACCTTCATATTGGTTGCTAACCTGTCAATCTAGTGTGCAGATTAAAACTGTAAGAATCATCTATCCACTGAAGTAATAGAAGCGCACGTCCAACACTGAAGTAATTGAAGCGCACGTCCAACACAAGTGATAGAAGCGCACGTCCAGCACAAGTGATAGAAGCTCATGTCCAACACAAGTGATAGAAGCGCACGTCCAACACAAGTGATTGAAGCGCTCATCCAACATAAGTGATAAAAGTGGGCGTCCACTAAAGTGATACAAGCGCTCGTACACTAAAGTGACAGAAGTGCTTGTCCACTAAAGTAACAGAAGCGCTCATCCACTAAAGTGACATATGGAGCTCGTCTACTAGGATTACGTTCTTTGGACTTGCTAAGTCCTTAATGAGAGTATCCGTCCAATGACATGGCATATGGAGCTCGTCTACTAGCCCGTCCGAATGTAAAATCTTAAATGGCTAGATGGACGCGGTTATTTTCAAGATGGATGTGCTTATTTTATGAACGCGAATTCTATAAGAATTATCAGTATCTTATTTCAAGAACCAGAAAGAGACTTGAAGCCTTCTCTCCAACTCAGTTTCTCGCTTATCAAGAAAAGTCAGAAGTTACTCTCTCAAGCAACCTCGGATATCAAAACCAAAGACCAGTTAAAAAATGCTTCCAACATGCTTTATTCCCTAGTACCTCTGGTCCTTACACGAAAAGGGAATTGTATTCAGCAAAGTACAAAAAGCTCTCTGCACAACTCCGATATGGCTGTATCACGATGCATAAAGCCATGATCCTTCATGTTAGAGTACAACCAACGTTCCTATTGCATTAATGGCTGCCCAGAACAACTCTATTGCATTTAATGAAGTTCTGCTTGAAGTCAACATCTGAGGGAATGTCTCTAACGGATCCTAAATGCTTGAAGACTATAAATACATAAGTTATTGAAGATGAAGTATAGAGAATACACATAGCATCAAAGAGCCATTACTCTGCGCATTAATATCTTCATTCTTTCATTATGTATTCTTCAATCATTTGAAGTTATTATGCAGACTTTCCTAAGCTTTACATTTAAACCACTCTTTGAGTGTTAGTGAAAGTTCAGTCTGTCTGAAGTTGTATTTATTACAAACCAAATCTCTCAAACAAACCTGATTGAGCCTGAAGAGGCTAAGTGTGCAAAGAATACTTGTCTTGAGCCTGAAGAGGCTGGGTGTGCAAAGAATACTTGTCTTTGAACCTGAAGAGTCTAGGTGTGCAAACAATACTTGGAGTCTGTAACCTGATAAGTTATAGTGGATAAATCTTGGTGCTGCCAAGGACTGGACGTAGCTCTTTGCTTTGAAGAGTGAACCAGGATAAATAATTGTGTCAATCTCTCTTTCCTTTTAACCTCTTTAGTTGCTTTAGTTTGCTTATTCGTTTATCAAGTGGTGTGTTTGTCAAAATCACTGTTAAAATTTCATCAGACTGGTCACCCGTCTGTCCTGTATCTTTCCACTCATCTGAACTAAGCTTCTGTATGCGAAAAGATTTCAACTCTGTTTAAATTCTGATAAACACAATTCAACCCTCCCTTCTCATGTTTATAGTTGTCTATTTTAGTTGGTATCAGAGCTCAGCCTCTGGGTTGAGCATCTAACAGTGTAGAGGTAAAAGGTCCCGAAGAATAGACATGACTGCTAGAGCTAGTTCAAGTGGAAGTCACCAGACTGGAGGAGCTTCCCTAACCAGACCTCATTACTTCAATGGAGAAAATTACAACTATTGGAAAGATAGATTTCAATGGTTCATTCTATCTACAAACTCTGATCTTTGGGATGTCATTACAGATGGTCCATTCGTTCCCAAGAATGATGATAACACTGACAAACCAAAAGCTCAATGGACTGCTGCAGAAAAGACAAAATGGGAGCTGAACCACAAAGCTAGATATAACATCATTTGTGCTCTCAGTCTTGAGGAGTTTGAGAAGGTATGTGCTTGTGACTCTTCCAAAGAAATATGGGACACTTTAGCTGTCACAAATGAAGGAATAGCCAAAGTCAAAGAGTCAAAGATTGCCATACTTGTTAGAAAGTATGAACTGTTTGTCATGGAGGAAGGAGAATCTGTTGCTCAAATGATAGGAAGATTTCAAACTATAGTCAACAGTTTCAAATCTCTTGGCAAAGTCTATACCAATGCTGAGAAGTTTGGAAAGATTCTAAGAAGTCTACCTAAACAGTGGAGACCTTTGGTCACTGCTATCTCTCAAGCCAAGGATCTCACTACCTTGACTATGGATGAACTTCATGGAACACTCACTATTCATGAGCAAGAACTTGGAGATTAAGTTGCACCAAAGAAGGGCAAGTCAATTGCTCTGAAAGCTGATCAAAAGTCAGCAAAAGTTTCCAAGGCTCTAAAGGCAGATGAGTCATCCAGTGATGCTGACCTGTCTGAACACGAGGATTCTGAGAGTGATGAAGAATTGTCTCTCCTGACCAGGAAGATAAAGCTTCTCCTCCGGAAAAGAAGTTCAAGAGGGATAAGCCATTCAGAAGGTTCAACAAGGACAAGAACTTCAAAGAATTCACCTCAACAGACAAAAGTCAAATTGTTTGCTATGAGTGCAAGAAGCCTGGTCACATCAAGGCTGAATGTCCTCAACTCAAGAAAGCCCCTTTTAAGAAATTCTTCAAGAAGAAGAAGAAGAAATGAATGATGGCTACTTGGGAGGATCTAGAGTCAACATCTTCTGATGAAGAAACAGAGGAAGAAGCCAATCTCTGTTTGATGGCCAACACTGACTCATACTCAGACGATGAGGTACATCCTGACTATGAGGAATTACTTGATGCCTACGAGGAGTTGCTGGAGGAATCCAACTGCTTATCTAAGGCCTTCAAATCCCTCAAGAGAGAGTATGTAAAGCTCACCAGTGAGCATAAACAGAAATCTCAAGAGTGTGAGAAGCTGGCTAAAGAGAATGAAGGAGTCAAGACTGAAAAGTCTAATGAAGCTAAGATCTCAAGTGAAACATCACCATCAGAAGAAGTTGAAAAACTTCAACAGAAAGTGGAAGAGCTCACTTCTGATCTTGCCAAATTTGTTAATGGTAGAGATAATCTAACTAAGCTACTTGGCTGTCAGAGACACTCTCTTAACAAAGAAGGTATTGGATATGTCCATAAGACACATCATAAAGTATCAACTAAAGCTTCTACAGTATCTGTTAAGTCAACTATAACCAAATTTACACCTGTCTGTAACTTCTGTGGAAAAACTGGACATGTTATGTCTAAGTGTATCCATAAGAAGAGAAGGAAGTCTTCACAGACTCCTAGAACTAACAGAAAAGGACCCATAAAAATATGGGTACCTAAAAATCAAATAATTTTTGTTGCAGATGTCCTCAACAGGACAAAGAAAACACCACTACTGGTACATGGACATGGTTGCTCATGTCATATGACAGGAGAAAGGTCAATGTTCCTAGACCTCCAACTTAAGAAAGGAGGACACGTTGCCTTCGGAGGGAATCAGAAAGGGAAAGTTATAGGAATTGGTACTATTGGTGGTAAACCCCCTCTTCCCTCTATATCTAATTTTCTTATGGTTAAAGTATTAAGACACAATTTGCTTAGCATAAGTCAATTATGTGATAGTGGTTTTGATGTTTCTTTTACCAAGGATGTATGCATAGTTAAAGACTGTTGTGGCAAAACCCTCTTTTCAGCTAAAAGGCAACAAAATCTTTATAAGATTGAACTGTCTGATCTCTCAGATCAAAGTGTAACCTGTCTGATGTCTAAAGAGGATGAGAGATTGTTATGGCATAAGAAACTAGGACATGCTAGTATGAAACTAATTTCTGAATTAAAAAGGAATAATCTCGTGAGAGGATTGCCTGATATTAGTTTTAAGAAAGATGTCTTTTGTGATGCATGTCAGAGAGGTAAGCAGATAAAATCAAGTTTCAAATCTAAAAACCAAGTATCAACCTCTAGACCTCTTTAGTTGTTACACATGGATCTGTTTGGACCAGTTAGTGTTGCCAGCCTGGCTGGAAGAAAATATGGATTTGTCATAGTTGATGACTATTCTAGATACACATGGGTACTCTTCCTAACACACAAGGATGAGTCTTTTAAGGATTTCTCAGTATTCTTCAAAAGAGTACAAAATGAGCAGGGTTTCTGTATTTCTACCCGTAGAAGTGATCATGGGGGAGAATTTGAAAATGAGTAGTTTAGACAATTCTGTGAGGAGAATGGAATCTCTCACAATTTCTCTGCACCTAGAACTCCACAGCAAAATGGAGTGGTTGAGAGAAAGAACAGATCTCTGCAAGAGATTTCTGCAAGAGATGGCTAGATCTATGCTCAATGAAAATAATCTCCCTAAGTACTTCTGGGCAGAATCTGTAAACACTGCTTGTTATGTACAAAACAGAATACTTATTAGGCCTTTTCTAAAAAGGACTCCTTATGAATTGTGGAAAGGAAAAAGCCCCAACATATATTATTTTCATGCTTTTGGATGTGAATGTTTTATTCTGAATACCAGAGATAATCTTGGAAAGTTTGATTCTAAGGTAGATAAAGGTATTTTCGTAGGATATTCTGAAAAGTCTAAGGCTTTTAGAGTTTACAATTCAAGAACTTGTATTATTGAAGAATATGTTCATGTCAAATTCAATGATGGATTAAAGACTGATAAAGAACTATCAGATCTAGAAGATGATCTTGCAGGTCTTGATATAAACAAGCCAGAAAGTCAACAACCCGATCTAACCAAAACAGAACCTATGCTTGAGGCTGACAGACAAGTGGAGCAAACGAGTCAATAGACAAGTCAAGATCTTCATGATGATCTCAAAAGGGATTGGAAGTTCAACACTCATCACCCTAAGGATCTTATTATTGGAAATCCTTCTGAAGGAGTAAGAACCAGATCCACATTAAGAAAATCAAGCAATGTGGCCTTTATTTCAGATTTGGAGCCTAAACGCATTGAAGAAACTCTTGAGGATGAAAGCTGGATTCTTGCTATGCAAGAAGAACTTAAACAGTTCACCAGAAATGATGTCTGGACTCTTGTCTCTAAGCCTAAAAACAAGTTGGTTATTGGAACAAGATGGGTCTTCAGAAACAAATTGGATGAAGATGGTAAAGTTGTCAGAAATAAGGCAAGGTTAGTAGCTCAAGGCTATAACCAACAAGAAGGTATTGATTATACTGAAACCTTTGCACCTATGGCTAGAATAGAAGTCATACGCATTTTAATGTCATATGCTGTACAACAGCAAATTACCCTGTTTCAAATGGATGTAAAAAGTGCTTTTCTAAATGGTATAATTGAAGAAGAAGTGTATGTTCAACAACCCCTCGGTTTTGAGGATACTGATAAACCAGATCACGTTTTCAAACTTAAAAATGCATTATATGGTTTGAAACAAGCACCTAGAGCATGGTATGATAGGCTCAGTTCTTTTCTCATGCATAATGGTTTTACTCGAGGACAAGTAGACACTAATATGTTCAAGAAATACTCTAAAGAGAACTTTATCATAGTTCAAATATATGTTGATGATATTATTTTTGGAGCAACTAATGAAAAGCCATGCAAGGAATTTTCAAATCTAATGCAAGCTGAATTTGAGATGAGCATGATGGGAGAATTGAAGTTCTTCCTTGGATTACAAATCAAGAAGACAAGTGATGGAATTTACATTCATCAACAAAAATATACCAAGGAGATACTCAAGAAATACAAAATGGAAAATGCAAAGCTCATGAAAACCCCTATGCAACCCAATGCAAAACTAAGCAAAGATGATGAAGGTAAAAAGGTATATCAAACTGTCTACAGAGGTATGATTGGCTCTCTACTGTACTTAACTTCAAGCAGACCTGACATTCAATTTAGTGTCTGGATGTGTGCTAGATTCCAATCTGATCCTAGAGAATCTCATCTTAAGGCTGTTAAAAGAATATTTAGATATTTGCTTGGAACTACTAATCTTGGTTTACTGTATTTAAGGTCAAAAGAATACAGATTAGTGGGATATTGTGATGCTGATTTTGATGGAGATAGAATAGAAAGAAAAAGCACCAGTGGAGGATGTCACTTCATTGGAGCAAGTTTAGTCTCATGGTCAATCATGAGGCAGACAACCATTGCCCTGTCTACCGCAGAAGCAGAATACATCTCTGCTGCTAGTTGCTGCTCTCAACTCTTATGGGTAAAACATCAACTTGAGGATTACTCTATTTATGAACATAACATATCTGTATGGTGTGATAATTCCAGTGCTATATGCTTAACTAAAAATCCAATTCAGCATTCTAAGGCTAAGCATATTGAAATCAAACATCATTTTATTAGGGATTATGTTCAGAAAGGCATCTTTGATATTAAGTTTGTTAAAACAGAAAATCAATGGGCTGATATTTTCACTAAACCCCTCGCAGAATAAAGGTTTTTATTTATTAAAGATAATCTAATTAAACATGCATTGCATTGTTGAATGACATGTCTGAATGATAACCTATCTGTGCTTTATCACCTGTCTATGCTAAATCTGTCTTTACTCCTATATACATGTTCTTTTAACTAAGCATTAGTTCAGGGGGGAGTGATGATACAATAGTTTAAGTGGGGTATGTCTCATATGCTTGCTGCATTACTATGATTTTCTTAACATGTTATCTTGCCATTGACATATCTCATAAATAAAACTTGATAACCCTTTTTGATGTTGACAAAAGGGGGAGAAATGAGAAATGAGAAATTTGATAGAAATGTGTTATAGAGGAATGAATACTAATGAATATGATATGATCTTAAATAATACATGGACATGAGTATGTTTTGATAGTTGCCATAATTGCTCAGATAAATCTTAAGTAAGATTGCTCTAATAATAATTTCAAAGTTAAACAAGTCGAACTTATGCGTGACTAAGTTAAACAGATTATATAATTAATCTTAATGTCTGATCAAGCATCTGCATGACCTGTCCGCTTAAGAAAATCTCAACCTATTTGATATATGCTATTTTCCTTGTTGATATTTTTCGAGGTTCATTAAATCATCTCAATGTTTGTCATCATCAAAAAGGGGGAGATTGTTAAGTCTCTAAAATGTCTGATGTGCATTTCCATAAGTTTGGATGAGAACTAAACATTGGTTAATAATTTAATTAACCTTCATATTGGTTCCTAACCTGTCAATCTAGTGTGCAGATTAAAACTGTAAGAATCATCTATCCACTGAAGTAATAGAAGCGCACGTCCAACACTGAAGTAATAGAAGCGCACGTCCAACACTGACGTAATTGAAGCGCACGTCCAACACAAGTGATAGAAGCGCATGTCCAGCACAAGATATAGAAGCGCACGTCCAGCACAAGTGATAGAAGCGCACATCCAACACAAGTGATTGAAGCGCACGTCCAACACAAGTGATTGAAGCGCTCGTCCAACATAAGTGATAAAAGCGGGCGTCCACTAAAGTGATACAAGTGCTCGTCCACTAAAGTGACAGAAGTGCTTGTCCACTAAAGTAACAGAAGCGCTCGTCCATTAAAGGGACATATGGAGCTCGTCTACTAGGATTACGTTCTTTGGACTTGCTAAGTCCTTAATGAGAGTATCCGTCCAATGACAAGGCATATGGAGCTTCTCTACTAGCCCGTCCGAATGTAAAATCTTAAATGGCTAGATGGACGCGGTTATTTTCAAGATGGACGCGGTTATTTTATGAACGCGAATTCTATAAGAATTATCAGTATCTTATTTCAAGAACCAGAAAGAGACTTGAAGCCTTATCTTCTACTCGGTTTCTTGCTTATCAAGAAAATTCAGAAGTTACTCTCTCAAGCAACCTCGGATATCAGAACCAAAGACCAATTAAAGAATGCTTCGAACATAATTTATTCCCTAGTACCTTTGGTCCTTACACGAAAAGGGAATTGTATTCAGCAAAGTACAAAAAGCTCTCTGCATAACTCTGATATGGCTGTATCACGATGCATAAAGCCATAATCCTTCATGTTAGAGTACAACCAATGTTCCTATTGCATTAATGGCTGCCCAGAACGACTCTATTGCATTTAATGAAGTTCTTCTTGAAGCCAACATCTGAGGGAATGTCTCTAACGGATCCTAAATGCTTGAAGACTATAAATACAGAAGTCATTGAAGATGAAGTATAGAGAATACACATAGCATCAAAGAGCCATTACTCTGCGCATTAATATTTTCATTCTTTCATTCTGTACTCTTCAATCATTTGAAGTTATTACGCAGACTTTCCTAAGCTTTACATTTAAACCACTCTGAGTGTTAGTGAAAGTTCTGTCTGTCTGAAGTTGTATTTATTACAAACCAAATCTCTCAAACAAACCAGAGTGAGCTTGAAGAGGCTAAGTGTGCAAAGAATACTTGTCTTGAGCCAGAAGAGGCTAGGTGTGCAAAGAATACTTGTCTTTGAGCCTGAAGAGGCTAGGTGTGCAAACAATACTTGGAGTCTGTAACCTGATCAGTTATAGTGGATAAATCTTGGTGCTGCCAAGGACTAGACGTAGCTCTTTGCTTTGAAGAGTGAACCAGGATAAATAACTGTGTCAATCTCTCTTTCCTTTTAACCTCTTTAGTTGCTTTAGTTTGCTTATTCGTTTATCAAGTGGTGTGTTTGCCAAAGTCACTGTTAAAATTTCCTCAGACTGGTCACCTGTCTGTCCTGTATCTTTCCACTCATCTGAACTAAGCTTCTGTATGCGAAAAGATTTAAACTCTGTTTAAATTCTGATAAACACAATTCAACCCACCCTTCTCATGTTTATAGTTGTCTATTTCAAACAGCAGGTCCGTCGCCACGACCAAACCAAACCAAGAGACAAATAGCCTTGCTGCACTTGTAGTCATTGAACTGTTACCTGCGACATCTCTAGCAAAGGCCACTACGGATCCAAGCTCTGAGTTCGTTGCTGAACACAAGAAGCCTACCCCAGAGGTCTTAAAGGACTTGGATTCGTTTTCTTCCAGCTCCGAAATGCATGGCGGCGGCATCGTTGCGCCGCCGCCTCTTTTGGACGCCATGTCTGCCATCAGTTTCTCTGGTTCAAGGCTCTGCTTCGCCGAGTTCTTCTTCACCCTAGATCCACTTCGCTCTGCTAGTTTCGAGCTCGCAACATTGACGACCACCACCACCATGTCGTCGCCAAAGAAGGCTTTGCACATGCACCACCTCCGCCACGTCGCATTCTCTGCCTGGTTTTGTCTTCTATCCCAGCAGTTTCTACTCCGTCGTGCGCCACCTTCCCCACTCGCGAAGTTTCTGTTGCTTCTCCGCTTTCGATGTCAGTTTCGCCATCTCCGCTTCTTTCTTTGTCGTCGCCATCAAGGGCGTCTCCGCCATCTTCGCCTCGGTCCCACTCGACCCCACGGTGGTTCTCCTTTCCACGGCGGAGTCATTCCCGAACCTGCTTCTGGATGGCCATTGGTCCCTCGGAATAGTGGTGCACAGCACACACGAGCTTCTCCACCGCCATGTCTACAGCCGAAGCCACCGCTCGAGCCACCAGGTTGAATGCGTTTTCATCACTTTCAGCTTGGCCAAGCACGTCACCGACAGCGGTCTCCTTCCCGCGACGGCGTCGTCCCCAGATCCGCTTCTGGTTTGCCATGGGTTCCTTGGAGCTGTGCAAGCCTGTGACCATTAGGTCTAGGGTATGCAGAGAAAGTTGGGCCTGTTACTAAGGAGTTTTATTTTGGGACTTTATTTTTCTGTTGGACCGTGGAGGTTACTTTTTCGATGGGCCTCACCTCTTATTTGGGCTGTCTTATTTTTGGGACCTTATTACTGCCAAAGGAAATGTGGGCTAACAAGATTTTTTCATCAATTTCCAATCATTATGATCTTGAGGACAAGATCAATCTGAAGGGGTTGGTAATGATACAAGTGAACCAGACCAATAATAGCCCAACAAAGCTAATGTTACACTTAGGCCTTCAGTTATCAACAGTAGTCCAAAAGGGGCCCAAGATAATTCAGCTCACTATAAGGATTAATGCTAAATAAATGGGTACATAATTACTTATGTTAGGAATATTCTAGAATGAGTAGTTAGTTAGGATTTGATGCTTTTACAAATATGGATTGTATCCATGTGTCCTTTAGCCCTTATTATTAGGAAGTATCCAGGTTGTTATATATATATATATATATATATATATATATATATATATGTGTGTGTGTGTGTGTGTGTGTGTGTGTGTGTGTGTGTGTGTGTGAATGAATGAGAATGGGAAACAAGCAAGAAAATTCATCAAAATACTCTCTCTCCCTCAAGGCTTTCTCCTTGTGAGAATTCAATCTCTCTCCCTAAATTCTTCTTCTTATCATGGACGCTGTGGTAAATAGCTTTAAAGTGCGTGTGTGGAGAGATGTTTGAGAGTGAAACTCTAGTTCCTTTTTGTGTTGAGGGTGTGAAATAGTTGAGTTGAGTTGAGTGTTTGATGTCTTGGAGTGAAACACGAGAGAGTTTGGTTTTTTTGGGAGAGTATAACCTCGCACCTGAAACCACCTGACCAACTTATGACTCCCACTAAGTAAGGGATGCTAGTTATGTTCTCTACATTGGGTTTGGTCCTTGTTTCTTGCAGTGTGGGAGCTGGTTTCTGCACCTCTGTGGTTGGTTAATTATTTTCTCTTGGTTCTGTTTCTGCCTTGCTTATCTCAGGGCTGCTATCTCTGCTTAGCTCCTTATCATTAACTTGAGCTAGACATTACTTCCCCCCTCATTGTGTTCTTCTGCTAGTTGTTATCTTGGCTTAAGCTGCTTGGTTCGTAAGCTTGGGTGGCTGGCACAATTTGTAGCCACTTGTTAGACTTATTGGTCTCTTGTTATTGAAGTTACATTATTTCTTGGCTGCCATTGGTTTTTGCAGCATGATCTCTTACTTGAGTTACCTGTTAAACATCAACTTGGCAGCTACTGTACGTATTTCTCTTATGCTGGTTACATTCTCCTCTGCTCAGTGTTGGTCATGGTGCCTCTTGTTCGTTTGCCCTTTTGTCATTTGGTGGGGCTGGAACGTTTTCAATTTTGGTTGTCATTGGGTTGGTATTGCTGTTTGGGTATTTTTAAGGGGCTTGGGTCAATGTATTTTTTCAACCAAGTTATGGGTTCTCTACTCTTTAGTGTCTTTTTGTCCTAGATTGGGTGGTATTATATACTCTTAGTTAACTTTTACCTTGTTTTTTCTCTTTTAATTGTACTTGTATTTTATTAGTCTCTTTGTATTTGGGTTTGGGTTCCCTCTCAATTGAATATATTCTTTTGATTATAAAAAACCCATTAATATTTTAAATCCACCTATATCGTATTATTATTTATTAGGAAGGATTTAATTGGTAGATACTATCAATCAATCACAAATTATCACAACATTAAAAATCTTTAATTTTTATTATAATTATCTTAAAAGTCGTTCATACTTTGATTTGTGATAAGATGATACTAAAACGTGGATGCTTTTTTCTTTAATTTAAAATATAATGTTTTTGCCATATCTTTTGATGTCATTTTTCTTTTGAAGCTTAATTTTGTTTTTCAGAAGAAGAAATACTGAGACTTCGGTGGTTCTTTCTACTAGAGAGATCTTTCCCAGTTTGGTGGTTTGGAATTTAAATGGTACTGCAACTGTAATTATCTATAAAATGAACAACTATATTGGCTTAAACCCTCTTTTATTAGACCATGAACTACTGATATCCCTGAGTGATGAATACTTTGAATATTAATCCTCACCACACATTCACAGATTTCCATGAGATACTATGACTGCTAATCTAATATACCCTTTTCCATTGAACTGCCATATGGTTGCTCTTAAATCTCAGTTCTCTTTTAAAGTCATATGAGATTTGCTGTAGAACAGCAATCATGTAATCATAAGCATCATATTTATCAACTATCTGTTGACTTCAACTTGTACCAATTTGAATTGTAATTATTTCTTTTATCTCCTGGAATGAATCAATTTTACTATCTTTATGCTTATGTCTTGATAAAAGCAAAACGCTTATTTGTAAGAATGGGACTTAAGGAGTGTACATGGCTATAATTTTAAATTGCCATTTGAAGTTAATGTTTTATCAATAAATTTCAGTAGAACAGTTATTAGATCATGACACGCTTATTCTGTGGTCTATAACATTTAGACTTTGGTGGGTTTTAGTGCTAAATACATAGATTATTTTGAAGGTTCTCATAATTCTTTTTGATAAACTGTTAACCACACGTTTGTTAGATTAAATGGGTAAATATCCTTAGATACATTATTTGTAATCACGAAATTGTTTGTAATCCTTAAACTGTTAACCTAGATACATTATTTGTAATCTCGAAATTGTTTAGTTGCGTAAATGTCCTGTACTTTCAATTTTGTTTTGAATAGCCTTATAATAAGTTTATCTTTTAAGTCTTTATTGTTTAATAGTCCTTGAATATGATTTGACTTTGCATTAAAACTATGTAGATCAACAAGTGGAGATTGCAATTGATTTGAGAGGAGACGAACATGTTGTGATCATGTAACTAAAGCTGCATTGCCATTTGAAATGTTCAACTGTTCAAGGGCAGATTTTGTAGCTTCTCATTGTCATTTACATTGCTAATCATTTGTAGCTTCTCACCGTCAAATTTTTTTATAAGCAAAAATATTGTTAGAAGGGTATAGGGGTACCCCAACCCAAAGACAAATACAAAAAAGAAGCAAAACCAGACTAAACAATCCACAAGCCAAAAAACTAAGCCAAGGCCAACCACTAAAAAGCTATACTGAAAACCAAAAAACAGAACCATGCTATTCTCACTGTCATTTGTAGCTTTTACAATGTGAATAGGTAGCCATGTTCTCTATAGATCCTCTATCATTTTTATATTAGTTTTTTTCCTCAAATTATGATCCACATGATTGAGACAGGATAAAGAAGTTTGTGAAAATTGTTATTCATGGCTTGAACCGGTGATGCTAGAGTCATCATCAGATTTTTCAAATTTAATCCTAGAAAGGGAAAGTACATGATAATTATTGGAATTTTGTAAAAGTTTCACTCTTACTAATGATAAAAAGTTATCAATATTTGTTTTTCTTCTTGTTAAGTGGGTATCGTCCCTTTTTCTATTGCAGCCAAGGATTTCATTGCCAGTGCTAATGGGATGCACAGTTCAAGCCCAGAAGATCATAGAGTTGATTGTAGCACTAAGAACAAAAATGATGCCTCTGCTTCAATACTGGAGATGGTGGTTCCCAACACAGATAATGAAATTGCTGCCACAAATGATCATATCTCAAATGAGCATTTCATGGCTTCTTGTGACATATCAGTTTAGTGATAAGAATTTTGAGACTCGTGTGATTAATTCAAATCCTAATGTTATTCACGATATGAAAATAATTGCTAAGCTTTGGGGAGATGAAGATAAGAATGTCTTAAAGAATGACTCTTCCTCAGTAGAGCAAAATGATAATGTTGTTGATAATGATTTTACAATAGTTATGTCTAAATCTCAAAAGTATAAACTGAGGAAGTACATAAAACTTACTATGAGAGCTATGGAGTACAACACCCAATTCAAAGGTGGTCATAAATTTGTTTAGCATGGGTTTTGGTTTATGTCCCCCATGATTTTGTTCCTTTGTTTGTCTTTCTTTTATCAATAAATTATGGTGTGATTTCGCATGCTATTTTTCTTAACAAAAAGTGGATATTTTCATAATCACAAATTACATAGAAATTGTTATTTCAAGTACATAATATATGATTTTGTAGTTATCATTAATAATTAAATTTTTTTGGAAATTTATGAATTTTTAATTTTTTACTTGATTTTTTTTAATTTTTTTTATTTAAAAATTGGCTAATGTTTATTTATTTGTCACATTTTATATTGAAACACCAATTTTTTTTAATAAATATTCAAAAAAATAATATTATTTTAATTAAAAAAATTTATTTTTTGAATCTTTTTATAATTCAAATAAAGAATTCGAAATACACATTGACTTGCTCGAAAAAAAAGTATTTTGAAAATGAAAAAATTCAATTGAAACAATTCAATTGTCATGTATTTCAAATCTTTACAATTTTGAAATACCTCATTTAAATGCACAGTAAAATTTATTTTTGAAGGAAAAACACACCGATTGCAACACTAAAATTTATTCAGATCTAACCATTTAATTTGTAAATTACATGGATTCGGCATCACAATGTAAACCAATATTTTCCACATGTTATCATGGAAGCAATGCTCACTACAAGAAATTAAGCTATTTCCCAGGGATTTTTACCCAAGGAAATAAATCCCTGGGAAATTATAATATTTCCCACGGTTGAAGCCTTGGGAAACCTCTCGCTAGTTTTCCCACGGTCTAAGCCCTGGGAAAAGAAGCGCCAAACATTCCCACTTGTTTTCCCACGGGTTAGGCCACAGCTACCAGATTGTGTTGTTTCCCACGGGTAGGACCCTGGGAAAAGGATTTATTTTCCCACGGACTGAGCCGTGTGAAAATTACACGGCATTTCCCACAACCTTTGCCATCGTAAAGAGGAGCGGCAAGCCGTGGGAAAGTGGTGTTAACCCACTCTCCTCAAAGTCTCCTTCCGCATTCACTCCTTCCTTCACGCCCTAGCTAAACGCCGCCCCCACCCTCCTTCGTGCCTCCCAGCCCCTTTCCGGTCCGGCTGTGCCGCCTTCCTCCGTTCACGACTCCGTCCTCTGGTCGCGCCTCCGTCCTTCGTTCGGTAAGCTAGTCCCTTATGCTAGTTTTCCTCACTGTCATAACAATATCCTTCCCTTATGCTATGTGGTTTTCTAGCTTACAGGGCTCAGATCGAGAATAGAGGGAAAGTGAGTGAAGTTGGGAAGGGAAAGAATGCTGAGGTTGATTATGCCAAATTAATTAAAGGTTATGACAACATGGTATGTTCACACCCTTTGATTATACCTGATGTGGTGATACTTTTATTTCTGTTTGGGTTATTAGATTATGCCATGCCAAGCTAATTGTTTGGATGATCTTAATAATTACTGTCTTGAAACCTTATTTTATTATCATATGGTTAAGCTCTTTTTCAGGCTTGAAAGTTGAGTATTATGAGTATGACCTTGTTAATACAGGAATAGCCAACAGGGATTAGGGAACAAAGGGCTCAAAAAGTGAGACCCAAATCTGTTAATACAGCTAGAGGAGTTGGAGACAGTTAAGATGAGTGCAAAAGGGTATACATCAGTAGGTAGGGGAATAGAGGGTCATTCAGGAATTGAGAATAAGAGGAAAGAGTTAGGATATGAGAGTAGTTTGGGTCTCTCGAATACCCATGAGTGTGTGTTGTGTGCAATCTGTTCTTGTAACTGTGTTCTGACTGAGAGTGGGAATCTTAGTAGTAGTGAATAAAAGTTCCATTTCTTCTTCTACTAGAATTACCAGTTCTAACAGACCTTTTATATCTTTGCTATTCACTGCAGTCATCTACTGAAAGAGTGAAAGCCAAAATGAGGCTTTAGCTTTCTGAAACTGGTAGATCAATGGATCCTCGAGGCACTACTTTTTCCTTAACAGCTTTGTACCAAACGTGCTGTTATAAATATCTGTACTTGCTCGGTGAATCACCAAACTCATTGGCACTGGTATTAATTAAATTTTTAAATCTTTTTCTCTGTGATAGTATGATTTTCAAGAGTTTATTATGTGAATCTACATAGCAAACTTGATTTTTGGAATGAATTTCACCCACTTTCCCTATATTCTTCTCCAACCTCCGACGTCTAGCTTACAAACCTTTGAAAATAGAAGGCTCAGATTCATAACTTAGACAAACAATGTGAGTCTCTTGTATGTTGAATTACTATTATTATAATTAAGCATCAACCTAATTGCTGAGTTGGGATTCCTTTTGGGGAGGTTGAATATGTATGGAAATTTTAATGGATGGATTCCTTCAGATCTTACTTTCAACCTTTTCAGTAAAAGTATGTGTCCTGTGAACTTAGTGTGGTTGTTTGTTGGTTTTTTGATTCAGCATTTTAGGTTCAGTTAGTATAGTCAGTTGAGGCATAATAATAAGCAATAGTTAACTGGAATCAAATAAAACTTGAAAACTTTAGATAGCAGGTTTTTTGAAATTGATCAAAGTATAGAAGGCGGGACCTTGATGAGGATTATTTAACTTGAAAACTCACATAAGTATTTCATGCAGATATACAATGTCTCATCAAAGATAGAAACTGAAATTGACAAAATGAAAACTTTAATAAACAATATCAGGTTTTTTGATTCAAAATGTTTGTTTGAGTTATTTCTTTTTGGGACATTCCTTTGAGTTATTTGTCATTGTTACTGATTAGAATATCTAAAAACCACAGGATGAATCATCTTTAATCCAGATTTCAAGTAGTGGATAAAGAAGTCTGAAGTTATCTTTTCTTTCAAGAATCATTCCACGAAGAACTGTGAGATTTCTACACCTCTATTTTATTGTTTGTTATTAACTAAGTGATTTCAATATATTGTTCTAAGACTGGTATGGTTGTATGTTGTTTGCTTGTATATGACGTCTATATTCTATTGTAGATATGATCCCGAAAAATATTGCTTTTAAACGGGGTGTTGATGCGTCTAGGGTAAGATCTGGAAGTTCGGATGAACTTTGGTTTAGTATGAACCTATCTGCAAATTTTCTTTTTACCCTATCATTGTGAACTTGTTTTAATTTTAATACATATGGTTACTATGTTAATATAGGGACCTTTGATGGCAAATAAGCTATTTGTCGTAACCAGTTTCTTCTTTGGAAGATAGTTATTAGTTTTGTACGGCAACTTCAACTTTATTGAAGTGAGTATCTTTTTCAACTTTCACATTCTAATTTTAGTGTTGTTAATCAATTTCATTGGACAAATACAAATGATGTCAGTATGTGGTTGTTGCTTTGGCTCTTAAGCCAGTTTGAATATATTGCTTTGTGTGAATTTTATTAAGCTTTTGATGACTTGCAGTTTTAAATTGTGGTGTTCAATTTGTAAAGTTTGGGATGTTATAGGTTTAGGGGAAACTCTGTCCAATTTTCTACATAATTAATCGTGTAACATACTATTCATGTTTTGATTACTGAGTCTGTACAATCACTTTATATTTGGACCTATTGATACTGCTTGACATTGGAAATGTTATAACTAGTTTGGACATGATAATTTGTGTGCATCCTATTGAGCTTTTGATAATGATTTATGGATTTAAATTGCGGTGTTCTGTTTGTAAACATTGGGATGTTGTAGTTTTAGGGGAAACTCTGTCCAATTTTCTGCATAATTTATCTTGTAACATATTGTTCAAATTTTGATAGTCTGATGTATTGTAACAGGAGGAGTTTCATGAGAGGATGAGTCAACATAGGTCTCAAGCATCAGCCTCTTCACCATCCACCCCAGCTAACCCACAGGAGGACGAGCAGCTTACGCTGAATGTTTGGGCAGAAGTCGGTGGCGGCAAGTAGAAGGGTCGTTTGTACGGTGCTGGAGACCTTGCCGCCAACTATCGGAAGGGGCCCTCGCGCAAGTTAGAGATTAGGGTTGGAGCGTCCACCACCTGCAGTCGTCACCCTCAGGAGTCAGCGGAGATTGCTCAGTTGAGGCAGATGTTGGTCGCTTCCCAGGAGAGGGAGCGGCAGAGGGACCAGGAGCATCGTCGGATGATGGATACGATCGACGGCGGTGATGGAGACAAGTCACGGCGATTGCTGCGCCCGAGCCCCCACAAAGAACGAACGGCAGACGCCATGCTAATCAGACGACCCAGCGTGTTCAGGAGGACGACGACTCTCTTGACCATTTTGTTGAGGATCCTTATAATGAGGATTCTTAGACTTTTGAATGAATTTATATGTTTATTTTACTTATGATGTTAATTATGGTTTGAATTACTTTTTTCGTTGAACAAATATGACTTAAGTAACATTTTTTGTAGAACAAATTGTTTGCTTGAATTATGATGTTAATTTCTTTTTTGATGCATTCATATAAAAATAATAATTATTTATTTATCTAGTTTAACAATAATGTTAAGTTATAAATAAAGTTTTATAATTAAAAAAAAAACATATATTTCCCAGGGTTAAAACCCTGGGAAACTTTTCCCAGGGATTACACGTGGGAAAAGTTTCCCAGGGAATAATCCCTGGGAAATTTCCCAAGGGCGTAACCGCGGGGTATTTCCCAGGGCTTAACCCGTGGGAAAAGTTTCCGACCCCCTAAAAACCGAGGGATCTGAATCCGTGGGTCATCCCTGAAAAATGTGTACTTTCCCACGGATTTTCTGGATTTCCCAAGGCCAAACAGCGAAAATTCTTGTAGTGACTTTTGTCAAAATAAAAATAAAAATCATGGAAGCGATGCTAAGTTATTGCATGGAACGACCTAGTAAATTTCACCGTGGTTCTGTTGACAAAAATCTGTACTAATGTATAAAGGGATGCCTGATTTTGGACTACAACTTTTATTTTTCTTTTTAAAAAAATAGGTATAGATAGCTATAGGTAGTGTGTTGTTGGTGGTTATAGGTGATTTTTGTTTTAAAAAATGAAAAGTAAAATTTACAGAAAATCAAACATGTCCAATCAAAAATGGTCACAATGAAAAAATAAAATAAACATACGGACAGACAGGCACGATAGTGCTTGTCTTTCCACTAGTAAATGTTCCACTAGTAAATAAAAGTTAAAAAAACTAGCTGATAGTTAAAATGATAATTTTTAGTTGAAATAGATGAAAAGCTAATTGATTAATTAAATTTTAAGTGTTTGATAAAATTAGTTATTAAACTAGCATATAAGTATAAAATTATATAAAATGATAGTTTTATATTTTTTTTCTATAAATTCTATTTTAGTATTTATTAAAATAAATATTGTTTTAAATAATTTAATTTTTAAAATTATTTATCATCTTAAAATTATAAACTTTTTTTAAATAATTTTATTAGATGAGAAATTATTGTTTGAACTGATCCATATGAGGAATTTTTATGCTGAATTTGGCATAAACTCAACGTTAATTTAACCTATTTTAAGTGACACAAATTTCTGAACATGGACAAAACTTATAAGAAAATATGAAAAATGCCCAAATCAAAATTTTATATGAAGTAATACATGGTTAACCAGTATGGGTATGTTAGGAATCCATCTACAAAACTGTGTTTTGCAAAATTAGTTTTGATTAAAAATGGATTTGTAGTGCAAATAATACTTGATTACTTAATTTTTTTTTGAACCAAAATACTTAGTTGTTAGAACTTAGAAGTAGTTTTGCTAAAAATGAATATTATTTAGACGATGTTAATTAATGAAACTAACTTTAAGATGTGTTAATTACCAAATTGGTGATGTCCCTAAAAATTATTCAGATCTATCTACCCATATAATTTGTAAATTACATTAGTTCAGTTTCATGAACGTAAACTGTACGTACAATTTATATGGCTCCACACCATCAAATTTTTTCCACAGGATAACCATGCAAGTCATCGCATGAGTATCTTCCATTATGTCTACTTTCATTTTGATTCCTAAGACGTGTTGTAGAAGTTAGAAGATAAAACATGTCCAATACTGTAACATTCATTGTTTGAACTGGTCCACATGTAGATGATACATTTTTATACTTAGTTTGGCGTAAAGACAACGTTCAACCAATCTTAAGTCATTAGTGGAATGATTAACCACTTTTTTCTTGTCCATTGCGACGACCTTGCTAAAAAAAAATTCATTGGACCGCATAGTCAAGTGAGAAGTTACCTAGAAGATTCACAAATGTCAATGCTTAATTTCTAACCATTGACCATATAGGTATACTTGAAAAAGAAGCTAAATAAGAAGAAGAAAAATGTCGATTTAAATTCTTCAAGGATATATAATTCTTGTTGTTTTAAAATTTTATAAGGATTTTTCTCCAAAAAATTTTTTTATATATAAGGATAGGATATTTTTGTTGAAAAAAGTTATAACGCATTCTTTGTTTTAGTTGTCACGTTTCATTTATCGCACTGGAAATGGATAGTAATAAAGGTGATGGAAAGGTTCAATTTCTAGTTTGCATTGTTTTTTTTTTTCCGGGTCTATTGGAGGGGTATTCCACCGCCAACCTGAGACAGGGACTAATCTTTCGCGGGAGTTTGTTCGACACCTCGATGGGTGACATATTTCCCAACTGATGTTTTTTCCATACCCAAGGCTCGAACCCGAAACCTTGGTTAAGGAGCAAGATGTCTTTAACCACTCACGCCAACCTCAATTAGTCTAGTTTGCATTGTTTGAATAAGTTTTTCAAAGTTTTTTAAAAAAAAGAATTTTGCGAAATTCTAATTTGGAATAAGAACTTGAACTAAAATGTTGGATAAATTAAAAATTATTATTGTTAATAATATATAATTGAAAAACTGTCAATAAATTAATAGTCTACGTTATACTGTTATGCATCATCTCAAACGTTAAAGGAATCAAATCGCATTAATTATTCATCCAAGTCCTTAGTTTTTTCATTTGTTTGCGAAGACTTTGTGGTCAACACAAAATTCCAAAAATCTAGACTTGCATTGCATGACTTTACCTCTCTTGTCTGTACTCTTTAGTCTTTGGATTGGGACCGCTATGTCCACTGAGACGTTACCTGGAAGATTCCAAATGGCAATGCTGAATTTGTAACCATTAACCATTTAAGTATCTGCAACATCCCATGCAAATTCATCACCAGTCTCTGATTGCAATAAATCATCAGTGATTGAAAAATTCATCCTATAACCATATATGGCGTTCTTATTTCCAAAGCTTCTATCCATGAAGCTCATACCATTTTGGTGGCTTCTTTTAATGTGCTTGTTTGCCTTCCTAGTCGACTCTTCACCTCAAACTGCTTCAGCTGCAGCAATGCAAGGCAACGAAGCAAATGCTCTATTGAAGTGGAAAGCTAGCCTTGACAACCGAAGCCAGGCGTTGCTCTCTTCGTGGACTGGCAGTAGTCCTTGCAATTGGGTGGGAATCGAATGTGATGGGTCCAAATCTGTCTCCAACATAACTCTTTATAATTTTGGTCTAAGAGGTACGCTTCAAAGTCTCAACTTCTCGTCACTTCCCAACATCCTCTATATAGATATAAGCAACAACTCATTTTATGAAACCATTCCCCCACAAATTGGGTTGTTGTCCAAGTTGGACACTCTTAACTTGTACATTAATCAACTTTCTGGTAGCATTCCCAAAAGCATTGGTAATCTGTCAAAACTCTCATATCTTTATCTCAGTGACAATCGTCTCTCGGGGACTATTCCAGTTGAGATAACACAGTTGGTTGGTCTTGTAAAACTTTCTATTAGCAGTTGCAATCTCACCGGTTCTATTCCTGTTTCAATAGGAAACTTGGCAAAGCTTGAATTACTATATTTATACGGAAATGGGCTTTCTGGATCAATTCCTTCCACTATTGGAAACTTGACAAAGCTAAGTGATCTAGAATTATCCTCAAATGGACTTTCTGGACCAATTCCTTCCACTGTTGGAAACATTATAAAGCTCGAAGCACTATTTTTACACACAAATGAGCTTTTTGGATCAATTCCTTCCACTGTTGGAAACTTGACAAAGCTGAGTGATCTAGAATTATCCTCAAATGGACTTTCTGGACCAATTCCTTCAACAGTTGGAACCTTGACAAAGCTTGAAACACTATATTTATACAAAAATGAGCTTTCTGGATCAATTCCTTCCACTATTGGAAACTTGACAAAGCTGAGTGATATAGAATTATCCTCAAATGGACTTTCTGGACCAATTCCTTCCACTGTTGGAAACTTGATAAAGCTCGAAGCACTATTTTTACACACAAATGAGCTTTTTGGATCAATTCCTTCCACTGTTGGAAACTTGACAAAGCTGAGTGATCTAGAATTATCCTCAAATGGACTTTCTGGACCAATTCCTTCAACAGTTGGAACCTTGACAAAGCTCGAAACACTATATTTATACAAAAATGAGCTTTCTGGATCAATTCCTTCCACTGTTGGAAACTTGACAAAGCTGAGTGATCTAGAATTATCCTCAAATGGACTTTCTGGACCAATTCCTTCCACTGTTGGAAACTTGATAAAGCTCGAAGCACTATTTTTACACACAAATAAGCTTTTTGGATCAATTCCTTCCACTGTTGGAAACTTGACAAAGCTGAGTGGTCTAGAATTATCCTCAAATGGACTTTCTGGACCAATTCCTTCAACAGTTGGAACCTTGACAAAGCTTGAAACACTATATTTATACGAAAATGAGCTTTCTGGATCAATTCCTTCCATTATTGGAAACTTGACCAATATAAAATTTATAGAGTTAGCAGATAATCATTTCACAGGCCATTTGCCTCCCAATATTTGCCTTGGTGGAAAGCTGGCAAACTTCACGGCTCGCAATAACTATTTAACAGGTCCAATTCCAAAGACCTTAGTGAATTGTTCCAGTCTTATAAGAGTTAGGATTGAACAAAACCAACTTACTGGGAACATAACAGAAGATTTTGGTGAATATCCAAATTTGGACTACATCGATTTGAGTGACAATAATTTTTATGGACACCTTTCACCAAAGTGGGCGAAGTGCTATAACCTCAAAAGCCTCAAGATCTCCAACAACAAGTTATCCGGTGGTATACCACCAGAACTATGGGAGGCAACCAACTTGCATGTACTTCACCTATCTTCAAACCACCTTACAGGAAAAATTCCAAAAGAGCTAGGTAAATTGACCTTGTTGAATGAGCTATTGATAAACAACAATAATCTTTCAGGAAATGTTCCCGTACAAATAGCATCATTGCAAGAACTTGAAACCTTGGACCTTGCGGGAAATGATTTCAGTGGCTTCATCACAAAAGAACTCGGAAGTTTGCCCAAGTTATGGCAGTTGAATATGAGCCTAAATAAATTTGTTGGAAATATTCCTGTTGAATTTGGCCAATTCAAAATTCTTCAAAGTCTCGATCTTTGTAAGAATTTTTTGGGAGGAACAATACCCTCAACCCTTGGAGAGTTGAAATATTTAGAAACATTGAATCTCTCACATAATAATCTTTCTGGTGTCATACCCTCTAGTTTTGATGGTATGTTCGCCTTGACATTTGTTGACAAATCATACAACCAATTAGAGGGTTCACTTCCAAGCATTCCAGCCTTTCAAAAAGCTCCAATTGAAGCATTGAGAAATAATAATGGATTGTGTGGTAATTTCTCTGGCCTTGAGCCTTGCCCAACACCAAACAACAAATCTCTTCATCACAAGAACCACAAAGTCTTACTCCTTATTTTACCAATTACTTTGGTTGTTCTGCTACTTGTACTGTTGGCGCTTGTAATTTCAAGTCGTCTTTACCAAAGTACACTTACAAAGGAAAATCAGGTTGCAGAATCACAAACTCAGAATCTATTTTCAATATGGAGTTATGATGGGAAAATGGTCTATGAGAACATTATTGATGCCACAGAAGAGTTTGACAACAAATACCTCATTGGAGTTGGAGGGCATGGATCTGTTTACAGAGTCGAGTTGCCTACCGGTCAAGTTGTTGCTGTGAAAAAACTCCATTCAATACCAAATGAGGACAGATCTAATCTTAAAGTTTTCCAAAGTGAGATAAAAGCTTTGACAGAAATTCGGCATCGTAACATTGTGAATCTATATGGGTTTTGTTCCCATTCTCGATTCTCATTTTTAGTTTATGAGTTGGTGGAAAGGGGTAGCATTGATAAGATTCTTTGCAATGATGCACAAGCAATTGAATTTGACTGGAATAGAAGGGCGAATGTTGTTAAAGGTGTGGCTAACGCATTATGTTACATGCACCATGATTGCTCACCTCCTATTGTTCACCGAGATATCTCAACAAAGAATGTTCTTTTAGATTTTGATTATGAGGCCCATGTCTCAGACTTCGGAACAGCTAAGCTTCTTAATCCTGATTCATCCAACTGGACCTCGTTTGCAGGCACCTTTGGATATGCTGCTCCAGGTTAGTTAATTTCTTTTTTTCCTCTTCTATTCTAACTATAGAATAGATGGTTATATAGTTTTCCTTTCATATTTACAGTCACATTACTACTTTATAATTATTTGTATATTTCATGCCCTGTTACTAACAATTTACTATTTTCTGCATGATATTTCTTTTGATTTGTTGTAGAACTTGCTTATACTATGGAAGTGAATGAGAAATGTGATGTGTATAGCTTTGGGATATTTGCCTTGGAAATACTTTTAGGAAAGCATCCTGGAGAAATTATATCATCTTCTGGGAGAGTTGTGGCCTCAGCACTTGACAATTTGTCATTGAATGATAAGTTGGATCAATGTCTTCCACATCCTACAAATCAAATTGGCATGGAAGTGATATCCATTGGAAGGCTAGCAATTGCATGCTTGATTGAAAATCCACATTCTCGCCCTTCCATGGAACAGGTAGTCAAGGAACTCGTAAAGCCGAAGTCAGCTTCCTTGGACTAGCTAGTTCACACAATCAATCACACCGAAAGGTTGTTGGAAGATTGTTGCACATCCCAAGCATTGATACTTACCCTCTTTTGTAACATTGTGAATATGTTTTAATTTGTGATGTAGTGGCATGTAGATTTATAGCAAGACTTTGTACCCTAATAAAATAAATAATTATTTATAATCACAATAAAATCATCTCATAAATGTCCCTTTGTTGCCCTATTTACTGTAAATAGTATCCAAGCAACTTTTACAGTTCTTCTTAAGGAAATATAATTTGAGCAAATTGTATCAATGCAGTTGAAATATCTTTTTGCTTATAGATATTAATAAAAACTCTTCGCATTGATCTCCAATTTTATGTTTGATATTTGCATTAAAAAGAGACTAATAAGTAAAATTGGCTCAATTAATATTCTTGTATTTCATTTTTTTAAAGATATTCCATTCTATATGCCTACCTAAAGGAGTAGGGCTTTTTGACCAAAATGGGTTCCTTTTAGAAACTATTTACCAGTTTAGGGTTATTCTGAAACTATTTACCAATGAGGGGTCCTTTTGGACACGTGACAATTTTTTTTTTCACTCTGACGGGTCAAAGGCACCAGTCAGACTGACGCCTACCATTATTAAAAAAAAGAAGACAAAACCTACCCTGCAATGCGCCACGTGGCACTGCAGTGGCGTCCCCCCCACCCCAAAATAAAACGCAGGCCCCAAATTGCAGGCGTCCAAAATCAAATGCAGGAAGCCCCCCCACCCCAAATTGCAGGTGTCCCCTCCTCCCTCACAAAAACCCCCCCCCCCCCCCCCCTCCTATAAATAGGTATCGATAGGAAATTTTATTCACTACTTGTGATATTATTTGCTACTTGTTATTAGGGTTTTTATTTTATTGTTGCTTGTTATTTTAAATAGATACGTTATCATTAATGTCATCGTTACTCCCTATACTTATAGTATAATTTTTTTGTAGCAGTGTTCCTTTAAAATTGCAGGTAACTTTCTTTTAATTCTTATAAGGTAATTTGTTTTTTTACTACTATAATAATTGATGAATATTTATTAGTGTAAATTGTTATTGCTATTATTTTTTTATGCCTCTTATGATATTATTTTCTACTTGTTATTAGGGGATTTTTTTTATTGCCTCTTGTTGTTTTAAATAGATACGTTATCATTAATGTCATCGTTACTCCCTATACTTATAGTATAATTTTTTTTTGTAGCAGTTTTCATTTAAAATTGCTGGTATCTTTCTTTTAATTCTAACAAGGTAAAATTCTTTTTTACTACTGTAATAGTTGATGAATATTTATTGGTGTAAATTGTTATTGCTATTATTTTTTTATGCCTCTTATGATATTATTTGCTACTTGTTATTAGGGGATTTTTTTATTGCCTCTTGTTGTTTTAAATAGATATTTTATCATTAATGTTATCGTTACTCCCTATACTTATACTATAATATTTTTTGTACCGGTGTTCCTTTAAAATTGCAGGTAACTTTCTTTTAATTCTTACAAAGTAAAATTCTTTTTTACTACTGTAATGATTGATGAATATTTATTGGTGTAAATTATTATTGCTATTATTTTTTTATGCCTCTTGTAATATTATTTGCTACTTGTTATTAGGGGATTTTTTTTATTGTCTCTTGTTGTTTTAAATAGATACTTTATCATTAATGTCATCGTTACTCCCTATACTTATAGTATAATTTTTTTTTTGTAGCAGTGTTCATTTAAAATTGCTGGTAACTTTTTTTTAATTCTTACAAGGTAAAATTCTTTTTTACTACTGTAATAATTGATGAATATTTGTTGGTGTAAATTGTTATTGCTGTTTTTTTTTTTTTTTTGCCTCTTGTGATATTTTTTGCTACTTGTTATTAGGGGATTTTTTTTATTGCCTCTTGCCTCAGTAGTCACCTTACAGTTGCATTGTAATTATGTAGAATATTATCTAATTGATATTTTGTACCTAACGAACATTTATACCAATTTTATAATTAATGGAGTAACTTGATATTTTGTTTCGTTATATTTTTTTTCGTCTTGAAATTATAGCCATTTATTATTATAACAAAACATACTAATTATATGCCGTAACATTTGACTATGGCAAAACAAAGCATTGGAAATCATACATAATAGGATGTAATCTATATATTTTCTTCCGTACTAACTCCTCCACTTCCTGATCCTCCAGCTCGTTGAGGGCAGTGGCACCGGTTATGACCCTGAGACCTACACGATCCACATCGTTGGGTCGGTTGTGACTCTACCCAATCCATCTCATTACGAATGCGGGTTGACTTGGGTCTCCCTTTCGGGCGTAGCATCAACACATCCGGAACTAAGGTCCAAGACTGTTGTATCTCGGGTATTTCTTCCTCATTTCCGATTGGAAACCACTGGGCAGCGTAAACATTAATGATATTGTGCCATTTGTATATATGGTTAACATACTGATCATGGTCGAGCATCATGGCCGCACATGCAGCAATGACATGTGAACATGGCAAGTGATATGCTTGAAATTTTCCATACTACAATATTTCGTTTGTAAGTTGACCCTCCAACTGCGACCCCCTCTCTGGGTGACCGGATTGAAAGCCTCTTCGACCTCGAATCGTAGATTCTGGGTGTCATATCAGCGGACCTGATGCGAAGAAGCATCTTCTTGATGTTTCAAGAGCTTCTTCATTGCCTTGTCAGAATATCGGTGACCAGAACTGAGCTTGCCTCTCGCTTCCGCACCCCGCTGAACAAAATACTCGACGATCCTACCATATGAACACTTAACAAAAGCGGTGATTGGCAGATTCCTAGCACCCTTTAAAATTTTATTCACACATTAAGACAAATTGATAGTCATGTGTCCAAATCGACGACCACCATCATCATAAGCCAGTGACCATTTCTCCTTCCTAATGCCATCAATCCACCTTTGTATTTCAGGACTGGTTTCACGGAATTTCTCAAGCTTCCGATCGAAGTTTATCTTGCATGCGGTGTACCCTATACAAAAACGTTAACTTAAATACAAAAATTATGTAGTTCGAAAAGACATACCTAGAGTCATCAGTTCCTCCTTCAACTTTTTTTATTCTTGAATCTCTGGTTGAAATTACTAGAAATATGTCGAAGACAGTATACATGATAAGCATTTGGAGGCTGCCAACCTAGGTGAGGATTCGAAACGGCCGATTTAATACTTTGGTGCCGATCGGAGATCAGACATGTACCGGTCTTATTGGTAACATGTTACCGAATCAATCCCAAAAACCAAGACCACGCATCTAAAGTTTCTCCTTCCACAACAGCAAAAGCAAGCGGCAGGAAAATGACTGTTTCCGTCCTGTGATATGGCAATCAGCAGTGTGCCACGATACTTACCATACAGAAATGTGCCATCAACCTGTATTATTGGTTTGTAGTGTTTAAATGCATCACAACATTGTCTAAACGTCCAGAAAACACGATGAAACGTGCAATATTGGTTGTTCATGTGACACCCTAAACCCGACGTCACATGGTTACCCAATTGCGGAAATATTTCTGATTTACAATGCTGGTTACTTTCTGGAAGTATCATTTTCTCGATGGATGAGTACACTAAAAACGGTAGTTAATTTTTTTTTTTTGAGATGAAGGAAGATAAATGTGATGAACACTCAGAACATGAATTTAAGACAACATATATATATATATATATATATATATATATATATATATATATATATATATATATATATATATATATAACATGTCCCAGTGAAAACCAAGTTTCAGTACATAAGGTAGGGCCTTATCAATGGCCATTGCAACAGATTTAGACATCTAGGAGTTACAACTTAAAAGAGAGTAGGTAAGACACAAGGAAAGAGGGTCCGGAACCACATCCAAAAGATAACTCTAAAAGTCAGATGACGGAAGATTGTCCACAAAATGCTCCAAGCTGTTTACTGACACTAGCTGCAAGCAGGGTCTCCACAAGGGCTCCCTCGAGATGAGACCTCAGGTAATGGATCTATAACGTCGCCGCCCTCATCAACAGAATCGTCATTGTCGTCGTGATCCATAACATGATCCTACGGTTCAAGTTCCTCCATGACCTCATCGAAGTCCTCCTCAGGGTCCTCCTCAGGATCCTCCTCGGGGTCCTCCTCAATCGGCGCTGCCGGCTGTACGTCTAGAGGTGGTGGCTCATGTAGCAGTCCGTGAGCTCGCAGTGTGTGAAGGTAATACCAGATCGGAGGCAGAGCTACCCTCCTAGTTTCCACAGTGTGGCTTCTACGGATTGGGTCCCCGTCAGCATTTAGAACGGTTGTGGTGATGGCTCTGTGGTGTGTGGCAGATGTTGCCCCTGGGTGTATCTGCCATGCCCCAGCATCCCCTGCGTCGTCGAAGACCTCAGTCTTCGATGTTGTCGGCACCAGCGGGATGTTGGGATCCATCTGGACTCATGTACATACGGCGATACCAAAAGGAAGAGAGAATAACAAGTAGAAATGAAAGAGTGAGATACCGACAACGGATATATCGCACAACAACCATACACATGATACATACAACACCTTGACATATTAACATTTTAAACATTACTCATAGGTAAACAATAAGTATTATCTCAGTGGGTCTCATACCTGAATCAACCAATTTTATAAAGATAATGCATGACACTTCAATTATCAGGCCCTAATCTTAATCTCATGAGATACCATCACCGTTTTATCATTAAGAAAGAAAGAGTTGATCAGGCTCGTACATCCCGTTTGGCAAGTTGTCTTTGTCACCTCATGCACCCGGATCAACATCATCACGAATCCCTTATAACGGCCATTCGGATGTATACCTCATCGAATACCACATCTTAAGCGGGTATTCGGATAACTCAAGCACGTCTGCCAAGGGGAAATGCATATGAATAAAAGACTTTTTATTGACAAGAATTTTCTTTGTGTTCTCTCTTTTCCGTTTGTCGAAGCCCAAGGCTAACGACTATTCACAATTTCTATCACTTAAAAATTAATAACACAGGACGCACAGTCCGAGTGCTCAATCACAACACCTTAGACCGCGACCGCAGCCCAAGGTTGTGGTCGTAGAAACAATTGTAATTTTATCCATGTTTTATTTCAACATGATAAGGACTCCTAGACCATAACAACGAAATTAGGACACACAGTCCTCAATTCCAAAATTAGGACTCCTAGCCCATAATATCACGATTAGGACCCTTGGTCCATAATTCTTGACACGGATCCCAGATCACGTGCATAAATTGAATACTAGAGGCGACGTCTCGCGAACTAGTATTCTCTTTCACATGTGCTTACTTTTTGTTCAGTGAAAATCAAAAACCAAAACAAAACCTCGGTCACTTATCCAAGTAACCGGAACGTTTCTAAATCATTTAGGAGAAAATATTTTCCTTTACAAATTCTTTTATAAAACATTTAGGAAATTTATTTGCTTTTGAAATCCTTGATGAAATAAGGTCAACTATTTTCAAAGGGGTTTTCCTTCATAAAACACATAGTTCAAAAAGGTTTTCTCTCGTACCAACTTTGGATCATAAAAAGGTAATTTCTATTGTCTTAAAAACACTTCAACGTTTCTTTTCAAAATAAGAATATCATTTTCTTGAAGTAAGCATTTTAAACAAGGAACTTTTATAACTGAAACCAATACTTTCAAAGTTCTATTCAAGGCTTATTAAGGATTTTAATCCTTTATAATCATTGTGCACAGACTCAAGTCCGGCTTCTCAAACTTCAATCAACAGTAATATATTCTCAACAATAATATCACAGTTAACGACAATTCATCACATATATATAATTCATAACACTTTTAAGCAAGTAATGTTCAACTTCAAGTAATAACCACAATAGTTCAAGTAAACAAGTTATTCAAGTATTGGCTCAATATCACAATAATATTCAAATCACTCAAGTAAACACATACACACATGCATATAGTCATTGAATATCCCTAGGCAATCCCCTCTTACTTTCTTTGAAGGTAAGAAGCTTAGATGCTCGACGAGGTAAGTCACGAACGTTCTCGTTTCCCCCGCAATGAAAGTCTAAGGTTATGAACACAAAATCACAACTTAAAATCAAAACAAGAACACTAAACCACAAGGTATAGGTTCGACCAAGACTAGTTCTTAGGGTTAGAGATTCCCAAAAATTATACAACTCATGGATTTATGATCCTTAAGTGTTAGGAGTTCATAAACAATGATCTTTTAACAAAGTTGAATTAAAATTCCACTAAGTTAAAAACATAGGGCACTCGGCCAAGGCTAGTAAAATAGGCTAGCATTCACTAAACTTTCCAATCTCTTAGGTTTAGCATCCATATGTGTTAAGGATCTCAAAACCATGATCATCTTGGAAAAATGGAAATAACACATACTAGCTTTAATAACATAAAATAAACAAGTTATAAATCCTTAAACTTTCCAATCTCTTAGACTTATCATCCAAATATCTTATGGAGCTCAAGTCCATGTTCATCTTGGAAAAATGAAAGTAACACATACTAGCTTTAACAACATAAAATAAACAAGTTATAAATCCTTAAACTTTCCAATCTCTTAGACTTAGTATCCAAATATCTTATGGAGCTCAAGTCCATGATCATCTTGGAAAAATGAAAGTAACACATACTAGCTTTAACAACATAAAATAAACAAGTTATAAATCCTTAAACTTTCCAATCTCTTAGACTTCGCATCCAAATATCTTATGGAGCTCAAGTCCATGATCATCTTGGAAAAATGAAAGTAACACATACTAGCTTTAACAACATAAAATAAACAAGTTATAAATCCTTAAACTTTCCAATCTCTTAGACTTGGCATCCAAATATCTTATGGAGCTCAAGTCCATGATCATCTTGGAAAAATGAAAGTAACACATACTAGCTTTAACAACATAAAATAAACAAGTTATAAATCCTTAAAATTTCCAATCTCTTAGACTTAGCATCCAAATATCTTATGGATCTAAGTCCATGATCATCTTGGAAAAATGAAAGTAACACATATTAGCTTTAACAACATAAAATAAACAAGTTATAAAGAGTTCTAAATCCATGATCAATACTTGGAAAGTTGAAACATAGTATCATAGGCCTACTTATTCATATTATTCAGCCATCATAGGAACAAGCTATCAAAACTTCCAAGATTTATAGATCCAAGATCAAGGGATAGTTAGAAACTCAAACACATGATCATATTCCAAAGGTTGAAACAAAAACTTCCACGTCACAAATGCAAGCATTCGGCCCTCATTGGAAGAGATGGATAGAGATTTTTGTTTTACACAAACTCTTAGTATGTGAAAATACAAGACTATAGAAAGTGGTTTCAACTCAAAAGGAGTTTTCTACCATTTTAGAGAGATTTTAGAAGTTTAAAGCATATAAAGAACACATCAAGTAAACTAAGAAATAAAAGATGAAACTTGAAAAAATATTTATATGAGAGCATTACCCTTAGTATAAGGAAGAACTTTAATGAAGAACTTAAGTAGAAAAGATGAATAAAAACTAAAGCTTTAAGAGCTTGAACTTCAAGAAGAAAGGAAGAAGATGAACTTTAATAGAGGTTGAAGGAGGAGGATGATGAAGTGAAAATGAAAGGGGTATATATAGGGAAAGGGGGGAAGTTCACGACCAAAAGGGAGTGAGAGGGAGAGCTTGTTGAGCAAGCTTGGTGGTTTAATGCTTGATTGGATGGAAGAAGAGAGAGAAAAGACTTTTGGATTAGAATAGTATTATAATTTGAAAAATGTGATGATGGTACTTTTAGAGTGTGTCATAGCCATTCCCATCATGTCTCCTTACCTCTTTTATGGTCCATAATCTGATCCATTTGGTACTCGGTTGCATTTCCGATCGTAATTCTTCCGACGTTTTCGCCCGAATAAAATATTATATTTTATTTTTGCACGAAAATTTTCAAAATAAACAAGGTTGAAGGAAACATAATAAAAACACTAATTGTTTCGTTCACGGGTCAAAATTAGGTTTTCTGCACAGTAAACTTGTACCGGCAGTGAAAACGCAGACCAGCTTCCGTCTGAATTTTCAACCGAAAATTTTACCGTGACTTCATATGATATAACAACACAAGGAAATGATTTTAGTTTAATTAAAATCATCCTTAGTTTAATCTAAAATAAACACATTTAAATATGTATTTATTGCTACAGAAAATATAGGAAAAACAGGGTGTTACAGTTCACACGGTTGCCCACCACATATAGGTTGGTCTCGATCTTGTAAAATGTATCTGGTGAAAACAACTGCATATGTTGAAACCATCTAGGTAGCATGGCATATGATTCATACCAACCTCTAAATACATTCACTATGGCCTTTTGTTTGGCTTTCCATGCTTTTCTGTAAGATATCTTGTACCCGTAAGTACTTAGAATTCTTTCGTGTATTAAAGCGATAGTCACCGATGGTGCTTCTCGGACCATACCTAGGAAGTCGAAATAAATATAAAGTTAGATTACAATTGGAATTAACAATAAAAAAATTATCATACTAATAATCATCGTACCTAGTATGCACGAGCATACGAAGTTAGAATCCAGCTTTGTGTGGTCTTGCGACAACATCCGGTTCACACAATTATGTTGACCACCCCACTTTGTAACCTCCCACTTTAGTGACTTTTTCGACAAGATAGCCCTCAGCCTCCATGGGCATCTTGTCAAATAATTTGAGCACTGGACATAATACTTGGTTGATTTAGATTCAACAACTTTAAAATCCTGATGAACATTCATGGAATAATGTTTAACAGCCATTTGAACCACCTGTTTAGTATCAAGTCGCAAGCCAACATACAATTCCTGACCCACTTTCCATGATCCTGGAACATCTACGCCTTCAAATTCTATCTCCTGATCAGGATGGTCCCAGTTTATATAATTATAAAGGGGGGATGAGTTGAAGAATGCACCATGTGATTGACCTATAAGTGAGTAAAAATGAATAAATTACCAATTAGAGTAAAAATAATAATATTTATACAAATAAAAAATAATAATAGTAATGTCAATAAAATTATTAATTTTTGGAGGAAACCAACCAGCTTGATGCGGAACAAAACCACCAGGAGCCATCGATGAAATCGGAGCTGCAGCAATTCCAGGTGACGCCAATACGAACAAAACTAAGTTGGAACCCTGTTCAACCTCCTCCTCGGTGTTTGATGAACCTGATGTTGGTATATCATCTTCATCATCATCTTCATCTGACTCGTCCTCCATCTCGCTCGCCCAATCTTCATCTTCGTCATCTGCATTTGACCCAAGGTTTACCGGCATATTTCGCTGCTCAAAATTACTACCCAATGACGGCACAGGGAATGTGGAAGTGCCCGCATCATTAACAACAACGTACAACTCAAGTGTCGACATCCAGGGATTTTCGATTAAACCATTCAGCATGCACTCCACATCTCGATCATCAGCAATTTCAACAAGAATATATTTCACCGGGTTGCCACATATCATATATCTTGTCACAATTTTTGAAACTGATTGATTTGGTTGCATCCTTAACTTCGAGTGAATCTTTGCTCTCAAATGTAACACCCTAGTTTTTACACATATGATTAATTATTTTATTTGGATGTTTATGTTTATTTTGTTATGTGGTTTAGTTTGAGTAATTAAATTACTCTCTTCAAATTATTTTATTGGGTGCGTTAGCACTGACTTATTTCAATGAATGCACGCTTACTAGACAATAATTTACGTTATTGTCACTATTATTACCGGTACAAAAAAATGTTTTAAATAATGTGATTAAGAGAAAATCATTTTCATATTTTCATCCTATTTAATTTTAGAGTTGAAAATAAACTGGTTTGACCTTAATTGGAGATTAAATTTTGGACCGAGTATTTTCTTAGTTGATCAGTTCAACTATTAATCTTTACTCTAATTTGAATTTTGAAATCATATATTTATCAATCTTTATTTTTAGATTCAAAAAGTAAAAACATGTTTATTTTAGGCTTAATATTTATCACTCATTTTGTACCCACTAATACAAAAAAAACAGATTTTCTCTCTCCTCCCTCACTTATTAAAGTCGAACTCCCCCCTTTTCACTATTTTCTTTCTTTTTTTTCCTGATGTCTTCTTCTTCTTCTTCCTCCCTCCAACTCAAGTCCTCCACCTTCCTTTCCTTCAACCTTGCTCAGCCCAGATCGCGCCGCCGCCCAGCCCAGCCGGCCGCTCGATCGCCGTACGAGGAGGAGACGGTCACGTCTCGCGTCCCAGCATACGTCGTCGGAACAGCGAAGCCGAGCCGTCGTGTCCTGCGTCGAACCGTCGTCACCTGGCCATGGTAAGCGCCGTTCATGGTGGTTTCACCACCCTAGAGTATTAGATCTTCATTTCTCCTTCTCATATGATTCCTTTCATCTCTTTTTACTATGGTTGATGTAGAACCACCTTGAACCACCGTTTGCCGCCGCTGTCGCCGGAGCCACCGCAACCCAGTTTGGCCCGGTTTCCTCTCCTCTTCATCTTGGGTAAGTGTTTACCCCTAATCTCTTCTAGATTGAAAATCCCCAAATTGATTTTGAAACCCTAACCCTAACCCTTTGATTTCAGATTTTAATCTTAAAATTAAACCTTGTTTTATGAAATTGGGACTGTGAATTAGTGTTTCCCTAAACCACGTTTGGCCCGGAGCCACCGCAACCACGTTTGGCCCGGTTTCCTCTCCTCTTCATCTTAGGTAAGTGTTTACCCCTAATCTCTTCTAGATTGAAAATCTCCAAATTGATTTTGAAACCCTAACCCTAACCCTTTGATTTCAGATTTTAATCTTAAAATTAAACCTTGTTTTATGAAATTGAGACTGTGAATTAGTGTTTCCCTAAACCAATTTCATTATTCTTTAGTTAAATGAGTTTTCCCCAAATTGTATTTTTTTATTTGAATTTGGTTATGTTTTTGTGAAATTAATTATGATTTAGTGCAATTAGGACTCTTAATTGATGATTCCCAAGTTCTCTTTCATGATCCTTTAATCAAAACAAAGTTTCCTCAAAGGGTATTGTGAAGCGTAAGCTTCAAACATGTTTTTCTTTGAAAATAACCTTGTTTGGTAATAAGATTAAGTGTTTAGATCAAATTAGAATGTGTGTTTGATCATGTGTAATTGATTTCTTGATTTCTGGTTGTTGCGCATTGTTGGTTTCCCTCTCTGAGACATTTGACACGGCTATGCTTGCTTGATGGAGTAAATATGAGCTAACGTGAGCATTAAGACGAGGATCATTTACTTGTCTGCAAAGGTAAGGGGAGCTTACCTGAGGGATTTTTCTCAATAACCATTTGCTTTTAGTGTAGTCTGTATAATTTATGTGGTTGTGGTTATCTGTTTATGTTGTTTACGTTGTGTTGTTTATCTGTGTATCGGTGTTTGATCTGCTTTTGATTTATTTGATTATCTGCAGTTGTATATTATATTGCTATGATGCATGATCTGCCTGGTGATATAATTCTGATAATTGTTGTTGAATGTTGTTTGTGAGTGTTGTTTGAGAAGCCTGACAGTGGTCAGTGCACAACCGATTAATCAGATAAAAGCTTTAATAAGTTGTGAAAAGATAATATTCAATGTTTTATGGGAAATGTTGGAATATAATAGTGGTGGAAAATATTGTTGGGAAAAATAATGAGTTTTGAGAAATATTATTATTTTAATGATTTAGTAATAAAAAAATGAATTATGAGTCACAATGAGAGCGAAATCGTGAAAATATTTTATGAAATTAATTGTTGAAAATAAGTTAATTATGATCTTAGAAAATTATTTAGGTGGAAAAAGCTCAGTTTTGGCTTAAAAAGCCTTAAAAGTGATAATTGACGGTAAATTTGGAAAAGTGTCGATGGCAAGAATCTTGAAACGGAAATTCGTATTTTAAGTAAGTTTAAAATCTCAAGTGACTCACTTTGTGAAAACTAAGTTTTAGTATTTAAAGACTTTATTGAAGAATTTTCCATGTGAAAAGATTCTCCGAAAACAAAATTAATTCAACCGTGTTGAAAGTGGTATTGAACTTAGTAACCGAGACGTCGGGGTACTAAGGTTCTTTGTTGTTATGGACTTGGGGTCCTTTGGACTTTGAGGTCCTGTAGACTTGGTGTATACTGTATACGTTGTGTATACTGCGTTTAAACATTTAAGATGTTTTCTATTACCACGAACCTAAGACTGATTGCAAGGTCGAGAGGTGTCGTGATTGAGCACTCGGACTGTGAGGTCCTGTGTTTTAATGAAAGTTTTAAAGATGTTAAAACTGTGTGAGTCGTAAGCCATTTTGAGCTTCGACAAAGAAAGATCGAACACAAAGAAAAACGTCAAGAACAGAGTGTTTTTGCATGCATTTGGCGGCGTGCACGTGTTGCGCCTGCGTGCTCGTATTACGGCCGTGTGTGCCCGGTGTTACGGCTGTGTGCCCGAATTTTGGCCGTGCTCTGTGTGATGTTGTCTGTGACTGCGTGTCTGTAACTATCGAGTTTGATCAACTCATCACGACGTTGGAGGCATCTCATGAGATTAGGTGTGAATGTTTAGATGATGTATAGAAGTGTTCATGCATAGTTTTCCAACGATGATGTTTGGGGTGTGAAACCCATTGATAAACTGTACGCTATAATTTGGATGCTTATGTTGTTATGAACATGAAATTATGCATGTGCCTTCTTTTGTGTCGTGCATTTAGTTATTGTGTTAAATCCATATATTGGCGTCTCACCCTTACAGATATATCAGGTTTCTTCTGGTTCGCTATCGTACCCTAGATACTTTAGTACATATGGTGCAGAGGAGTCTTCCTAAGTCACTCAGAGACTTAGATCTGGTTGTTTGATGAAGTACTTGATCAGGGAATGATCACGTGAGTTTTTCTCAGGAATAACTTTTAGAATAACCAGCTTAGGGTTTGAGACTTAGATTATTTTTGATAGTATGTATGAGTATGGCTCAGAGAGCCTTTATTTTAAAATGGAATGTTTATGGCTCGGAGAGCATATCTTTTGAATGAAAATGTAATTATTTTAGCAGGTGTTCTTTTACCTGGGATGTCCGAATTACAGAGGAGACTCTGTCGAATTTTTCGTAAAAATACTAGCTTTTATTCAAGTATATTCTTTAAATTAAATAGGCTTGCCAGGCTATGATAGTAAGTCTGGGTGCCGATCAGGGCTTAGGTGTGGAGTCGTGACAAAAAAATTTATACCCAGTTTCAGACACTTATGTACTTATATAAATTATTTCCGAAAGCACCAGCAAATTATCTTTTTAATTTAAATTCCGCATGTGTTACGTAGTAATGCCCAAGGGGGGTGTTACAAAGTGGTATCAGAGCTAGTCGAGTATTTCGGGATCTTTGGGGAGTAGGTCTGTTAAGTTTTTGTTGTGTGATCTCTGGTTGGTTCTTGTTTGAATTGTTTCTGGTTGAAGCAATATGTGTTGACGCACAAGTATATGTTTCTTGATGGCTTTCCAAGGGTTTTATGTCCTGGGAGACCATGGATCTTGAATGTCACTTGGGTTTGAATATGACATTCGATTATCCTTGCGAATCGTGTCAGACATTCGAAACAAGGTGCTTGTGTAAAGGGTTTTTCCGGGAGTGTTCCCTGAAAATATTCTAGGTTTATAGTTAGCAAAGGACATTGATTTTAGATTGATCTAGCTTTTGGATTCGGTCAGATCTCTGTCGCTTTGTGTAGGATGTTGCCTACAAAGTTAAAACGAGTTAGACGACTCGATTCAACTGAAAGATTGGTGGTCTGAACCGTGTGTTAGACCGAGTGTTTTCCTTGTGAAGCACCAATGTTGTGTGAAGGCTCGTGTCACCGTGTGGATTTCTGACAACTAAGTAAAAGGACGAATTATGAACAAGTATTCTCGGACGTTGATTTGGTAAATCTATTTCGAGGAGTTTTCGACTACTCAAAGATCGACTTGAAGATGAGTTATTACCAGATTGGAGTAATGACCTATCTAAGATTTTGCGTCGTCAACTCAGTATTTGAAGAAAGATCAACCCTTAGTATGTTTGATCGATTGATTAAGTTGTCCAGGATCGTACCCAATTCGAGTGGATTTTCGATCTTGGGTGAGTGTCTCATGATTAAGGAACTCTTCTCTGTATCCTTTGATTCTCTTGTATTTGTTAGTTGACATTTATTTCTCAAATCCTATGATTGTATTAGATAATCACAACGGCGAAGTTTGAGTGGGTCAGACAAATTTTCTGATTTTAATTTGAAATCTGTCAAGACTCATGGATTAGTTATGCTAATCCATAAATTTCCAGTTATTCATTTCTCTGTTTGTTAGAAGTCGTACCCGCACTTCTAAATAATCTTCGATGTATTAGACATGTGAGTGAATTGATTTAACGGAATCCATTGGTCTGGATACTTTCACATTTTGTTGAGAGAAGTGGTTATGACTATTTCTTGAGTTATAACACAAATAATTTCGTGATAGCAGAAGTTTCTTGGTGAAACTTAGTTTCGTCACTTCTATTTTTGGTAGAGGTGAAAGTCATCATTTTGTAAAATTCTTTGTACTAAGAATGAGAATTAATCCTCTTTGGATTAGACATTATTAACCCCTTGAATTCCTTAAATCCGTTGGAAGATTCTTGTGGAAGAATGTACTTTATTAGATTCATGTTTGTAAATGTGTATTGATCATGCATTTTTACACCCACGAACCTGATGGAATGATCTTTTTCCATACTGGATGTTCCTGTATCCTTCAAATTAATGAAATTTTTTTCTATGCTTATGTGAAAGTGAAATCAAGAAAAATTTTCTTTTCTTGAGAAATTCTTTTATGATCACCAAGGTCATGTCTTATTGCAGTTCGAACGCACTTGTCGTCGTTGATCATCTTAGTCCTATGTATTCTCCAAATGTCGTCGATGTGTGACCTATCTCATCAGTCATGAGTTGGGTATCTCCACATCAAGATGTACAATTGAAACCTTCCTTGTTAAGATGTTGACATTCCTTCAATCCTTGTTATGAGTTTGCCGAAGACTTACACGAGTTTTGTTTGAATTCAATTGAGCGTGGATCGAGTGGTGAACTCTACGCCTTTCTTACAAGTTAAAATCCACTATGCAGTGTTAGTGAACCGAATAATGTATTAGAAGATTGTTCAGACTTCATGGAGTATCTTCAAGTGTCGTCTCAGATGAAAAACAGAAGTTTATCAACTTGTGTCGGTTAAGTTTGCTTTAAGTGTTGAGGACTAAGTTGAGGCTAAGTCCAACCGATCATCCTCAGCAGGATGGATAAGTAATGAGATGACCTATCCTTAGCAGGTTAGTTGGGAGAGAGTGTGGTACCTAGATTTTGTCATCTCTAAGGTAGGACAAACCAGAGTTGATAGGAGCTTCGTTAATGTATAGATGTGAATGGTACTATGAGGACCCTTAAGTTCAACATCATTGAGTGAGATGACTACAATGGACCTTATCATGATCGAGGCAGATATATCATTAAAGGAATTTAGAGTAGTGATCAACGTTTATGGTTAATGTTGACTTAGTGAGTCCGAGGATTAACGAAAAAAAATATATGGTAGTTTTCCTTAAGCTGAACGGAAATAGTAAAGAGGAGTTCTTGAGTGAAACTAAGTTGTTAGAAAAGTTTAAGAATTATGATTTTGTATAATTCAAACTGAAGTGATTCCTTTTGGTTGTAGTTGCATGAAGGAATGTAATCGTATTCTTTAAGATTGAAATGAATGACTATGATATAATTTGGAGTGGTGGAATATGTTCAAAGGAAACTAAGACAACAATTGTATACTTTGAGTTGAAGGTTGATGTATGATGGGGTAAAGTTAGTGTTGAACTTGATGTTTGTCGTGAGGGTAAGGTGTTGAAGAAGTTTTGCCAGCGGACTAATTTTGAGGCAAGAAGTGAGTAAGTTTTGATTGTGTCTTTCGAGTGTAATAAGCTATGGCGAAATGTTTATAATCTTTGAGGTCTTATTTTGGTAAATATGTGGTTGATGATCCATAGTGGAAACTGGACATTTTAAATCCAAGATTGCCATTGGGGAGTGTCCACCTGGATTTCTTGGCTTTGCTTTGGTGCAACTCCTAGGGGTAATGGCCTCAGAGAAACTCTGTTTTATAATCTCTTTTCTCGGCTGCAAATATATAAGATAAGGGCAGATATGATACCAGCACTTCCTTGTATAAGTGATAGGGCCCTGTCTTTTGATGGAGGAATTGTTAGGAGTTGTGTATTTTCCCTAGGAAATAGGGTAGATGTGTATGGGAAATTTCTTAAACCAGGGATAGTAACGGGGCTTGAGAACCAAATTGAAAATGAGAGGCAAATGAAGGATATGAAATCGAAGTAGGCAATAGATTCTGGAGGAATTAAGAAGGGAACGAACTATGTTAGGTGTGGTAAGTTCAATTTCAGTAAGAATCGATCCTGTTATTAGATGAAAGGAATGAAGCGACGAGAATACAGAGTAAGATTTTAGGGTCAAAGTGTGATTACAAAATCCTGTTTAGTTTCGAGCTACGAAATTTCGAGGACGAATTTTTTTTTAAGAGGGGTAGTAATGTAACACCCTAGTTTTTACACATATGATTAATTATTTTATTTGGATGTTTATGTTTATTTTGTTATGTGGTTTAGTTTGAGTAATTAAATTACTCTCTTCAAATTATTTTATTGGGTGCGTTAGCACTAACTTATTTCAGTGAATGCACGCTTACTAGACAATAATTTACGTTATTGTCACTATTATTACCGGTACAGAAAAATGTTTTAAATAATGTGATTAAGAGTAAAGCATTTTCATATTTTCATCCTATTTAATTTTAGAGTTGAAAATAAACTAGTTTGACCTTAATTGGAGATTAAATTTTGGACCGAGTATTTTCTTAGTTGATCAGTTCAACTATTAATCTTTACTCTAATTTGAATTTTGAAATCATATATTTATCAATATTTATTTTTAGATTCAAAAAGTAAAAACATGTTTATTTTAGGCTTAATATTTATCACTCATTTTGTACCCACTAATACAAAAAAACCAGATTTCTCTCTCCTCCCTCTCTTATTAACGTCGAACTCCCTCCCCCTTCACTATTTTCTTTCTTTCTTTTCCTGATGTCTTCTTCTTCTTCTTCCTCCCTCCAACTCAAGTCCTCCACCTTCCTTTCCTTCAACCTTGCTCCGCCCAGCCCAGCCCAGCCGGCCGCTCGACCGCCGCACAAGGAGGAGACTGTCACGTCTCGCGTCCCTGCACGCGTCGTCGGAACAGCGAAGCCGAGCCATCGTGTCCTACGTCGAACCGCCGTCACCTCGCCATGGTAAGCGCCGTTCATGGTGGTTTCACCACCCTAGAGTATTAGATCTTCATTTCTCCTTCTCCTATGATTCCTTTCATCTCTTTTTACTATGGTTGATGTAGAACCACCTTGAACCACCGTTTGCCGCCGCTGTCGCCGGAGTCACCACAACCACGTTTGGCTCGGTTTCCTCTCCTCTTCATCTTGGGTAAGTGTTTACCCCTAGTCTCTTCTAGATTGAAAATCCCCAAATTGATTTTGAAACCCTAACCCTAACCCTTTGATTTCAGATTTTAATCTTAAAATTAAACCTTGTTTTATGAAATTGGGACTGTGAATTAGTGTTTCCCTAAACCAATTTCATTATTCTTTAGTTAAATGAGTTTTCCCCAAATTGTATTTAGGGGCCCTAAACCCAATTTGATTTTATTTGAATTTGGTTATGTTTTTGTGAAATTAATTATGATTTAGTGCAACTAGGACTCTTAATTGATGATTCCCAAGTTCTCTTTCATGATCCTTTAATCAAAACAAAGTTTCCTCAAAGGGTATTGTGAAGCGTAAGCTCCAAACATGAGTTTCTTTGAAAATAATCTTGTTTGGTAATAAGATTAAGTGTTTAGATCAAATTAGAATGTGTGTTTGATCATGTGTAATTGATTTCTTGATTTCTGGTTGTTGCGCGTTGTTGGTTTCCCTCTCTGAGACACTTGACACGGCTATGCTTGCTTGATGGAGTAAATATGAGCTAACGTGAGCATTAAGACGAGGATCCTTTACTTGTCTTCAAAGGTAAGGGGAGCTTACCTGAGGGATTTTTCTCAATAACCATTTGCTTTTAGTGTAGTCTGTATAATTTATGTGGTTGTGGTTATCTGTTTATGTTGTTTACGTTGTGTTGTTTATCTGTGTATCGGTGTTTGATCTGCTTTTGATTTATTTGATTATCTGCAGTTGTATATTATATTGCTATGATGCATGATCTGCTCGGTGATATAATTCGATAATTGTTGTTGAATGTTGTTTGTGAGTGTTGTTTGAGAAGCTGACGAATGGTCGATCGCACAACCGATTAATCAGATAAAAGCTTTAATAAGTTGTGAAAAGATAATATTCAATGTTTTATGGGAAATGTTGGAATATAATAGTGGTGGAAAATATTGTTTGGAAAAATAATGAGTTTTGAGAAATATTATTATTTTAATGATTTAGTAATAAAAAAATGAATTATGAGTCACAATGAGAGCGAAATCGTGAAAATATTTTATGAAATTAATTGTTGAAAATAAGTTAATTATGATCTTAGAAAATTATTTAAGTGGAAAAAGCTCAGTTTTGGCTTATAAAGCCTTAAAAGTGATAATTGACGGTAAATTTGGAAAAGTGTCGATGGCAAGAATCTTGAAACGGAAATTCGTATTTTAAGTAAGTTTAAAATCTCAAGTGACTCACTTTGTGAAAACTAAGTTTTAGTATTTAAAGACTTTATTGAAGAATTTTCCATGTGAAAAGATTCTCCGAAAACAAAATTAATTCAACCGTGTTGAAAGTGGTATTGAACTTAGTAACCGAGACGTCGGGGTACTAAGGTTCTTTGTTGTTATGGACTTGGGGTCCTTTGGACTTTGAGGTCCTGTAGACTTGGTGTATACTGTATACGTTGTGTATACTGCGTTTAAACATTTAAGATGTTTTCTATTACCACGAACCTAAGACTGATTGCAAGGTCGAGAGGTGTCGTGATTGAGCACTCGGACTGTGAGGTCCTGTGTTTTAATGAAAGTTTTAAAGATGTTAAAACTGTGTGAGTCGTAAGCCATTTTGAGCTTCGACAAAGAAAGATCGAACACAAAGAAAAACGTCAAGAACAGAGTGTTTTTGCATGCATTTGGCAGACGTGCCTGTGTTCTGGCTGCGTGCCTGTATTACAGGCGTGTGCCGGTGTTAGCTGTGTGCCTGCTGTGGTCGAGTGTCCGTGGATCGCGTGTGCGTGGATCGCGCGTGTCAGAATTATCGAGTTTGATCAACTCATCACGACGTTGGAGGCATCTCATGAGATTAGGTGTGAATGTTTAGATGATGTATAGAAGTGTTCATGCATAGTTTTCCAACGATGATGTTTGGGGTGTGAAACCCATTGATAAACTGTACGCTATAATTTGGATGCTTATGTTGTTATGAACATGAAATTATGCATGTGCCTTCTTTTGTGTCGTGCATTTAGTTATTGTGTTAAATCCATATATTGGCGTCTCACCCTTACAGATATATCAGGTTTCTTCTGGTTCGCTATCGTACCCTAGATACTTTAGTACATATGGTGCAGAGGAGTCTTCCTAAGTCACTCAGAGACTTAGATCTGGTTGTTTGATGAAGTACTTGATCGGGGAATGATCACGTGAGTTTTTCTCAGGAATAACTTTTAGAATGACCAGCTTAGGGTTTGAGACTTAGATTATTTTTGATAGTATGTATGAGTATGGCTCAGAGAGCCTTTATTTTAAAATGGAATGTTTATGGCTCGGAGAGCATATCTTTTGAATAAAAATGTAATTATTTTAGCAGGTATTCTTTTACCTGGGATGTCCGAATTACAGAGGAGACTCTGTCGAAATTTTCGTAAAAATACTAGCTTTTATTCAAGTATATTCTTTAAATTAAATAGGCTTGCCAGGCTATGATAGTAAGTCTGGGTGCCGATCAGGGCTTAGGTGTGGAGTCGTGACAAAAAAATTTATACCCAATTTCTGACACTTATGTACTTATATAAATTATTTCCGAAAGCACCAGCAAATTATCTTTTTAATTTAAATTCCGCATGTGTTACGTATTAATGCCCAAGGGGGGTGTTACATCAAACGCTCGTACCGGATGCCATGTTTTATTTGCACAATTTTCTTGGTCCCCTTCAAATGTAATTCCTTCTGGTCCATCGAAGACTCTCCCGTTCAAGTATACAAATACTGCAACTTGGCTCATGACGTTTGCCCTACAATAATATCAAATACATAAAAATAACCCATAAATTTACAATTTCTAATAATAACAATATTAAAAATACACAACAACAAATACAAATAATGGTATTAATAATATTAACATCATATATAATATTAAATATGTAAACTTAAAAATAACATTAATATAACAACATTATTACCACAAAATAAAAATAATAACAATAACTCATAAATTCACAATTTATAATAATATTAATATTACAAAATAAAATTAATTACCAATTACTAATAATAAATACCGGTACTAATAAAAGTAATATTACTATTATATTATAATAAAAAAATAAACTTAATAATTAAAAGAAAGTAGCAAATAATACCACAAGATGCAACAAAAAAAATCCCCTAATAACGAGTAGCAAATAATATCACAAGAGGCATAAAAAAAATAATAGCAATAACAATTTACACCAATAAATATTCATCAATTATTATAGTAGTAAAACAAAATTTTACCTTGTAAGAATTAAAAGAAAGTTACCTGTTATTTTAAAGGAACACTGCTACAAAAAAAAAAAATATACTATGAGTATAGGGAGTAACGATGACATTAATGATAAAGTATCTATTTAAAACAACAAGTGGCAATAAAAAAACCCACTAATAACAAGTAGCAAATAATATCACAAGAGGCATAACAAAATAATAGCAATAACATTTACACCAATAAATATTCATCAATTATTACAGTAGTAAAAAAAAAATTTACCTTGTAAGAATTAAAAGAAAGTTACCTGTAATTTTAAAGGAACACTGCTACAAAAAAAAATTATACTATAAGTATAGGGAGTAACGATGACATTAATGATAACGTATCTATTTAAAATAACAAGCAACAATAAAATAAATACCCTAATAACAAGTAGCAAATAATATCACAAGTAGTAAATAAAATTTCCTACTGATACCTATTTATAGGAGGAGGAGTGGTCTCTGCTTTTGGGGCGCCCTACAGTGCCACGTGGCGCATTGCAGGGGAGGCGCCACTACGGATGACGCCTTTTTTGTCTTTAATTTTTTTTTAATCATGGTAGGCGCCAGTGGCGCCTTTGACCCGTCATGGTGAAAAAAATAAAAGATGCCACGTGTCCAAAAAGATCCCCTATTGATCAATAGTTTCAGAATAACCCTAAACTGGTAAATAGTTTCTAAAAGGAACCCATTTTGATCAAAAAGCCAAAGAGTAGTTCACCATAAATATGTTTAATATCCACTGCCTGCCCATTAGTTTAGACGAGAAGAGGGAGTTGTAGGAAAATAGAGGCACGCAATGAGAGAGAGAAAAGCAGAGGTGAGGATTATTCAAAAAAAAAAAAAGAAGAAGGAAAGGAGCAAAGAGTGAAATAGAGAGGGAAATCACATGGATATTAATTAGAACTACGAATCATCAAAGAAAGAAATACTAACATGGTTGTATTTGTTCATTCTTGGTTTAAACTTCTGAAATTGGGGTATCTCTATTCACCTTTCCACTATTATTTTAAAAACATTCTTTTTACTTTTCTGACTCTGAGTTGTGTCACTTTATGAAGCATGTTCTTTTGTTTCTTTTATTTTATATGCATCTGATTATTTAAAGTCTGAAGTAAATATACAATTTGTTCTATGAGAATTGTTTTAACCCATAATTTAGTTTATGACAAATGAAAAATCTCTCAATTTAGTTCCTAATAACCTTAAATGTCCGTTATAATAGTTACTAATAGGAACTAATATATCCTTAAATTAACTCATGAAAATGGCTAATTGACATTTGACATTGTTTGTGATCAAGATGAGAGTTTTCTAATAATTACTTCAATTGTTTTGGTTGGATCAAGAAGATCAATTGTTTGTAGGTCTTTGACAAAGAAGTTTTTTTTTTTTTGGTTGTAGTCTTCGCAATACTTGAATAGTCTAGTTTTGAGCAAGATCAACCACATCCACGAGTTGTGTGGCTAAGTTATTTACGAACTTATTCTGAAGTAAGCATTGCTTAATTTGTTTCTTTCATCTTGTATATATTTGCAAACTATAAGTTGCAGACCTTATTTTGATCATTCAATGCAAATTTGGATTCGTTGGACTGAGAATCCTTATCTTACACAAACTTTCTAAGCCTTGCTTTGTGTGTTTTTATAAACAGATAATGTCTTGGAAAAAAACCATAGTTTAGCTTAAAGGCAACTCTTTCGTGATGTGGATAATATTCCTACGTACAGGTGAAACTATATAACATAGCCAAATATTCTTTCATAATTATAAGAATGCAATTGGATGTTTAGCTTCTTTTAAAAAAGAAAAGAAAAAGATACACTTTGAAGCATGAGGGAGGGACTGGTTTGAAATTTTATACTCGTACAAGAGAATACTAATTCATGAGTCCATTTATATATGAAAAATTGCATATCCAAAGATTTAGTATTAAACTAGAAATCAAACCATCGGGTGCTATTTTATTAAAGTTTATATTAACAATTAAACACTGCCACCAATTAGCACGTGGTCTATCAGTCGTATTTGTTACATTTGTAAAACTACAACAATTACAAAGAAGAATATTGTAACACCGCCTCCGCACTACATCTCAACTGGTTACGAAATTTAAAATAAAATAAATAATGTTGGTTACTTTCGGAAAATAATTTATATAAGTGCTTAAGCATCAGAAAAATGGGTATAAAATTTTTCCTACGATTGTGGTAAAACTCAAACATATTTTAAAGTAGTAACACCACATTTTCACATATCACTGTATAGATTCTGGTCATGTACATAAAAGTCTGCAGTAGCATACAAGTTTTTCTGAAAATATTTACTTAAACAAATATACATGACCAAAAGGAAAAGTCTTAGATTACCGTTCAAAAGAAAGGCTCTCCAAGCCATATACATACTATCATCAAAAGCAAAAACACCTCAAGAGCCTAAGTTGGTCGCTTTACAAGACATCCACCGAGAATGACCTCTATGGTCTCTCATCTACACAAGTCCTCTTCAAAGATCAGGTCCAATGTCCCCGAATGTAGTAGGGTACTCCTCAGCAATATCTATATCCACGTACCAAGATACAACAACAAAACCAAGAACATAATATATTGCAATGGTGAGATACCGACATGTTAGTTTATCACAGTAGTCACATACGTGACACACAAATCAACAACATATGACAACAACGACATGTAAAACAATATAATCCATAGTCATAATATCAATGATATTTAAAACAAGGTATTCATAACCAACAACCATCGTAGGTTTATAAAAATGCATGACACTTCACAAATCCACTTTCTATTTCGTAATCTCCGGAGAGTCTACTACCGACGTCGTCACAAAAGACACTACTAGAGCTACTACAATAGTAACTCTCGAACTAAGCCATTTTCCTCTTCCAAGAGAAAAACTTGATCTACGAACTATCGATAGTCTGGAAGACGTCCACTAGAAAATCCAACATAACGTCCACATGCTCGAACTTCAATCTCTACGATGCGTTGGTCAAGTGACATATTGACGTCTCAATCTTCTCAAAAGAATACAGAAGACACATAGCTAGCCGACATAGGCAATATAAAAATAAGGAGGTGAGATTTCCATTTATCTTACACATAAGACAGACATGCAGTGGTACGACTCTCAGGTACGTACAATTAACAATTATCAATCATATCTACACTCATAACAAACCAATAATGTTTCACAGAAACATGACCACAACACCGCGTTTTCCTATATAGAAGACATCTAAAACTTGAGGAATGACTTCTGAATTCCTATACAATGATTTTATGAACAGTCGGAGAGAGTGGTTCGGAGGATTGTTCCGGAGGTACCAGCCTTGGGTAATAAAGAATGCGTCAATAGTAGAGGGCGTTTACGTCATAGGCTTTTTCGGGAACATCCTACACTACCAGAAAACACGTAGTGTCTAGTCGAGTATGTCGGTGCATAGCAATATCATCACACCACAGAGGAGCTACCAACTGGGCCTATGTGAGTATTTCATACCCCGACACCCCCTATAATAAGCAAGATTCACCACTACGGAATTCACACCGGCATTAAAGTGTTAGCTCTTCTCCTAGGCACAACGGCCTTATAGAACATAGTTTCACTATGTGTTTAGGCAAAATTACCTGAAAATGCGTTCTTCTTGTCTTTCCATCGGATGACATCTTGATTCCATCGGAATTCTTTCACGTTTAAGTCCGAATTACGGTACTTAACATCAAGCTAAAGTTCTCAAGCAACCATTCATCTTTGTGTAAAGATATCTTAAAACACTTGATTAAAAGTCCTAACGTATTATGAGATTGGAACACAAGTCCAATTATTTATTTCTCTGTACTTTTCTAATTGAGCCTTTTTCTTTGGCTTTCAAGAAAACAAATCATTATATGTCCATTAAATTTTATGGAATATGGATAATGAATTATCCATACTTTATGACATAAGGTCGTGTTCCACCCCACATCATAAATTATTACGTTCGTATTTTCACTAAGTCGTTCTTGACTTAGGTTTTTGCATTTTACAGTAAAAACTCGTTTTGGAAGACTAAAATCCTTTTGGCTTAAAACCAAAACCTTTAGATAAAAGAAAATCAATTTTCAAGAATAATTTCCATCAAAGATACATAGGTATCAGTTTCTCGAAACATTTTCTCGAAAATCCTTAAAAACGTTTAACGACGTTTTCGCCGCTTTTTATTGAATTTAGGCCCAAAAGCCATATTTTTGAAAACCTGGTTCTTCACCTCAAATGTATTACTCTCCTAAGTTATATTACTCATATGAAAATTTTGAAACACTGATTTTACATCTAAATTTCCATTTATACAAAATTTCTGAGAATTTGACCGAACGTCGTTAATTTTGTAAATCGCGTAAATCATTTTTCAATGATTTTACACTCTAAAAGTCCAAAACTCATTTTGGAGTTTTAGAACTGTTTAATAGGTATCAAAAACAGTTTCTAACTGTCCAATTACATAAATATTCGAAAATTACATTTTAGTCCCTAAGCTTTCATTAATTACAAAAAGGTCCTTATTCACTTAAAACCTTGTAACTTTTTATTTATAACTTCAAATCACACCAAACCAACTTCTTTAGAAATATTTTTCTGTTGCCCTCAAATTTCCAGAAATTACATTTCTGCCCCAAATATTTTACAATAATTGCAACAAGGTCCTTGTTTACAAAAAAAGGTTATACCTTTTTATGTATTAATCCAATTAACACCAAACCAATTTCTATGGTTTTGTCTCATCAAGGACTACAATTTTAACATACAAGAATATGAATTTCAGTGCAGCCACTTAAATTCTCAGAAATTGCATTTTAGTCCCTAACGACTCAAATTCATATCTTTCAATATACACATCCAAGTCAATCCAAACCAATTTCTATACTCTTATATATTCATTCAATCCTCATAAAAATTATTCAAACAATTTAACTCCATATGGAACCCATTTAACCAGTCAAGGCCGAATGGCTAAAGGATGATCGTGTTAGGCATCACCCAAATCCTCCAAGAGGATCACACACATATGCAAATAAATATACAAATTTCATACATAGGAATTACAAGACCACATATACACTAAATAAACCATCAACATATCTACATTAAGGTAGGATAGTGGTAATCTCCCCCACACCTCTTATAGATCACTTGACGATCAAACAAAAGCAAGTCAAACCAAGCAAGGTAGTCCATGGTTTTGTCCACCAAAACGTATCCATTATCAATCAACAAGAAACAAGTTAAAGAATGAAGAAAATCCTACTTAACCCATTGATCATTGGTTCGGCCAACTCAATAAAAAATAGCTAGGAATCTCTAAATTTTTCAAGCTCTTGGATGATGAATACAGAAGTCATATGAAGATCATAGAAATTGATCTCACATTAAAATGATTTTTCTATGATTTTCTAGAATTATTTGAAAAACTAGATCTAGGAATTTGAACTTAAAGAAAACTTGAGATTGGAAGAAATTTTGGGAAGAGAGATGAAGGTATGATCATGGATCATAAGTCTATACCTTCACAATTTGAAGAAATGAACAAGATCTTAGACCTTCTTTGAAAATCAAGAGAAAGAACTTAGTGCTTTTGTGAGTATAAAAGTATAAGAACATGAACACTTGTGAAGGAGCAAAAATGAAATGGATGTGGCCTTTTATAGGAGGTGAGGCTGCACGAAATTGGCCTAAAATGAGGAGAATAAATTGATTGTTTAATGGTAAATGGTAACCATGATGAGTATTAACCAAAGCTTGGTTAGATTAGACTATGAAAATACTATACTTTAATATGGCTAGTTTCATGAATCATCAAGCTATGTAATTTTGTGTGGTGAAGGTGTTCCTCGGAGAATTCAATTTGAAATTGTCTAGTGAACCATGGTTGAATTAACCAAACATAGGTTAGGTTAACCTTGGGGTAATTTGGTCATTTCACTTGAAGTCATCATGATAAATGAGTGGTTATGGTGAGTAGGAGGTGTGGCTAAATTGTGACCACATGTGGGGAAGAAGAAGCAAATTTGATAATATCTTGCCTTAATCACGGTTGTCATTTAACTAGGATGGTTAGGTTAGGGGTATTTTAGCCTTTTCACATTTACTTGTCATAAATGCATATTAATGACTATGGTGAGTCATTATGGTGACTCATCATCCTATTGAGTCATCATGGATGACTCGTCGTTCTGTTCTCCCGGTATATCTCTGCACATTCGTGTCTGGTTCCGTTGTTTACCCGATTAAGGTTTTTGAGAGAAAGATGATGAAATGAAATCAAAATGAAATGAGTTTGGTTTAGTGGAGGGGCTGCACGAAATTAAGTAATTTTAGAGGGTATTTTGGACAAAATTCACTTAGAAATACTCTTGAAATTTCACTTAAAGACCAAGGGCATTTTGGTCTTTTCACTAGAATAAATATCATGATATTTTGGTATCATAATTATGCTTCATAAATGCTAGGTGAGTCACCCATGTGACTCACCACCCTAGGTGGCAAGATGTCCCATCATCAAGTGCTCGGTTTTGTCTCTGCACATCAGTTCTCGACTCCGTCGATTAGCCATTTGTTGATGATATGCCCGAATGGAGTATAATAACTTATTTATTTTGAAAATTATCAAAATAACCAATATTGTAGGAAAAATAATATAAACCTAAAACGTTTCGTTCACGAGTCCAAATTAGGTTTTCTGATCAGTAAACTTTTACGGTCAGTGAAAAACACAGACCGGGTTTCCTCTGAATTTTAAACCTACAATTTCACCGTAACTCTCTACGATAAAGTAGAGAATAAATATGATTTTGTTTTAATCAAAATCATTTTCTAGGTCTCGGATAAAAATATAAACAAATATATGTATATATTTACCGATATTAAAGAACAGTAAAAAATCGGGGTGTTACAATACTTCCCCTCTAAAAAGAATTTCGTCCCCGAAATTCAATCATATAAGGAAATTGAACACGAAACCCGTCCTTTTCTTTCGTGCTCAAGATTCAGAACATTCAAGTTTCTTAGAACATGATGTGAATTATTTCATAGATTAGACTGTCGCTCCTACTTATACTGTATTTACTAAACCACCTGATAAAACAAATCAGGTAAATCCCTTTTTAAACTCTCAAGACTCGAGGCACGCTCGAAGACTTTGAATGTCAATAGAATGAAATACACGAATTTCAGATAGATTTGGAAATTTGAATGATTCAAAACTTTGACTCCTATTTACGGTGGTGATTCTAACACATCGATGATAAATAAGAACTCAAAATTTGAACAAAGAATTTTCAAGAAGAGAAAATAATCTCTAGACTTTACTCTCTCAAGAAGAAATAAAGTAGAATGAATAGAAAAACAGCAGATATTCGTTATACAAAAAGTCTCTTTAATAGCTTCCTGAATGTAAAAATGCATTGTACAACCACATATTTACAAACGTGACCCTAATAAAGTCCCTTTCTCTACGAGAACTTCCTTCAAAAACCAAAATTTGAAGATGATAACTTTCTTAATTTCCAAGAGTCTAGATTTTAAATCAAAATTTATCTTGGTCTTTAAGAGAGCAACAATAATTATTTTGTGAATTCCCTCACTCGAGGTAACTCTGATTCATTTGGCATAAAAAAAATTTGGCGTGTATTGTCAAAATTTCATCTACCATAAAATTTATAACTTTTCACCCACAAGGGTAACAAGATATGATCTGCCAAAAGATTATTCAATTTTAAATTGCACTCATTTACTGAAAAAGCAAATGGTAGAGTTTACAAAACTCAATTTTCAACAACAAGGAGATATCCGAACAGATTTTCCCAACCAGTATGAGTTATCAAGAAACTATAAAGATAATTGCATTAAGGAATAATATAAGAATGCAATTCTGATTGTTCCGCATAAAACTTGGACAACAAAAGATGCGACGATAAAACTCAACCAACACAGACAGATGTTGGCGACATTACTTGCATGACTTTGGATTAGGACCGTTAACCATTATTGGAAATGGCAATTAATGCTGAATTTGTCACCATTAACTATATAAGTATCTGCCACACCCCATGCAGATTCATCACCATTCACCAGTCTCTGATTGTATTAAATCATCACTTACTGAAAGTTCATCCTTTAACCATATATGGCGTTCCTATTTCCAAAGCTTCTGTCCATGAAGCTCATACCATTTTGGTGGCTTCTTTTAATGTGCTTCTTTGGCTTCCTAGTCGCCTCTTCCCCTCAAAATGCTTCAGTTGCAGCAATGCAAGGCAGCGAAGCGAATGCTCTGTTGAAGTGGAAAGCTAGCCTTGACAACCAGAGCCAGGCGTTGCTCTCTTCATGGACCGGCAATAGTTCTTGCAATTGGGTGGGAATTGAATGTGATGAGTCCAAATCTGTCTTCAACATAAGTCTTCCAAGTTTTGGTCTAAGAGGTACGCTTCAAAATCTCGACTTCTTGTCACTTCCCAACATCCACAGTATGAATATAAGCAACAACTCATTTTATGGAACCATTCCCCCACAAATTGGGTTGCTATCCAATTTGGTCACTCTTGTCTTCTACACTAATCAATTCTCTGCCAGCATTCCCAAAAGCATCGGTAATTTGTCACTCTCACATCTTGATCTTACTGACAATCGTCTCTCGGGGACTATTCCAGCTGAGATAACACAATTGGTTAGTCTTACAGAACTTGGCATTAGCAGCTGCAATCTCACTGGATCTATCCTTATTTCAATAGGAAACTTGAGAAACCGCAAAACACTATATTTTTCCGAAAATGAGCTTTCTGGATCAATTCCTTCTACTATTGAAAACCTGACAGAGCTCAATGATCTAGAATTATCCTCAAATGAACTTTCTAGACCAATTCCTACCACCATAGGAAGCTTGAGAAAGCTCAAATATTTATATTTATCTGGAAATAAGCTTTTTGGACCAATTCCTCCCACTATTGGAAACTTGAAAAAGCTAATTGATCTTGAATTATCCTCAAATGGACTTTCTGGACCAATTCCTTCTACTATTGGAAACTTGACAAAGCTCGAAACATTATATTTTTCTGAAAATGAGCTTTCTGAACTGTACTGGCCGAGGTTACTAACCCGACCACCGAGCTCAAGTACCCGGCCCAGTCCGGAAATTAAAGATAATAAATCAAAGATCACTTAATTAAAGAAACAAGATATTGATATTTAATACTGATATTATCTAAAATAACCTTATCTGGTTAAAAGAGATAATATCCCTCAAATTAAGGAATCATATCTCAAAAGAGATATTAAGAGATAAATCAAATCTTTAATCCCTTAAATTTAGGAATCATATCTCAAAGGAGATATTAAGAAACAAATCAAATCTCTAAAAGATATTAAGAGATAAAACAAATCTCTAAAAGATATTAAGAGATAAAACAGATCTCCAAGAGATAGGGGAATCCCATTATAAAAGGAGGAGTACCCCTCATAAGAAACTCACTTTTGACTGAATCCTGGTAACTCTCCCTTAAGCGTATTAGAGGAACTAGCGTCGACCAAGAGACTCTCAGACAGTCCTTCCTCCCTAGTACTCATCCGATACAAAATTAAGGGATCGAGATCACCGTCCCACCAAGGGTAGAACTTAGAACTACGTCTGGCTTTGATTCCCACTGGGATACGTAGGACCGGAATATCAGATTCTGTCAAGCCAAATCCTAAAACAACCCCCTTGGTTTGACGTTCTATGGCGAGATTCCGGCAAAACGGATCTCGGCAGGAACATTTGGCGCCCACCGTGGGGCAAGGTAAAACTTTGCCCCGATCACTCAATCAACCACCGTCAGCCACCTTCCAAAAGCCACAGACACAAATTTTCCATAACGCAGAGAGAGGAAAAGAAAAGGATAAAAGAGACACAGCCAAACAAACCTTCTCCGTTCTCTCTCTTCCAGAACCCATAACATCATGGCTGACACCGTTGTCTCCACCACCGAAACCGAAAGCAGCGCCGAGGAAGAAGACTTCTTCGCCGCCTTAACATCGCCGCCTGAGTCAGTCCTCACTTCACGACTCTCGCAACCACCACCCACCACTCACTCAGCCCATCATCGCTACTAACAAACTAGAGAGCGCGAGCCTGAAGCGGACTCGGGTCTTATCTGAGTCGCCCCATTCCATTCTGAGCGGAATGGGAAGCTGGTCTGGTCGCAGCGCCTTCTCCGGCGAAGGAAGCCCAAACGGGTCCTCTTGTGTCCCGTCGCCGATGACGACGCCGTTTGGGGACAAAGACGACCCATGGGAGTGAGTTACGCAGACGCAGGCCAAGTCGCGAGGTTGAAGTATATCATTGAAACGCAGTCGTTGGTTTTCAGAACAAAACACCACTTGGTCTCCCTCATGCTTCTTTGTTCAACAACCAGACCTCTCAAGTGAGAAAGGAGCATGTTCTGAAACAACAGGTGTGGTTCTGTTTGGGGAAGACGGGCAAAGCCTAACAGGTTGGTTCAGCAACAGTTTTGGTGTGAGGGCGTGAAATGCACGTGCCCTTCTTCGTCGCCCCAATCCGCATGGACCCCCCAGCCCCAAAATCAACGAGTACAATGTGTGGATCCGAGACAAGACATTGGTTGCCTGGTAGATCTGGTGTAAAAAGGGGTTGTGGTGGAACTGGGGGGTTTTTACCTCGCCATAATGGTCACAATCCTACTGAATCTCGCAAGAAATCGGGTAGATCAACAGCTTCTGGGGGTGTCACCGAAACCTCAGGCTTTCCCCAATTTCTGGTGCCAGCAAAGAAATTGCATGACTCGAATGCAACCACGGATCTCGAATGCTTTGGCTACAGACTATGATGCATTGTTGGTTCGGAGAAATGCACTCCTCATGCAGGCTTTCTCCAAGTCAATGACCTTCACAATTCTCCTGGACTTGGCCATCGAATGTCGTTATTTTTCTCAGAGAACGGAAGAAGATATCTTACAAAGCTCGGCCAGCACAGCTCGGTTTAAGAGGGTTCAACCATATGGGCTTGAGGGAATGCCTAAATCAGAGGCCGCAAAATGCCCAGGTGATATTGTTCCTTAAATCTAGTTTAAAACTAATATGATTCGATATGTTTTGCTCCACGCATTTAATGTTGTGTTATGTAGCATCATATCATGTTATTTATTTGAGCAAAGTGATGCTCGGTTGATACCACTCCCAGAGCTCGACCATAGCAACTTCAGGGAATGCCTAGATCAGAGGCCGCAAAGTGCCCAGGTGATATTATTCCTTAAATCTAGCTTAAAACTAATATGATTCGATATGTTTTGGTATGTTTTGCTCCACGCCTTTAATGTTGTGTTATGTAGCATCATATCAAGTTATTTATTTGAGCAAAGTGATGCTCGGCTGATACCACTCCCAGAGTCACAAGATTTGCGGCTACAAAGTGATTGAGATCCGGCTCCCGAAAGATCAAGCTCTCCCTTGAAAATAAAATTCCATCGGCTTCAGCACTCAGACACCATACTTGACTCCTAAGCAGGAGATGAAGCCTAAGCAGGCACTTGACTCCTAAGCAAGAGGAAAAACTACTTGACTCCTAAGCAGGAGATAAAGCCTAAGCAGGCACTTGACTCCTAAGCAAGAGGAAAAACTACTTGACTCCTAAGCAGGAGATAAAGCCTAAGCAGGCACTCGGCTCCTAAGTAAGAGAAAAAACTACTCGGCTCCTAAGTAAGAGAAAAAACTACTCGGCTCCTAAGTAAGAGAAAGAACTACTCACACTCGGCTCCTAAGTAAGAGAAAAAACTACTCGGCTCCTAAGTAAGAGAAAAAACTACTCGGCTCCTAAGTAAGAGAAAAAACTACTCCTAAGTAGGAGAAAAAACTACTCGGCTCCTAAGTAAGAGAAAAAACTACTCATACTCGGCTCCTAAGTAAGAGAAAAAACTACTCATACTCGGCTCCTAAGTAAGAGAAAAAACTACTCACACTTGACTCCTAAGTAAGAGAAAAAACTACTCGACTAGAAAAAACTACTCGACTCCTAAGCAGGAGATAAAGCCTAAACAGGCACTCGACTTCTAAGCAAGAGCCACATTCGACCGATTAAGATCAAAGTGCCGAGCCTGTAAAGATGTATCAGGTAGCATTAATCAATCAAGGTTAACAAACCGAATCCATAAAACATCAGAAAATTCACCAAAGTATAAATAAATCCACAAGTAAAATAAGAAATTTTAGGGGCAAGTCCCCAAGTACATAAAGTCTTACAAAAACAAAGATATTTCTAAACCGCTTATACAACTTCAGGAATCTAGGTTCTCCTCCGCCTCGGAAGGAACGGTATTAATCTGGCCAGTTTGGCCCACTTCACCTTCGGGTCCCTCCTCGTCCAATTGATCCTCGCCCTCCTCTCCAGGTGTTATGGCCTCATCCTCATCCTCCAGCTCGGCCAATGCCACAAGGATCCCGTCTCGGTTGAAATCCTTGAGAAGTCGGCAGTAGGGTTGAAGTACTGGAGTTGCTTCACGGCTCGGGAGAAACCGTTAACATCCTCCCTCATGATAAGCCTCGGCTTCGGCCAGATCAGAACGGAGCCTCAGATTCTCCCCATTCTCGGATCCCAGCAACTCCCACAACTCAAGACTGGCTTCCTTCTCGGCTTGAAGCCCTTCCACGATCCCTCTGAAGGTTGAGTGATGAGCCTCTGTTTAACTGGTTTTAAAACTAGTAAAGACCTTGGCTTTGTGCTAAATTTATATCATTTTCACCCAAATTAGACTTGATTGTCCTTAAGTAATATTTTGAGTCTGTAAAGTGTTTTTAGGTTAATTTAGTTGATTTAGAATGAATAAAGTATTTACTTTTATTTTTTGTTTTTCAGGTTAATAAAATACAAATAAAATAAATCTGGAGCCACTGGCCCCGCGAAGGATCTCTCGCCCCGCGAGTATTGCAACCCTGAAAAAGTCAGAGACGATCACGGTTTTCCCGTGTTGAAGATCACGGCCGTGGTAGTTTTGAAGTTTAAGCGTTCGCCTCGCGAGCATCCATTCGCCTCGCGAGTCTTGGAAGATCAGAAGCCATCACGGTTTGGGCATGTTGAAGGCCACGGGCGTTACAGTTTGGAAGCTGAAGAGTTCGCCTCGCGAATGGAATGCTCGCCTCGCGAAAAGACAAAGAGTTGCAGACCTTTCGTGTTATTCGCCTCGCGAGCAATGCTTCGCCTCGCGAGTCCAGTGATTCCAGAAACTTGTATATAAGTCAGTTTTAGACAGAACTGAAGGGTTAGCTAGTTTTGAGGAGGTCTTGGCTGGTCAGTTTTGGCTAGTTCTTAGTCAGTAGGAGTAGTGGTAGTTTCAATAGTTTATTTTCCTTTTCTTTTCTTTTCTACTTATGTTTGTTATGGAGAACTAGTCTCCTAGATTAATCTATTGTAATTGGTTTCTATCCATACTTGAGGTTCTTGTATTTCCTGTTTTCATTTCCTTTTCTCTTTTCAATGCCATGCTTTATATTTCTGTTTGCTTAATTCAGGAGTATATTGTGTTGTGTTGGTTTATCTCGGTGATATCATGTTCCTATATATAATCGCGTTTGCTTAATTCGCGTGTGTACGTTTCGTGTTCGCTTAGTTCACGAAGTGCTTAACCCCGTTTGCTTAATTCGGGAATAGGGACATATATCTGTAGTAGTGGTCCCGCTTGTGAATTATTGCTACAACCGGGAGGGGATTAGAATCTGCTTAGGGCTAGGAATTTGCATGAACCGATGATAGTTGGGAAACCAAAAGCAGTAGGTTAATCGCTTTAGCTTATTTGGTAACTGCTCTGTTTTCTTGCTTTGTTTTCTGTTTTGCTTCTTAATTTAGTTTTCAATCTCAAAACCCACCAAAAACTAACTTTTGATTTTCTGTTAATAATAACAACACTAAAGAGTCCTTGAGAGACGATACTCGAGTTGTCGCTCTATACTACATTATTTTAATAATCGCTCGTTCTTTTTGGCGCGTGGCGACAGCGCGTTCAAAAATTGGCGCCGTTGCCGGGGACTCTTGTTTGTTGTTATTAGCAGAAAATAAAATTTAAAAAAAAAAAAATTCTTTGCTAATTAGTTTTTGTCTGCATTGTCTGGTTGTGAATTTTGCCCCATGGATAATTATATGCGAAATTATTTGCCTAATGTTTATTATGAACCACCACCTTGCATGTATTATCCTAATTTTAGTGAGCCACCACCATACTATCCTATCCAAGTGACCACCTCTGCACCTTCCGAACCTTCACAGAGCACCTTGGATGAGATTGCTTCAATGCTACAACAAATGGATGAGAACAATCAACGGATGGCACAACAAGATCTTGAATTTCAACAGAGGATGGAGGCTGAATACCAGAGAAGCCAAGCTGAATCTCAGAAGTTGTGGGCTCTAATTGATCAAGTTACCGCCAACTCAGCTGCAATGCTAACTCCACAGCCCCTTGAGGAACATAAGGATTCACAGATGGTTATTCCTGAAAATACTTTTGATGATAATTCTGATGATGATATTTCTGTTGATGATGAATTATGTGTTGAATCCCCTGATCCTAATGCATGTTATTGTGATGGAACTGCTTTGTGTGTAGAATGTTTTACAGGTTTATACCTTTCAGGAAAAATAGAAAAAGCAGATCGTTTTGCAAGTTTATTTTTTTCAGGAAACTTAGATCAGGAGGATCAAGAGGACATCTGCTCCACCGTGCTTGAGGATGATGAAGAACCTTTGGGAGTAGATGATTCAAGTAAAACAATTGCATGTGTTGAGAGTAATGGGGTGGATGAATTGATTGAAGAATTCCCAGACATTCTAACTTTTTCTGATTCATTTTCTTGTAATATATGTACTAACTCTAACCTTTGTGTGGTGTGTGCTGAAATCTCTGCATGTATAGCAGGTGAAAAATTTGTTCGTGCAGTGAATGAAGAAAGTGCAGAAAATGAAGCAGCACCAGTAACCCCAGCTAACTGTTTGCCACCTCCCCCTGAGGAACCAGCTCTAGATTTTGCACCATTGGATTATGCACCATGGCCAATCCAAGAGGTTGAGCCCCACTTCTATTGGGGAGACTTTATTGAGAAGGAGGTCATCTGTGACCCGAGAGGTAGTGAGAAGTCCGCCGCACTGGGTGGAGTTATTATAATTGTCAAGTGCTCACCTCCGCATCAAAGCTGCAAGTTAGGGAGGCTTGGAATGAATTTCAACCCTTTGGCTACCATGTGGGACTTATGTTACAGGCAGTGGGATCCTGGTGGAACCGCCTCTGAATGAGCTTTTCTTAACCCTTTCTCCTTTTTAATTTTCTTTTTCTTGCTTTATTTCTGTTTTATTTTCAATAAAGCTCCTGAATAATTTGAGAAGCTCAGGAGTTGTGTTTGTGTCTTGGTTATGGCAAGTTTGATGGGTTTGGTTGATTTTTGCATAGATGATTGCATGATATGTATTGACTGTTTACCCCTAGGATTTGGAAAATTTTTGAAAATTTGATCCCCATGAGATTGAAAACTGAACTTTGAGATTTTATTATGATGGCATGATTTATGATAAGTTTGGGGTGATAGGAAGCACACACTAGGGATAGAATCTCTTTCAAATAATTTGCAAAAAAATGTCCAGGTGAGGTTTTGAGCCTCCAACATGTTTTTGACTGTGTGAAAATCACTTTTTAAGTTGCACTTTCCTGAGTTTGCTTGAATCTCTTTTTGATTTGCATGATTATGTGTTTGCTTCAAATGATTTAGGCATTTTCTTTGTAAATAGCTACTTAGCCTAAAAATAACCATCCCTAATGCATGTTCCCTAGTTAGCCCCATTGAGCCTATTAGCCTGTTAATTCTTGTTAACCTTATGTTACAAGCTAAAATCTGAAAAACCATGTTAACCCGATCTTAGGATTAGGAGAGCATGGAAGCTTAGTGAGAAATTGGTTGCAAGAAATTAAGTTTGGGGTGGCTACCCGGTGCAATGTGTTGTTTGGGATTGGGAAAAAGAAAAAAAAATAATAATAGAAAAAAAAAAGAAAAAAAAAAGAAAAAAAATAATAGAAAAAAAAATAGAAAAAAAGAGAGAAAAGCAGAAATTAAAAAAAATAAAAAAATAATAATAATAAAAAATAAAAAGTGCAAAAATGCCAAAAAGAAATAAAAAGGTTGTAGTCACCCAAGGCAAATGAAAAATGATAAAAGGAACGTGAGTAGAATTTCAATGTTTTGAAGTGTTTCATGCTCTCTTAGTTCCTAGGGTCTTCAGCCTAGTTCCTTTGTATATCCTACCCTTAGCCAGGCCCCATTACAACCCATAAAAGACCTTTTGATGTTGCTTGCATGTTTTCTGTGGGAACCATTAGGAGATGAAAAGCAAATTTTTGGGAAGTGTACTTGAAAAGTGAAACTGAGTGCAAGTTGTTAGCCTGACATAAACTGAGTGACTGAGTGAACAAATAATGCCCTTGTGAGGAAGGCAGTTGTTTGGATTTGGTGATCTCCCTCTTGTGTGTGACTTAGATCCCCTGCTTAGATTTCTGATTGTTTTCATGATGAGACTCTCAAATGTTTGGAATAAATGAATGTGGGGTTTGCTCTGTTTGAAAAGGGGGAAACAATGAAGAAAAAAACTGTATTTTGATAAATTGCTTGAAATCTGTGCGAAAGTTGATTGAATCTTTTGAGCTTGCCAGGTCTTGAGTCTTTTTAAGTTTTTGAGTGTAGTTTGCTTGGGGACAAGCAAAGTTTAAGTTTGGGGTATTTTGATGAGCCTCTGTTTAACTGGTTTTAAAACTAGTAAAGACCTTGGCTTTGTGCTAAATTTATATCATTTTCACCCAAATTAGACTTGATTGTCCTTAAGTAATATTTTGAGTCTGTAAAGTGTTTTTAGGTTAATTTAGTTGATTTAGAATGAATAAAGTATTTACTTTTATTTTCTGTTTTTCAGGTTAATAAAATACAAATAAAATAAATCTGGAGCCACTCGCCCCGCGAAGGATCTCTCGCCCCGCGAGTATTGCAACCCTGAAAAAGTCAGAGACGATCACGGTTTGCCCGTGTTGAAGATCACGGCCGTGGCAGTTTTGAAGTTTAAGCGTTCGCCTCGCGAGCATCCATTCGCCTCGCGAGTCTTGGAAGATCAGAAGCCATCACGGTTTGGGCATGTTGAAGGCCACGGGCGTTACAGTTTGGAAGCTGAAGAGTTCGCCTCGCGAATGGAATGCTCGCCTCGCGAAAAGACAAAGAGTTGCAGACCTTTCGTGTTATTCGCCTCGCGAGCAATGCTTCGCCTCGCGAGTCCAGTGATTCCAGAAACTTGTATATAAGTCAGTTTTAGACAGAACTGAAGGGTTAGCTAGTTTTGAGGAGGTCTTGGCTGGTCAGTTTTGGCTAGTTCTTAGTCAGTAGGAGTAGTGGTAGTTTCAATAGTTTATTTTCCTTTTCTTTTCTTTTCTACTTATGTTTGTTATGGAGAACTAGTCTCCTAGATTAATCTATTGTAATTGGTTTCTATCCATACTTGAGGTTCTTGTATTTCCTGTTTTCATTTCCTTTTCTCTTTTCAATGCCATGCTTTATATTTCTGTTTGCTTAATTCAGGAGTATATTGTGTTGTGTTGGTTTATCTCGGTGATATCATGTTCCTATATATAATCGCGTTTGCTTAATTCGCGTGTGTACGTTTCGTGTTCGCTTAGTTCACGAAGTGCTTAACCCCGTTTGCTTAATTCGGGAATAGGGACATATATCTGTAGTAGTGGTCCCGCTTGTGAATTATTGCTACAACCGGGAGGGGATTAGAATCTGCTTAGGGCTAGGAATTTGCATGAACCGATGATAGTTGGGAAACCAAAAGCAGTAGGTTAATCGCTTTAGCTTATTTGGTAACTGCTCTGTTTTCTTGCTTTGTTTTCTGTTTTGCTTCTTAATTTAGTTTTCAATCTCAAAACCCCCCAAAAACTAACTTTTGATTTTCTGTTAATAATAACAACACTAAAGAGTCCTTGAGAGACGATACTCGAGTTGTCGCTCTATACTACATTATTTTAATAATCGCTCGTTCTTTTTGGCGCGTGGCGACAGCGCGTTCATTGAGCCAGTCGGTTCTTTCCATTTCCAGCTCGGCACGCTTTGCCATGGCTTCTTTAAGCTCATCCCCAGTGCGCAAAGTTCGGGCAGCTTCCGCCTTCATACTTTTCATTATTAGAAAGCTCACGGCTCAAAAAACAGGTAATGGAGGAGACTCACAAGAGCGTAAGCGACCACAGCTTTCCTGCTCGCATCATGGACCAATTCTAGTAAAAGCCGACCATATGCTGGCTTAACAACTAGAGAATCCCACTATAGGGCCAGAGTTAAAATTGTCTAGCTAAGGACAAAGGGCAGAAGCCCAGAAAGCCGAGGTCAAGCATTGCCCCCTCACACCAAAAAGCCGAGGTCGAGCTATGCTCCCTCGCACTACGCACCGGAAAAACTCAAAGTCGAGCAATGTTTCCCTCCTCGCAATAAAAATCCTAGATCAAGCACAACATCTTCGCACCAAGATAAAGTCCACAGTATTCGAGAGAAATCCTGGTAGTGTTCAGCCAAATAAACCGGAATCCCAAATACGACTGGGCTCCGCACAAAAGTCCGAGCAGTGCTTGGCCAAGCAAGACGATAACCCAAGAAAGGCTCGGTTCTACAAAAAACAGATTCCGAGCAATGCTCCCGCGAATCATAGTCCGAAGTCCTCGGCACCAAAAAGCGTGTTAAGGCATGCGGGTTGACATTTAAGCTCTTTCGCTTATTTCAAGCTCGGAGCTTGGGGGGCTAGTAGGGATAAAGGAAGGATATTCTCGAAAATTACAGAGAAAGGATATCCCTTAGCCTACAGCTCGAAGAACTTGTATAAAAACTATTTTCTCATACAAATTGGAGAAGATATTAGGAAATTTTATTCTGAGACACACCTTCAAGATTGGGAAAAATAACGACATTCGAGGTCAAGTTTCAAAGTTAGTGGGTATTGCAAAATCCACCAAATAAAAGAATTACGAGCTACTCGAAGAAAATATTAAGAGCTCTCAAGAACTTCAAAGACCAAAGCTACATTCGGGAAAAGGTGAGTCAAGTTCAAACTCTCAAGATAAGCATCTTGAAAGCATCAAAAGTTAAAGGATGAAATACAAGCACCGAGGTAAATTCCTAGTGACCGAGTTTGAACTTGACTCTTCAAAAGATCGGTTCAAACCAGAACCACTGATAATTCGAATCTCAGCTACCAGCTTCTAAACTTGTCTTAAACAAAGGTAAGATTGAAGTATCTTATGTTCAGAGCATGTTACTGGCCGAGGTGTGAACCTCAACCACTAAACTAGGGTACTGCCCGAGAGGTATTAGCCGAAGTAAGAGGATCTATGCAAATCCAGTGCTTTATCAACACCAAGGACAAGCTCAGCTTCATAAAACTCTTTCGCTTATTCCGAGCTCAAAGCTTGGGGAGCTTATATACTGAACAAGATGTTAAACTCGGCCACTGAGCCCACCAAACTAAAATGTTGGATGAAAAGTAAAACTAGATCTCCAAACCCGAACAATCAAAGGGAAATGATTACTAGACTTTCCCACTGAGTCCGCTGAACTTAAGAAATTGAACGAAATGTGAAGCTCAGGCTCCCTACTCGGTTGAAGCCCCGGCTCCCCAATCGGTTGAGTTCCGGCTCCCGACTACTCGGTTGAGCTCCGGCTCCCTACTCAGTTTAGCTCCGGCTCACTACCACTCGGTTGAGCTCCGGCTCCCGACCACTCGGTTGAGCTCCGGCTCTTGACTTACCGTTTGAGCACGCAACTACAGCGCAAGCCTCAGAAATGATGCCGTGAAGACCACGCGTCACACACAGTAACGTCTCCTTTCCATCTCGGGAACCAAGAAAGTATGGCCTCAACAGGAAACGAGTGACCATCCCCACCTCGGCTCGGTACCTCGAAAGCGTCAAGCTCGGTCACCCGAGCTGCTCACCGAGCTGGAGGATGTGAACACATATATAAGGTATGAAGCTCGGCCACTCACCTCGCCGAGACGAAAGACCAAAAAATGAAACCGAGTTCATGAGCTCGGCTAAACAGCATGAAAGCTTCTACGCCTAATCAGCTCGAAGCTTGGGGGGCTTGTGTATGAGCCGAGATACAGAGTAACACAGTCCGGCACCCAGAAAGCATCAACCTCAGTCACCGAGCATCAAGCGGTCACCAAGCATCAAGATCGGCCACCCGAACTGCTCACCGAGTTGGAGGACGTATGTATATATAGGCATAGAGTATGAAGCTCGACCAAGGGCCTCACCTGGCCCAATGACAAAAATGAAACCGAGTTCCTGAGCTCGGCTAAACATCATGAAAGCTTCTACGCCTAATCAGCTCAAAGCTTGGGGGGCTTGTGTACTGGCCGAGGTTACTAACCCGACCACCGAGCTCAAGTACCCGGCCCGGTCCTGAAATTAAAGATAATAAATCAAAGATCACTTAATTAAAGAAACAAGATATTGATATTTAATCCTGATATTATCTAAAATAACCTTATCTGGTTAAAAGAGATAATATCCCTCAAATTAAGGAATCATATCTCAAAAGAGATATTAAGAGAAAAATCAAATCTCTAATCCCTTAAATTTAGGAATCATATCTCAAAGGAGATATTAAGAAACAAATCAAATCTCTAAAAGATATTAAGAGATAAAACAAATCTCTAAAAGATATTAAGAGATAAAACAGATCTCCAAGAGATAGGGGAATCCCATTATAAAAGGAGGAGTACCCCTCATAAGAAACTCACTTTTGACTGAATCCCGGTAACTCTCCCTTAAGCATATTAGAGGAACTAGCGTCGACCAAGAGACTCTCAGACAGTCCTTGCTCCCTAGTACTCATCCGATACAAAATTAAGGGATCGAGATCACCGTCCCACCAAGGGTAGAACTTAGAACTACGTCTGGCTTTGATTCCCACTGGGATACGTAGGACCGGAATATCAGATTCTGTCAAGCCAAATCCTAAAACAACCCCCTTGGTTTGACGTTCTATGGCGAGATTCCGGCAAAACGGATCTCGGCAGGAACATGAACCAATACCTTCCACTATTGAAAACCTGACAGAGCTCAATGATCTAGAATTATCCTATAATGAACTTTCTGGACCAATTCCTACCACTATAGGAAACTTGAGAAAGCTCGAAACACTATATTTACACGAAAATGAGCTTTCCGGATCAATTCCTTCCACTATTGAAAACATGACAGAGCTCAATGATCTAGAATTATCCTTTAATAAACTTTCTGGACCAATTCCTACCACCAAAGGAAGCTTGAGAAAGCTCAAATATTTATATTTACATGAAAATGAGCTTTCTAGATCAATTCCTTCCACTATTGGAAACTTGACAAAGCTAAGTGATCTCGAATTATCCTCAAATGGACTTTCTGGACCAATTCCTTCCACTATTGGAAACTTGACAAAGCTCAAAACACTATATTTTTCTGAAAATGAGCTTTCTGAACCAATTCCTCCCACTATTGGAAACTTGAAAAAGCTAAGTGATCTTATATTATCCTTAAATGGACTTTCTGGGCCAATCCCAGCCTCAATAGGTAGGTTGGTCAATTTGGATAGCATTTACCTTTTAGGAAATAAGCTCTCAGGATCAATTCATTCCTCTATTGGAAACTTGACCAATTTAACAGATGTATAGTTAGCATATAATAATTTCACAGGCCATTTGCCTCACAATATTTGCCTTGGTGGAATGTTGACATACTTTACTGCTAGCAATAACCATTTCAAGGGTCCCATTCCAAAGAGCTTGAAGAATTGTTCCAATCTTATAAGATTAAGGCTTGATCAAAACAAACTTACTGGAAACGTGACGGAAGATTTTGGTGAATATCCAAATTTGGACTACATCGATTTGAGTGACAATAATTTTTATGGACACCTTTCACCAAAGTGGGGGAAGTGCTATAACCTCACAAGCCTCAAGATCGCCAACAATAATTTATCTGGTGGTATAATGCCAAAACTAGGAGAGGCAACCAACTTACATGTACTCCACCTATCTTCAAACCACCTTACAGGAAAAATTCCAAAGGAGCTAGGCAAGTTGACCTTGTTGTTTGAGCTGTTGATAAGTAATAATAATCTTTCAGGAAATAATCCCATACAATTAGCATCATTGCAAGAACTTCAAACTGTGGAGCTTGGGGCAAATGATTTCAGTGGCTTCATCACAAAAGAACCTGGAAGTTTGCCCAAGTTGTTGCACTTGAATCTGAGCCTAAATAAATTTGTAGGGAACATTCCTGTTGAGTTTGGCCGATTCAAATCTCTTCAAAGTCTTGATCTTTGTAAGAACTTTTTGGGCGGAACAATACCCGCAACACTTGGAGAGTTGAAATTCCTAGAAACATTGAATCTCTCACATAATAATCTTTCTGGTTCCATACCCTCTAGTTTTGATGATATGTTAGGTTTGACATTTGTTGACATATCATACAACCAATTAGAGGGTTCAATTCCAAGCATTCCAGCCTTTCAAAAAGCCCCAACTGAAGCATTGAGAAATAACAAAGGCTTGTGTGGTAATTTCTTTGGCCTTGAGCCTTGCCCACCATCAAGCAACAAATCTCATCATCTCAAGAACAACAAAGTCGTTATCCTTGTTTTACCAATTACTTTGGGTATTCTGATACTTGCACTATTGGTTCTTGTAATTTCAAGTCGTCTTTACCAAAGTGCAAGTACAAAGGAAAATCAGGTAGCAGAACGATAAACTCATAATCTCTTTGTAATATGGAGTTATGATTGGAAAATGGTGTATGAGAACTTCATCGATGCCATAGAAGAGTTTGACAACAAATATCTCATTGGAGTAGGAGGGTATGGATCTGTTTACAGAGCTGAGTTGGCCACCGGTCAAGTTGTTGCTGTGAAAAAACTTCATTCGATACCAAGTAATGAAACATCTAATCTCAAAGATTTTCGAAGTGAGATAGAAGCTTTGATAGATATTCGACATCGTAACATTGTGAAACTATATGGGTTTTGCTCACATTATCGATACTCATTTTTGGTCTATGATTTTGTGGAAAGGGGTAGCATTGATAAGATTCTTTGTAATGATGCACATGCAACTGAGTTTGATTGGATTAGAAGGCTGAATGTTGTTAAAGGTGTAGCTAATGCGTTAAGATACATGCACCATGATTGCTCACCTCCTATTGTTCATCGAGACATTTCAACAAAGAATGTTCTTTTAGATTTGGATTATGAGGCCCATGTCTCGGACTTCGGAACAGCTAAGCTTCTTAATCCCGATTCATCCCACTGGACCTCATTTGCTGGCACCTTTGGATATGTTGCTCCAGGTTAGTTAATTTCCTTTTTTCCTTCTAATTACAGAATTGATCATATGGTTCTCTAGTTTTTATTTCATACTTATTTACGACTACATTACTACTTTATAATACTTTGTATATTTCATGGTTTGTTACTAACAATTTAATATTTTTATGGATGATATTTCTTTTTATTTGTTGTAGAACTTGCTTATACTATGGAAGTGAATGAGAAATGTGACGTGTATAGCTTTGGTATATTTGCCTTGGAAATACTTTTAGGAAAGCATCCTGGAGAAATTATATCATCAACAATGTTATCATCTTCCGGGAGAGTGGTGGCCTCAGCACTTGACAATTTGTTGTTGAAAGATAAGTTGGATCAATGTCTTTCACATCCTACAAATCAAATTGGCATGGAAGTGATATCGATCGGAAGGCTAGCAATTGCATGCTTGACTGAAAATCAACGTTCTCGCCCTACCATGGAACAGGTAGTCAAGGAACTCGTAAAGCCAAAGTCAGCTTCCTTGGACTAGTTCACAAAATCAATCACACCGAAAGGTTGTTGGAAGATTGTTGCACTTCACGAACATATCTCAGTTCTACTTACCCTCTTTTGTTACATTGTAAATAAGTTTTGATTTGTAATGTAATGCCATGTAGATTGGTGACGAATCTAGGCAAGTATACCTAGTCGTACAAGTAATACGGTGGTGAGACCGATATCATTCCCACGAGGATCAGTTGCCAATTACCAATTCACAAGTCAAACAACTATCAAGACTAAACTATGGTATGAAGAGAGATCAAAACATAAAATAAAGCAACAAAAGCAATAAAAATATTTTTTGGTCTTTTTGGGAATTTTATCAAACACTTGGAATGCGAAAAGGGGTGCTGGAATTAAACTTCACAAAACCTTTGCCCCATGCAATATAAGACCACCAATCCAGTTTAAGCTTCGAATATTAAAATCAACCCACAAGATTACTCAAGCCCTAATTCCTTAGATGACAAGAGCCTAAATCCACTAATTAATCCCTAATTCCTTAGGTGGCCTAATTAGGAATTTACATTAAGAGTAAGGATTACACGATTACTAATAAACCAAAATCAATTCCTAGATGCAAGGTTTACTAGGTGATAAATTCCAGATCAAGAATTGATAAGAACGCCCCCATTGCAAATCAAATCTTAGAATCAATTCATGGATGGCCAAACCACAAAAAGCATTAAGAATAGGAATTAAACACTAATAAGAAGGCATAAACATGGATTAATCAATCAAAGCAAATACATGAGGTTCAGATTAGCTACATCTAATCCCAACAAAAAGGGAATTAGCTACTCATAGTGATAGAGAAAGTCAAAACCAGAAAAATAGAAACAAGGGAGAGAAGAAACTTCATGGAAGCTTTCCATAGCCGTCACCACCGGCCCTGGTTCAGAGAAAACACCCTTCTTGCGTCCAAGTCCCCAGGGTAAAAGTCCTCCTAGGGTAAACAGCCGCCCCTGGCTCAGAGTCCAATAGATTCCCAGTCCTAGGGTTCCAAGCCTCCCAGGGTCGCAGTCCTCTTTCTGTTCTGCCCAGATGCCTATTTATAGATTAGGGAGGTTTTAATCCCAATCTAACACAATTTCAGATCCAAATAATGCGTACGACCGCGCGTCACGGCCGTGATGGCCATCACGGCCAGGCCATGACGGGCTCTGCCCTGGGCGCTTCTTCAATGTTTGGCCTGTCACGGCCATGATGCTCATCACGGCTAGGCCGTGATGGGCTCTGACTTTTGCCTTCTTTTCTCTTCAGCTCTGCTTGATCATGGCCGTGATGGTCATCACGGCTAGGCCGTGATGGGCTCTGTTTGGCTTATTTTCTTCACTTTTCAAGCTCTATCTTCATCCAAGCTCTATCATGGCTGATCCTGAGCATTTACCCTTAATTTCTGCAAAACAACACCACAAAACCACCTTACCCGTTCCAAGGTAAAAACTAACTAAAAAACAAATTAAATATGCCTAAACTATATGAAAATGCATGCAAAAATGTACATGAAATATGAGGTGTAATCACACTCATCAAACTACCCCAAGCTTAAGATTTTTGCTTGTCCTTAAGCAATTACCAAAGCCAGAAGATATATATAATCAGAGCATGGATAGTGAACCAAGAACCCGAGTAACTAATCCAAGTAACAAGCATTTTCAAATAATTCAGCAAGAGACGATCAATTTCAAGTCCAATTAGACACTTAGGTTTCCTAGACTCACATTCTCACTGATTCGGGCACTCCTTCTCACCTCACTCAAGTGTTAAGGATATATGACAATTCGCTCAATTTCCTCAAGGAATGAATTCTACCATAAGCTTGACTATTAACCAAATCTCTACTTTATTAATGAAAACAATTAAGAATCAAGAGGTCTCACTAGTGGAAAATATACATTAGACGGTAAAGGTTTACGTCAGTTAACCAAAAGATAGACGTTAAAAAGGGGGCGGTGGCAGTTTTGTAAATATCAGACTTCATTAATTCAATTTTAACGTCAGTTGTTTTAATGACTGACATTAAAAGTGAAGTGACTCACTTTTAACGTCAGTTCAATAAAAAACTGATGTTAACAGTGAACATTTTAACGTCAGTTCGATAAAGAACTGACGTTAAAAGTAAGTCACTTCACTTTTAACGTCAGTCCTTACATCAACAGACGTTAAAGGTTATTTTAATAATTTTTTTATCTAGTATACGATCCCTTCCGCATTACCTTCCTCAAAGTTTCAGTTTCACATGAATTGCTTTGATGTTTTGTGTTTCTGTTTTGAAAACTAAAATATATGTGCGAAGTATAAGTTGAATCAATAACCCAAACCGGATCTCATTCATGAAGTGTAATACAGACTGATATAGAAGATTGAAAGGGTTTAAAATCCTATAAAAAGTTACATTGAAAGGGTTTAAAATCCTAAACATTAAAGCTACATCCCATCAGAGAGTTTTATGAAATATGCCAAAGGGAAAACTATACTCCGAAGACCTCAGAAAACTGGGGGGCATGAGAGAGCTCAAGAGAGGCAAAAACAGGTGCACTAGATATGTTTCAAGCAAAGGCAGTGGTTCCAGAGACTTCCATGACGGTCACTTGCTGCCAAAGCTGAGGTTTTGGAACTGTGATGCCCGAGCACCTGATTTGCCCTCCAAAGAATGATTCTCCGGAAGGATGATAAGGTGAGCAACTCACATAATGTGGTTTACTCAAACTTATCACCCATGTAATGTGATTTACTCAAACTCAGAAGTTGTTTGACCATTAAGACAAAGACCTTTGAGTCTAGGAATAGGAAGAAAGAGTGATGAAGTTAATCTCCACGGCAGAGCCATATTGTGAAGCAGAAAATTAAAAGGATGGAAGGAAGCTATTTATAGGAGCAGGGGATGAAGTTACTAAGCTATTCTGATTTTCTTGAAAACTTATCTATAAACTTAATGCTCATCAAGAGGATTAAGTTACAAGGTGCATGGGTAAGTAGCACAGTAGTCAAAGGAATGAATATTTTTGCAGATATCTATACACTTTTAACGTCAGTTGTTTAAAAAAACTGACGTTAAAAGTGTTTTAAAAATAAAAAATATTTATTGTTAACGTCAGTTTTTTATACAACTGACGTTAAAAGTTTGTTTTTTACTTCAGTTAAATAAATAGCTGACGTAAATAATCCTATATATTATAAACGTGCAGAATGAATATTGGAAATAATGTAATTAATATACGGGAACTTGGCAGTCATAAATTAAGTTGACGTTAAAAATGAGGTGGTGGCAGTTTGTAAATATTAAATCACTATTTGCGTCAGTTCTATAAATAACTGACGTAAATAATTATGAAACTCATTTCATTGGTTGTCATGTCCCTGTTGTCCCTCTTAACGCAGATCACTCCATATAGTACTGCAGTTTATTTCTAAACCTTTTTTTTTATACAAGTTTATTTTTAATTTTTATTAATTAGCTTGAATTAGTAAACAAATTCTTGTGCAAATTAAAATAAATAAACACTTAACATAAAACAAGTTATATATATAATCAAATCGTATGTCATTGAAGCGATTCATAAGTTAAAATTACATGATTAAAAGATAAAAAATTTCTGCAACATAGCCCTAAAATATAAAAAATTTTATGCATCGACATCATTTTCTTCTCAGTCCTGTCATCAAAAACTCAAATGGATGCATCACCTCCCTCACTTGAATTCCATGATGCAAAGTAAATCCTCAGTCACTAGCAGCGAAAGCAAAGTGAAATGGATCTTTGCATCTTTCTTCTTCAGTGGAATTACTTGATGCATCATCTTGAATCCACAATCACTTGCTTCCAAAGCAAAGTGAAAGGGATGACGGGGATGAAATAAAGTGAGAGAATCACATTACGTGATTCACCCAACCTTAATATCCATGTAATGTGATTTACACAAACTCAGAAATTGTTTGACCATTAAGACAAAGATCTTTGAGTCTAGGAATAGGAAGAAAGAGTGATGAAGTTAGTCTCCATGGCAGAGCCATATTGTGAAGCAGAAAAATTAAAAGGATGGAAGGAAGCTATTTATAGGAGCAGTGGATGAAGTTACTAAGCTATTCTGATTTTCTTGAAAACTTATCTATAAACTTAATGCTCATTAAGAGGATTAGGTACAAGGTGAATGGGTAAGTAGCACAGTAGTCAAATGAATGAATGTTTTTGTAGAAACTAATAAACTTTTAACGTCCGTTGTGTAATACAACTGACGTAAGAAGTGTGAGTGTTTTTAACGTCAGTTTCTTAATACAACTGACATTAAATATATGACCTTTAACGTCAGTTTTTACTAACAACTGACGTAATAAGTGTGAGAGTTTTTAACGTCAGTTTCTTAAGACAACTGACGTTAAATATATGATCTTTAACGTCAGGTTTTACTAAAAACTGACATAAAATGTTGTTTTATTTTAATTATAACGTTTACACCGGTGCGCCTTCTCCACTTCTCCGTACGTCTCTTTTCTCTTTTCATCACGCTCAACCCTCACTCTCAACCCTCACTCTCACTCTCACTCTGCCCTAATCGCGAGCTCATCTCCACCGTAACCACCGCGAGGGCTTCTTCACCACCACCGTGAGGTACACTCTTAACCCCTAACTCTGTCTTTCCCGCTCATTCTTTGCAATAACTTGACATCTCTCTTTCCCCTTCCCGCACACTAACTCTCCTTGTCCCTCTGCTCTCAGTAACCACAACGAACGTTGGCCACCACTCGAGCTTCCCCCCCACCACCACGCGAGCGCCTATTTCTGGTGAGTCTTTAGGGCACATTTTTTTATTTTTGGTTTTGAGTGCATGCATGTTGCTCTGCTGGTTGAAACTGTAGTCTCAGTAGTTGAAACTTGAAACTGTGAGTTTGAGTTGTTTGGAATGTCTCTATTTTTGGTTTTGAGTGTATGTTGAAACTGTAGTCTCAGTAGTTGTAACTTTAAACCGTGAGTTTGAGTTGTTTGGAATGTCTCTATTTTTGGTTTTGAGTGCATGTTGCTCTGCTGGTTGATCTGTCAAGGCCGTGATGCTCATTGATGAGCCTCTGGTTGACTAGTTTTATTTACTAGAAAAATCTTGGCTTTGTACTAATTTTATATCATTTTCACCCAAATTAGACTTGATTGTCCTTAAGCAGCATTTTGAGTCTTTAAAGTATTTTTAGGTTAATTTAGTCAATTTAGAGTCAAATAAATCATTTACTGTTATTTCTTGTTTTCAGGTAAATAAAGGAAATAATTCTGGAGTTCTCGCCCCGCGAGAAAGGCTTTCGCCTCGCGAACCTGAGAGGTGACTGTTCCTGAATTTGCAATTCTTTCTGGGTCGCCTCGCGAACACTTTACTCGCCCCGCGAGTAATCCAACCATGAAGACCAGAAGCCATCACGGCTTGAGCATGTTGAAGGTCACGGGGCGTTACAATTTGGAATCTGAAGAGTCTCGCCTCGCGAATAGACGCTCGCCTCGCGAGAATACCAAAAGTTGAAGATTCGCCTCGCGAGACAGTGTTCGCCTCGCGAGTCCGCTGATTCCAGATTCTGTATATAAGTCAGTTTTAGACAGAACTGAGAAGGTTTGGCTAGTCTTAGGCTAGTAAGCTGGCTAGTTTTAGTCAGTCTTAGTTAGTTTTAGTTTTATCTCTTAGCTTTTGCTTTCCTTCTGTAATGGAGAACTAGTCTCCTAGATTAATCTCATCGTGATTGGTTTCAATATACACTTGAGGTTCTGTAATTCCTATTTTCATTTGCTTTTCTCTTTTCAATGCAATGCTATATGTTTCTGTTTGCTTAATTCAGGAGTGTATAGTGTTGTGTTGGTTTATTTCGGTGATGTTATGTTCCTATACATAATCGCGTTTGCTTAATTCGCGTGTGTTCAATTCGTGTTCGCTTAGTTCACGAAGGGCTTAACCCCGTTTGCTTAATTCGGGAATAGGGACGTAAATCTGTAGTGGTAGTTTCGCTTGTAAATTGTTGCTACAACCGAAAGGGGATTAGAATCTGGGCTTGGATTTATATGAACCAATGATAGTGGGAAACCGAAAACAGTAGGTTAATATTTCTTTAGCTTATTTGGTAATTACTTTTTATTGCATTGTTTTTCTGTTCCGTTTTCTTTATTTAGTTTTCAATCTCAAAACCCCCCAACTCTGACTTTTTCTAACTTTTTCTGTTAACAACAACACCCAAGAGTCCTTGAGAGACGACATCCGAGTTGTCGCTTCCCTATCTACATTTTTATAAATCGCTCGTTCTTTTTGACGCGTGGCGACAGCGCGATCAAAAATTGGCGTCGTTGCCGGGGACTCTCGTTATGTTATTAGCAGAAAAAAAAAAACTCTTTGCTGAATTAGTTTTGGCTGTTTTGTTTGGTTACAAATCCTAGTATCTACCCATGGATAATTATATGCAAAACTATATGCCTAATGTTAATTATGAACTGCCAAGCATATATTTTCCTGATTTTGTTGGTTTAATGCACTGGTTACCAAAGTTTAGTGGTTTTGCAGGTGAGAATCCGCAGGAGCATCTGAGGGAATTCCAGATTGCCTGTTCTATAATGCTGAGACCTGCAGGGATAACAGAAGACGACATCAAGATGGAAGCTTTCCAGTTCTCACTTGAAGGTGCTGCAAGGGATTGGTTGAATTGTCTTGAGGAGACTTCCATCTCAAGCTGGTTTGATTTGAAGGAAGCCTTTCTGTTGAGATACTATCCTGCCTTCAGAGCTGCATCAATCAGGCACAACATTCCTGACCTCACAATATGCCAACTCAGTCTGGAAGAAATGATGCAACAATTGGCCGAGAACACTCAACGGATGATAGAGGAAAATCAACGGATGGAAGAACAAAGTCTTGAAAGACATAAGAGGGGAGAAGCCGAATCTCAGAAGTTGGCCATGCAAATTGATCAAATTGTTGCCAACTCGACTGCAATGCTAACTCCACAGCCCCTTGAAGAACATAAAGATTCACAGATGGTTATTCTTGAAAATACTTCTGAGGATGATTTTGATGATGATACTTCTGTTGAGGAATTGTGTGTTGAATCCCCGGATTCTAAAGCATGTGATGATTGTTATTGTTCTGGCACTGCTTTGTGTGTAGGATGTTATTTTGAAAGGTATGTCAAGCAAAGCATCCATATGGAACAGGAGACAGATGAGGTTGAGAGCCATGTTCATATAGAAATTGAGGATCAGGAGGACATCTGCTTCCCCGTGCATGAGGATAATGAAGAACCTTTGGAAGTAGATGATTCAATTAAAGCAAATGCATGTGTTGAGAGTAATGGGGTGGATGAATTAATTGCTGAATTTCCAGACATTCTAACTTTTTCAGATTCATTTTATTGTGATATATGTACTGATTCTACTAACTCTAACCCTTGTGTGGTGTGTGTTGAAATTTCTGCGTGTATAGCAGGTGATAAATTTGTTCATTCAGTGGATGAAGAACGTGCAGAAACTGAAGCAACACCGGAGACCTTAGCTACCTGTTTGCCACTTCCCCCTGTGGAACCAAAAGCTCTGGATTTTGCACCCTTGGATTTTGCAACATGGCCAGTCCAAGTGGTTGAGCCCCACTTTTATTGGGGAGATTTTGTTGAAAAAGAGGTCAACTGTGACCTGAAGGGGAGTGAGAAGTCCGCCGCACTCGGCGAAGTCATCATAATTGTCAAGTGCTCACCTCCACATCAAGGCTGCGAGTTAGGGAAGCATGGAACAAGCTTCAGTCCTTTGGCTACCACGTGGGCCCTGTATCACAGACAGTGGGATCCTGGTGGAACCGCCCCTAAATGAGTTTTCTTTACCCTTACTCTTTTTAATTTTCTTTTCCTTGCTTTATTTCTGTTTTGTTTCCAATAAAGCTCCTGAATAATTTGAGAAGCTCAGGAGTTGTGTTTGAGTCTTGTGTTGGCAAGTTTTCTGGAATTAGATTGATTTTGCATAGATTGATTTCATGTTTTATGTGGACTGTTTCCCCCTAGGCTGAAAAAAAAAAATTTTGTTTTTGAAAAGTGATCCCTATGTGATTGAAAACTGAACTTTGAGATTTTATTATGATGGCATGATTTATGATAAGTTTGGGGTGATAGGAAGCACACACTAGGGATAGAATCTCAATCAAACAATTTGCAAAAAAAAAATGTCCAGGTGAGGTTTTGAGCCTCCAACATGTTTTTGACTGTGAGAATCACTTTTGAATTGCACTTTCCTGAGTTTGCTTGAATCTCCTTATGGTTTGCATGTTTATGTGTTTGCTTCAAATGATTTAGGCATTTTCTTTGTAAATAGCTACTTAGCCTGAAAATAACAATTCCTAATGCATGTTCCCTAGTTAGCCCTTTGAGCCTAATTAGCCTATTGCTTCTTGATAACCTAATGTTATAAACCCAGAATCTGGAAAACCATGTTAACCCGATCTTAGGATTAGGAGAGCATGGAATCTTAGAAAGAGAATGGGTGCAAGAAACTAAGTTTGGGGTGGCTACAAGTGGTGATGTATTGTTTGGGATTGTGAAAAAGAAAAGTGTAAAAATAAAAATAAAAGTATTTGAAAAAAAAAAAGGTACAAAAATGTCAAAAAAAAAAAAGAAGCTAGTTGAATAAAAAGGCTGTAGTCACCCAAAGTATAAAAGAAAAAAATGAAGAAAGGAACTAGAGTTTAATTTGAAAGTGTAAATTGTTCATGCTCTCTTAGTTCCTAGGGTCTTCAGCCTAGTTCCTTTGTATATCCTACCCTTAGCCAGGCCCCATTACAACCATAAAAGACCTTTTGATGTTGCAATGCATGTTTTCTGTGGGAATCATTTGGAGATGAAAATCAAATTCATGGGAAGTGTTCTTAAGATGTGAAAATGAGTGAAATGTTGATAGCCTGACAAAAACTGAGCGATTGAGTGAACACTAAATGCCCTTGTGAGGAAGGCAGTTGTTTGAATTTGGTGATCTCCCTCTTGTGTGTAACTTGGATCCCCTGCTTAGATTGATGATTGCCTGAATGATGAATTTTCCAAATGTTTAGAATGAATGCATGTGGGGATTACTTTGTTGAAAGGGGGGAACTTTGAAGAAAATCATTTTGTTGAATTGCATGACATTTGTGCAAAGTTGATTGAATTCTTAAGCTTGCCAGGTCTTGAGTCTTTTTAAGTTTTTGAGTTTTAGTTTGCTTGGGGACAAGCAAAGTTTAAGTTTGGGGTATTTTGATGAGCCTCTGGTTGACTAGTTTTATTAACTAGAAAAACCTTGACTTTGTGCTAATTTTATATCATTTTCACCCAAATTAGACTTGATTGTCTTTAAGCAGCATTTTGAGTCTTTAAAGTATTTTTAGGTTAATTTAGTCAATTTAGAGTCAAATAAATCATTTACTGTTATTTCTTGTTTTCAGGTAAATAAAGGAAATAATTCTGGAGTTCTCGCCCCGCGAGAAAGGCTTTCGCCTCGCGAACCTGAGAGGTGACTGTTCCTGAATTTGCAATTCTTTCTGGGTCGCCTCGCGAACACTTTACTCGCCCCGCGAGTAATCCAACCATGAAGACCAGAAGCCATCACAGCTTGAGCATGTTGAAGGTCACGGGGCGTTACAGTTTGGAATCTGAAGAGTCTCGCCTCGCGAATAGACGCTCGCCTCGCAAGAATACCAAAAGTTGAAGATTCGCCTCGCGAGACAGTGTTCGCCTCGCGAGTCCGCTGATTCCAGATTCTATATATAAGTCAGTTTTAGACAGAACTGAGAAGGTTTGGCTAGTCTTAGGCTAGTAAGCTGGCTAGTTTTAGTCAGTCTTAGTTAGTTTTAGTTTTATCTCTTAGCTTTTGCTTTCCTTCTGTAATGGAGAACTAGTCTCCTAGATTAATCTACTGTGATTGGTTTCAATATACACTTGAGGTTCTGTAATTCCTATTTTCATTTGCTTTTCTCTTTTCAATGCAATGCTATATGTTTCTGTTTGCTTAATTCAGGAGTGTATAGTGTTGTGTTGGTTTATTTCGGTGATGTTATGTTCCTATACATAATCGCGTTTGCTTAATTCGCGTGTGTTCAATTCGTGTTCGCTTAGTTCACGAAGGGCTTAACCCCGTTTGCTTAATTCGGGAATAGGGACGTATATCTGTAGTGGTAGTTTCGCTTGTAAATTGTTGCTACAACCGAAAGGGGATTAGAATCTGGGCTTGGATTTATATGAACCAATGATAGTGGGAAACCGAAAACAGTAGGTTAATCGTTCTTTAGCTTATTTGGTAATTACTTTTTATTGCATTGTTTTTCTGTTCCGTTTTCTTTATTTAGTTTTCAATCTCAAAACCCCCCAACTCTGACTTTTTCTAACTTTTTCTGTTAACAACAACACCCAAGAGTCCTTGAGAGACGACATCCGAGTTGTCGCTTCCCTATCTACATTTTTATAAATCGCTCGTTCTTTTTGACGCGTGGCGACAGCGCGATCACTCATCACGGCTAGGCCGTGATCAGTTCTGCCTATGAGGGTCTGGTTCAGTTGGCACGTTACGGCCGTGATGGACATCACGGCCAGGCCGTGACCAGTGCTTGGCAATCTTCAAAAACTATAGTTTTCAATCTCCCGTATTGTCCTTATATTGGATATATAGATGTTTTGTATATCTACAGGACCTATCTAGTTATTTTTATTTATACTTCTGTATTTATTTTGAGTTATAACCTATGTTAATACATATAAATTGTTTCTGAACAGGCATACATATGGATCAGTCGGATAGCCCACATGCACGGGAGGACACTGTGGGGGTTTCGCAGGACCCGATCACGCCTACGCCTGATTCTAGTGTAAGTTTACATGTTATATACTATCTTTAGTCCTTCTTTTTAATGTAAGTTTATAATGTTACAACCCTCTATTTTATCATTTTTTTTGTCCATACAGACATCACAGGCTCATAGGAAACGGGGTAGAGGAGCCACCTTGTTGAAGAAACTAGAGAAGGACAGGCAAAGCGGACAGAAGCTTGAGGTGTCCTTCGATGCTAATCTAAATGCCCAGGGACCCCATGCTAAAGAATTTAATAAGTGGGTGTTTCTACAAGCGAAGCAAAGACGTAAGCATCAACTACAACCATCGGAATGACGTTCCACGTAACGCGTTAAGGATCGATTTGGGGGGCTATCACGGTATTTTACCTTTACATTCATTTGATTTACATTATTAGATAATTATCCGAGTTATAATCCATCCAGTTGTTATATATGTATCTAATGTGTAGGTAGCTTGGACTGTCCCAAATGACGAGGATCATCGTCATAAATGTATGAAAATGGCATCAAAGCGTTGGAATGGGTTCAAGCATGATCTTACCGGTACTATGTATCCGGGAAGAAGCGGCTTGATAAAATGTTCTCGGATTATCCCTGGATTGATCGGGATACTTGGGATATGTTTGCCGGAGTCGACGGGATGGAGAATTTCAGGTTGGTTGATTAAGTTAATTTTGTATGCTTATTATAGATCATTTAACTGTATTTAATTATGTGTTTTTGTTTGAATAGGCTAAGGCAAATAAGGGTCAGAAGTCCCAAGCGAAGAACGCCCACCGCCACACCATGTCTCGGGGTGGGTACCGACTTCGGATCGAGCAGATGATGGCGGATAGGCGAGGGCGAAGCAGGAAGAGCACTCTGCTAGGATTGAAAGAGGAGAGGTGCCTGAGGGCACACCATCAAGTCCTCCGTCGGACATCGACCGCGAGGATGTCCGGTTAGCCGTGACATGACAAAGACGGGATCTTTTAAAGTTGATGCCACTTTCAAGTGGGCGAGATAAGATTGTAAGTAAATAATTAACTTGATTTCAATTGATATTTGTATAGATATTTGCAACACTTTTCACTTGCACGTTTTTTTCATTTTTTTCATTGTAGATGGATCTTAAAGCAAAATCCTCCCGGGCGCATTCGTCCCCTTCGACGGCAGGGCGTCTTGATGACTGCTCTAGGCAAGAAAGACCATCCTGGTCGGGTTCTCGGTGTTCCTGGGAACGTGACCATCAAAGAATATTATGGCAAGTCTTCTTCACGAAAGCGGGTGGTCAATGAAGCATCAATTTTGGCTGACATTACTCAGCACCTCATGTCCAACCCAGCTATTACAACACATCTGATGCAAGGCTTAATATCCAACCCAGAATTCAAGCAGGCGCTTGCCAGAGAGCTTTTCTCCGTCGGTACATCCCAGGACACCGCAGGGCTTGCCAACCCTTCACATGTGAGCACAAAAGAGAGTTTTAGTAGGGCACATGTGGAGGACGATGAGTTGGCAGCTAGGGAGCGGGAGTTGGAAGTCCAGCGCCATGAGCATGAGTTGGAAATGAAAAGGCGTGAGCTTGAGTTGGACTCCAAACGACGTGAGCTCGAAATGTTAGCAAAGGTATTTATTCATTATTAATGTCCAAATTAGTCAAATAATTACTTGTGTTTTTTTTAATTATCAAAAACTTATCTATTTTATTTTTCCTAAACTGAAGGCCAAGTCGACGTCGGTGTCGTTGTCACCTATCACTCGTTTGTTCTCACTTGGTGAGGATTATGCGTTTGAGATTTTTGAATGTCCATTGGAGCACGATGGATGGGTAACACGCCCAGATCAACGGAGGATATTTACCTTCTGTGGTGATGATCTCGGGAACGCCTACAGAAATAGCGTCTGGATGAACAGCAATGTTTTCAGTCTCTGGTGCACGTAAGTTAATTTTAATTTTATAACTTATTTATTTTTGGTATTTTTCCATTTAATAATTTATTTTAATTTCAATATATATATTATGTAATTAACATCCACACCTTTTCATATCTTAGGTATCTCCATCGTCTTCAGCTTGATAAGGGCGTTGCATCAGTTTACGGTTTCTTAGATCCGTCAATCCTTCTGCCCGATTTCTTTGCTGGTGATGCATTGAGTAAATACTTAGGGAACTTGTTGGGAGACAATCCGAAAGAATTATATCTGGCTCCCTACTGTATGAAAAGCCATTGGCAGTTGTTCGTACTTCACCTGTCTAGGCATAGAGTCATATTCTTCTGCTCTCTCCACCAAGATCCACCACCGAAGGTGGTGGAAGCTGTAAATAAGTAAGTAACTAATCTTAAATTTAATTTAAGTTTTAATATCACTTGTTTTTAGTTTATTACACACATGATATATGAATTTGTTAATTGATCGACATGATTATTTGTTTATGATAGCACGCTGAAGGCGAGTAGCATAAGTTGCGCCAACGGGAGAAGTAGGACTTCTAAGGCTAAAGCAAATCCTGTATGGAACATCCTCAAGGTTTGGTAGTTTATTTATCAAATAATTAATATTATAATTACTAATTTATATGTATATTCAACTGACGTTGAAATTAATTTTGTTGGTAGTCTCGATTTCAAATTGACGGGTGGTCGTGTGGCTATTATGTGATGCTTCATATGCTGAACATAGTCTCCACATCTATTATGGATGGATGGATTAAGGTAATATTTAAACAACTTGTTAAATTATATATTATAGTTTTGAAGATGACTTGCATTGATGTTATTGTTATTATTTGAACGTGTGTAGGCATTTAACGACCAATCGCCTATTCAAGAAGATGAGTTAAGAGACTTGAGGATGCGCTTCGCTGAATTCTTCTTCAAGTATGCGGCTGAAAAAGGAATTGACAAGATACCTCCGCAATACTTAGATAAATAGTTTTTTTGTTAGACTTTAGAAACTAATTAATAACATGTATATATATATCCTTAGATTGGTAGTTTTGTTTTTTAGACATTGGAACTAAAATTTATTTATATATATACATGGGTTTTGGTTTTAAGTCCCCCCATTGTTCCATTTTTCCTTTGCAATTCTGTAATGTGTGTGATATTGTGTTACTGGGATATTTACTGAATGCAGGGATAGGCTGGGGAGTGATATTTTAAAAATGTATTTAAAAAAAAAACCTATTAACGTCAGTTGTATCAAACAACTGACGTTAATAGTATTTTATAAAATATATAATACACTATTAACGTCAGTTGTTTATTAAAACTGACGTTAAAATTAAACCTTTAACGTCAGTTCTTTATAACCACTGACGTTAGTTTTAACAAAATTAACGTCCGTTGTCTTAAAGAACTGACGTTAATAGTTTTATGTTTAACGTCAGTTGTTTAAAAAACCGACGTTAATTTTTACAAAATTAACGTCGGTTTTGTTAAGGAACTGACGTTAATAGTTTTATATTTAACGTCAGTTCTCAACTGACGTTAAAATATTAACTATTAACGTCAACTGTATTTACGTCAGTCAGTATTCTGACGTAAAAAATCAATTTTAACTGACGTAAAAAGCACTTATTGCACTAGTGATCTTTTACTTTGGTTGTAACGGGGCCATGTGATTAATCGTCAGGTGGGGAAATCAAGAAAAGGAAATTTCAAGAAGGCTTACAAAATATCAAGCATTGCAAAGCATGACACCTTCTAAAATACCTTTTTGGGTTTTGATTCATTTTTTCCACCTTTTTTTCTTTCTTTTCATTTTATTTCTCACTTCCTTTTGTCATCCCCTTCTCTTTTGGATTTTTCTTTCTCTTTTTTTTTATTTTTTTTATTTTTTATTTTGATTTGGAGGAGGGGGGATTTTCAGCTCAAGAGAAATATTTTCTAACTTACTCATCCCATACTTTTTCAACTACCTTTTTACCCTTTTTGTAATACTTTAAAAGGTGTCATACGAAGCATTATTCATCAAAGTAATTCAAGGTACCAAAAAAACTATTTTATTCTTTCAGGCTCAAAATTGGGCAACTAAGGGGTAGCATTTAATCAATCAAAGCTCAGAAGGCCGGAAAAATACCTAGTGCCTCAATCATTTTCAAAAATGTTTTCAAAAATTTTTAAGCTTCAAAACGGTTTCAAGTCAAGTTCTAGAGAAATACAATCCAAGAGGAATAACACTCTATCACAAAGAATGGGGTAGATTTAATGAGTACCCCTTTTGGCTCAAAATCTCACATTTAGTAGTTCAAAAATCAATGAGAAACACGAATCTACAAAACCACATGCTAATTATCAACTATCAAAGATCATCTCAAGAATTTTTATTTGTAGCCTTATCACAAGAATAACAAAAAATTGGATTCAAAAATTCACTATCTCTATTTAATTGGCACTCAGTTCTCACAATTGGATACATAATCTAAGTAAGGGAAATCTAATCATGTGATCATGCAAAACTATGCCTATATGAATGCAACATGAAAAATGCAAAAATACCCCTACCCCAAGCTTAAAAACTTACAATGTCCCCAATGTAAATAATTAAGTCGGAGAGAGGAGAAAAATGGAACAACTCACCGAGGTGGTAGCGGGTGCTGGTTCACAAGCCTAGGCAAAGGGATGCGGAAAATGTGTGTCATGGCCGTGATGCTCATCACGGGCAAGCCGTGACCAATCTGGTCCATAAGAGTAGCCTGTCACGGTCGTGACCTCCATCACGGCTAGGCCGTGATGCTCTCTGATCTTCAGGGTCCTCTCATCACGCCCGTGATAGGTATCACGGCTGGGCAGTGATCCTTTCTGGTCTTCACATTAAGCTCATCACGGTCGTGACCAGTGTCACGGCCTGGGCTTGATGGTTGCTGACTTTGTTTCTCCCTGCCCTTTTGCTTCTCCTTCCTTCTTGCCCTGAAAACACTTAACAAATCTATTAATTTATTTTCCTCTTGATCTTCTCAAATTATTCAAGAGTTAAATTCAAAAACAAAGGGAAAAGGGAAAGAAAACTTGGGTTGCCTCCCAATAAGCGCTTCTTTAACGTCACTAGCTTGACAAGCCTGTGATCTCAAGGATCACGAAGGCGCACAGCTGTGGTCAATCCCACCCGGATCCCATATCCTGTGGTAGAAAGACCAAGAGATCCCCAATATGTTAGATCCTCCTCTCGGATCCAATGGTTTGTGGAGTGGCAATTGCAGAAGCAATATGAATTTACCCTCGGTTCCTTCTGGGTCAAATGGCAGGTGATAAACTCCTCCTTTGACCTCTTCAGGCATAAATGTTCCATGAAGGACATGAGGTTTTACTTCTTGAGCCAATTTTGTAGTGTCCACACATGCATCCAAACCAATATATTTATACAATGCAGACATTCCCGGTTTCTTAGCAAGCATGGTGAAAGATAGACCCTCTTTGCTCACCAACCCATGTTCTTTTTCTTGTGAGTCATCTTCCACTACTACTTCAACTTCACTTTGAACTATCCCCAAAACCAGATTTTGCTCAAATTGTGCTTCATGTGATTCTTGTACCAACTGTTTACAAATTTCATCAACTTGCATTTTGAAATTCTGCATCACAGCTTTGATACTATCACAGTTGCTTCTTATTTTGGTTTCAGAGATGGACAGCTCTAGTGAATATTGTTCCAGAGCAACTTTCAAAGGATTTGGCTCATTCCATTTCCATTCCTCCTCATGCTTCATGATTACACTATAAGATTGTGCATGAGGGCATTGATATCCCCAGAGCCCGTAATCTCCCAGGACTACATTAGGCCCAAAAGAATATTTTGTAACTCCATCCAAGGCTGGAAAATAATAAGTCTCCATGATTTGGAATCCACCTTGCACAAACAGAACTCAAAAGAAAAAATCAAATATACACAAAAAAAATGTCTAAATTAGTTGCCTCCTTTGTTACTAATGATATTGGCAAAACCGATCCCCGGCAACGGCGCCAAAAACTTGGTGACGAATCTAGGCAAGTATACCTAGTCGTACAAGTAATACGGTGGTGAGACCGATATCGTTCCCACGAGGATCAGTTACCAATTACCAATTCACAAGTCAAACAACTATCTAGACTAAACTATGGTATGAAGAGAGATCAAAACATAAAATAAAGCAACAAAAGCAATAAAAATATTTTTTGGTCTTTTTGGGAATTTTATCAAACACTTGGAATGCGAAAAGGGGTGTTGGAATTAAACTTCACTAAACCTTTGCCCCATGCAATACCAAGACCACCAATCCAATTTAAGCTTTGAATATTAAAATCAACCCACAAGATTACTCAAGCCCTAATTCCTTAGATGACAAGAGCCTAAATCCACTAATTAAACCCTAATTCCTTAGGTGGCCTTATTAGGAATTTGCATTAAGAGTAAGGATTACACGATTACTAATAAACCAAAATCCATTCCTAGATGCAAGGTTTACTAGGTGATTAATTCCAGATCAAGAATTGATAAGAACGTCCCCATTGCAAATCAAATCTTAGAATCAATTCATGGATGACCAAACCACAAAAAGCATTAAGCATAGGAATTAAACACTAATAAGAAGGCATAAACATGGATTAATCAATAAAAGCAAATACATGAGGTTCAGATTAGCTACATCTAATCCCAACAAAAAGGGAATTAGCTACTCATAGTGATAGAGAAAGCCAAAACCAGAAAAATAGAAACAAGGGAGAGAAGAAACTTCATGGAAGCTTTCCACAGCCGTCACCACCGCCCCTGGTTCAGAGAAAACGCCCTTCTTGAGTCCAAGTCCCTAGGGTAAAAGTCCTCCTAGGGTAAACAGCCGCCCCTGGCTCAAAGTCCAATAGGGTTCCCAGTCCTAGGGTTCCAAGCCTCACAGGGTCGCAGTCCTCTTTCTGTTCTGCCCAGATGCCTATTTATAGATTAGGGAGGTTTTAATCCCAATCTAACACAATTTCAAATCCAAATAATGCGTACGGCCGCACATCACGGTCGTGATGGGTTCTGCCCTGGGCGCTTCTTCAATGTTTGGCCTATCACGGCCGTGATGCTCATCACGGCTAGGCCGTGATGGGCTCTGACTTTTGCCTTCTCTTCTCTTCAGCTCTGCTTGATCATGGCCGTGATGGTCATCATGGCTAGGTCGTGATGGGCTCTGTTTGGCTCATTTTCTTCACTTTTCAAGCTCTATCTTCATCCAAGCTCTATCATGGCTGATCCTGAGCATTTACCCTTAATTTCTGCAAAACAACACCACAAAACCACCTTACCCGTTCCAAGGTAAAAAATAACTAAAAATCAAATTAAATATGCCTAAACTATATGAAAATGCATGCAAAAATGTACATGAAATATGAGGTGTAATCACACTCATCATAGATTTATAGCAAGATTTTGTACCCTAATAAAACAAATAATCATTTATAATTAGAATAAAATCATCTCATAAATGTTCTTTTGTTGCCCCTTTTATACCAAATAGTAGCCAAGCAACTTTTGCACTTCTTAAATCTTAATTATCTAAGGAAATGGAATTTGAGCAAATTGTGCTTAAATGTAGTTGAGATATTTTCTTTGCATATAAATATTGATGAAACCTCTTTGCACACATCTCCAATTTTGTGTTTGATATTTGCATTTAAAAACAAGACTAATAATTAAAATTGACTCAATTAATATTCTCTTCTTTTTTGAAAAAAATAAAGATATTACATTCTATATGCCTAACTATGGCGTTCCTATTTCCAAAGCTTCTGTCCATGAGGTTCATACCATTTTGGTGGCTTCTTTTAATGTGCTTCTTTGACTTCCTAGTCGCCTCTTCACCTCAAAATGCTTCAGTTGCAGCAATTCAAGGCAGCGAAGCGAATGCTTTGTTGAAGTGGAAAGCTCGCCTTGACAACCAAAGCCAGGCGTTGCTCTCTTCATGGACTGGTAGTAGTCCTTGCAACTGGGTGGGAATCGAATGTGATGAGTCTGTCTTCAACATAAATCTTCCAAGTTTTGGTCTAAGAGGTACGCTTCAAAGTCTTAACTTCTCGTCACTTTCCAACATCCTCAGTATAGATATAAGCAGCAACTCATTTTATGGAACCATTCCAAAAAGCATGGGTAATCTGTCAAAACTCTCATATCTTTATCTTGATTACAATCGTCTCTCCTGGACTATTCCAGTTGAGATAACACAGCTGGTTGGTCTTGTAGAACTTGGTATTACCATATGCAATCTCACTGGTTCTATCCCTATTTCATTAGGAAACTCGGCAAAGCATGAAATACTCTATTTATCCAAAAATGAGCTTTCGGGATCAGTTCCTTCCACATTTGGAAACTTGACAAAGCTTAAAACACTATATTTTTCGGAAAATGAGCTTTCTGGACCAATTCCTTCCACTATTGAAAACCTGACAGAGCTCAATGATCCTATAATGAACTTTCTGGACCAATTCCTACCACCATAGAAAACTTCAGAAAGCTCAAATATTTATATTTATCTGGAAATAAGCTTTCTGAACCAATTCCTTCCACTATTGGAAACTTGACAAAGCTCGAAACACTATATTTTTCTGAAAATGAGCTTTCGGAACCAATTCCTTCCACTATTGAAAACCTGACAGAGCTCAATGATCTAGAATTATCCTATAATGAACTTTCTGGACCAATTCCTACCACTATAGGAAACTTGAGAAAGCTCGAAACACTATATTTACATGAAAATGAGCTTTCTAGATCAATTCCTTCCACTATTGAAAACCTGACAAAGCTCATTGATCTAGAATTATCCTCTAATGAACTTTCTGGACCAATTCCTACCACCATAGGAAGCTTGAGAAAGCTCAAATATTTATATTTATCTGGAAATAAGCTTTTTGGACCAATTCCTCCCACTATTGGAAACTTGAAAAAGCTAAGTGATCTTGAACTATCCTCAAATGGACTTTCTGGACCAATTCCTTCCACTATTGGAAACTTGACAAAGCTCGAAACACTATATTTTTCTGAAAATGAGCTTTCTGGACCAATTCCTTCCACTATTGAAAACCAGACAGAGCTCAATGATCTGGAATTATCCGATTATGAACTTTCTGGACCAATTCCTACCACTATAGGAAACTTGAGAAAGCTCGAAACACTATATTTACACGAAAATGAGCTTTCTGGATCAATTCCTTCTACTACTGAAAACCTGACAGAGCTCAGTGATCTAGAATTATCCTCTAATGAACTTTATGGACCAATTCCTACCACCATATGAAGTTTGAGAAAGCTCAAATATTTATATTTATATGGAAATAAGCTTTTTGGACCAATTCTTCCACTATTGGAAACTTGTAAAAGCTAAGTGATCTTGAATTATCCTCAAATGGGCTTTCTGGACCAATTCCTTCCACTATTGGAAAGTTGACAAAGCTCGAAACACTATATTTTTCTGAAAATGAGCTTTCTGGACCAATTCCTTCTACTATTGAAAACCTGACAGAGCTCAGTGATCTAGAAATATCCTATAATGAACTTTTTGGACCAATTCCTACCTCCATAGGAAACTTGAGAAAGCTCAAATATTTATATTTATATGGAAATAAGCTTTCTGGAACAATTCCTCCCACTATTGGAAACTTGAAAAAGCTAAGTGATCTTGAATTAAACTCAAATGGACTTTCTGTACCAATTCCTTCCATTGTTGGAAACTTGACGGAGTTCAATTATCTAGACTTATCCTATAATGATTTTTATGGACCAATCCCCCCTCCCCCACAGAAGTTAGGTTGGTCAAGTTGAATGCCATTTATCTTACAGGAAATAAGCTATCGGGATCAATTGCTTCCACTATTGGAAACTTGACCAACTTAAAAAGTATACAGTTAGCAGATAATAATTTCACAGGCCATTTGCCTCACAATATTTGCCTTGGTGGAATGTTGACAAACTTTTCTGTTAGCGATAACCATTTCACGGGTCCCATTCCAAAGAGCCTAAAGAATTGTTCCAATCTTATAAGATTAAGGCTTGATCAAAACCAATTTATAGGAAACATAACAGAAGATTTTGGTGAATATCCAAATTTGAACTACGTCGATTTGAGTGACAATAATTTTTATGGACACCTTTCACCAAAGTGGGCGAAGTGCTATAACCTCAAAAGCCTCAAGATCTCTAACAACAAGTTATCCGGTGGTATGCCAACAGAACTAGGGGAGGCAACCAACTTGGGTGTACTTCACCTATCTTCAAACCACCTTACAGGAAAAATTCCAAAAGAGCTAGGTAAATTGACCTTGTTGATTGAGCTATTGATAAGCAACAATAATCTTTCAGGAAATGTTCCCATGCAAAGAGCATCATTGCAAGAACTTGAAACCTTGGACCTTGCGGCAAATGATTTCAGTGGCTTCATCACAAAAGAACTCGAAAGTTTGGCCAAGTTATGGTAGTTGAATATGAGCCTAAATAAATTTGTTGGAAATATTCCTGTTGAATTTGACCAATTCAAATGTTTTCAAAGTCTCTATCTTTGTAAGAATTTTTTGGGAGGAACAATACCCTCAACCCTTGGAGAGTTGAAATATTTAGAAACATTGAATCTCTCACATAATAATCTTTCTAGTGTCATACCCTCTAGTTTTGATGGTATGTTAGCCTTGACATTTGTTGACATATCATACAACCAATTAGAGGGTTCACTTCCAAGCATTCCAACCTTTCAAAAAGCTCCAATTGAAGCATTGAGAAATAATAATGGCTTGTGTGGTAATTTCTCTGGCCTTGAGCCTTGCCCAACACCAAACAACAAATCTCTTCATCACAAGAACCACAAAGTCTTACTCCTTATTTTACCAATTACTTTGGTTGCTATGCTACTTGTATTATTGGCGCTTGTAATTTCAAGTCATCTTTACCAACGTGCAAGTACAAAGGAAAATCAGGTTGCAGAACCACAAACTCGGAATCTATTTGCAATATGGAGTTATGATGGGAAAATGCTCTATGAGAACATTATTGATGCCACAGAAGAGTTTGACAACAAATACCTCATTGGAGTTGGAGGGTATGGATCTGTTTACAAAGTCGAGTTACCTACCGGTCAAGTAGTTGCTGTGAAAAAACTCCATTCAATACCAAATGAGGAAAGATCTAATCTTAAAGTTTTCCAAAGTGAGATGAAATCTTTGACATAAATTCAACATCGTAACATTGTGAAGCTATATGGGTTTTGTTCCCATTCTCGATTCTCATTTTTAATTTATGAGTTGGGGGAAAGGGGTAGCATTGATAACATTCTTTGCAATGATGCACATGCAATTGAATTTGATTGGAATAGAAGGGTGAATGTTGTTAAAGGTGTGGCTGATGCGTTATGTTACATGCACCATGATTTCTCACCTCCTATTGTTCACCGAGATATCTCAACAAAGAATGTTCTTTTAGATTTTTATTATGAGGCCCATGTCTCGGACTTCGGAACAGCAAAGCTTCTTAATCCCGATTCATACAACTGGACCTCATTTGCAGGCACCTTTGGATATGCTGCCCCAGGTTAGTTAATTTCTTTTTTTCCTCTTCTATTCAAACTATAGAATAGATGGTTCTATAGTTTTCCTTTCATACTTATTCGCAGTCACATTACTACTTTATAATTATTTGTATATTTCATGCTCTGTTACTATCAATTTACTATTTTCTGCATGATATTTCTTTTGATTTGTTGTAGAACTTGCTTATACTATGGAAGTGAATGACAAATGTGATGTGGATAACTTTGGGATATTTGCCTTGGAAATACTTTTAGGAAAGCATCCTGGAGAAATCATATCATCTACAATGTTATAATCTTCTGGGAGAGTTGTAGCCTCACCACTTGACAATTTGACAGTGAATGATAAGTTGGATCAACGTCTTCCTCATCCTACAAATCAAATTGGCATGGAAGTGATATCGATTGGAAGGCTAGCAATTGCATGCTCGACTGAAAATCCACGTTCTCGCCCTACCATGGAACAGGTAGTCAAGGAACTCATAATGCCGAAGTCAGCTTCCTTGGGCTAGTTCACACAATCAATCACACTGGAAGGTTGTTTGAAGAATGTTTCACTTCCCAAGCATATCTCAATTCTACTTACCCTCTTTTGTAACATTATGAATATGTTTTAATTTGTGATGTAATGGCATGTAGATTTATAGCAAGACTTTGTACCCTAATAAAATAAATAATTATTTATAATCACAATAAAATCATCTCATAAATGTTACGACACCCCTTCTTGGGTCATCACATAGTAACACGCTGCGGAAAAATAAATGTTAATTATGCTGGTTACTTTCGGAAAATAATATTATATAACACTTTTCTTAATACCAAAAATGGTGATAATTTTTTTTTCTTTTTAACTTAACGTACAACATCATACAACATCATAATCAAACATAACATATAGGTATATATCATCATATGCATCAACAGTTTTGTACAAACTATATAACTATACAGGGCCTTTAACAGAACAGGCCATTATCAACATAACTAAGTAAAGAAATAAAAATATAACAGACACGCAGTGAATCGTCTATGACCATATAACAAAACATGGCTCTCAGTAGCCAGAGATAGACTGATGAAATCATTACCCCAAAAATGGAATCTACTTACAGCTGGTCGTATATAATGATATCCATTGGGAAGATCATGGTGATCAATCCCACTCCCTGTAGAAATATCGGATGAAGACACGACTGCACCCTCATCTGGTGAATCGTCGTCGTCATCAAGAGGAATGTACTCGGACACATCCTCTACGAACTCCTCTGGATCTATAACCATATCCTCTGGAGGTGATGCCGGTGCTGCCTCAACTAACGGCTGTGCCTCAAGCTCCCCCTGATCAACCAGGTGCTGCAGTAGGAACCATATCGGAGGTAGGGATACATCTATGATCTCCACATTACGATGCTCACGCTGTGGTCCAGTCACTATGGTGCCCTCTACAGTATGTATACCCCCGGTATATGTCGCACTGTGGTCTCCAGGGTTAATACCCAACACGCCTATGTTCTCCGCATCCTCAAAACGGAGGGAACGAACCCCTGTGTGTGCCAACGGCATCGTCGGATCTATCTATACTCAGATAGAAATATACGCCATACAGAAAAGACACCAACAATAAAACGTGCAAGGGTGAGAACCAATATATGGATTTTAAAACGATAACCAAATGCACGACACTCAAACATCATTTAATATGTATAGTCAAAGATAACCAATTTATTTATCAAAGGGTTTCATACCCGACAGTCGTAGTCATTTTTAAAAACAATGACACTTCAATATTCATCATCTAACTTTGGTACCTAAACTCCGGAGCTTCAACCACCAAATAAATGAGCTGATCAAGATCTCGTTCTCAAATAAGGCAGGTTTTAATCATTTCCATACAAGGCAGGTTTTAAATTAACCATAGCACTATCCAAAACGAGGCACAGTGGATACTATTCATAGTATATGGTTTCTTTGTCCATCAAAGCACAATGATGCAACGTCTTGAATACTTGCCATCAATAATTCAAGTCCAATGCGTAGGCACGTCTGCCCCAAAAAATGCATGTAAAACGTTTTGTTCACGTCATTTTCTTTGTGTTCATTCTTTCCTTGTCGGAGCTCGAAGACTCACGACCAACCCAACGTTTAAACATTTAAGTTTAATCCATCATTCCAACAGAACAAAATCCAAGTCAAAATGTGCAAATCACAAAATCTAGATCGATGCACTAGTCATAGTTATGTAGATTGTAGAGCACAAAATAAATACAACGTTTTATAGGACATATAGCCCATAACTTCACCGTTGGGACACACCGTCCACATCGATTAACACTAGAACCCCGACATCTCAGCCTCTAGGTCCGTTTTTCATCTTTAAAATAATTTTCGTTCTGTGAAACACAAAACAAAACAAAAGTTCCTCAACTTATCCAAGTTGTTGGAAATAACACCATTGTATAAAAATACTTTACAGAAAATCCTTTTACGTTGGAAATTTGTTTTATAAACATTCTCAAAATCACTTAAAATTCATTTTCTTTCAAAACTCAATATTTTGAACCTGAAAATATTGCTTTGAGACAAATTCTCTGTTTTAACTAATATTACCGTTTTAATAATACTTTAGTAAATATTGTCGGAGTTGTCCGACGTTTGACGTTTTGAAAAAAACGTTTTTAAGTCAATATATGACTTTTCTAGTAAAATAATTTTCCCAACACTATAATAAAATTATTTTTGAAACTTGTTTTTTTTAAAATAACATTTTCTAATATTTAGAAATTTCTTACGTATAAATTAGCAGTACAAAATTATTTTCACGGTTACATCCTCATCGTGACTCATAAAACACTCTTACGCCGTTAAATCATAAAATAATCACATTTTTCACTATTATCCATTTTTAACCAATCAAATAATTAAGTAATACTATATCACTATTTTCCATCAATTAAAAACATTATTTCATAAAAAGCTTTTTAATGCTTTTAACCTCGTAATAAATTGAGCACTGACCATTGTCAGGCTTTACAATCCACAATCAACATCATTAACAATTTCATGCCAATAACATAGCAAATAACAATTAATGACATGCAGCAAGATATAATAACAATTAAATGCAGATAATTTAAAAGCAAATAATACTAACTATGTAAAATAATAAATACACCCAATAAATAATACAGACTACAAACAAATTACATACAGCTATCGAAAAAACCCCTCAGGTAATCCCCTTACCTCTAGCAAATTTTTCTTCCAATAAAATATTTGCCGTAAATCCAAGCATCGATATCACACATACCCGATATAAAGCTTATCCTTCAAAAATCCCAACAACCAATCAACAATCAAACAACTTAAAAACGCCTATTTCCCTACATGTTGGTTTCGGCCTTGGGGTATTAAAATAGCTAAAAATTTCTAAAACTCCTAAGCTTTTGGATTAGTGATTCTCTATCACTCAAAACCCTAAATCAATACTTAAGATACAAGGATTGAAATAAAATACTCCAATCCTTTAACAAACCAAATTCGGTCATGTGTAAAATAATGGTTTAGTGATTTTAATTTGATCTAATCATCATTGATTCAATACATATATGAGCTATAAGGATTGAATCAAGTAAGACTAGTTAAAAAATGAACAAAGTTCCTCCCCGACAACAAACTAGGGTTTGACCTTGTTAGGGTCAATAGGCAAGAAATTTTTGTTTGATGCATACTCTTGGATCTTAAATATATAGAGGATATTTCATAGAAATTGGTTTCATGCTCATTGGATTTTTCTATGAATTTCTATGGATTTTTGAATATGAAAACCCTAAGACGCAACATGATGATCATGGCTTCAAATCACAAAAATAAATGAAGAACATGATGATGATTAAGTAATAAAAGTATGGTATACCTCCTGAAGATTGAAAATGAGCTAAGGATCAAGTACTTCCTTCACAAAAATGGCTATGGAAACTTAGAAATTTTAAGAGAAAATGGAAGAACAACTTCATGAAGAAGATGAAGTTAGGCTTTTATAGCAATGAAATGGACTCTCATGGAGGGGTTAGGTTGTGAGAAACTAGGGGCAAAAAGGGTCCAATGCATAAATTTTTAGGGACAAAGTTGTAATCTTACACAATGGCAATTTTGTGATAAAATACAACCTTAAGGACATTATGGTAAATTCCTAAAAAAAACCATCATTACAAATGTAAGTCATCTACAGGACTCACCCCTTGTGAGTCATCTACATGACTCACCCCTTGCGAGTCATCTTGAATGACTAGCCATTTATCCCTTAGTGGGTCCCAGAAATCCCGTATTCAGCTCCATCGTTCGCTCTATTTCATATAATGGCCGCATAATATATATTATTTCACTTTTTAAGTGAAAAATTTTAAAATAGCCAAAGTCGTTGGAAATTTCATAAAAACCCGAAGTATTTCGTTCGTGAGTTAAAATTAGGTAATTTGAGCAGTAAAATTCTTACTGTCATGAAATCGCAGATCGGGTTTCGTCTGAATTTTTGACCCAAAATTTAATCGTAACTCTCTACGGTAAAGTAGAGTGTGGATATGATCTTGGTTTATCCAAAATCATTTTCTATGTTTTAAAATAAAAATATAAACATTTTTGTCTATTTTACCGATATAAAACAGTAAACAGTGAAAAACCGGGTGTTACAATACTACCCTACTAAAAAATTTTCATCCTTGAAATTACGCACCTGTAAAAAGATCAGGATATTTTAATCTCATTTTGTCCTCAACTTCCCACGTTGCTTCTCCAGTTGTATTATCCCAAATAACCTTGACTAAGGAAATTTGTTTAACCCTGAGCTGCTTAATCGTCTTTTCCGCGATTCGTACAGGTGTAGTCTCAAAAGACAAGTTCTCTTTTAATTGTACAACATCTGGTTCGATTACGTGAGATGGATCAGGAATATATTTCCTCAGTTGTGAAACATGGAAAACATCATGAAGATTGGAAAGAAATGGTGGCAGAGAAATTTTATAGGCTACTGGACCTACACGCACCCTGCCAACCCCAGTCGTAGACGTGACTCTCTAAAACACATGATCGCCTTCCTCAAACTCAATAGGTCGTCGCCTTTTGTCTGCATAACTTTTCTGTCTACTTTGAGTTGTCCGCATTTTCTCCTGAATCATTTTCACCTTTTCTGTTGTCTGTTGCACGATATATGGTCCTAACAATAGACTTTCACCGTCTTGGTACCAACATAGAGGTGTTCTGCACTGTCGACGATATAAAGATTCATGCGGTGCCATTCCTATGCTTGAGTGGAAACGGTTATTGTAGGTGAATTCTATCAACGGTAGGAATTCATGCCAACTCCCAGTATGTTCCAACACACACACTCTCAACAAGTCTTCTAGTGACTGGATTGTCCTCTCTGATTGTCCATCCGTTTGTGGATGATAAGCCGAACTGAATCTGAGTTTCGTTCCCAGCGACTCTTGTAAACTTTGCCAAAACCTTGACGTAAATCTCGGATCACGATCCGAAATAATACTCTAGGGTACACCATGTAATTTGACAATTTCTCCTCTGTATAATCGAGTTAATCTCTCCATTGAATATTTTATATTGATGGCCAAAAAGTGAGCAGGCTTGGTCAGTCGATCAATTATTACCCATATGACATCATGCCCCTTTCGAGTCTTTAGCAAACTTGTTACAAAATTAATCGCAAGACCATCCCATTTCCATACTGGAATGTCCAAAGATTGTAGCATTCCTTCTGGTCTTTGATGTTCAATTTTAGCCTTTTGACAGACTAAACATGAAGCTACATGTTCCATTACGTATCTCTTCATCCCGTACCACCAATATAACTGCTTGAGATCTTGATACATCTTGGTGGCTCCCGGATGTAAACTCAATTCACTCTTGTGAGCTTCCTCCAAAATTGACTTTCTAAGTTCAGCATCATCAGGTACACAAATCCTTTCACCGAACCTTAAAATTCCATCTGTTCCTTCTTTGAATTCTGATATACCGCTCCTTTTCGCACTAATTCCCTAAACAAAGCTTTCCTGGAGACATATCAACTGTTAATCACATATCTCAGAATTGTTCTAACAATTCATGTACCTTAACCATCATTGTAGATGCATGCATAGATTTTCTACTCAAGGCATCCGCTACTACATTTGCTTTTCCAGGATGATACTATAGTTGAAAATCGTAATCCTTCAAAAATTCCAACCAACATCTCTGCCACACGTTGAGCTCTTTTTGATTAAAAAGGTATTTCAAACTTTTATGATCACTGAAAAAGTTAAACGCCGCTCCATACAAATAATGTCTCCATATTTTTAAAGCAAAAACCACCGATGCTAATTCCAAGTCATGAGTAGGGTAATTCCTCTCATGAATCTTCAATTGCCTTGAAGCATAAGCTACAACTTTCCGATTTTGCATTAGTACACAACCTAACCCTTGATGCGAAGCATCACAGTATACCTCGAAAGGCTCCTTAGAATCAGGTAATAGTAACACAGGTGACGTAGTCAACCTTCTCTTTAACTCCTGAAAACTTTCTTCACACGCTTCGATCCATGTAAATGCTTGGTCCTTCCGAGTTAATTGGGTAAGAGGCCCTACTATTTTGGAAAATCCCTCGATGAATATCCTACAGTATCCAGCTAAACCCATGAAACTACGGATTTCTGTTACTATCTTTGGTCTTTCCCATTTTAAAACAGCTTCAACTTTTGACGGATCCACCGCGATTCCTTCATTCGAGATGACGTGTCCTAAAAATTGAACTTGGTTTAACCAAAAATCGCACTTTTCGGGTTTTGCATATAATTGTTTCTCCTTTAAAATTTGAAGAACCACACTGAGATGTTCAGCATGCTTTTCTTCACTAGGAGAATAAATTAGAATGTCGTCTATAAAGACAACGACAAACTGATCTAGATAAGGACGAAAAATCCTATTCATGTAATCCATGAATATAGCAGGAGCATTCGTCACTCCAAACGGCATTACAAGATACTCATAATGCCCAAATCTTGTACGAAACGCTGTTTTCGGGATATCCTCTTCCTTCACACGAATTTGATGATAGCCTGATCATAAGTCTATCTTTGAGAAAACCTCCACTCCACGTAATTGATCCATCAAGTCGTCTATCCTCGGAAGCGGATACTTGTTCTTGATCGTCACTTTGTTGAGTTGACGGAAATCTACATATAAACAAGAAGTCTCGTCTTTCTTCCGTACCAGTAAAACTGGAGCTCCCCACGGTGACACACTAGGTCTAATAAATTCTTTCCTCATCAGTTCCACCAATTGTTCTTTCAAGTCCTCTAGCTCTGATGGTGACATACGATATGGTGCCATGGATATCGGTCCAGTGCCTGGTACCAGATCAATCGCGAACTCTATGTCCAAAACAGGCGGTAGTCCAGGTACATCTTTAGGAAAAACTTCAAGAAACTCATTGACGACAGGTATGGACTGTAAGTCTAACTCATGTTTAACGTCTAAGGAAAACAATAACATGTATCATTGAGCTCCCACTTTCAAAGAAGCTTTTACTTGATTAACATACAAAAATCCAGAAATCTCATCCTTAGGAAAGATTAAGGTTTTGTGGGCACAGTCTATAAGAATATGGTTAGAAGATAACCAATCCATGTCTAAAATTGTATAAATGCATTTGAAATATCTACTTTGCTTATTGATATTGATAAAAACTCTTCGCTTAGATCTCCAATTTTATGTTTGATATTTGCATTAAAAATAGACTAATAAGTAAAATTGACTCATTTAATATTCTTGTATTTCGTTTTTGTTAAAGATATTCCATTCTATATGCCTACCTAAAGGAGTGGTTGACCATAAATATGTTGATGTCCACTGCCTGCCCATTAGTTTAGACGAGGAAGAGGGAGTTGTAGGAAAGCAGAGGCACACAATGAGCGATAGAAAAGCAGAAGTAAGGATTATTCAAAAAAAACAAAGGAAAGGGGCAAAGACTAAAAGAGAGAGAGAGGGAGAGCACATGGATATTAGAACTAGGAATCATCAAAGAAAGAAATACTAACGTGGTGGTACTTGTTCTTTTTTGGTTTAAACTTCTGAAATTGGGGTATTACTATTTACCTTACCGCTATTTTTTTATTAAAAAAAAAATCTTTTTTGTGTCACTTTTTGAAGCATGTTCTTTAGTTTCTTTTATATGCATATGATTATTCTTAGAGTCTAAAGTAAATAATCAATTTGTTCTATGAGAATAGTTTTAGCCCTTAATTTAGTTTATGACAAATGAAAAATCTCTCAATTTAGTTCCTAATAACCTTAAGGGCTCGTTTGGTGGTCAGGATAAGAGAGACCAGGGCCGTGTCTAGACATCTTGGGGCCTAAGGCAGATCTATTAGAGAAAAATTTTAAAAATTTATTGTATATATAGGGAAAAAAAACAACCATTACTTTATTATTTTCAATTTATTGTTATTAACAAAATCACATGAGCAACTGATTTTTATCCAACGGTACTAATGCTTAATCTTCTTAGAGCAAAGGAACAAACAATTTCAATTGCAATCAATTTTTACTTTCCCGAAATTTCACTCCTACACACTCATAAATATTAAGATCGTCCCGTTTAAAAAAAAGTATTAAGATTGTTACTATAACATTTGCTGCCAGCTTGGACTAGAAAGCCACAGTGCTACTTGATCTTTAATAAAATCTCTTTTAAAAAAATGTTGCTACTTTGGCCTTTGTCATGTTTTGATGTATTTATTATATGTTAGATTTTTGGGCCTTTATATATGATATATAAAATTACAAGGGGTCAATAACTAATTGAACGTGGGGCCTAAGGCAATTGCCTTAGTGGCCTTGTGGTTTCCACGGCCCTGAGAGAGACAGGATAGGATAAGCTATCATATCCTATCTGAAACTATTGTTTGATGAGCCAACAGGATATGATAAAGCAATCCTGTCACCTATCCTATCATGTCCATCTAGTTAAAATTTTATCCTGAGGGGGGAGCTGGGTTAGAACTCAACATGATAGGATAAAGTGATTTAAAGTATAATAATGTATAAAAATATTTTATATATAAAATAATTAAAGTATAGTAAAATATAATATGGTTACCAAAAAAGGTGTAATAAAACATAAAATAATAAAAATATTAATAATTAATTTTAAAATTATTTTTATTTTGTAACAAGGCTAATTTTGTTACTTTGTATTATTTTAAAAAACTGAAAAATAAATAAAAAATATTCTAATAATTTAACAATATGTAAAGTAAAAACTAAAAATGAATATTTAAAATTATAAAATAATTAATTTAAGTTAAACAATATTTTAAATTTTTTAATATTATATGTAATTTTATCACAAGGACAATTTTGTCTTTTTATATAATCTTAAAATGAAAATTATAAAAAAATTAAAATCTAATAAAATATGAAAACATTCAGAACAGAAACGAAAATTTTAAAATCCATACTAAAATTACAATTCTATCCAATTGGTTATCTGGTGGACACCAAACGACGTATAGGATAACAGCTTATCTTGGTTATATCATATCTTACCCCTATGCTGCTGTCTTATCATATTCGTCCCTATCCCTATCCTGACCATCAAACGAGCCCTACGTGTCAGTTAAAATAGTTACTAATAGGAACTAATATATCCTTAAATTAACTCATGAAAACGACTAATTGACATTTGACAATGTTTGTGATCAAGATGAGAGTTTTCTAATAATTATTTCAATTGTTTTGGTTGGATCAAGAAGATCAATTGTTTTTTGGTCTTTCTCAATACGTGAATAGTCTAGTTTTGAGTAAGATCAACCACATCCACGAGTTGTGTGGCTTAATTATTTGTAAACTTATTCTGAAGTAAGCATTGCTTTGTCTTTCATCTTGTATATATTTGCAAACTCTAAGATGTAGACCTTATTTTGATCATTCAATGCAAATTCGGATTCATTGGACTTAGAATCCTTATCTTACACAAACTTGCTAAGCCTTGCTTTGTGTTTTTCATAAACAGATAATGTCTTAAAAAAATAAAACCATAGTTTAGCTTAGATGAAACTTTGTCATGTTATGGAGAATATTCCTACACAGGTGAAACTATATAACATAGCCAAATATTCTTTCATAATTATAAGAATGCGTGATGACGATTTCGGCAAGTATACCTAGTCGCAAGCAAGTAATACGGTGGTGACACTGGATATCGTTCTTAGGGATTGCAGGCAAGTACCACTTCTCAAATTGAACTACTATTTAGACGATCGTTTGGAAGGAAGGGAGCTCAATATTAAATACCTATCCCAGCAAGAGTTAAAATAAAAAAATTAAAAGGAACAAGTTCTTTTTGGATTTTTATCAAACACTTAACAAGCACAAAGAGATGTGATTAACAAATGGATGAAAATGTTGGGGTTAGACTACACTAATCTTCCCTCAATTGCAATAAGATGGTTACTAACACATGTCTTAATTCAATTATGACAATCAAGCCTTTTAAAATACTCAAACCCTAATTCCTTAGGTGGAATGAGCCTAAAACCCCAATTAAACCCTAATTCCTTAGGTGGATTAACATGAGATTTTGTAAAAAGAACCAAGACTTAAAAGATTACAAGCATTTCAAGACCTATTCCTAGATTCATGAACTACTTGGTATTTCATTCATGAGCATGCATTATCATCAATTTTCCAATTGTCTACCAAAGCAACAAATCATTTCATGGGTGATCAAGTCAAGAAAAACATTAAGCATAGAATCAAATACTCATAATGAAATAGGAACTTGCATTAAAACCAAATCAAAATACAACCAAGTTCAAAAAAGCAAACATCTAACCCCAACAAGAGGGGTTTTAGCTAGACATAGTAGAGAAAGCAACAAAAGAAGATGAAACAAGCAAGAAAAATGGAACAAACTCCATTAGAAATGGTGTTCCAGCTGAAAGAGGATGTTCTTCACTCCTTTTAGGTCAATTAGGTCGACTGGCTGCTGATGGGTGTGTCCCAAAATGGAAAAAATGCGTTTAAATACCCTATCAGAAAATGAGTCAGCGCTGGACGCTGGCTTTCTGGCGCTGGGCGCCAATAGCACAGAAAGTTGATTTCTCACGACCTGCTAGCGCTGAACGAAGGAATCCTGGCGTCCAGCGCCAGCTTTGCTGATGTTAGTCTTCAAAAAATTCTCTTTCCAGACTCTTTCATTCTCACATAAGCTCCACTTCCTTGATCAATTCCACTTCTCTTCAAGCTTTTCCACATTTATTGAATCCTAAAATGATATGAAAACATACCTAAGTTAGATCGCAATAAAAGGGAACAAAACAATAAAAAATTAACCTTAACTACAAGAATTATTAAAAGCACTCACAACAACTAACAAAGACTCAACTAACTAAAAATGGGGACAAAACAAAGATAAAACCATGCAATTGGGAGTAAAATCCACTCAAGAAAGGCTTAATTACTTGATAAATTAGAGAATTATCACTCCCCCAAACCTAGAATTTTGCTTGTCCCCAAGCAAAAAATAACTAGAACTTACACACGGAACACAAAACTAATAGACAACAAACCAAGCTCTAACATGATTAAGGAAAACTGAATGAGAGCACAATTAGACAAACTCACCAAAAGGAAAAATTGCAACAAGACTAATTCCTAAAACAAAAGCATCAACTAGTAGCAAGCTCAATTCCAAAAATGTCAGGAAGCAAAAAGCATAACAACTTTGCAACTCCATATTCTTCAAAATTAAAAATCATGACAATTTGGCAAGGGAAATAAAAAAATAAAATCTTAGTCCTCACAAGATGCACAATCATCAAATAATCACTCAAGTTTATGGTGAAGTGTTACCCTCAAAGCACACATTAGAGTCATGGGATTCCCTAAAAGCACACATTAGAGTCATGGAACCGTAGATTTGTCTTTCATCTAATTCCAAAAGATCACAAACCATAAGCATGCACAAATCAAAGGGACTTTATTGTGGGTTGTAACTTGGCTAAGGCGAGAAAACAAGTGAGGTGAGAAACAAACAAAAGATGTCCAAGAGAATAGAAGAGCAATTACAACTCAATTGTTTCAATGCAAAGCCTAAAATTCCCAATTGCTATAATTTATTTATTTATTTATTTTTTCTCATTTCCCTTCTTTGGAGTTCTTCTCAACTTTATTCCTTAACTTTATTTACACATTTTTTACCTATTTTTGTTCAAATTATTTTTTTGGTAATCAACATTTTTTTTCAAGCACTTTTACAGTTTTTTTTTTCAAACCTTTCAAAATTTCTCGTATTATTCAATTACCCTCTCCCCCAAACCAAAATCTTTACTTGTCCACAAGCAATTCACCAATGCTCTCCTATTCTCAATTTGGGATAAACATGGTAATCATCATTCAAGAAGCAAGGGTGAGAACAAAAAGTAACAATAAGCTCAAAGGGGTTAGCAAATGAATTTTTCATGCAAGGTTGGCTTTTTGGCTCAAGTGGCTTATGAAAAATGGCCCAAATCATTTTTATGCAAAACATGCAATTCATGAATCTTAGATAAAAGAATCAAGCAAATCTCAGCACATCAACTCAATGGTACACACTAAAAAAGAATTAACATTCAAGCCCAATATCTCACCAAGGTTAAAACCAAGATTCCAAAATTCCATCCCAAACCTCATTGCCATGAATTTAATGCAAAAGAAACGAAAATATGCAAAGAGGTTATGAAAAATGCTATGAATAAATTTGAAAAGTGAAGCCAAGACTACAAGAAGGGCTTCCCATGAAAGGAAAATAGTCCGGCAAATTGCACAAAATGGTGGGAATGCCAAAAATGACAACTCAAACAGCATCTAAAATGATGAAGTGCTTGGCTTGTTTTTAAATTATTATTTTCATAAATTTTTTTAAAAAATTTTTGAATTTTTTTTTGTTGACAGCGCTGGACGCTAGCTTTCTGGCGCTGAGCGCCTGCAGGATAGAGAGCTCATCTTTCGGTGAGTTCTAGCGCTAGACTCCCAAGATCCTGCCCTAAATGCAGCATATCAGATATCATCAAAATTATGCATCTTTTTCTAGTGCTAGACGCAGGGTTCCTGGCGCTCAGTGCCAGCCCAAAAAAAGAGTTTCAGATTTAAAGCCTAGACAACTCTCTCAGCTCACAAAAATCACCTTTCACATGCAGAATTCACACTCAAAAGATATAGGGGAGGGATCCAAGGATGACACTATTTATTTAACATTCAAAAGCAACACAAAAACATGCAAATGCAATAAAACTCAACCAAATGCAAAAATCACACAAAACATGCAAAACACTATGCAATCTAACTTGGTGAAACGGCTTACAACACAATAAACTAGAAAAGAATAGTAGAAAGCATGGGTTGCCTCCCAGCAAGCGCTTGTTTAACGTCCCTAACTTGACGTCCTGTTGAGCATTCAAGGTGGTTTAAAGTCATTTGATGTGTCAAGCCCCCATTTCTTCAAGTATGAGAAATTTCCAGAAGCTAGAATTGCAACCACTGACTTTTCATTAATTCCCTCCTTTTGGCTCTTGTCCAATTGTCTCGGAGGCTTGCTTGATCTTGAGGATGATTCTTCTTCCTTCACCTCTTGTTGACTTTTAAGACCAACAAAATTAATGGGATCAAAGAGATTCGAAGTAATCGGAGATTTTTCAAACATCTTAATAGTGGCTTGATCCCCATCAACTCTCAAAATTAGTTCACTTCTTGGCACATCAATAACAACTCCAGCAGTAGCCGAAAAGGGCCTTCCAAATATAAGGGGAATGTTGTGGTCCTCATCAATGTCAACAATGATAAAATCCATTTGAAAGATGAAACGGTCAACCATGACAAGGATGTCTTCAACCAAACCCTATGAATGAACCAATGATCGATCGGCCAATTGCAAGCAAAGGTTGGTTGGTTTAGGATCTCCCAACCCCAATTACTTGTAAATGGATAGAGGCATGAGGTTAACACTTGCACCTAAGTCACATAATGCCTTTCTGGAATATTTGGACCCAATTAAGCACTTAACGGTGAAGCTTCCCGGATCCTTAATCTTTGGAGGGAGTTTTCTCTTCAAAATTGAACTGCATTTTCTGTAAGTGCTATCTTCCCATCTTCTTCCCATTTCTTCCTCTTGGAGAGTATTTGTTTCATGTACGTCGCATACGAAGGCATTTTCTCAAGTGCCTTGATGAGTGTGATTTTACCTCATATTTCATGTGCATTTTGCATGCATTTTTCATTTAGTTTAGGAAATTTTTATTTGATTTTTGTTAGTTTTTATCTTGGAACGGGTAAGGCGGTGTTGTGGTGTTGTTTTGCAGAAATTAATGATAAAATGCTCAGGATCAACCATGAAGGAGCTTGGATGAAGATAGAGCTTGAAAAGTGAAGAAAGTGAGCCAAGCAGAGCCCATCACGGCCTAGCCGTGATGACCATCACGGCCATGATCAAGCAAAACTGGAAAGAAAGAAGCCTGAAGTCAGAAGCCATCACGGCCGTGACAGGTCAGATGAACCAGAACCTCAACAGGCAGAACTCATCACGGCCTAGCCGTGATGAGCATCACGGCCGTGACAGGCCAAACATTGAAGAAGCGCCCACGATAGAACCCGTCACGGTCTGGCCGTGATGGCCATCACGGCCGTGACGTGCGGTCGTACGCATTATTTGGATCTGAAATTGTGTTAGATTGGGATTAAAACCTCCCTAATCTATAAATAGGCATCTGGGCAGAACAGAAAGAGGATTGTAACCCTGGGAGGCTTGGAACCCTAGGACTGGGAACCATATTGGACTCTGAGCCAGGGGCGGCTGTTTACCCTAGGAGGACTTTTACCCTAGGGACTTAGACGCAAGAAGGGCATTTTCTCTGAACCAGGGGCGGCGGTGACGGCTGTGGAAAGCTTCCATGAAGTTCCTTCTCTCCCTGGTTTCTACTTTTCTGGTTTTGGCTTTCTCTATCACTATGAGTAGCTAATTCCCTTTTTGTTGGGATTAGATGTAGCTAATCTGAACCTCATGTATTTGGTTTGATTGATTAATCCATGTTTATGCCTTCTTATTAGTGTTTAATTCCTATGCTTAATGCTTTTTGTGGTTTGGCCATCCATGAATTGATTCTAAGATTTGATTTGCAATGGGGACGTTCTTATCAATTCTTGATCTGGAATTAATCACCTAGTAAACCTTGCATCTAGGAATGGATTTTGGTTTATTAGTAATCGTGTAATCCTTACTCTTAATGCAAATTCCTAATTAGGCCACCTAAGGAATTAGGGTTTAATTAGTGGATTTAGGCTCCTGTCATCTAAGGAATTAGGGCTTGAGTAATCTTGTGGGTTGATTTTAATATTCGAAGCTTAAACTGGATTGGTGGTCTTGGTATTGCGTGGGGCAAAGGTTTAGTGAAGTTTAATTCCAACACCCCTTTTCGCATTCCAAGTGTTTGATAAAAATTCCCAAAAGACCAAAAATATTTCATTGCTTTTGTTACTTTATTTAATGTTTTGATTTCTCTTCATACCATAGTTTAGTCTAGATAGTTGTTTGACTTGTGAATTGGTAATTGGCAACTGATCCTCGTGGGAACGATATCGGTCTCACCACCGTATTACTTGTACAACTAGGTATACTTGCCTAGATTTCGTCACAACATGCCTCCACAAATGGGATGTTTATGTGGATCTTTCGGAAAACATCCAAGAATCGGTTGAACTTCTTTTCTTCATTTTGCTTTTGAAATCTTTGAGGGTAGGGAAGTTTTAGCCATTACGGAGGTGGTTTGTCCGCATCTCTCAAGATTTCTTTTTTGTCTTTTTTCTCGCCCACTCCTCATCTACTAATTTTTGTTTCTCATCCAAAATGGGTTGGATACGGGTAGGGGAAGATAATCCAACCTTCCTAGGCTCAAGCTTATCATCCGAACAATCTTCAACAATGCCTTCAACAAGTTTATTATTCTTCTCATCATTTCCACTGTTCTTTTCATCTATTTGGTCTTTTGAACTATTTACATTTGGGCTAATCACCTTACCGCTCCTAGTTGTTATAGCCATACATTGCTCTTTTTCTTTAGGATTGGATTCGGTGTTGGTCGGAAATGAGCCTTGAGTTCTCTCCATCATTTGCTTTGCCAATTGGCCTATTTGGTGCTCTAAATTCTTGATGGAAGCATCTTGGTTCTTCATCATTGCTTCTTGACCCTTCAAATTGGCTTGAGTAGCTTGCATGAATTGGGCTAGAATATTCTCCAAATTGCTTGAACTTTCTTGAGGCAGCTTTGCTTGAGAATTTGAACTTTGCCCTTGTTTCCCTTGTCTCCAACCAAAGTTAGGATGGTTATGCCACCCTGGATTGTAGGTGTTAGAGAAAGGGTCATGCTTGGGCCTTTGGTTTCCCATGTAGTTCACTTCTTCTTGCCCTGTACCTCCAACCACATTAATTTCACAATTGCCATTGGCGTGATTACCTCCACAAAAGTCACACCCCGAGGCGGCTTGAACTTGGGCCGCTTGTAATTGAGAATTTTGTAGTTGAATGGATCCCAATTGCTTGGTAAGAACGGCTATTTGTGCGTTAAGAGCACTATAATTTGTTGGAACCAAAGTGGTTATGGTTTATTTAATCTTTAAAGTTTTGATGCTAACAAAAGGATTAAATTTTCTTGGCAAAGTATTAGTTGAGATCTAACTAGTGCTCTCAGTTATGCAAGAACGCTTTTATAAGTAAAATAAACTTGGGATAAGTTTCATTTGAAAAATACGCGTCCACCCCTGTAGACAGGCTGCTCAAGCACTGTGGTAAAATTACCTTGTTATTTTCTTTAGTAGACGAGGCTATAAATGAATACCTAAACAACTTGTTAGGTACAGCAAGTCCAAAGACTTGAAAATAAACGCTTCCATCTTGCCACGTCAGCAGACGGAAGTAATTAGCTAAGAAAAAGAACTAAAACACAAAGTAATCTAGTAGACGAGCTCTATATGCCACGTCATTGGACGGAGCTTCTCATTAAGGACTTAGCAAGTCCAAAGACTTTTGTAGACGAGCGCTTCTACCACAATAGTAGACGAGCGCTTCTACCACATTAGTGGACGAGCACTTCTGCCACATCTGTGGACAAGCAGAATTAAAATCTTGTATAGATGCGTTCTTAAAACTAAGTAGACGGTTCTACATGTTTACTACCTTGAATATGATTTAATGCAATCTGGTCCACAATGAATTTATTTCAAATGATTGATATTTATGTCAAATGAATATTTGTTCTTCTCATTTGTTTTTATCCATTTAATTTCTTGTTTCCTTTGAGAAAATTCATAGTACTATCAAGGAAATACAAAAACCAAAATGTACAATTGGAATTGCAAAACGATCTGTACAATGACATCTTTTTGCTGGACAAAAGCTGGGTTATACACAAAGGAGGAAAGAAAGTTTTTAAGGTACAATTTCTCAGAACAGTGAGCCTTTATTTTGTGATTTTATGATAACCAAGGATACTTTTCAACATGACCAAAATCAAGCTATCAGTCACAACGGATATCATGCATTAAATGATATCTCTAAAAGGGATTATTCAAAGTAACCGTTGAAGAATTACAAGAGCAGAAGAAGAAGGTCACTATATAACTAGAAGACCTCAGTTACTGAAGGACAACTTTTGCTAGTCCAACTTCTGCCAATACAATTCTTGAGAAGACAAGCTCTTATTCTTTCATTCTCTCAAAAGCAAAAGTCTGTATTCATTAGTTTGAATATTGTTGTAATATTCAACTGATCTTAAACTGTCATACTCTCACACTTAGTGAGTTAAGAAGATCAACTTTTAAATCTTTGTGATAGAGTTAGAGCCAGAAGAGGCTTGGTAAGAAAGGAATACTTGTAGCCTGAAGAATTGTTGAATACTTGTTTGTAACCTATTTGGAGAATAGTGGAAAAATCCTTCAAGTCGAAGGGACTGGACGTAGCTCTTGGTTGGAAGAGAGTGAACCAGGATAAAATCTCTTGCGTGAATTTTCTATCCCTTAACTCTTCAGTTTTATTTGCTTATACTAACTGTGGGGTTTTGATATTGATTTTGTTGATCTTTTAAAAAGGGTTTCTTGTGTGCTTAATCTTTTTATCTTCTGCTTGTGAAAAAGTTTACCAAAAGGGTTTTTACAAAAATAATTAACAAACACAATTCAACCCCCTTCTTGTATTTACCTGTGCCAACTTCATAATCATCAAGTTCCAAAACACCTCTCCTGGCCAATGATCGAGAACTAGGCATTTGATAATCATTATTGGCCATAGTTTCAATCAAGGCTTTTGCTTCATTAGGTGTCTTTTGACTTAATGTTCCACCCGCCGCCGCTTCTATCATACTTCGGGAATTCTTGTTGAGACCATTGACAAAGGTTGCAACTTGTTGCCGTGTTTCTAACTCATGATTTGGACAAGCAGTTAGCAAAAACTTGAACCTCTCCCATGCTTTATAGAGTGATTCACCATCCTTTTGTGCAAAAGCATTGATCTCCGACCTCAACTTGTTCGTTCTTGATGGAGGGAAGCAGCGAGATAAGAACTTGCTCACCAAATCATCCCAAGTAGTAATTCTCCTATGAGGATGAGATTGAAGCCATGACTTAGCTCTATCCCTCAAGGAGAAAGGAAAGAGCCTTAAACGAATAGCCTCATCGGAAGCTCCATTCATCTTGATAGTATCACACAACTCAATGAATGTGCCAATGTGAGAATGCGGGTCTTCACTCTCTAGACCTCCAAATTGATTTTGTTGCACAAGGTTGAGAAGTGATGCCTTTATCTCAAAATTGTTACAAGCCACTGCAGGTCTAACAATTGGAGTTCACATCTATCGGCCTTAGGGGAAGTATAGTCCCCCATTGTCCTCCTTTGTCCATTGTTTTCAGCCATGATGACAATTGATACTTCAGCTTGCGATTCTTGCACACTTGGAAACTCAACTTGCGGTTCTTGCACACTAGAAGATGCTCCTTCTATATTCTTTCTTTGTTTGACTTCTTTTATGTTTTTTCTACAAAGCTTCTCGATTTTTGGATTGTATTGAAGTTCACTTGGGTCAATCATACCTCGCATACAAGGAAACAAACAGAGTAGAACAACACCAAATAGAGCAAGTATAAGTTAAGCTTCAAGTAGACAATTATGCAACTTCTAAGAGAAACACAAAGAAATCAAAAACAAAAATAGAAAAGGAAAGAAAAAGTGTCTAAATTAGGAGTTCCCTTTGGTACTCGTGATATTGGCACACTGATCCCCGGCAACGGCGCCAAAAACTTGATGACGATTTCGGCAAGTATACCTAGTCGCAAGCAAGTAATACGGTGGTGACACCGGATATCGTTCTCACGGATCACTAGTGGAAAATATACATTAGACGGTAAAGGTTTACGTCAGTTAACCAAAAGCTAGACGTTAAAAAGGAAGCGGTGGCAGTTTTGTAAATATCAGACTTCATTAATTCAATTTTAACGTCAGTTGTTTTAATGACTGACGTTAAAAGTGAAGTGACTCACTTTTAACGTCAGTTCAATAAAAATCGACGTTAACGTGGAACATTTTAACGTCGGTTCTATAAAGAACTGACGTTAAAAGTAAGTCACTTCACTTTTAACGTCGATCCTTACATCAACGGGTTAAAGGTTATTTTAATAATTTTTTTATCTAGTATACGATCCCTTCCGCATTGCCTTCCTCAAAGTTTCAGTTTCACATGAATTGCTTTGATGTTTTGTGTTTCTTTTTTGAAAACTAAAATATATGTGCGAAGTATAAGTTGAATCAATAACCCAAACCGGATCTCATTTATGAAGTGTAATACAGACTGATACAGAAGATTGAAAGGGTTTAAAATCCTATAAAAAGTTACATTGAAAGGGTTTAAAATCCTATAAAAAGTTACATTGAAAGGGTTTAAAATCCTAAACATTAAACCTACATCCCATCGTGAGAGTTTTATGAAATATGCCAAAGGGAAAACTATACTCCGAAGACCTCGTAAAACCGGGGGGGCATGAGAGAGCTCAAGAGAGAGGCAAAAACAGGTGCACTAGATCTGCTTTCAAGCAAAGGCAAGTGGTTCCAGAGACTTCCAAGACGGTCACTTGCTGCCAAAGCCGAGGTTTTGGAACTGTGACCCCCGAGCACCCGATTAGCCCTCCAAAGAATGATTCTCCGGAAGGTGATAAGGTGAGCAACTCACATAATGTAGTTTACTCAAACTTATCACCCATGTAATGTAATTTACTCAAACTCAGAAGTTGTTTGACCATTAAGACAAAGACCTTTGAGTCTAGGAATAGGAAGAAAGAGTGATGAAGTTAATCTCCACGGCAGAGCCATATTGTGAAGCAGAAAATTAATTAAAAGGATGGAAGGAAGCTATTTATAGGAGCAGTGGATGAAGTTACTAAGCTATTCTGATTTTCTTGAAAACTTATCTATAAACTTAATGCTCATTAAGAGGATTAGGTACAAAGGTGAATGGGTAAGTAGCACAGTAGTCAAAGGAATGAATGTTTTTGCAGAAACTAATAAACTTTTAACGTCCGTTGTGTAATACAACTGACGTAAGTGTTGTGAGTGTTTTTAACGTCAGTTTCTTAATACAATTGACGTTAAATATATGGCCTTTAACGTCAGTTTTTACTAATAACTGACGTAATAAGTGTGAGAGTTTTTAACGTCAGTTTCTTAAGACAACTGACGTTAAATATATGATCTTCAACGTCAGGTTTTACTAAAAACTGACGTAAAATGTTGTTTTATTTTAATTATAACGTTTACCCCCGCGCGCCTTCTCCACTTCTCTGTACGTACGTGTCTTTTCTCTTTTCATCACGCTCAACCCTCACTCTCAACCCTCACTCTCGCTCTCACTCTGCCCTAATCGCGAGCTCATCTCCACCGCAACCACCGCGAGGGCTTCTTCGCCACCACCGTGAGGTACACTCTTAACCCCTAACTCTGTCTTTCCCGCTCATTCTTTGCAATAACTTGACATCTCTCTTTCCCCTTCCCGCGCACTAACTCTCCTTGTCCCTCTGCTCTCAGTAACCACATCGAACGTTGGCCACCACTGAGCTTCCCCACCACCACCACGCGAGCGCCTATTTCTCGGTGAGTCTTTAATTAGGGCACATTTTTTTTTATTTTTGGTTTTGAGTGCATGCATGTTGCTCTCGCTGGTTTGAAATCGTAGTCTCGGTGAGTTGAAACTTGAAACTGTGAGTTTGAGTTGTTTGGAATGTCTCTATTTTTGGTTTTGAGTGTATGTTGAAACTGTAGTCTCGGTGAGTTGTAACTTTAAACCGTGAGTTTGAGTTGTTTGGAATGTCTCTATTTTTGGTTTTGAGTGCATGTTGCTCTCATTGTTGATCTGTCACTGGCCGTGATGCTCATCACGGCTAGGCCGTGATCGCCCGCCTATGAGGGTCTGGGTTCGGTTGGCACGTTACTGCCGTGATGGACATCACGGCCAGGCCGTGACCGTGCTTGGCAATCTTCAAAAACTATAGTTTTCATTCTCCGTATTGTCCTTATATTGGATATATAGATGTTTTGTATATCTACAGGACCTATCTAGTTATTTTTATTTATACTTCTGTATTTATTTTGAGTTATAACCTATGTTAATACATATATATTGTTTCGAACAGGCATACATATGGATCACTCGGATAGCCCACATGCACGGGAGGACACCGTGGGGGTTTCGCAGGACCCGATCACGCCTACGCCTGATTCTAGTGTAAGTTTACATGTTATATACTATCTTTAGTCCTTCTTTTTAATGTAAGTTTATAATGTTACAACCCTCTATTTTATCATTTTTTTTGTCCATACGGACATCACAGGCTCATAGGAAACGGGGTAGAGGAGCCACCTCGTTGAAGAAACTAGAGAAGGACAAAAGAGCGGGCGGACGAAGCTTGAGGTGTCCTTCGATGCTAATCTAAATGCCCGAGGACCCCGTGCTAAAGAATTTAATAAGTGGGTGTTTCTACAAGAGAAGCAAGACGTAAGCATCAACTACAACCATCGGAATGACGTTCCACGTAACGTTAAGGATCGATTTGGGAGGCTATCACGGTATTTTACCTTTACATTCGCTTGATTTACATTATTAGATAATTATCCGAGTTATAATCCATCCAGTTTGTTATATATGTATCTAATGTGTAGGTAGCTTGGATTGTGCCAAATGACGAGGATCATCGTCATAAATGTATGAAAATGGCATCAAAGCGTTGGAATGGGTTCAAGCATGATCTTACCAGGTACTATGTATCTGGGAAGAAGCGGCTTGATAAAATGTTCTCGGATTATCCCCGGATTGATCGGGATACTTGGGATATGTTTGTCGAGAGTCGACGGGATGAAGAATTTCAGGGTTGGTTGATTAAGTTAATTTTGTATGCTTATTATAGATCATTTAACTGTATTTAATTATGTGTTTTTGATTGAATAGGCTAAGGCAAATAAGGGTCGGCGAGAATCAGGGAAGAACGCCCACCGCCACACCATGTCTCGGGGTGGGTACCGGACTCGGATCGAGCGGATGATGGCGGATAGGCTGAGGCGAAGCAGGAAGAGCACTCTGCTAGGATTGAAAGAGGAGAGGTGCCCGAGGGCACACCATCAAGTCCTCCGTCGGACATCGACCGCGAGGATGTCTGGTTAGCCGGCCGCATGACAAAGGCGGGATCTTTTAAAGTTGATGCCACTCTCGAAGTGGCAGATAAGATTGTAAGTAAATAATTAACTTGATTTCAATTGATATTTGTATAGATATTTGCAACACTTTTCACTTGCACGTTTTTTTCATTTTTTTTCATTGTAGATGGATCTTAAAGCAAAATCCTCCCAGGGCGCATTCGTCCCTTCTGGACGGCAGGACGTCTTGATGACTGCTCTAGGCAAGAAAGACCATCCTGGTCGGGTTCTCGGTGTTCCTGGAAATGTGACCATCAAACAATATTATGGCAAGTCTGCTTCACGAAAGCGGGTGGTCAATGAAGCATCAATTTTGGCTGACATTACTCAGCACCTCATGTCCAACCCAGATATTACAACACATCTGATGCAAGGCTTAATAGCCAACCCAGAATTCAAGCGGCGCTTGCCGAGAGAGCTTTCCTCCGCTTCGGTACATCCCGGAGACACCGCAGGTCTTGCCAACCCTTCACATGTGAGCACAAAAGAGAGTTTTAGTAGGGCACATGTGGAGGACGATGAGTTGGCAGCTAGGGAGCGGGAGTTGGAAGTCCAGCGCCATGAGCATGAGTTGGAAATGAAAAGGTGTGAGCTTGAGTTGGACTCCAAACGACGTGAGCTCGAAATGTTAACAAAGGTATTTATTCATTATTAATGTCCAAATTAGTCAAATAATTACTTGTGTTTTTTTAATTATCAACAACTTATCTATTTTATTTTTCCTAAACTGAAGGCCAAGTCGACGTCGGTGTCGCTGTCACCTATCACTCGTTTGTTCTCACTTGGTGAGGATTATGCGTTTGAGATTTTTGAATGTCCATTGGATCACGATGGATGGGTGGCACGCCCAGATCAACGGAGGATATTTTCCTTCTGTGGTGACGATCTCGGGAACGCCTGCAGAAATAACGTCTGGATGAACAACAATGTCATCAGTCTCTGGTGCACGTAAGTTAATTTTAATTTTATAACTTATTTATTTTTGGTATTTTTCCATTTAATAATTTATTTTAATTTCAATATATATATTATGTAATTAACATCCACACCTTTTCATATCTTAGGTATCTCCATCGTCTTCAGCTTGATAAGGGCGTTGCATTAGTTTACGGTTTCTTAGATCCGTCAATCCTTCTGCCCGAATTCTTTGCTGGTGATGCATTGAGTAAATACTTAGGGAACTTGTTGGGAGACAATCCGAAAGAATTATATCTGGCTCCCTACTGTATGGAACGCCATTGGCAGTTGTTCGTACTTCACCCGTCTAGGCATACTGTCATATTCTTCTGCTCTCTCCACCAAGATCCGCCATCGAAGGTGGTGGAAGCTATAAATAAGTAAGTAACTAATCTTAAATTTAATTTAAGTTTTAATATCAGTTGTTTTTATTTTATTACACACATGATATATGAGTTTGTTAATTGATCGACATGATTATTTGTTTATGATAGCGCGCTGAAGGCGAGTAGCATAAGTTGCGCCAACGGGAGAAGTAGGACTTCTAAGGCTAAAGCAAATCCTGTATGGAACATCCTCAAGGTTTGGTAGTTTATTTATCAAATAATTAATATTATAATTACTAATTTATATGTATATTCAACTGACGTTGAAATTAATTTTGTTGGTAGTCTCGATTTCAAATTGACGGGTGGTCGTGCGGCTATTATGTGATGCTTCATATGCTGAACATAGTCTCCGCATCTATTACGGATGGATGGAAGAAGGTAATATTTAAACAACTTGTTAAATTATATATTATAGTTTTGAAGATGACTTGCATTGATGTTATTGTTATTATTTGAACGTGTCTAGGCATTTATCGACCAATCGCCTATTGAAGAAGATGAGTTAAGAGACTTGAGGATGCGCTTCACTGAATTCTTCTTCAAGTATGCGGCTGAAAAAGGAATTGACAACATACCTCCGCACTACTTAGATGAATAGTTTTTTTGTTAGACTTTAGAAACTAATTAATAACATGTATATATATATATCCTTAGATAGTTTTGTTTTTTAGACATTGGAACTAAAATTTATTTATATATATACATGGGTTTTGGTTTTAAGTCCCCCCATTGTTCAATTTTCCTTTGCAATTCTGTAATGTGTGTGATATTCTGTGTTACTGGGACTGAATGCAGGGATAGCTGAGGGGAGTGATATTTTAAAACTGAATTTAAAAAAAAAAACCTATTAACGTCAGTTGTATCAAACAACTGACGTTAATAGTGTTTTATAAAATATACAGTACACTATTAACGTCAGTTGTTTGTTACAACTGACGTTAAAATTAAACCTTTAACGTCGGTTCTTTATAACAACTGACGTTAGTTTTAACAAAATCAACGTCCGTTGTCTTAAAGAACTGACGTTAATAGTTTTATGTTTAACGTCAGTTGTTTAAAAAACTGACGTTAATTTTTACAAAATTAACGTCGATTTTGTTAAAGAACTGACGTTAATAGTTTTATATTTAACGTCAGTTCTCAACTGACGTTAAAATATTAACTATTAACGTCAGCTGTATTTACGTCAGTCAGTATTCTGACGTAAAAAATCAATTTTAACGGACATAAAAAGCACTTATTGCACTATTGCAGGCAAGTACCACTTCTCAAATTGAACTACTATTTAGACGATCGTTTGGAAGGAAGGGAGCTCAATATTAAATACCTATCCCAGCAAGAGTTAAAATAAACAAATTAAAAGGACCAAATTCTTTTTGGATTTTTATCAAACACTTAACAAGCACAAAGACATGTGATTAACAAATGGATGAAAATGTTGGGGTTAGACTACACTAATCTTCCCTCAATTGCAATAAGATGGTTACTAACACATGTCTTAATTCAATTATGACAATCAAGCCTTTTAAAATACTCAAACCCTAATTCCTTAGGTGGAATGAGCCTAAAACCCCAATTAAACCCTAATTCCTTAGGTGGATTAACATGAGATTTTGTAAAAAGAACCAAGACTTAAAAGATTACAAGCATTTCAAGACCTATTCCTAGATTCATGAACTACTTGGTATTTCATTCATGAGCATGCATTAGCATCAATTTTCCAATTGTCTACCAAAGCAACAAATCATTTCATGGGTGATCAAGTCAAGAAAAGCATTAAGCATAGAATCAAATACTCATAATGAAATAGGAACTTGCATTAAAACCAAATCAAAATACAACCAAGTTCCAAAAAAGCAAACATCTAACCCCAACAAGAGGGGTTTTAGCTAGACATAGTAGAGAAAGCAACAAAAGAAGATGAAACAAGCAAGAAAAATGGAACAAACTCCATTAGAAATGGTGTTCCAGCTGAAAGAGGACGTTCTTCACTCCTTTTAGGTCAATTAGGTCGAGTGGCTGCTGATGGGTGTGTCCCAAAATGGAAAAAATGTGTTTAAATACCCTATCAGAAAATGAGCCAGTGCTGGACGCTGGCTTTCTGGTGTTGGGCGCCAATAGCACACAAAGCTTATTTCTGACGACCTGCTATCGCTGAACGCAGGATTCCTGGCGTCCAGCACCAGCTTTGCTGATGTTAGTCTTCAAAAAATTCTCTTTCCAGACTCTTTCATTCTCACATAAGCTCCACTTCCTTGATCAATTCCACTTCTCTTCAAGTTTTTCCACATTTATTGAATCCTAAAATGATATGAAAACATACCTAAGTTAGATCGCAATAAAAAGGAACAAAACAACTAAAAATTAACCTTAACTACAAGAATTATTAAAAACACCCACAACAACTAACAAAGACTCAACTAACTAAAAATGGGGACAAAACAAAGATAAAACCATGCAATTGGGAGTAAAATCCACTCAAGAAAGGCATAATTACTTGATAAATTAACGAATTCTCAATGCAATTGGATGTTTAGCTTCTTTTAAAAAAGAAAAGAAAAAGAAACACTTTGAAGCATGAGGGAGGGATTGGTTTGAAATTTTATACTCGTACAAGAGAATACTAAATCAAGAGTCCATTTATATATGAAAAGTTGCATATCCAAAGATTCAGTATGAAACTAGAAATCAAACCATCAGGTGCTATTTTATTAAAGTTTATTAACAATAAACACTGCCACCAATTAGCACGTGATCTACCAATCATATTTGTTACATTTGTAAAACTACAATAATTACAAAGAAGAACATGATTCTTGGTTCTTTGACAATGCTTTAGGTGCCCATGAAATCACAAGTTTAGACTGTCCTCATATAAATTAGAGTCTTCATTTGATTCTCTTCCACTAAGCTTTTCACAAGAAGCATGTTGAGAATGTTATCTGCTATAGGACTTCTTGATCCTTCACCGCTTGAACAAAGTGGCACACTTCAAGGGAATGGCATAAATATGTATAATTTTTCTTCTCTTTCTAATGATCTCCTCAGTCCCCGCTTTGTAGAAAATTTTCTGAATGCCATCTATTAGCTGCACTGACATTGGTTGCCTATAAATCTGATGTAAAGTGGAGGTGACATCTGTGTCAAGCATGAAACTTCAGATGTTGCTTCTCTTTCACTAGCTTTCCATCCTCATAGATATCAGAGTAAACCCACACACTAAATATGATTGCCACCATTTTTTGTTAAGGGACGTCTCCTATGAAGATACATAAACCTGTAGTGATGGAAAGAACTCATTAAACTTTGCATGTGAATGAGAATTGAAAAGTAGGGAAACCAAAAGCTTGTGACAGATTTGATCATGTTGCCTTGAATGATTTTGACACCATATATTTTTGAGGACAAAGACTTATTATAATATCCTGAAATTTAGAAGTTTAGCAAATCAGATTTTCAACAACATTGTATTTAATTCATGTGTTGTGGCATCAAGTTAAAAGACTAAAACCATAGTTCAAAGATGAATATTAAATTATCAATCAATAATTCAAGCTACTATAATAAAGAAATAAACATTAATTAAAGTGAATTATACCTCAACGTGAAGGCACATATTATTCAAGTCTCAATCAAGTTTGAGATTTTGTGAAAAAATTCTCCATTATTCTAAAAATCAAGTGGTTGGAAAAAATCTAAGTGAATTATACCAATCAGTAATGTTGGTTCAACCATATAAATGATCTTACGTTATAAAATGCCTATACATATCTATTTCTTTTGAAAAATAAAAACAGTGATTCATACCCACAAAAAATGACTAAACCAGAGTTGCTCCTTCTTTTCATTTTCTTGTTTTCAATTTCTATGATGTATTATGGTCTTTCTTCAGAGAAGAAGGTATGGCAATATGCTATTTTTTTTTCTTCTCTGCTCCATTGAACGAGCTAGTACCCTTTAAACCATCTTGCACTTCCATGTAATGGGGTAAAATTCTGCATATATTGGGTGGAGTATTAGTGTAATACCTTTTTCTTTTGCATATTTTAGCATCAATGACTTCCATAGTGAGTTTCCCTCCACTTAAATTGGTGACCATGCCAAACTAGAAGGAAATTATACTACAGGTTTATATTATGTACAAGGGAGAAAATCATAATTGGGTGAAGTCTCTACACAATTATTGCATCTATTCACTAATATACTCTGTGTTAATATACTCTATCTTACTCTCACGTATTTCACCAAACACTTTATGAGCACACACTATTTCTCCACATTTGGCATCATATACATATCAACAATATAGAACTCCCGACAAATACATCAGAATCATATCGAATTTTCAAAAGAAAACAATGCATTGATTACACAACAAAGAAATGGAGCTCCAAGTGGTGGAACCTTAGTTTCTGGGGAGTTTTGTCCAACATTTTGGTGTGAAAAGTAGGGGTGAGGATGTGGACACATGAAGCTAAAGCCCTTTTGGGGAGGGACCCAGAATGGTTAGAGAGAAGATCGAGGAGGTTGTAGAGGTATATGTAATGTCCCTTGAATCGATGTTGAGGAGGTATTTTTGAGAATGAGATTGATATTTCATTATCTCTAGAAACACGTAACTCAAGCAAATATCGGATCAATCCCCATGAATACTTAATATAGTGTAGTATTTTTAACAAGGAATTAATTTATATGTACTATCAGTGAATCATAAATTATCATATTATTAAAAAATTCTGACTTTTGTTCTAACTATTTTAATAGTCATTTATACCATAATTTGTGATTCGTTGGCATTATATAAAATTTCGCATTGATTTTGTATAATAATTAAATTATATTAAGAAACAAAAAGTACATGTATAACCTAAATAAATTTATTATTTTTATTCCAACTATTTTTTTATGAACCACATAATTAAGGACTTTGGTTCCTCGGTGACATTCCGAGGTTTCCCCACAAGCTTTGTTTAACATCCAGTTTTTCGCTATTTTCTAATATTTGAAATATATTAATATGTATATATATTTATCCGAAGTTTTGGAAAAAATGATTTTAATAATCCGAGAACATATTCTTACTCTACTTAATTGTAGAGAGTTTTGATTAAATTTTAGGTTGAAAATTCAGACGGAGCCCGGCCTGTATTTCACTGACAGTAGAGTTTTACCGATCAGAAAACCTAAATTTGACTCATAAACGAAAAATTTAGAGTTTCTATTTAATTTCTAATGACTCTGGTCATTTAGAAATATTTCACTTACAAAGTGGAATAAAAATTTAATTTCTGGATGTTATGTTTAATCGGGTAAACGACGAAGCCGAATACGAAATTATCGTATTGCTAAATGTTGATCCTCAAGTTTTCAAGAAGATTCTCAAAGGTTTTAGGAGTAAAAAATGGTAGGAAAGTGGAGTCCACAAGTCAAGATGATGTTGTTAGATAATGGGGTCTGGTTTCTGCAACAAAGAAGAATAAAACAACAAGGTAATGCACAATCTCCAAGGCGTGTAAGAACACTAGGCTTTAGATTCGATTCGCCCCCACCAATCTCTCTTCGTAGTGGCCATATCCTACACTTAAGTATCATTAACGACTATGAATGGACACAATATAGCCGTTAGCCTAGTGGCCAGGGGTCGCGTCCCATTCCCTTGCAGCACCGAGTTCAATCCTTCACATGGCAACTTTTCCATTTTTAACGTTTTAGAAAACTATCAAAAACATTAACACTGAAAATGCCATAAATGATATTCGAGCTGCGTACCCCTTAGATGCAAGGCATGCACTGATGCCACTAAACCAAGGCAATTATTGATGCAAGGAAGAAGCCGTTATTTCCATTTAACCGTTAACACGCAGCCTTAAATAAGTTGCTACTTTTAATTTGAAAATCTCTCACAATCCCCCACCATTTCAAAATAAAACCAAATCCCATTATTCCGGAAATCGCATGCTTTCAGACAAAGGTATCTTGGGGATTTGAACCTTTTCTTAGTAAGCCATGGGTTTCACTCATCCCCGAATAATTTGGTAGACAAGCTTTGAATCAAATATTCATTAGTATAAGCGTGCATGACTTACACATGAAATCTCGGTACCATTGAACGACGTGGTAGCATGACACATTTGATAAGGCCTTGTGTCGTGTATCCTTTTCGTGAGAGCTTACAGAGTCAAGCCCAACTCTAAGAAGCGGCCCCACTTCACTCTCATATAGGTGGACTTTAACAAAAGCACCCCCATAAGTTGGGCACCTCAGCACATATATGCTATAGGTCCATTAAGAGCAAAAGCTCACTTTTGTCCTTATGGTATCCAAGTACTTTTAAACCTTGGGATGTATCTATTCGTCAAGTACTTGCAATCACTCTCATAGTGTACTTTGGGCACATTGAACTTAAGACTTGATGTTATTCAAGTGTGAGTTGGGTTTCCACCATTGGTGATCATGTAGATATGGGCTTGATTCTCATCCCTAATGATGTTTTTCCACATCATATCACTTGCCAATCCTTTCATCAAAGGATACAAGATTTCTTTCTGTCTTATAAAGACCTTGGATTTTACTCCATTTACAATTAGTTCCTCGACATAACTATGTCTTAGCCCAATAAGTTTATTCAATACCATGGTGAAAGGTACGCAATTACTTTCATGGCTATGTTATACTTAGTATTCTAAATTGGTATAACATAGCCATAATTTGAGCTCATCTTCATCATTTATTTTATTTTAGGGTTTACTTGTTTAAAAATCTCTATAAAATCATAGAAAAATCCTATGATCATGAAATCAATTTTATGAACTTGTTATCACTTCTATATTCAAGATCTAAGAGCATGATTCAAACAAAATTTTCTTCCCTATGAGCTTGTGAAATCAATTTTAATATGTTTGTTTGGCTTCCTAAATGCCTCTTCACCTCAGACTGCTTCAGCTGCAACAATGCAAGGCAACGAAGTAAATGCTCTGTTGAAGTGGAAAGCTAGCCTTGAAAACCAAAGCCAGGCGAAGCTCTCTTCATGGACTGGCAGTAGTCCTTGTAATTGGTGGGAATCAAATGTGGTGAGTACAACTCTGTATTTAACATAAGTCTTCCATGTTTTGGATTAAGAGGTAAGTTTCAAAGTCTCAACTTCTCGTCACTTCCCAACATCCGCAGTATATATATAAACAATAACTCATTTTATGGAACCATTCCCCCACAAATTGGGTTGCTGTCCAATTTGGAAACTCTTGATTTCTCCATTAATTAACTCTCCGGTAGAATTCCCAAAAGCTTTTGTAATCTATCAAAACTCACAAATCTTGATCTCGGTGATAATCCTCTCTCTGGGACTATTCCAGCTAAGATAACACACTTGGTTGGTCTTGTAGAACCTGTTATTCATGGTAGCAATCTCACAGGATCTATCCCTGTTTTAATAGGAAACTTGACAAAGCTTGAATTACTATATTTATACGAAAATGAGCTTTCTGGATCCATTCCTTCCACTATTGGAAACTTGACAAAGCGAAGTGGTCTAGTATTATACTCAAATGGACTTTCTGGACCAATTCCTTCTACTATTGGAAACTTGACAAAGCTCCAGATACTCTTTTTTTTCAAAAATGATCTTTCTGGATCAATTCCTTCCACTATTGGAAACTTGACAGATCTCAAAGAGGTCAAATTCCTTGAAAATAAACTCTCTGGACCAATTCCTTCCACTTTTGGAAACTTGATAGAGCTCAGTTATCTAGACTTATCCTATAATGAACTTTCTGGACAAACCCCACCCTCAATAGGTAGGTTGGTCAATTTGAATGACATTCATCTTATGCGAAATAAGCTCTCGGGATCAATTGCTTCCACTTTTGGAAACTTGACCAATTTAAAAAATATACAGTTAGGAGAAAATAATTTCACAGTCCACTTGCCTCACAACATCTGCCTTGGTGGAATGTTGAGAAACTTTTCTGCTATCATTAAACATTTCACAGGTCCAATTTTGAAGAGCTGAAGAATTGTTCCAGTCTTATAAGATTAAGGCTTGATCAAAACCAACTTACTGGAAACATAACGGAAGATTTTGGTGAATATCCAAATTTGGACTACATCGATTTGAGTGACAATAATTTTTATGGTAACCTTTCACCAAAGTAGGTGACGTGCTATAACCTCAAAGGCCTCAAGATCTCTAACAACAATTTATCCTGTGGTATACCACCAAAACTAGGAGAGGCAACCAACCTGCATGTACTTCACCTATCTTCAAACCACCTTACAGGAAGAATTCCAAAGGAGCTAGGTAACTTGACCTTGTTGATTGAGTTATTGTTAAGCAAACATAATCTTTCAGGAAATGTTCCCATACAAATAGCATCATTGCAAGAACTTCAAACCTTGGAGCTTGGGGCAAATGATTTTAGTGGCTTCATCATAAAAGAACTTGGAAGTTTGCCCAAGTTATTGCACTTTGATCGCTCTATCGCCACGCGCCAAAAAGAACGAGCGTTTACAAAATAATGTAGATAGGGAAGCGACAACTCGGTATCGTCTCACAAGGACTCTTAGTTGTTGTTGTTAACAGAAAAGGTTAGAAAAAGTCAGATTTGGGGGTTTTGGATAGAAATCAAATAAAGAAAACAAAACAAAACAAAGCAGTAGACAGATTATCAAATAAACTAAAGCGATTAACCTACTGTTCTCGGTTTCCCACTATCATTGGTTCATATAAATCCAAGCCCAGATTCTAATCCCCTTTCGGTTGTAGCAACAATTAACAAACGAAATTGCCACTACGGATATATGTTCCTATTCCCGAATTAAACAAACGGGGTTAAGCCTTCATGAACTAAACGAACATGAACGAACACACGCGAATTAAACAAACGCGATTATATATAGGAACATAACATCACCGAAATGAATCAACACAACACTATACATTCCTGAATTAAACAAACAGAAACATATAGCATTGCATTGAAAAGAGAAAAGCAAATGAAAATAGGAATCACAGAACCTCAAGTGTTAATAGAAACCAATTGCAGTAGATTAATCTAGGAGACTAGTTCTCCATTACAAAAGAAAAGCAAAGCATAACTAAAAAAAGAAGATAAAACTACTCTACTGGCTCCTATTCTGACTAAAACTAGCCAGTCTACCAGCCAACCTTTCAGTTCTGTCTAAAACTGACTTATATACAAGTTTCTGGAATCAGCTTTCTCGCGAGGCGAAGCCTCTCTCGCGACGCGAATATCACGAACAGTCAGCAACCTTTGGTATTCTCGCGAGGCGAGATTATATTCGTGAGGCGAATCTCTTCAGATTCCAAACTGTAACGCCCGTGACCTTCGACACGCCCAAGCCGTGATGGTCTCTGACTTTTAGGATTGCATGGCTCGCGAGGCGAGCAAAGTCTTCGCGGGGCGAGACAGAAAGGATAGCAATTTCTGGAACAGTCTGCTCTCTGGGTCGCGAGGCGAACAGCCGTATCGCGGGGCGAAAGCTCCAGATTTATTACTTTTTATTTACCTGAAAACAGAAAATAACATAAGTAATTTATTTAACTCTAAAACAACTAAATTAACCTAAAAATACTTTATTGACTCAAAATGCTACTTAAGGACAATCAAGTCTAATTTGGGTGAAAATGATATAAAATTAGCACAAAGCCAAGGTCTTTACTAGTTATAAAACCAGTCAAACAGAGGCTCATCACACTTAAATCTGAGCCTAAATAAATTTGTGGGAAATATGTTGGGTTTTTATGAGATAATCCTCTTGTAAAATCATATCTTAAGGCAGAAGAAAACAACTCCCATGGATCGCGCATTACAAAACATGAATCACATAAGGGGTATTGTGTTTACCTCTTGTAGCGTGCTTTTTCAATTTGATCACCAGTGCCACGAAGGGGCGGCACCTCTACTCAGTCCACGCGAGCGAATGGGCGTCGGAGCTACGCGTCCTGTGCTAGCTGACGGCTACGGGAGGCACAGTTAGCCAGACTAGGTTAGAGGGGAGAGCACTTCTATTTATAAGTTGGCAGCTCCCTTTAACCTAACTGCTTACCCTATTGGGCTTTGTACACTACAAGCCCAATTGTCCTTATATTAATTAAATCATATTTAATTAATATAACTGCTTCGGATTTGCTCTATGCGTGTGACCCTATAGGCTCCCACTAAGTTGGAAATAATATTAAATATTATAATAATATCAAATTTTAATTATAATATTAAATATTATAAATAATGAGCGGCATCTAGCAATGCATCATTACTACCCAATTAGCAAGAGTATCGATGATCCGATTTTAGCCTTTCCGCGACTCAAATTTACCGTGCAGTAAATGTCCCTTCGTCCATATATCTTAATTGAACACAAGGCATAAAAGTGTCATCCTTGTTATGTTCAATTATTTATTTCTTGATCCCCGAGTAGACGTGTAATCACAAACAGGCCCAATATCACATATTGACCCATTTCCGCGTGGCCACGCATATTTCACGTCTCACTCTATCGAGAGGCCCAAGACATTACCCCTGTTATGTAGGAGGGACGAATCATGTCTACATCACTCACACTCCTCAACATGATTTATTGCAGGCCCAATAACTACCTTTATGATCACCCTGTTATGCGTGACGTTTGATAACATTAAAGCCTACAACTCCTCATGTAGGAATCGTAGTGACTTCAAGTCGAAGGACTACTTCACTATGGTCGCCATGAGAATACTTATGACACTTACATAACTATTCTGAAGTATTCTCATAGTGGGTCATCCGGTATAAATATTACTCCTAATATTTATACATGTGTGCCGACTTGATATCACATATCCATGACCCGTGAGATTTGGTCATCAGTTTACTTACACAATAGTCTCTATGCATTATTGTCGTCCTAATTAACAATAATACTCGACTATGGATATTTAAGAATAGCGTTCTATTGTTCAATGAGGTCTCACGATCAAGTCACGTACTTAATATCTCATTGAATGAACTACCTATTCTAAGGACTTTATTATGCTATAAACTAATAACATAATAAATGAATGCCTTATTCATATATCAAATATATGATTAAATTCATGATACAAATAATGATCTATTCAAAATAGATTGGCCTCTAGGGCTTACACCAACAAAATATTCCTGTTGAGTTTGGCCAATTCAAATCTCTTCAAAGTCTCAATCTTTGTAAGAATTTTTTGGGAGGAACGATACCCTCAACCCTTGAAGAGTTGAAATACCTAGAAACATTGAATCTCTCACATAATAATCTTTCTGGTGTCATACCCTCCAGTTTTGGTGATATGTTAGGTTTGACATTTGTTGACATATCATACAACCAATTAGAGGGTTCAATTCCAAGCATTCCAGCCTTTCAAAAAGCTCCAATCGAAGCATTGAGAAATAACAAAGGCTTGTGTGGTAGTTTATCTGGCCTTGAGCCTTGCCCACCATCAAGCAACAAATCTCATCATCCCAAGAACAACAAAGTCTTAATCCTTCTTTTACCAATTACTTTGTATTCTGATAATTGCACTATTGGCGGTTTTAATTTCAAGTAGTCTTTACCAAATTGCAAGTACAAAGGAAAATCAGGTTACAGAACCACAAACTCATAATCTATTTGCAATATGGAGTTATGAAGGGAAAATGGTATATGAGAACATCATCGATGCCACAGAAGAGTTTGACAATAAATATATCATTGGAGTTGGAGGGCATGGATCTGTTTATAGAGCTGAGTTGGCTACTGGTCAAGTTGTTGCTGTGAAAAAACTTCATTCAATACCAAGTGAGGAAACATCTAATCTCAAAGTTTTCCGAAGTGAGATAGAATCTTTGACGAAAATTCGGCATCGTAATATTGTGAAACCCATACGAGAATATCACACAGTAACACATTATGGAAAATAAACCTTAATTATGCTGGTTACTTTCGGAAAATAATGTTTTCTAATACTTCTCTTATACCAAAAATAGTGATAAATTTTTTCCTTTTTCTTGTTAACTTGACAACATCTAACAACAAACAACCACGTAAGTAACACACCATATATGTATATATGTATATCATATGCATCATTAGTTTTTGTACAAAATATGTAACTATATAGGACCTTTATAAGAACAGGTCATTCACAAACTAAGTAAAGGAGTAAAAGCATAATGATATCTAAAGTGAAACGTCTATGGCCATATAACAAAAACATGGTTCTCGGTAGCCAGAAAGACTGACAGAATCACTACCCCAAAAATGAAACTACCTACAGCTGGTCAGTAACTGATGATACCCGTTGGGAAGACCAGGGTCTATCCCTCTCCCAGCAGAGGAAACAGAGGAAAGTACACCAGTACCCTCGTCAGGTGAATCATCCTCATCACCTAGAGGAACATACTCGGGTACATCCTCAACGAACTCCTATGGATCTTCCTCCAGATCTACTATCATCTCCTCGGGATCAATGACAACCTCCTTCAGAACTGGCTCAGGTGCTGCCTCTGCCAAGGGCTGTGCCTCCAGCTACCCGTGATCAACCAGATGCTGAATAAGTAGCCACAGTGGAGGTAATGACACCTCAATAGTCTCCATACTCATATGCTCGCGTTGTGGCCCAGTCTCTATAGTACCCTCGATAGTATGCACATTCCCGGTATACCTGACGCTATGGGCTCCCGGGTGGATGACCCATGCGTTTATATTATCCGCATCTTCAAAGTGGAGGGATCGGACCCCCATATGGGACAAAGGCATCGCCGGGTCCATCTATACTCACATAATAGAATATCCATACAGAAAGAAGAACATCAATAAAACATGCAAGGGTGAGTACCAATATATGGATTTTAAAATGACAACCACATGTACGACTCTCAATTACCATTTAATCATGAATATTAAAGACAAAAACAATTTATATCTCAAAGGGTTTCATACCCGTAAGTCGTAACCGCTTTAAAAAAACCATGATACTTCAATATTCATCAACTAACTTTGAGACCTAATCTCCGGAGCTCCAATCAACCAATGGATAAGCTGATCAGGCTCTAGTTGCCAATTAAGGTAGAATCAATGCCCGATATGGCAAAGTTCTATTGACCATTCCACAGTCCAACTCAAGGCACAGTGGTGACTACTCTTAGTACATGGTCTACGTGGTCGTATATCCATCAAGGCACAGTGACGCAAACTGCATGAATACTTTCCATCAAGCATTCAAGTTCAATGCAAAGGTCTGCCTTGGGATGCATGTAAAACATTTTATTCTCGCTGTTTTTCTTTGTGTTCATTCTTTATTTGTCGGGACTAAAAAGTTTCGCGACAACCCATTATATTAAACTACTAAGTTTAATATCTCAATTAAACTATAACCGACCTTAAGTCAAAAGTGTGCAAATCACGGAATCTAGACCGATGCACCAGTCTTAGACACGTAGATTTTAGTGCACAAAACCAATACACTGATTATAAGACTTCTAGTCCATTATTCCACTTTTTGGGCCCCGGGCCATATCTTTAAGAACACTAGATCCGACGTCTCGACGGCTAGGTTCGTATACAACTTTAACCATGTTTATTCTGTGAAAATCCGAAGTAAAACCAAACCTTTCTTAATTTTGACGAAAATAATCTACTGTTTACCGAAAATCCTTTTACGTTGGAAATTCATTTTATTTAAAACTCACTAATTTGAACTTAAAAATCTCAATTAAAACTAATTATCAATATTATTAATTATTACACATTTTTAAGAATACTTTCTTAAATATTGATGGAATTGTATGCCGTTTGCTGTTTCAAAATGCAATTAGGCTAAAACGTGACTCCTTACTGTAAATTAATTTTTCTGACACTGTAATAAAGTTAGTTTTGAAACTTTTTTCATAAAATAATATTTTCTATTATTTAAAAATTCTTTGGGTGAAAATTAGCAGTGCTAAAATATTTTCACGGTTACGTCCTCACCATGACTCTTAAAACGCTCTTTCGCCGTTAAATCATTAAAATAATATTATTTCTCATAAATTCCCATTTTACACCAAATAATTAATTAAGTAATATTATATTACTATTTCCACCTAAATTAACTTCATCATTTCATAAAAAGTTTTTAAGTGCTTTTAACCGCATATTTAATCGAGCTATGATCACTGTCAGGCTTTCAAACTCACAATCCACATCAACAATTATTTCATATCAATAATATGACACTTAGAAATTTAAAACATATCACCAAATACAACAAATAATTAAATGCAGTTAAATCAAATAATTAACAGCAGATAATCAATAAGCAAATAATGCTAACTACAAAATAAATACTTACACACCATAATTAAGACACACAATAACAATTACACATGGCTATCGGAAAAATCCCTCAGTCTTTCCCCTTACCTCAAAAACACAGTTTCTTCAGTGAATAATTTCTAACAAGTCCTGCAGTGTCGGTAACGCGCGTAAACGGTAATCTAACTTTATCCTTCATTAAACACAACAGCTAATCAACAATCAAAAAACTTAATCAAACCTATATTACTACATGTAGGTTTCGGCCTAGGGCTGCCCTTAAGTTTAGGAATCTCTAAAAATTCTAAACTTTTGGATTAATCACTCCTAATTACTCAAAACCCTAAATCAATGGTTATTGAACAAAGATTGAATTTAAATCTTCCAATCCCTCATCAAATTAATTTCAGCCATGATCAATAAAATGTCTTAGAAACCTTCATTTGGTTCGTACAATAAGATTGAATCATGACAAACTAGTTAGGAAAAATTGGGACAAAACCCTAGTTTTCTAGAGTATAGGTTCGGCCTCTTTAGGTTTTAAGGGTTTGAAAATTATTTTTGATGCAAGCTTCTAGATATAGAACATAGAGGTAATAATAGGATTATATAAATTGGTTTCATGTCAAATGGATTTTCCTATGATTTTCTATGAATTTTTGAATCTAGAAACCCTAAAATGCATCATATTGATAAAGACTTCAAAATGAAAAATTCAATGAAGAACATGATGCTAAATAAGGATGATGAGAATGGTTTACCTCTTGGAATCAAGAAAATGGCAAGAAATCTAACACTTTCTTCACAAAATGAGCTATGGAAACTTAACACTTTAATGGAGAAAAAAGAGCAAACTCTTGGAGAAGATGAAGTGCTCCTTAAATAGGTGTGAATTTGGGCCTCATGGCAGCCTTGGGGCTGTGAGTTTCAAGGGTAGGAAGGTCCACCATGCAAAAATCCAAGGACAAAGGTGTAATCTTGCTTTAGGTTAATTTGTAATTAAAATCAACCATAAGGACATATTGGTCATTTCCCCTAAAAAGTAATCATCACTCTTGGATATTATCTTTATGACTCATCCACAATGACTCATCATGATTTGACATCCTATTTATCCGTTAGCGGGTCCCGCAAATCCCGTTCTCAGCTTCGTTAATTACCCGGTTTCGTAAAACGGCCCGATAATATTTATTATTTCACTTTTTATGTGAAAAAATTAAAATAGCCAAAGAAGTTGGAAACTTCATAAAAATCTTAAGTGTTTCGTTCACGAATCAAAATTAGGTCATTTGAGCAGTAAAATCTTACTGTCAATAAATCGCAGACCGGTTTTCGTCTGAATTTTCGACCCAAAATTTAATCGTGGCATTCAATGGTAATATTGAATATGAATATGACTTTGGTTTATCCAAAATCATTTTCTAGGTTTAAAAAAATAAAATTATAAACCTTGTTGTTTGTTTTACCGATATAAAAACAGTAAACAGTGAAAAACCGGGTGTTACAAATATTGTGAAGCTATATGGGTTTTGCTCACATTCTCGATACTCATTTTTGGTCTATAAGTTGGTTGAAAGGGGTAGCATTGATAAGATTCTTTGCAACTGGTAATCGATTACGGGAGTGCTGGTAATCGATTACGACTGACAATTTGAAATACTGATTTTTCCAGAAAGTTGGTAATAGATTACAGGAGTTCTGGTAATCTATTACGAGTAGTTCTTTTATCAGAAAAATGCTATTTTTAAAACCAAGGAATATTCTAACACTTATGAAAAACATTTTTGACAATTAGCTCACTTCATAAGTTATTGAAATCATTTTTCCAATTCTTTGAAAAACCTTAAGCCCATTTTCAATTTTAAAAACAATTTTTAATTAATTCAATTTAAATAGCCAATCCTACACTTGAATCTTACAAATAATCCTAAGACCAAACTTAAGCTATATACCCTTGAAGTTCTTCTCTTGGTCTTGGATGATCTTGCTTTGATCTTGCACTTTCATTATCTCAATCAATTGTTTTACTTTTGTTGCTCATCATCAAAATTAATTTCTTGAAAGTACATAGCATCCACAAGGTGTAGCTAATGCGTTAAGCTACATGCACCATGATTGCTCACCTCCTATTGTTCATCGAGACATTTCAACAAAGAATGTTCTTTTAGATTTGGATTATGAGGCTCATATCTCGGACTTCGTAACAGCTAAGCTTCTTAATCCCAATTCATCCAACTGGACCACATTTGGTGGCACCTTTGGATATGCTGCTCCAGGTTAGTTAATTTCCTTTGTCCCTAACAATTTAATATTTTATGGATGATATTTATTTTGATTTGTTGTAGAACTTGCTTATACTATGGAAGTGAATGAGAAATGTGATGTGTATAGCTTTGGGATATTTGCCTTGGAGATACTTTTAGGAAAGCATCCTGGAGACATCATATCATCAACAATGTTATCATCTTCTAGGAGAGTTGTGGCCTCAGCACTTGACAATTTGTCATTGAATGATAAGTTGGATCAACATCTTCCTCATCCTATAAATCAAATTGGCATGGAAGTGACATCGATTGGAAGGCTAGCAATTGCATGCTTGACTGAAAATCCACGTTCTCGCCCTACCATGGAACAGGTAGTCAAGGAACTCGTAAACTCGAAGTCAACTTCCTAGACTAGTTCACACAATCAATCACACTGGATGGTTGTTTGAAAATTGTTGCACTTCCCAAGCATATCTCAATCTACTTACCCTCTTTTGTAACATTGTAAATATGTTTTAATTTGTAATGTAATGCCATGTAGATTTATAGCAACATTTTGTACCCTAATAAAACAAATAATAATCATTTATAATAAGAATAAAATCATCTGATAAATGTTCCTTTGTTGCCCCCTTTATACCAAATAGTAGCCAAGCAAGTTTTGCACTTCTAAAATCTTAATTCTCTAAGGAAACAGAATTTGGGCAAATTGTTCACAAATGCTGTTGAAATATTTTCTTTGCATGTACATATTGATAAAAACTATTTGCAGAGATTTATGTTTGATATTTACATTTTAAAACAAGACATAAAAGTAAAATTGGCTCAATTAATATTCTTGTACTTATTTTTTTAAAAAAATATATTACATTTTATATGCCTACCTAAGGAGTAGTTGACCACAAATATATTTAATATTCTCTGGCCGCCTATAAGTTTAGACGACCAAAAACAAAAACACAAGGAAGAGGGAGATGTATGTAGGCAAGCAGAGTTACACAGTAAGAGAGACAAAAGCAGAGGTAAGGATTATTTAAAAAATACAGAGGAGGAAGGAGAAGAGTATTTATTTTAACTTACTTTTTTCTTTGCAGACTCCAAGTCGTGCCACTTTTGAAGCATGTTCTTTAGTTTCTTTTATATGCATATGATTATTCTTAGAGTCTGAAGTAAATATTCAATTTGATCTATAAGAATAGTTTTAACCCTTAATTTAATTTGGCAAATAAAAAATCTCTTAATTTTGTTCCTAAAAATCTGAAATGTCAGATAAAATAGTTACAAACTAGACGATGGACCCGTGTGATGCACATGTGAAATATATGTCAGTGATATAATTTCATATTATTTGAAAAGACAAACCATGATTATGTTAAATTTTAAAAAATATATATAGAAGAACGAACGACACAATGCATTTCATTGGATTTTGAAAGATACAACTGTGAAATTTAAAAATAAAAATGTAAATATGAAGTTAAATACATATTTTACTTCTAAAAATCAAATGTCAGTCATGAAAATATGCATATATATATATATATATATATATATATATATATATATTATAAATTATATAAATATTTAACTTCTATTCAAATGTTCATTCATAATAATTGATTAAAGGTCCCGCATTTTATACCTAGAAGGACATCAAAATAAACAAAATAAAAATTGCGCTCATCAAATACAGTAATTGCCATAAATTAAACTTGAAATTAAAATTAAAAATTAAAATATATCTCACATAAAAGTCTCATTAAATAATTTATATTGAGTTAAATATTAATAACAACTTAATTAAAATACGGCCCGTATTATGCACTGTACATATTAAAGAAAATATAAATTTTATGGTGAAAATTATATTGTAACACCCCCATTGGGTATTACATGATTAACTCAACCTCCTAAAATATGGGTATTAAATAAAATAAATGCTGGTTTACTTTCGGAAAAATATTTTTTATCTAAGTACTTAAGTGTCAGAAAAATGGGTATAAAATTTATTATTTTGCGGTTACGATAAGAACTTAAGCATTTTATAAGATAATATCTCACATTTTCATAAATTTTGTCACGACCCAAAAACCTAAGCCATTACCGGTGGACAGGCTTACAATCCTAGCCTGGCAAGTTTATTTTCTTTAGAAATTATATTTGAATACCGATCGATAACTTTTACAAAAATTTCGACAAAGTCTCCTCTGTAATTCCAACATCCCAAAATAAACACACCTGCTAAAACATTTATATTTTCATCCCAAAAGAAAGGCTCTCCGAGCCATAAACATACATACACATAACAGTAATCCAATAAAAGACTCTCAGAGTCATAATACCTATTACTATGACTTTCTCCAAATAAAATTTACTCGATAAACTAAACTGGTCGCACTAAAAGATATTGCTGGGGAAGACCCCATGGTTCTCACCATTATAACTAACATCAGACATCTTCAAGGATTGGGACTAAAATCCTCGAGTGCAACTGAGAACTTCTCTGCAACATCTGTACACTCAAACCCAAAATACCACAAAAGAAACCAAACAGAAATAGTGCAAAGGTGAGATACCGACATATGAGTTTTATCATAGCAGTCACATACACGACTCTCACACAATGACATACAATATATCATAACCATAAACACAGGGATCCATTCCCGACAATCAAATGCATTTTGTAAAACATTTCATGTCACTTCAATATTCACCATCTAGTTCAGTATCTCCGGAGATCCTAACTTCCCTTCGTCGAGCAATGATTAGGCTGCGATACCCTTAACACAATTGTCTCATGAGATCGGCCTCTAAATTTAGGTCCGGCTCCAATTGTTCAGGGAATATCACGATGGAGCACCTAAAATAATATTGGAATAGTTCCCTATTGAGTACATTCGTGCCGGGTAATCGAATTCCACGGCCCGAGGTTGCAAGGCCCCAAGTATTCGCTGGATTTTCGAAGCCCGAATGTCCCTAAGACCCAAAGACCCTAGAATTTATCTTTGGTCCGTAACTAACCAATTTACCCAATTCACCCTTTGTGAAATTGTAGCTCGAATACACAATGGCACGTCTGCCACAACGACATAAAAGCCTCGACTATGCATGTAAAACAAAGTGTTCTCATTTTCATTTTTCTTTTTCCCATCGTTCTTTCCTCGTCAAGGCTTACGCTCTCGACTACTTTTAAATCAAGTATTAAATTAAACTTTAATACTCACATAATATTTTATCAATAGAATCCATGATTCACAATTCCCTTCACAACCGAACACTAGTCCGACATCTCGAAATTCTAGGTTCTATCTTTCCTCGAAACTAGAACAGGAACTCTAGCCCATCAATCCGGAACACTAAGTCCTTTCTTTCCCTCAAAAATCAAAACAAGAACTCTAGCCCGTCAATCCGGAGCACTAGGTCCTTTCTTTTCCTCAAAACTCAAAACAAGAACTCTAGCCCGTCAATCCGGAGCACTAGGTCCTTTCTTTTCCTCAAAACTCAAAACAAGAACTCTAGCCCGTCAAACCGAGCACTAGGTCCTTTCTTTTTCACTCTCTTTCGTGAGGTTTTCGTTCAGTGAAAATTAAATCGAAAAACAAAGTTCAAGAGTTTCCAATTTTTGTGTCATAAATACTTTTCGTTCTTAGAAATACTATTTCCCTAAAACTATTTTCTTTTAGAAATCCATTTTCTGAAAACTTAGGAAACCACTGAAAATCTTTTTCTCAACTTAGAACCCAATACAAAATTCTTGTAACTAGATTTATCAAAGTGAGCATTTTCTCTAAATGTTACCATTTTTGAACAACTTTTGGTAAAACCTAAAAGAAAATTTTTGTTTTCAAAATACTTTTCTTTTCAAAACTTCTTTAAACCTTTCCATGAATCTTGATATTTCCCATTTTCTTTCTTTCCTAACTTTGTTCTATCTTCACACTTTCATCATTTAGGATTTTCTTCTCATTTTTCCAAAGAAAACAAAACACCACTTTTTCGATACTTCTTAGTTAAGGTACTTTAATGTCTTAATTTAGATTAACAAGCAATGACCAGTGTCTTGCCATCAGCCATTCACAGTCAAGCAAAACAGTAATATAATCAACAAACAATAACATTAAAACTCCAATCAAACTCTAAACAATTCAAGCAAGACATCATTACAAAGATTTAAAAATTTACATACATTCAAACACAACAATAAGTATGTAACTACTAAAACTCTTCAGGTAAACTCCCTTTACCTCTCGAAGAACTTAGCTTTCGATTTAAAACTTTGTCGTGAATCCGGAAACCGTCAACGCACGTACACGATAATATAGCTTGTCCTTCATCAAAAATAACACTCAATCAACAAACAAACAACTAAATCAAGCCTAAAATCCTACATGTAGGTTTCAGCCAAGGGCTGACTTTGGGGTTCAAAATCCTTAAAATTTCTAAACTCTTGGATTAGTGATTTATAATCACTTAAAACCCTAAATCAATGATCATGGCATAAAGATTGAAATTAAATCTTCCAATCCTTAAACAAATGATTTTCGGCCATGACCATTAAAATGGTTTAGAGACTCTAATTTAACTCAAACAACATAGATCTAATACCTATATAGCTTATAAGATTGAATCTTGTAAAGAAAATGAACAAAATCCTCCTCCCCACATAACCCTAGGTTTTGCCTCCTTAGGTTAAATAGTCTCGAAAACTTTGTTTGATGCAATCTTCTAGATATAGAATATAGAGGTAATACTAGGATTATAGAAATTGGTTTCATATTTTTAGGATTTTTCTATGATTTATGGTGATTTTTCAAAGTTCTAGATCTAGGAATTGAAAAATATGATCAAGACTTCAAATCACAAAAAAATCAATGAAGAACATGATGATGATTGAGTGAGAGAAGATTGGTATACCGCTTGTAAATGAAAAATGGGCAAGGAATCACCTACTTCCTTCACAAAATCAAGCTATGGTACTTAGAGCTTTAATGGCAAAAATGGCAAAGCTTGATGGAGAAGATGAAGATTGCCTTTTATAGAAGTGAAAATGGGCCTCTTGGCTGCCTAGGGTCGTGGCCTTTGAGGGGTGAAAGGGTCTAACACACAAAAATTCAAGGACAAAGTAGTAATCTCACAAAATGGCATTTTTGTGGTATTATGACAACATAAGGACAAAATGGTCATTTCCCAAAAAGCAATCATGACCAACATGTGGTGAGAAATAAGTGAGGATGTGGCTGATTTGTGTCCACAAATTGTGGGGCAAACTTGTCATTTCGATGAAAGTTCAAGGATAAAATCGTCCAAGGGCAAAACGGTCTTTACACTAGTTTAAAGAAATATCTAGATATTTTGAAATTTAATCATGACAAAGGTGAGTCATAAGTGGTGACTCACCCTACTGACCACAACTATGTGATATGTGTCCCTCGGTGGCCCGGGGTCCGGTTAAGTCTCCGTAGTTCCGTTTCCGACTCCATTATTCTCCCGATTTAGGTTTAACGCCCGAATCGAGTATAATAACATATTTATTTTGAAAATTTTAAAAATAACCTATATCATTGGAAATGATATATAAACGCTATCCATTTCGTTCACGGGTCAAAATTAGGTTTTCTGATCAGTAAAATCTTACTGTCAGTGAAAACGCAAATCGGGTTCCGTCCGAATTTTCAACCAAAAATTTCACCGTATACTTATAAAAATAAGTATGATATGAATATGACTTTGGTTTTCCCAAAATAATTTTCTATGTTTCAGAGAAAAAAAAATAAACAGATGTTTTGTTTATCGATACAGAAAATAGCAGAAACAGCAGAAATCGGGGTGTTACATTACTACCCCACTAAAAAAAAAATTTCGTCCTCGAAATTTCGTTACTCGAAACGAGACAGGATCTTGTAATTACATCTTAGTCCCAAGATCCTACATTGTGTTTCCCGGATTTCACTTTCCCTTAGATGACATTTGAAACTCAATAACAAAATTCATACTTATTCTTCGTTCTATTTATCCTCAAATTTAATCCATTATCCTCAATTCATACTCTCCCTCATTAATACTTTACTTTAATATCTCGTACACTAAAGATATAATTAAAACTTAATCTCTTCATTTAATACTAATCCATTAGAAAAATTTTCCTCTACATCCATAACTCTCACTTTTAACACCAAGATTTAACTAAGATATACATTCCTCTCACATGAATAACAAATTCAAACTTAATCACTTCTATTCTCAATTACTGGTCCACTAAAAAAACTGCTTTCCAGACATCTAACTCTCATAGTTATCACCAAGATCAAACTAACTTTACCATAATATGCATCACTTCCTACTCAAGGTATTCAGTCATTTTGGGTGTAGCCTACTCTTCTAGGTTATATTAAATTCATACATTTCAATCTTAAAGAACATGATTACCCTCCTTCATGTAACTACAACCAAACAAAAGAATCACCTCAATTTGAATTATCCAAAATCATAAATCTTGAACTTTTCTAACAACTTATTTTTATTTCAGAACTCCTCTTTATTGCTCCTGTTGAGCATTAGAGAAAATTACTATAGACACTTTCCCGTAAATCTCCAGACTCATACAATTAATCTCAATTACAACCTTAATCATTACCCTACATTCCTTTAACGGTATTCTGCTTCGATCAACATTTGATTTATGATAGTTGCCTCACTCACTGGTATTGATTTTAAAGGATTCACATCTTACTAGTCACAACTATACCTCAACAAAACTTTCGTTACTTCTTGTCTATCCAGCTAAAGCGATGATCGTAGTCAAATACTACACTTACTCCCAAACCAACCTCCTAAAGATCATATCATTTTCTCGTTCACCCACTCGAGTTGAGAATGATCCGTTGAGCTTAGCCTCAACTTGGTCCTCAACACTTAGAGCAGACCTTACCGACAAACGTTGGTAGACTTCGGGTCTTACTTTGATACGATACTTGAAAATACTCCATGAATCCTGTTCAGTCCTCTGATACCTACTTCATTTAGCTTCTCCGCTTCATAGTGGATCTTAATATATAAGAAATGTGTTGACTTCATCAACGTGTCCACGATCAGTCGAACTAATTAAAACTCTTGAAGATACTCGGTAACCCATGACAACATTGATTGCGATGCCAACATCTTAACTAGGAATGTCTCAAATGTCAATTACATTCTTACTGTACTCAACTAACTCTGATATCGTGATATGAATCAAGTAACCATCCGCAGAACTTATGAGATGGGTCACACGTCAATGACGCTTGGAAAAGATATAGGTTAAAATTGATCCAAAAGAAACAAGTTCTATTGAACTACAACAAGACTTGGCCTTAAAAAGATTATGAAAAGAAATTTTCAAGGAAGGAATTTTCTTGGTCTCACTTTCACAAGAAAGCATAGAGAATAATTTTATCAATTTGAAAGATACTTGAGTGTCCAATATGTAAGAAGATTCTTCAATAGGATCGTGAGTGTAAAAATGCCCGGTACATTCTTACAAACATGACTCTACTAAAGTTCCTCATTCCATACAAACTTCTAGTGAATCAGAAAATCACAAGACGGATAATTTCTAACACCAAGATGATTACTTCTTAATATAAGGAATTTATAAAACGACAATTTAAAAGCAAAACAGTCTGGTTAAAAATCAGACTGGATCACATCTACCAAAAGTAGAAGTGACTAGACTAAGTTTCATCAAGAAACTTCTGTTACCACGAAGTTATCTGTATTATAACTCAAGAAATAGTCATAACAAATTCTTTCAACGAAATGTGAAAATATCCAGGCTAATGAATATTACCAAATCAATCCACTCAAATGTCTAATACACTAAGGGTTATTCAGAAAGTGTGAGTACAAATTCTCACATACAAGGAATTCCATTAGGGCATACTGAAATTACTGACTAGCATAACCAATGTATGAGTCCTGATAACTTTTAAATCAAAGTCAGAAAAGTCTGCTTGACATGTACAAACTTGGTCACTGTGATTGTTTAATACAACCATAGGGACTCTAGGGACAATTGTCAACTAACTAGTCCATAAGGAATCAAATAGTACAGTTAAGAGTTTCTTAATCGAGAGACACTCATCTAAGGTTGAAAATTCAAATCGACTTGCCTTGGTTCCAACAAGTACACGGGTCTTTCCAAACACGCTTAGTATGGTCACTCTGAATCGGGTACGATCACGGACAACTTAACCAGTCTCTCAAGCATACGAAGAGTTGATCTTGCCTCATAAGCTGAGTCAACGGCTCCAAAAATCTTTAATCGGTCCTCACTCCAATCTGGTGCTAATTCGTCCTCAAGTCTATTTTTGATTAGACAACATCTCTTAATCAGTCTATCAGATCAACTAAGCACGGTGGAGAATACTTGTTATTAATTGTCACTGTGTTGAGTTGTCAGAAATCCACACGGATTCTCGAACCATCACACAACATTGGTGTTTCCTACTAAAACACTCAGTCCAACAAGCTGCTTAAACCACAAATCTATCAGTTGAATCGAGTCATCTAACTCAATTAACTTTGTAGGCAACATTCTACACGAAGCAATAGAGTTTCAGACCGAATCTAGAAACTAGATTGATCGAAAGTCAATATCCTTCTCTAGCAGCAAACCTAGAACATTTCCAGGGGACAATCCCGGAAAAACCTTTCGCAAACGTTAATCATGGAACATTCTCGGCGAACAATCCTAGAAAATCTACTTTAACCAACATACCTATAATCCCACACACATTGCTTCGACAAGGAAGCAATCCTACAAGGTCAAACCAGAGATTACACAACAAAAACATAACAGACCTATTTCCCAAGGTTCCCGAAAGACTCGACCAGCTCTGATACCACTAATGTAACACCCCCAATCGATAACTTTTACAAAAATTTCGACAAAGTCTCCTCTGTAATTCCAACATCCCAAAATAAACACACCTGCTAAAACATTTATATTTTCATCCCAAAAGAAAGGCTCTCCGAGCCATAAACATACATACACATAACAGTAATCCAATAAAAGACTCTCAGAGTCATAATACCTATTACTATGACTTTCTCCAAATAAAATTTACTCGATAAACTAAGCTGGTCGCACTAAAAGATATTGCTGGGGAAGACCTCATGGTTCTCACCATTATAACTAACATCAGACATCTTCAAGGATTGGGACTAAAATCCTCGAGTGCAACTGAGAACTTCTCTGCAACATCTGTACACTCAAACCCAAAATACCACAAAAGAAACCAAACAGAAATAGTGCAAAGGTGAGATACCGACATATGAGTTTTATCATAGCAGTCACATACACGACTCTCACACAATGACATACAATATATCATAACCATAAACACAGGGATCCATTCCCGACAATCAAATGCATTTTGTAAAACATTTCATGTCACTTCAATATTCACCATCTAGTTCAGTATCTCCGGAGATCCTAACTTCCCTTCGTCGAGCAATGATTAGGCTGCGATACCCTTAACACAATTGTCTCATGAGATCGGCCTCTAAATTTAGGTCCGGCTCCAATTGTTCAGGGAATATCACGATGGAGCACCTAAAATAATATTGGAATAGTTCCCTATTGAGTACATTCGTGCCGGGTAATCGAATTCCACGGCCCGAGGTTGCAAGGCCCCAAGTATTCGCTGGATTTTCGAAGCCCGAATGTCCCTAAGACCCAAAGACCCTAGAATTTATCTTTGGTCCGTAACTAACCAATTTACCCAATTCACCCTTTGTGAAATTGTAGCTCGAATACACAATGGCACGTCTGCCACAACGACATAAAAGCCTGACTATGCATGTAAAACAAAGTGTTCTCATTTTCATTTTTCTTTTTCCCATCGTTCTTTCCTCGTCAAGGCTTACGCTCTCGACTACTTTTAAATCAAGTATTAAATTAAACTTTAATACTCACATAATATTTTATCAATAGAATCCATGATTCACAATTCCCTTCACAACCGAACACTAGTCCGACATCTCGAAATTCTAGGTTCTATCTTTCCTCGAAACTAGAACAGGAACTCTAGCCCATCAATCCGGAACACTAAGTCCTTTCTTTCCCTCAAAAATCAAAACAAGAACTCTAGCCCGTCAATCCGGAGCACTAGGTCCTTTCTTTTCCTCAAAACTCAAAACAAGAACTCTAGCCCGTCAATCCGGAGCACTAGGTCCTTTCTTTTCCTCAAAACTCAAAACAAGAACTCTAGCCCGTCAAACCGGAGCACTAGGTCCTTTCTTTTTCACTCTCTTTCAGAGGTTTTCGTTCAGTGAAAATTAAATCGAAAAACAAAGTTCAAGAGTTTCCAATTTTTGTGTCATAAATACTTTTCGTTCTTAGAAATACTATTTCCCTAAAACTATTTTCTTTTAGAAATCCATTTTCTGAAAACTTAGGAAACCACTGAAAATATTTTTCTCAACTTAGAACCCAATACAAAATTCTTGTAACTAGATTTATCAAAGTGAGCATTTTCTCTAAATGTTACCATTTTTGAACAACTTTTGGTAAAACCTAAAAGAAAATTTTTGTTTTCAAAATACTTTTCTTTTCAAAACTTCTTTAAACCTTTCCATGAATCTTGATATTTCCCATTTTCTTTCTTTCCTAACTTTGTTCTATCTTCACACTTTCATCATTTAGGATTTTCTTCTCATTTTTCCAAAGAAAACAAAACACCACTTTTTCGATACTTCTTAGTTAAGGTACTTTAATGTCTTAATTTAGATTAACAAGCAATGACCAGTGTCTTGCCATCAGCCATTCACAGTCAAGCAAAACAGTAATATAATCAACAAACAATAACATTAAAACTCCAATCAAACTCTAAACAATTCAAGCAAGACATCATTACAAAGATTTAAAAATTTACATACATTCAAACACAACAATAAGTATGTAACTACTAAAACTCTTCAGGTAAACTCCCTTTACCTCTCGAAGAACTTAGCTTTCGATTTAAAACTTTGTCGTGAATCCGGAAACCGTCAACGCACGTACACGATAATATAGCTTGTCCTTCATCAAAAATAACACTCAATCAACAAACAAACAACTAAATCAAGCCTAAAATCCTACATGTAGGTTTCAGCCAAGGGCTGACTTTGGGGTTCAAAATCCTTAAAATTTCTAAACTCTTGGATTAGTGATTTATAATCACTTAAAACCCTAAATCAATGATCATGGCATAAAGATTGAAATTAAATCTTCCAATCCTTAAACAAATGATTTTCGGCCATGACCATTAAAATGGTTTAGAGACTCTAATTTTACTCAAACAACATAGATCTAATACCTATATAGCTTATAAGATTGAATCTTGTAAAGAAAATGAACAAAATCCTCCTCCCCACATAACCCTAGGTTTTGCCTCCTTAGGTTAAATAGTCTCGAAAACTTTGTTTGATGCAATCTTCTAGATATAGAATATAGAGGTAATACTAGGATTATAGAAATTGGTTTCATATTTTTAGGATTTTTCTATGATTTATGGTGATTTTTCAAAGTTCTAGATCTAGGAATTGAAAAATATGATCAAGACTTCAAATCACAAAAAAAATCAATGAAGAACATGATGATGATTGAGTGAGAGAAGATTGGTATACCGCTTGTAAATGAAAAATGGGCAAGGAATCACCTACTTCCTTCACAAAATCAAGCTATGGTACTTAGAGCTTTAATGGCAAAAATGGCAAAGCTTGATGGAGAAGATGAAGATTGCCTTTTATAGAAGTGAAAATGGGCCTCTTGGCTGCCTAGGGTCGTGGCCTTTGAGGGGTGAAAGGGTCTAACACACAAAAATTCAAGGACAAAGTAGTAATCTCACAAAATGGCATTTTTGTGGTATTATGACAACATAAGGACAAAATGGTCATTTCCCAAAAAGCAATCATGACCAACATGTGGTGAGAAATAAGTGAGGATGTGGCTGATTTGTGTCCACAAATTGTGGGGCAAACTTGTCATTTCGATGAAAGTTCAAGGGTAAAATCGTCCAAGGGCAAAACGGTCTTTACACTAGTTTAAAGAAATATCTAGATATTTTGAAATTTAATCATGACAAAGGTGAGTCATAAGTGGTGACTCACCCTACTCACCACAACTATGTGACATGTGTCCCTCGGTGGCCCGGGGTCCGGTTAAGTCTCCGTAGTTCCGTTTCCGACTCCATTATTCTCCCGATTTAGGTTTTACGCCCGAATCGAGTATAATAACATATTTATTTTGAAAATTTTAAAAATAACCTATATCATTGGAAATGATATATAAACGCTATCCATTTCGTTCACGGGTCAAAATTAGGTTTTCTGATCTGTAAAATCTTACTGTCAGTGAAAACGCAGATCGGGTTCCGTCCGAATTTTCAACCAAAAATTTCACCGTATACTTATAAAAATAAGTATGATATGAATATGACTTTGGTTTTCCCAAAATAAATTTCTATGTTTCAGAGAAAAAAAATAAACAGATGTTTTGTTTATCGATACAGAAAATAGCAGAAACAGCAGAAATCGGGGTGTTACATATATTAAATGTATAATAGTATTAAAACATTCGTTAATCCTAATTTAGGTACTAATGCGTTTTCATATAAAATATTCAAGCCCTATGTAGTATATTTTTAACACTACAAGAAATTATGTGATTAGCTACAACAAATTTAATAGCTAATTCGTAGTTAATCTCTAGCAAAATGAATCAGCTACAAATTAACTACGAAATAACTACAAAAATAGTGGTAGCACGAAATGGGCGGCAAATCAGCTAGAAAAATTATGTTTTGCTGATTCGTATTTAATTTAAAACAGTCCTAGCAATATTGTAGCTAATCCATAGTAATAAGTTGTTCAAAATTGTCTTTTCATAGCTATATATATAGCTAGGATATTGTCATTTTCGTAGAAAATGTATAGCTAATATCTTAGCACTCTCCTAGCTAATTTATTGCTAATTCATGGTTAAGGGTTAATCTAAGTTTTGCATTCCTAAAGCTATTACGTAGGTAACTTGTAGCTAACTTCATATTCTTCCCTAGCCAATTCATAGTATAATACATAGCTAATTATATTTTAAACAAGTTTGCAAAACAAGTTCAAAACAATCCATTGCAAATTCATAGGTCTATTACAAACACTTCAAAACAAACAAATTTACAAAATAAGAAATTAGAGGCTTAAGTTCAAAACAATCCATTGATCAAAGTTCCCCTTCATGATCATTCATCCTCATGATCTTCCTCTCCTACTCCACCTTGCAATGGTGATCGAGACTTGAGATTTCTGAATTGAAAATATGCTCCATACCATCAGTCATAGACCCATCAACTGAATCAGTATCTTCAACCTTTGTTCCTTCCAGTCCAATTGCATCAGAAACAGTAGAAGATTTTGTCACGGGATGCAGATTTAGCATATAAGGTGTGGACATAGAGATTATATTCACATTTGTTGGTGTTTCAATTTCCCTATACTTGCATTCACGTGCCAAAATTGACATTGCCAAAACTTGCCAACCAACTGTTGAAGAGATACACCAGAAGGTGTTGAAGTAAACTCCAGAAAAGCTTCTTTCCCATGGCAATGTTACAGTAAACTCCAGAAAAGCTTCTTTCCCAGATAATATATTATAAAAGAATATTTCTATGAATGGAAAGCACGAGTTAGAAACATAGCTTAAAAGTTAAAAGTTAAAACTAAACCAATACATTGTTACTTTTTTGTATCTACACCATACAAATATTGAATTCACATGGACCAAAAAGATAATAATGTGCATAAAAAAATAAATGAATTCACAGGTCACAGGCTCACAAGATAAAGCAAGACTTCATCACAAAAAATCAAACCCAGTAGCTATATAGTTAAGGGAATAAACAAGTTAAACTTTTTTTTTTGGACAAGAAGATGAATGAAGTTTAAGAAAGAGCAATCATTACTGTAATGATATGATCATATAACAACTAAAGGGAAACCAAAAAACCTGTTCGATAAAATGCCCCTGTGACAAACCAGAAAACAGAATACACAGACTAAGGCAGAATGCAATATACACAGAAATTAAAATCAATTCAAGAACACAGATTAATGATAAAGGAAAGAACACACCCAAGATTTGATAACGGAGTTCGGCCAAATCAATGCCTACGTCTCCGGGACTAAGCACAAGCTTAATCCAGTCTTATTCAGAGCCAATCCAATTACAAATGGAAGAAGATCTTCCTTTCTCTCCTTCTCTTGCTCACTGATCCCTTAGCCCCAATTACACCCAAGTTCTCCTAGTAAAACTAGCCTATTCTCACTTGACACTTTGTAACTTTTCTGGCTAAGACTTGATCATACCTATCCAGTGGCAGAGGGAATGCTTTATATATATCGCAATACATAAGGTAAGGGATTAACCAACTAACAGAATGTTATGCAGTAACAGAAATAACAGAATCTGTTACTGCATAATAACCAACTCAGATATGCCATATAATCAACAATCTCCACCTTGGCATATCTCTACATTGACTCTTAACAAGACTAGAATTAAGAAGTGCTATCCTTGCCCAAACTTGATCAGCAGTCTCCAATCTTCAACAAGTTCAGGCAATGCCTAAACTTGTTCAAAGAAACAACCTTTGTGATGAAATCTGCAGGATTTTCAGCCGTGTGAACCTTGTTGATTTGGACTGCTCCCTTAGAGATAACATCTCTAATCCAATACATCCTTATGTCAATGTGCTTTGTCCTTTCATGGAAAGTGTGATTCTTACAGAGGTGAATAGCACTCTGATTATCACACAGCACATGGATATTATCTTGAGCAATTCCTAACTCATTCACCAGGCCTTTCAACCACATGGCTTCTTTAATGGCCTTCCTCATTCCCCTATGTATTCAGCTTCTGTTGTTGATAAAGCAACAATGTGTTGGAGTGTTGCTTTCCAACTTATGGTGTTTCCAAACAAAGTGAATACATATCCAGTTAATGATCTCCTTTTGTCTCTATCACCAGCAAAATCCGAGTCCACATAACCTGTTGCTCCACCTTGCTTCTGTCTATCTGTTCCATACATTAAACCAATGTTCTTTGGAACCTTTTAAGTATCTAAGAATGTGCTTAATCTGCTGACCAGGTGTGCTTTCCCAGGATTTCCCATGTATCTGCTCACCAAACTGACTGCATAGGATATATCCGGGCGAGTGCACACCATGGCATACATCAAGCTGCCTACAACACTTGCATAGGGCACATTCTTCATTTCTCTGATTTCCTGTTCTGTTTTAGGACAGTCTTCTGCAGAAAGCTTGAAATGAGCTGCAATTGGAATGTTGACAGATGTGCAATCTGTCATGTTGAACCTGTTCAATATTTTCTCCAAGTAACCTTTCTGGGAAATGGTGAGGATTCCAGTTTCCTTGTTTCTTGTAATATCCATTCCAAGCATCTTTGTGGCATTCCCCAAATCTTTCATTTCAAATTCTGCTTTCAGTAACCCTTTGAGCTTTTCAATTTCTGTCATGCTTCTACATGTTATCAACATATCATCAACATATAATAGATGATAGATATATTCACATGGCTTCAATTGTTTATAATAAAGACAGCTATCAAAGTTACTTCTAAAAATTCAAGTTTTAACATAAAACTGTCAAACCTTTTATACCATTGGCGTGGGGATTGTTTTAATCCATACAGAGACTTGTGTAGTAAGCATACCATATGTTCTTTCCCCTTTGCTTCAAAACCTTCTGGCTGTTTCATGAATATCTTCTCCTCAAATTCACCATGCAAGAATGCTGTTTTGACATCCATTTGTTCAAGATGGGGATCAAATTGTGCTACTATAGCTAGCAACACCCTTATGGAGCAATGTTTCACCACAGGGGAGAAGATTTCATTGAAATCTATGCCTTCTCTCTGAGAGAAACCCTTTGCAACCAATCTAGCTTTGAATCTAGGATGTTCAATTCCAGGGATTCCTTCTTTTCTTTTGAATATCCATTTGCAGCCAACCAACTTAGCTTCTGCTGGTTTTTCCACCAAACTCCAGGTTTGATTTTTTGAAAGTGATTCCATCTCCTCTGTCATAGATTGGAACCATTTATCATGATGCTTGCCATTAATAGCTTCTTTGTATGATCTAGGCTCTTCATCATCCACAAAACATGCTGCATTTAGTACATAAGCAGTCATATCAGCATAGCCAAACCTGTCAGGAGGTTTGATTGTCCTCCTTTCTCTGTCCCTGACCAGTACATAGTCATTCAGGTCATTGGTTTCTGAATTACTATCATGTTGTTCATTTGTGTCCTGCACTAAAGTTCCAACAGTCTGTTGGGCTCGGTCCATTTCTGCATCATCATCAAACTCCACCTTAAGCTTGGATTCCTCTTGTTGTTCAGCTGTATCCTTGCATTTGAATTCAAGCTTTGATCTGTTCATGTCAGTTTCATGGAAAATGACATCTCTGCTGATTATGCATTTTCTCTTGTTATGGCACCAGATCCTGTAGCCTTTAACTCCATCAGGGTATCCCATGAACAAGCCTTTCTTGGATCTTGGATCAAGTTTGCCTTCATTTACATGATAGAAGGCATGACACCCAAAAATTATGAGATTCTTGTATTCTGCTGGACTGCCATTCCATAATTCTTGTGGAGTCTTGAACTCAATTGCTGCAGAGGGACTTTTGTTGATGAGATAGCAGGCTGTGTGGACTGCTTCTCCCCAGAATTGCTTGGACAGCCCTGCATTAGACAGCATACACCTAACCCTTTTTAACAAAGTCCTATTTAGCCTCTCTGCTAAACCATTTTGCTTTGAGGGTATGCCTTCTGATGTTGTTTCTATAAATTCCATGGTCTTTGCAGAAATCATTGAATTTTTCTCCACAATATTCTAGGCCATTATCTGTTCTTAAAGCCTTTATTTTCCTTTCACATTGTTTTTCAACTCTGGTTTTCCAATGTACAAAGGTTTTAAAAGCTTCATCTTTGCTCTTTAATAGGTATATCCATACTTTTCTGCTATAGTCATCAATGAAAGTGATGAAATACCTATTGCCTCCATGAGATGGAGTTCTTGATGGTCCCCATAGATCAGAATGTATGTAGTCCAGCTTGTCCTTGGTTTTGTGTGTTGCAGTGTTGAACTTTACTCTTGTTTGCTTGCCAAGCACACAATGCTCACAGAATTCAAGGCCTTCTATCTTGTCACCACACAACAGCCCTTGCTTCTGTAATTCTTGGAGACCTCTCTCACTAATATGGGCAAGTCTTTGATGCCACAAGCTTCCCTTGCTTATATTGTTTTCAGCATCCACAGAGGAAGTGCCAATTATAGTTTCTCCTTTGAGAATATACAAGCCATTCTTCCTGTACCCCTTCATTATCACCCGAGAGCCCTTTGTTACCTTCAGTAAAGAGTCTTCAGCCTTGAAGCCAAAACCAGCTTCCTCCAAGGTCCCAAGTGAGATCAAGTTTCGTTTCAGATCAGGTACATGCCTCACATTTGTCAACAGCTTCTCGGTTCCATCATTGAGTTTGAGCTTGATGGATCCAATGCCAATAACTTTGCAAGTGGCATTGTTTCCCATTATCACTTGACCTCCCTCAATCTGTTTGTAATCGATGAACCACTACTGGTTGGGACACATGTGAAAAGAACAACCATAATCCATTACCCATTCTGATTGTGTTTGGCAGGTTGCAGCAACTAGCACATCTGCACTTTCATACCCATCTGAAACCGCTGATGCATCTCCTTTATCTTCCTTTGAATGCTTCTTCTTGGCTCCTCTTTCTGGACAATTCTTCTTGAAGTGACCCTCTTTATGACAAATAAAGCACTTCCATTTTCCTTTGGATTTGGATCTTGCCCGATTCTTTCCTTTCCCTTCTTTCTTGTCAGGTCTGCCTCTTGCTGTTAGGTTTTCCCCAGTGTCACTCTCCTTGTAATCTGCTCTCTTGGACAACTCTTTTGAGATTAGAGCTGCCTGCACCTCCTCAAGGGACAAGGTTTCTCTCCCATAGACAAGAGTATCGGCAAGATGTTCATATGAACTATTCAGAGATCGAATCAAGAGTAGGGCTTGGTCTTCATCATCTATTTTTACATCAATGTTCTCTAGGTCAAGAATCAACCTATTGAACTCATCCATATGATCTTCAATGGATGTGTCGAACTGCATCTTGATGTTGTAGAGCCTCTGTTTCAAATACAATCTATTTGCCAATGACTTGGTCATGTAAAGATTTTCGAGCTTCAACCACAGAGCAGCAGCGGATTTTTCTTTGGATACCTCTCGAAGGACTTTATCCCCCAAACACAGTATGATGGCACTGTGTGCCTTGGTCAGAAGATCCTTTTTTTCTTTCTCAGACATCGTGTTTGGCAGCCTTCTCTCCCCTTCCAGAGCATCTTCCAGTCCCTGATGTACAAGCATGGCTCGTATCTTTAACCTCCATAGAGCGAAATCATTCTTTCCATTGAATTTATCAATGTCGAATTTCGGCATCTTGCCCAGGACCTTGCAGTGAAGCTCCTGATACCAGTTGTTCGATAAAATGCCCCTGTGACAAACCAGAAAACAGAATACACAGACTAAGGCAAAATGTAATATACACAAATTAAAATCAATTCAAGAACACAAAGATTAATGATAAAGGAAAGAACACATCCAAGATTTGATAACGGAGTTCGGCCAAATCAATGCCTACGTCTCCGGGACTAAGCACAAGCTTAATCCAGTCTTATTCAGAGCCAATCCAATTACAAATGGAAGAAGATCTTCCTTTCTCTCCTCCTCTTGCTCACTGATCCCTTAGCCCCAATTACACCCAAGTTCTCCTAGTAAAACTAGCCTATTCTCACTTGACACTTTGTAACTTTTCTGGCTAAGACTTGATCATACCTATCCAGTGGCAGAGGGAATGCTTTATATATATAGCAATACATAAGGGAAGGGATTAACCAACTAACAGAATGTTATGCAGTAACAGAAATAACAGAATCTGTTACTGCATAATAACCAACTCAGATATGCCATATAATCAACAAAACCACCCACCAAAAAAGACCAGACAACACAGAACAACAGCCAAAAAATCTCCCTTGTGCAATACATCATCCCTCATTGTAGAAAAACCAAAACAGCAGCTAAAAAGGAACCAGCAACCAGAAGAAAAGCACCAATGTATATGGTGCTAGCTAGCTAAATTCACACCAAATTCAAATTTAGACAAATCAATATATAATTTGTAAATACATTTTTTATAAGTAGTAATACGTATGTCAAACTTGAAAGCCATTAAATTACATGCGATAATGATAAGAGTTATATAAATAGCTTCAATATTACTGCAATGATAACATATATAATTAACAAACTGATCTTGCAATTCTTATCAATTTTGTGTATCATTTAGCTCACACTTAAATCAACTCACAATTTACGAAATTTAAGCTCTGAGCTTGAGTCCAACCAACTTATAATTAAGAGTATGATCCTAAGAGAAACAACTTATATTTTGGAGTATACATCCTTCATTAATTTGAGTCATAGATTTAGAATAAAAATAATTCAATGACCACAATTTAATATTTAGCTATTTGACTCCCTCAAAATATTCTGTCAAGCTCCGCCACTGGGTCAACCGGTCGACCTTAATGAAACAAGCAGTCTTTGCTCTCTTCCCTCTCATTTCATCAACAAGATATTTTCAGAAACCAAGAAACCAAACAACAGTAACTTGTTTAACCGGTTCCAGGTCTTAAATTGTTTATCAGTAACATTAGTTATGCCAAAAGACTAATAAACTTACATTGAAAAATTCACTTAGTAGGATTTCCATTTGACCTTATGGTTTAGGAACACAGTCCCATCTGCAGATGAAAAAAAGTAATGCAACAAATGTTATCAAAATTATATAACAATTAACATCATATGAAGATGAAAGTATTGCATTACCTTCTGAATATTTTCTTGCAAAACAGGTTCTAAATTTTAAGTGGCATCTATAAAAGAAAAAGGTTAATCTCATCAATAACAAATAAAATTATAAAAACACATTAAAAATGAATAACAGGAATATATTTAGAATTTTAAAGGGATAAAATTACTACACATGCAACAAGTATAGGACTGTCAAGCTTAAAATGAGAATAATGCACCATACCACTAAGACCAGACGAGTTGCAGAAGTGGTTACTTTGTATTTAGTGTCTTCAACCTATTGAAATAATGCATCTAGCAATTTTTAGCAAAATTGACCCTCTTTGTTTCTTTATTTTTCTCTACTTTCTACAATGCTAGACTCAAAGAACAAACTAGATGAAGCTTACTTATGTGCAGGAGGTTATCTTCCTGCAAGGCATCATGATATTCAAATTCCTTAGTTACCCATTTCATGAATTCCTTTGCTAGCCTCAATGAACTTAGCTCATATGCAATCATTCAATCAATAACATAATTAAGTGTTTCAATTTTCAACCCCTATGATTGCAATGAAATTTTCAATCAGATTAATTGCCAAAATGGTTTGTACAACACATCTATCTTCCTTCTACTCCGCTTTTCCTTCTTCCTCATCCAACGGAAGGGGGTGGTTTTGGGCTATTTTTTGACCTGTAATCACCCTTTACATTGTTTTTCTCTCCTATTATCTAAATAAGTGATTTTTCCACATAGATCTAGTTTTTCTTTGGTGTTTTTCCATGTTTTCGTCGTCTGCGTGCGGCGGTGTTTTGTTTGTCGTCTTGTTGCTGCGTCGTTTGGGTTCCCGTCTTGTTGTGGTGTTCGTTTGGTTCAGATTGGCAGATCAGCTTCGATCTATTACAGATTCAATCAAGACTTAGGCGTCAACGTTACAGATTCGGAGGTGTAACAACCCGATTTTTACTGTTCTTTAATATCAGTATATATATATATATATATATATATATATATATTTATTTTTATTTGAGACTTAGGAAATTATTTTGGAGAAAACAAAATCATATCTTGAACCTACTCTATGGTAGGAAGCTTTGGTTAAAATTTGAGTTTAAAACTCAGACGGAAACCGATCTGCGTTTTTAACTGACAGTATAATTTTATACGGCAAAAAACCCTAATTTGACCCGAAACTGAAATTCGTAGTTTTTTTATATTATGTCCGTTAGGAATTCTACTTTCCAAATTTCTGATCAGAAATAAAATATTATGTTTATTCAGACGAATTTTGGTAAAAATTCGGACGGAAAAACAGTCGGTGTTTTCACTGGCAGTAAGATTTTAATGATCAGAAAATCTAATTTTGACTCGTGAACAAAATGGTTTATGTTTAAATCATATTTCCAATGAGTCCGATTGGTTTGAAAATTTTCGATCGAAAAACAGACAGAAACGTTAATCGGGAAATCGACGGAGTCGGAAACGGAACTGCAGAGACCTATCAAGAGATCGGGACATCGAGTCATATATGATGACTCATGGAGGATGAATCACCAAGCATTTATGATTATTAAATGCTAGTAATCATGACTTTTAGGTAAAAAGACCAAAATATCCCCAAGCTTTCGCAGGTATTAACAAGACACATTTACGCACTTTTAACCACTCATTTTACATGGTTGTAAACCTCCCACATCTTCTCAATTTCATGCATCCATATATACTCAACCATACCTATTTCATTTTGGTTTCGTTTCGTTTCATTATTTTCCTCTCAAAAACCGAAATCGGGTAAATGACGGGGCTGCGTACGGAATTTCCGGGAACCGCTAACGGATAGGATCGGTGACTCATTAGTGAGTCACTATGTGTGGCCCAAAATCATCCACACCTCCAACAAATGTGAGCCACATATTATTAACCATGATTAGCCAAAATAACCTTAGTTAAGTTAACTATTAACTATGATTAATCATATATTAATTTAATATTCACAAAACCCATTATTTGGACTCTAAGGAACCAAACAAAGCCTAAATCTAAGCCTATATAAAGGCTCAAAACCGCAGCTTCCCCTCCCCACTTCTCTTCATCTTCCTCACCAAGTTTTCTCCATTTTCTCTAAGTTACAAAACTCATAAGAACACCGAACCTCAACCGAAAATATGACCCTCTTCCTTTCTGAAACTCGAAAAACTCTCAACATAAAGTTTTTCCTCTTTCTCTCTTCTTTACAACAAGCTAAAGATCATCAAAAACGGATCAGTGGATTGAGAGATAATCTCAAAATACTGAAACTGCCCAGAATTATCGGCAACACACGAAACAGAAGAAAGAAGGCCCTTTTCACCCCTTTTATGATCCGAACCAAATGAAACCTTCAACACCAAAGTTGTTCCTTTTCTTCTTATATTTCTAACAAGCCAAAGTTTGTGATTTTTGGATGAGTATATTGTGAGATACACTCACAAAACCATCACACCCTCAAGCTGTCCAGTTTTCAACTAAGTGAAGGTTGATCATTTTCTTCATTTCTTCAATCTTCAAGAGGTAAAACCTCATCACCTTACTTATCTAAGCTTTCATATTCATTTATTTTACAAGTTTATGCCATGATCATCATTTTAAATTCCTAGATCTAGAATCTTGTAAAATCTCTAGGAAATTGTAGAAAAATCCTATGATCATAAAACCAATTTCTATGATCCTCATATGACTTCTATTTTCACTGTCCAAGAGCTTGAAAAATTTAGAGATCCCTAGCTATTTCTTTTGGTCTTGGCCGAACCTATGCTTCAAATGGGTTAGGATGATTTTCTTCATTCTTTAACTTGTTTTCATGTTGGTTGTTTATGGCTAGGTTGTGGTGGACAAAACTGTGGTCTACCTTGCTTGGTTTATCTTGTGTTTGTTTGATCTTCAAGTGGTCTACAAGAGGTAAGGGGGTGATTACCACTATCCTACCTTAATGTAGATATGTTGATGGTTTAATTAGTGTTATTTAGTATAAATGGTCTTGTAAATCATAAGTGTGAAAGTTGGGTAATTTATTGATTTATATGTTTGTCATCCTCTTGGAGGATGTGGTTGATACTTGATTTTGATATATGTTGATTTTGATTCAATGATTGCTAATTGGATACTTGATAATTGTTTATTTGGTTTAACATGAAAAATGGTCTAACATGATAATTTTTGGGCCATTCGGCCTTGACTGGTTATATGGGTTCCATGATGTGTTGAATTGTTTGAATAATTTTTATGAGAATTAGATGAATATATAAGAATATAGAAATTGGTTTGGATTGATTTGGATGTGTATGTTGAAAGTTATGAATTATTGAGTCCTTAGGGACTAAATTGTAATTTGAGTATTTCAGTGGCTGCACTGAAATTCATGTTCTTGTGTGTTAAGATTGTAGTCCTTGATGAGACAAAACCATAGAAATTGGTTTGGTGTTAATTGGATTAATACATAAAAAGTTAAAAGGTTTTTTTTTGTAAACAAGGACCTTTTTGCAATTATTGAAAAATATTTGGGGCAGAAAAGTGATTTCTGTAAAATTAGAGGGAAACTGAAAAATATTTCTAAAGAAGTTGGTTTGGTGTGATTTGGAGTTATAAATAAAAAGTTATAAGGTTTTAAGTGAAAAAGGACTATTTTGTAATTAATGAAAGTTTAGGGACTAAAATGCAATTTTCGAAAATTAAAGTAATTGGACAGTGAGAAACTGTTTTTCATGCTTACAAAACTGTTCTAAAACTCCAAAATGAGTTTTGGACTATTAGAGTGTAAAATCGTTGAAAAAGGATTTACGCGTTTTACAAATTAACGACGTTCGGTAAAATTTTTAGGAATTTCGTATAGATGGAGAGTAAGATGTAAAATCAGTGTTTCAACATTTTCATATGAGTAATATAACCTAGGAGAGTAATACATTTGAGGTGAAGAACCATGTTTTCAAAAAGTAGAACTTTTGGGCCTAAATTCAGTAAAAAGCGATGAAACCGTCGTGAAACGTATTTAAGGATTTTTGAAGAAATGTTTTGGAAAAATTGATACCTAAATATCTTTGAGATAAATTACTCTTGAAAATGGATTTGATTTTATCTAAAGGTTTTGGTTTTAAGCCAAAAGGATTTTTGTCATCAAGACGAGATTTTACCATAAAACATAAAAACCTATGTCAAGAATGACTTAGTGAAAATACGAACGTAATAATTTATGACGTAGGGTGGAACACGACCTTATGTCATAAAGTATGGATAATTTATTCTCCATATTCCATAAAATTTAATGGACTCGGAATGATTTGTTTTATTGAAAGCCAAAGGAAAATGCTCAACTAGAAAAGTACAGAGAAATAAATAATTGGACCTATGTCAATCTCATAATGTGCTAGGTTTTGTAATCAAGTATTTTAAGAAAACTTTGCACAAAGATGAAAGGTTACTTGAGAACTTCCGCTTGATGTTAAGAACATCTAGCATCTGAGAAAGCAAATGGAAAGAATTCCGATGGAAAGAAAAGAAGAACGCATTTTCCGACAATTTTGCCTAAACACATAGTGAAACTACGTTCTGTAAGGCCGTTGTGCCTAGGAGAAGAGCTAACATTTCAATGCAGGTGCGAATTCCGTAGGGCCGATCTGGTTGATGCTTGGAGATGTCGGGGTTATGAAATACTCACATAGGCCCAGTGGGTTGCTCCTCTGTGGCGTGGTGATCTGGCAATACACCGACATACTTGAATAGACGCTACGTGTTTTCTGGTAGTGTAGGATGTTCCCGAAAAAGCCTATGACGTGCACGCCCTCTTCTATTGATGCATTCTTTATTACCCAAGGCTGGTACCTCAGGAACAATCCTCCGAACCACTCTCTCCGACTGTTCGTAAAACCATGGTATAGGAATTCCGAGGTCATTCCTCAAGTCTTAGATGTCTTCTATCTAGGAAAACGTGGTGCTGTGGTCATGTTTTTGTGAAACATGATTGTTTTGTTATGTGTAGATATGATTGATAATTGTACGTACCTGAGAGTCATACCACTGCATGTCTGCCTTATGTGTAAGATAAATGGAAATCTCACCTCCTTATTTTTATATTGCCTATGTCGGCTAGCTATGTGCCTTATGTATTCTTTTGAGAAGATTGAGATGTCAAGATGTCGCTTGGCTGACGCGTCGTAGAGATTGAGGTTCGAGCTTGTGGACGCTATGGTGGAATTTCTACAGGACGTCTTCCAGACTGTCGATGGTTCTTAGATCATGTTTTTCCTTTTGGAAGAGGAAAGGGCTTAGTTTGAGAGTTACTATTCTAGTAAGTCCAATAGTGTCTTATGTGACGATATCGGTAGTGAACTCAAATAGAGTTTCCACTAGATTTCGTCATTTGGGTTTGTCCTTCTCACAGTGTTTGAGAAAGGATGGTCTTTTCTATTTTAGTTTGGCCAGCTGGGTATGTTTGGGAGTTAATGTTACTGTTATGGACCTGCGACTCCAAGTATCTTATATTTTAGGAGTTGTGTCTCCGTATCTTTAGTCTGTATCCGTATACTGTTATGATTTCTGTCTATAAGTCAGGTTGAGTATTATGTAAATGATTTTCGAACTCATGACCCTAATTGTGATAATGGAATATTTTATTATCCATTCATTTAAAACCAAGTAGTTATATTTATGACTAACGAAAAAGAAAAAAAATTACCCCATTTTTTTTATAGTCAATATAATGTCACTTACAATGTAGCGGCCGAGAAGGGTGTTACAAGAGGCATGGGTATTCCGGTCACTTCGATTTTGTCACATTTGTAGGTATTTTTCCGTGTTATGCTATTAACCTGGGCGCTGTGAGTTTGTTTGCAGATTCATCCTTTTTGGTTTTAGCGATGTTGAATTTGTGTAGTTTTCGATGTATTTTACCAATTTGAATGAATGAATATCTTTTTTAGTTAAAAAAAAAGTCTATCTTGGTTAAACACATAAATACATGCATCCTTTCTTCATTACCAACCTATAATATAATAAAACATAGCACTATTTTTAGGCTCTAAAGATATTAAAAATCACAGGTACTATAATTTTAAGCTTGTGAACATATTAGCTAATCACTCTACTCAAATTGATATGGCATTGCAACAGCCCCTGGGTAGAGCATAAGAAGAATAGTCTTAATTTTATTATTACAAAAATCTAATAGAATTTGAATCCCTTTGGTCTAAAGGCTACAACATATCAGTCAAACCACACAACTTTACAAGGCAAGAGTACATACCAATTGGTAGGCTAAGTACTCCAATGTCAATGATTTCACCAGAAAAGTAATTGGTAGACAAGTTTCTAAGACAAGCAGGATTAGCATTAACAGAAAGTTCAGGTTATCAATTTATACCACAGAGCTATAAACCAAATTAACTTACAGAACTTGCAAATGTGAGAGATGGCCAATGGCCAATAGAGGAAGGTATAGCACCTTTCAATAAGTTGCTTGATAAATCCCTATAATTAAACTTTGTATTAAAACCCTAATTGAAAATTAAAATTGCAGTACACTAATTTTTTTGGGATGTGAAAGTTTATTTAAACTTCTCAATAAAGTTTAATTAGGAATGTTTATTTAAACTTCTCAATAAAGCCATCATCATAACTCCTCTACAGCATCAAAATATCTGCTATAAGATTTTCGGTATTCATGTGATAAAATGAGTACAATATGCTTTACAAGAAGTTCTAAAAAGAAACAACATAACACAAACCATAAAACAAACCATGGTTGTCCGTGAAAAAGTACGCAACAAATAAAAAGGGATAACTTGCACAAAAGCATGGGTTCAAGAACAATTACAATACTCCACTGTCTTTATCCCAAAATAGAATAGGGAACATCTGAAACAAGCCATAGAAAGAAAAACAAACATTTAAGCATTTCCAAAAGAACACATAAGTAAGAAGAAGATATATTACCTACACACCCAGCAACTTAATTGAAGCATTTCTAGTAGCGTACTTGATTGCAGCCCAATTTAATTGAACTTTTTCACACCCTTCCCATCCCTTATGTCAATGATCATTGTTATTCATAAGTTCAGCGACTGAACTAATTACCGTGAGACAAAAGAATGGGGAAAAATTTACAGAATAAGAACGTTAAGTGAGCCTTGGTGCGGGATTATCACTATGCAACTCAAATGCTATATATTAGATGGGTAAAATCAGTTTTTGCAAATGCAAGACTGATTTTTATGAATCCACAAGTCAATTGAAGCTTTATAACACCTTGTTGTTCTTTTATTCATAAGACTGTCATGGTATCCTATAACCATTTTAAAATAAAACTAACCTCTTGACAACTCAAGGTCACCATTCTTTAACCAATTATAAAAACTAGTTCCATAATTTCAGCGGCATTTTTTTCTTTCTTGATTTCTTAGTACTAGTACAAGATGTAGAATTGACGGAAACAAAGAAGGATGGGTTGCACTGGCGCCAGAAGGTTACTGCGGTGGGGTGAATGATGGCGGTGGATCGTGCCGGAGAAATGAAAGAAAAGAAACGAGAGAATCGGAGTGAGACGACGACGATGAAAGCGCGAGACGGCAAGGATCGGAGCGGGGCGGTGATGATCGAGTGAGGCGACAACGATCTGAGCGAGACGACAAAGTGACAGAGCGATACGGCGTGAACAAGGAGGGAATAGTGGAGAGTGAGAGAGGGACAGAGTGAATAAAGAGGGAACGAGAAACAAGAGTTAATAAAATTGACTTGTAAAAATAAACTGATACAAATTAATATAAAAAGATATATTGTAGTTAAATGAGAGCTAATTAACCCAAAATTAATTAGTGACAAACTTTGTAGCTAAATTTTGTAGCTAAATCAAAAAATTCATGTAGTGTAAATTGCAATTTAAAAGTATTCAATAAATTAGTTAAATAAATAATATATTCAATTTACTTAGATAAAAAATATTCAATAAATTAGTTATTAGTTAATGTTACATATTCCATTGAGACCACATCAAATTATAGAACCATGTTAGTCTAACAGATATCATGATGACATATATTCACACTATTCTGGTTTATCCCCTTGATTTGTGGTGAACACATTTTCGTATGGATGCATTTTTCTTCTATTTTGTACACACGTCTTCTAATGCTAAGTTACAACTTCAGGCCATACGCCAAGGACCTATTATTTCAGTATAAGTATCTTAGAATACCAATCAAAACTTCACCTCAAGAATAATAGAGGAGTATGGACATTTTTTTTTTGACATGTTGCGGTAAGAACCAGTGAACCACCACCTTAATCGACTGCTTTCTTTGCCGTGTATACGTCCTAGCTCTTTGTATTCTCTCTTTGCTTCTTCACCTTCACTCTTTACCTTCTCTATAACCTCTTTAACACTGTCCCTATTCCCTGGAACACTTTTGTGACACCCTTAACCTAAACATCACACTAACTACTTTATTTTGCGGAAAACAAAACGTTTAGAAAGTTGTCGATTACTTTCGGAAATATATGATTATTATAATTACTTACATTCTTAATAATTGTGAGATCGACTTTTTCCCTCATACATCAAACAACAAATATAACTGAAAACGTAAATAAAACAAGAGTTACATAATACCTTATATATATTAAACATAAGGCCTTCTTGGAGACAGGCCACTTGACAGAAATTTACCTGAGTGAAAAGTTGAGTAGCACACTAACAGAGTTGATAGTCAGACTTACATTAGCAGAGTTAAAGTAAGCTTAAAGAGTCATAGGTCAAAAGAACTACGGTTTTCAGAAAAACAGAAACAACTACCCAGACATCATTACCCTAAAACACAAGAAAAGTCCTACAGCTGGTAAAACACTAGTGATACCCATTGGGGAAACCATGACGGTCATCCCCACCCTCTGAAGGTAAAACTGATGGAGACCCATCCACTCCGACTCCTGCGTCTAGAGAATCATTATCATCATCACTGAGTGGGTGGTACTGTGGGTCCTCCTCCATAACCTCCTGAGGATCCTCCTCCTTGATCTCCTGCGGGTCCTCCTCAATCGGTGAAGCAGGTGCTACCTCCGACTAAGGCGGGTTCTGTGGAGGATCTAGAACCACTAGTCCCTGGGCCACTAGATGCTGCAAGTAAGTATCCACTGGTGGTAATGAGATCTGAACGGTCTCCATCGTATATGTTCTCCACGTAGGGGCTAGCTCTGTGCCATCCACTATACACATTGGGCCAGTATAGAAAGCCAACTGGGATCCTGGGTGAAATCCCCAAGCGATGAGGTCTTGGGGGTTCTCAAATATGAGAGCCCTCACGCTGGAGTGAGCCAACGACATGTTCGGATCCAGATATGTCCCAAAACAGATATATATATATATATATATATATATATATATATATATACACACACACACACACACACACATGGAGAGAGAAAACAACAAAGAGAAATGCAAGGGTGAGATACCAATATATGGATGAATTATGACGACTACATGCCTAAACACAAAACAACAGGTACAGATAAATATTCATATTCAACATAAAATTTTCAAGTAAAAACATAATATCAAGAATTCATCGTCGTTTTTGAAAACATATAGCACTTCTATATTTCAACGTTCTATTCTAAATCTCCGGAGATCCCAGCTTCGTTTTAAAAATGAGCTGATCAGGCTCGATTGCCAAAAGGCACAACGTGTTTTTCCACAACACTACCCAAAACTCCTGGCACAGTGATCAACGTGTGTGGATATCCATAGCATACTGTCCAACACAAGGCACAGTAAACAAGGCATATGGATTTCATTGTCCATCAAGGCACAATGATACAACGTGGCCTGAAATACATTACCCTTTTTTAAGGCATTCATACAAAACAACGTGGGCACGTATGCCAAGTGCATGTAAAAACATTTTATTTTTGCGACTTTTCTTTGTGATTCATTCTTTCCTTTGTCTGGCTCAAGGCTCACGACCATCCATGAATTTTCAACATTTTAAAACTTTCATTATCAACACAGGACGTTTAAGTCCGAGTGTCCCATCACAACAGTCCTAAGCCGATGCACCAGTTTAGGACTTTGTGGTCGTAGAAAACAATTCTTCCCCTTTAACTACGTTCACCATGTTTTAACAGGACGTGTATAGGACACGCAGTCCACAACAACGTATACATGACACGCAGTCCATAACAACGTGGCACGGATCATAGATCAATGTGCTTTAATACGCTAGTACCCCGACGTCTCGGTTACTAGGTTCACTCTTTAACGTTATTTTTCGTTCAGTGAAACATAAATACAAAAAAAAAAACAACTTCCGTAACTTATCCAAGCAATCGGATATTTTACTTGAATAAATTCTTTTCGAAAACATTTTCTTTTGAAATTCATTTTTGAAAACTTTAACTTTAGGAACTCCATTTCTTTTTCTTAAAATTCCACTTTATTTTGGAAAAATCTACTTTTTCGAATATATGGAAAACCTTTTTGAACGAAAACTCTTTCTAAGAACATAGGAAACTAAAATCCCATTTTCTATGGTCTCTTACCATAAAGTGTTTTCAAAATTTTGTTTTTCTTTTAGAATAAAATCCTTTAGCTCAAATAATTTTCCTTTATAAAATTGTTTTTAATTCTAAAACATTTTCACCAAATGCTAGTAATATTTTATTTCCTCTTTTATTAATTCGTTTCTAAAAGAAATCTTTATTTGTGATTATTCTTCATAATTTTTCTTAAAGCTTTTATCTTGCATTATTAATTGAGCTCTAACCAATGGTTAGGCTTCCATGCAACAACCAAGCAACATTTACAACAATTCTAACATATAGCAACAACATTCACATGATCATAAGTCATTAACTGAACAAAAAGATATTAATCACTCAAATATACCATCATTGCAACAAGAACTCAAAATTATTCTAAAACAACGACAACAATCAACAACATCAAGCAAACACATAAAAACAACAACCAATAGCACATAGTCATCATAAATAATTATCCCTCAGGCTTTCTCCCCTTACCTTCGTTTGACGAATAAAAAGTTCGTAGTTTTCTCCCGCGTTTAAAGAAACGAGATTGGTTTCTGAATTACGTTTACGAATCTAAACAAAACCAAGTACTCATTGTAAGTTAAAAATTCATAAAAACACCCTATTTCCTCATGCATGCATTCGGTCCTACCAAGAAAATTGGTGATAAAAATTTCAATATTTCACAAGCTTTTGGATCAATAATCCTTAAGCATCATAGAGACAAAATCAAGGTTTAATACCTATAAATAAAAACTTAATCCATCTACTCCACAAAGAGCAGGTTTCGGCCTACACACCAAGAATAGGCTAAAAATTTATTTTCAACTTGTTAGCTACATGCATGCAACCAAAATAATGATCAAGGTACTCTTCCTTCAAAAAAAATTTAAAACTAAGCTATTCTCAACTTTTGAACCACATGCATGTTTATAAAAAAAATGATCAAAACAATTTATTTTCCCTAAAAATTAAAACCAAGCTTCCTCAACCCAAATGGTTAGGGTTTCGGCCCTATCAAATAGAATGAGAAGGAAATCTCATTTTTATACAACTTATGAGCTTAAAATACTTGATTCTAAAGTTTTCAAATCATGCATGTTGAAAATATAACAAAAATACTAGCTTTTCCTCTTCATAGGGTTTCGGCCACCCTATATAAACATGCCTTGGAAAATCTTTTTGTGACATGCAATTATACAAGATGATAGTGGTGGTGAGTATGAAATTATAAAAATTGGTTTCATGTTTAGAAGATTTTCCTAAGTATTAAATTTTTTTTCTTGAACTTTTTAGCTAAAATCATGAACATGCAACATAAGGAGAATGACATGCATGTTACTAAAAATGGATATTTGAAGAATAAAGAGTAGAGAAGAGAAATTATACCCTTGTTGATGACGATGAGAGGTTGAAGATGGATGAAAAAACCCAAGCTTACAAGGCCACAAGTGATGAAGGAAAGTGAGTGAGTATGTGAGTATGTGAGTAGAATAGTAAGTAAGTGAGTAAGCTTTGAGAGAGAGAGCAAAAGTGAGGTAGGATGTTGAGGAGGGTATTTATAGAGTAATTGGGGGGAGGGGGCGCTGCTGTAGCAGAAAATGGGAGAGGGATTTTTTTTTCAATTTTTTTTAAAATAAGAGTTTGATTTTTATTAAAATAATGGGTTTCTTGTGAAAATAAAAGAAATAATTATGTGTGGAAGGTCATGATGGTGTGAGTTGAATGCAAACACTATTCAAATCAAATCAAGTCTCTTCAAATCTGTATCAAATCTGATTTAAATAAATCTTGCTCGTCCCGGTTCCATTGATTTCCTGACTGTGAAAACCGATCATGTTTCCCTTCGTAAATTTTTCTACCCGAAAAATTTATGTTGAAACATTTATAGAAGAAAATTTCTAAAATCGTGGAAATGGTTAAAATTGAGTTAGGAAAATTAAAATTTTATTTTACGAATCGAAATTCATTTTTCGGGTCAGATAAGTTTTATTGACAGTGAAAACGCAGACGGGGATCGTCTGAAGTTTTCAATCGGAATTTCAACAGTAGTTTCCTAGAATAAAATAAATTATGAAAATAGTTTTAGTTTATAAAAAAATATTTTTCTCAGATTTAAAACATTAAAATTAATCACACAAACACATACATAAACACAGATTATTAAGGAATAGAAAAAATCGGGGTGCTACATTACTTCCCCGCTGAAAAAAAAATTCATCCTCGAAATTACGTACCTGAAAACAAGTCAGGGTATCGTAATCTCATTTTGTCTTCTACTTCCCACGTTGCTTCCCCTGTTGTCTCATCCCAAATAACCTTAACTAAGGGAAATTTTTTTTCCCTTGAGTTGCTTAATCCTCCTATCCTCGATCCGTACAGGCAAAGTTTCATAGGACAAATTTTCTTTTAGCTGTACTATATCTAGCTCGATTACATGCGACGGATCAGAAACGTACTTTCTTAGTTGCGAGACATGAAAGACATCTTGGATATTTGAAAGAAAAGGTAGCAAAGAGATTTGATAGGCTACTGGATCGATACGACGAAGAATATGGTAAGGTCCAATAAATTTAAAAGTGAGCTTTCTGGACTTTATAACCCTACCCTCCCCAGTCGTAGGTGTGACTCTCAGAAATACGGGTTCGCCTTCCTGAAATTCGAGAAGTCGTCTCCTTCGATTAGCGTAACTCTTCTGTCTTCCGTCCTGGTACCAACACAGCGGTGTTTGGCATTTTATCCCATACAGAGCCTCATAGGTTGCCATTCCTATACTCGAATGAAAGCTATTGTTGTACGTGAACTCAATGAGCGGTAAGAGATCATCCCAACTTCCACGATTGTCTAGGATGCACGCTCTCAGCAAGTCTTCTAACGACTGGATTGTCTTTTCCGTCTGTCATCGATTTGTGGATGATATGCCGAACTTAGCCTTAACTTGGTTCCCAGTGCTTTCTGCAAACTTTCCCAGAAACGTGAAGTGAACTTCGGGTCTCGATCCGAAACAATACTAGAGGGTTGTAACACCCGATTTTTTTCACTGTTTACTGTTTTTATATCGGTAAAATAAACAGAAATGTTTATATTTTTATTTTTAAACTTAGAAAATGATTTTGGATAAACCAAGATCATATTCATACTCTACTTTACCTTAGAGAGTTACGATTAAATTTTGGGTCAAAAATTCATACGAAACCCGGTTTGTGATTTAATGACAATTAGAATTTTACTGCTCAAATGACCTAATTTTGACTCGTGAACGAAAAACTTAAGGTTTTTATGAAGTTTCCAACTTCTTTGGCTATTTTAATAATTTTCACTTACAAAGTAAAATAATATATATTATGCGGGCGTTATACGAAATCGGGTGAATGACGGAGCTAAAAACGGGATTTGCGGGACCCGCTAATGGATAAAGAGCATGTCAATCATGATGACTCACAAGGGGTGAGTCATATGGATGACTCCCCTTAGTCATGATTACATTTTAGGGGAAATTACTAGTTTAGCCTTTATGTTGGTTTTAACTACAAGTTTGCCATTGTACAAGATTACTATTTTGCCCCTCAAAAATTGTGCTTTGGACCCAAATGCCCCTCAAACCCCACGGCCCAAGCCTCCAAGGAGCCCATCTTCATTTCTATAAAAGGCCAACTTCATCTTATTCAATGGTTGTTCATTATTTTGCCATTAAAACCCTAAGTTTCCATAGCTTGATTTTGTGAAGAAAGTGTTGGATTTCTTGCCCATTTCTTGATTCCAAGAGGTATACCATGTTATTCTCCCTTGATTAGCATCATGTTCTTCAATTACTTTTGTGTTTTGAAGTCTTTCTCAATATGATGCATATTAGGGTTTCTAGTTTCAAAAATTCATAGAAAATCATAGGAAAATCCAATGAGCATGAAACCAATTTTTGTGATCATGTTATCATCTTTATATTCTAGATCTATGAGCTTGCATCAAACAAAAATTCCTAGCCTATTTAACCTAAAGAGGCCGAACCTAGCTTTTTTTTTTTTTTGGGGGGATTTTTGTTCATTTTCTTATCTAATCTTGCCTGATTCAATCTTATAGTATATATATGTATTGAATCTATGTTGATTGGATTAAATCAAAGTCTCTAAGCCATTTTATTGCTCATGGCCAAATTTCATTTAGTGAGGGATTGGAATATTTGATTTCAATCTTTGTAATATAAGTGTTATTTAGGGTTTTAAGTGATTAAGAATTACTAATCCAAAAGTTTAGGAATTTTAGATTTTTTTCCCCTAAAACCAGCCGTAGGCCGAAACCAACATGTAGGTGATTAGGTGTTTTTAAGTTGTTTGTTTGTTAATTGATTGTTATGTTTAATGAAGGATAAGCTTGTTTATCGGGTACGCATATTACCGGCACTTGGATTGGATTTACAGCAAATCGTATATTGGAGAAATATCGTTTACAGGTAAGGGGATAACCTGAGGGGTTTTTCCGGTAGCCATGTGTAATTGTTCGTTGTATGTATTAATTATTGGGTGTATGTAATTCTTGCGTTGTTAGCATTATCTGCTTAATAATTATCTTATGTTAATTATTTAATTATCTGCATTGGAATGAGGTATCAAACTTGAAAGTTTAAAATGGTGATTTGGTCGTGATACTTTTAGCTCTGAGATAGAAAGATTGAACACAAAGAAAACTATGAGAAAAAAACGGTTTACTTGCATTTTTGGGGCAGACGTGCCTTTGCATAGGACTTGAATGCTTGATGGCAAGTATTCATGACGTTTGCATCACTGTGCCTTGATGGATATATGACCACAAAACCATATACTATGAATAGTACTCACTGTGCCTCGTTTTGGATAGTGATATGGTTAATTTGAACTCTGTCTTATCTGGCAACGATTCTGCCTTATTGGCATTTATGCTGCCTTATTTGGGAATGAGAGCCTGATCTGCTCATTTATTTGTTGGTTGGAGCTTCGGAGATTAGGTATCAAAGTTAGTTGATGAGTATTGAAGTACCATGGTTTTTAAAACGGTTACGACTGTCGGGTATGAAATCCTTTGATAAATATATTGTTTATATTTGAATATTCATGTTAAATGGTATTTGAGAGTCGTGCATGTGGTTATTGTTTTATAATCCATATATTGGTTCTCACCCTTGCATGTTTTATTGTTGGTCTCCTTTCTGTATGGGTATACTATTATCTGAGTATAGATGGATCCGGCGGTGCCGTTGGCTCATACGGGGGTTCGTTGCCTTCACTTTGAGGATGCCGACAACATCAACGTGTGGGTTATACCCCCGGGAGCCCGCAGCGTGAGCACCGGTCGATGGAGACTATCGAGGGCACTATAGAGATGGGCCCACAACGTGAGCACCGGTCGATGGAGACTATCGAGGTATCCTAACCTCTTATGTGGTTACTACTGCAGCACTTGGTCGATCACGGGCAGCTTGAGGCGTAGCCACTAGCTGAGGCAGCACCAGTACCACCTCCAGAGGAGTTAGTTGTAGACCCAGAGGAGATGGTCATTGATCCGGAGGAGGACCCGGAGGAGTTTGTGGAGGATGTGCCTGAGTACATTCCTCTGGATAATGACGACGATTCACCCGATGATGGTGTAGATGTGTCTTCTTCTGATTCATCTGCGGGTAGTGGGATTGACCCTGGTCTTCCCAATGGGTATCACTAGTCCTTGACTAGCTGTAGGTAGTTTTCCATTTTTGGGGTAGTGATTTCGTCAGTCTTTCTGGCTACTGAGAGCCGTGTTTTTGTTATATGGTCTTAGACGTTTCACTACGAGTCTATTATGTTTGATTTTCTTTACTTAGTTTTGAGAATGACCTGTTCTGGTAAAGGCCCTATATAGTTGTATAGCTTTGTACAAAACTGCTGATGCATATTATATATACATATATGTTATGTATGACTATGTTGTTGTATGTTGTTGGATGTTGTCAAGTTAAAAAAGAAAAGGCGAAAAAAATTTATCACCATTTTTGGTATTAAGAAAAGTGTTAGAAAACCTTATTTTCCGAAAGTAACCAACATAATTGAATTTTATTTTCCGCAACGTGTTACCATGTGATGACCCAAGAAGGGGTGTTGTTGAGACAAATCTAGGCAAGTATACCTAGTCGTACAAGTAATACGGTGGTGAGACCGATATCGTTCCCACGAGGACTGAGACAAGTACTAGCACGTACCAATTCAGCTACTATCTAAGCGAATCTTTGGATCGAAGGGAGCTCGATATAAACTACCAAGCCCAAAACAAAAGAAAAGGAACAAACTCTTTTTGGATTTTTATCAAATACTTGGAAGGCAATAAAAGGTGATTTTCAAATATGATAAAAGATGTTGGGATTAAATTTCACTAAACCTTAGCCTCATGCAATACCAAGACTATCAATCCAGTTTATGCTTCAAATATTAAAATCAACCCACAAAATTACTCAAGCCCTGATTCCTCAGATGACAAGAGCCTAAATCCCCTAATAGACCCTAATTCCTTAGGTGGCCTAATTAGTGAATTTGCATTAAGAGTAGGGATTACGCGATTACTAATAAACCAAAATCCATTCCTAGATGCAAGGTTTACTAGGTGATTAATTCCAGATCAATAATTGATAAGAACGTCCCCATTGCAAATCAAATCTCAAAATCAAATCATGGATGATCAGACCACAACAAGCATTAAGCGTAGGAATTAAACACTAATACGAAGGCATAAACACAGATCAATACATCAAGGGAATTACATGAAGTTCAGTTTTAGCTACATCTAATCCCAACACAAAGGGATTTAGCTACTCATAGAGAAAGAGAAAGCCAAAACCAAAACAATAGAGAGGAGGGAGAGAAGGGACTCCATGGAAACTTCCCACAGCAGCCACAACAGCCCCTTGGTGCAGAGAAACGTTATTTTCTTTTTAGGGTAAAAGTCTGCTCCCTTTTATTCTGCCCCTGATGCCTTATTTATAGAATTGAGTTCAAATAACGCGCGTCACGCCCGTGACTGGTTCTGCCTTGGGCGCGCTTTCAATTTTGATTCATCACGGCCGTGATGCTCATCACGGCTAGGCCGTGATCGCTTCTGCCTTCACCAAATGGTCTATCACGGCCGTGACAGATTCTGCCTAAAAAGGGTCTGGCTCAATTAACATGTCACGGCCGTGATGGGCATCACGGCTAGGCCGTGACAGCTTCTGACTTTTGCCTTCTTTCTTCCCAGTTATTGCTCGATCATAGCTGTGATTGTCATCATGGCTAGGCCATGATGGGCTCTGTTTGGTACATTTTCTTCACTTTTCAAGCTCTATCTTCATCCAAGCTCCATCATGGTCAATCTTGAGCATTTTACCCTTAATTCCTGCAAAACAACACCACGAGACCGCCTTACCCGTTCCAAGGTAAAAACTAATAAAAATCAATTTAAATATGCCTAAACTATATGAAAATGCATGCAAAAATGTACATGAAATATGATGTGAAATCTCACTATCAAATCACCCCAAGCTTATTCATTTGCTTGTCCTCAAGAAATCACTAAGGCCAGAAGATCAAAATAATCAAAGCATGGATAGTGAACCAAGAACCCGAGTAACTAATCCAAGTAACAGGCATTTTTAATAAGTACTCAAGAGACAATCAAATTCAAGTCCAATCAGATGCTTAGGTTTCCTAGACTCATATTCTCACTGATTCGGGCACTCTTTCTCACCTCACTCAAGTGTTTAAGGATATATGATAATTCGCTCAATTTCCTCGAGGAACGAATTCTACCATAAGCTTGACTATCAACCAAATCTCTACTTTATTAATGAAAACACGTAAGAATCAAGAGGTCTTTCACTTTGGTTGTATCGGGGCCATGGGATTAATTGTTAGGTGGGAAAATCAAGAAAAGGGAATTTCTAGAAGGCTAAACAAAATATCAAGCATTGCAAAGCATGACACCTTCTAAAATACCTTTTTGGGTTTCGATTCATTTTTCCACCTTTCTTTCTTTCTTTTTATTTTATTTCTCACTTTCATTTGTCATCCCCTTCTCTATATATTTATTTTTCTTTTATTTTTCTTTTATTTGGAGAAGGGGAGATCTTCAATTCAAGAGAAATATTTTTTCTAACTTTCTCATCCCATACTTTTTCAACTACCTTTTCACCCTTTTTGTAATACTTTAGAAGGTATCTCATCAAGCATCATTCATCGAAACATTTCAAGGTACCAAGAAAAGTATTTCATTCTTTCAGGCTCAAAATTGGGCAACTAAGGGGTAGCATTTAGTCAATCAAAGCTCAGAAGGCCGGAAAAATACCCAGTGCCTCAATCATTTTCAAAAATGTTTTCAAAAATTTTTAAGCTTCAAAACAGTTTCAAGTCAAGTTCTAGAGAATACAAACCAAGAGGAATTAAAACACTCTATCACAAAGAATGGGGTAGATTTAGTGAGTACCCCTTTTTGGCTCAAAATCTCACATTTTAGTAGTTCAAATATCAGTGAGAAACACAAATCTAAGGAACCACATGCTAATTATCAACTATCAAAGATCATCTCAAGAATTTTTTATTTGTAGCCTTATCACAAGAATAAAAAAAAATTTGGGTTCAAAAATTCACTATCTCAAGTTATTTGGCACTAAGTTCTCACAATCGGATGCATAATCTAAGCAAGGGGGTAATCTAATCATGTGATCATGCGAACTATGCCTATATGAATGCAACATGCAAAATGCAAAAATTCAAAAATATGCAAAAATACCCCTACCCCAAGCTTAAAAACTTACATTGTCCCCAATGTAAAGAATCAAGTCGGAGAGAGGAGAAAATTGGAACAACTCACCGAGGTGGTAGCGGGTGTTGGCTCACATGCCTAGTCAGAAACTCGCTGGAAAATGTGTCACGGCCGTGACTTCCATCACGGGCAGGACGTGATCAATTCTGGTCCATAGGGGCTGGCCTGTCACGGCCGTGACCTCCATCACGGCTAGGCCGTGATGCTCTCTGATCTACAGGGTCCTCTCATCACGCCCATGATGGAGATCACGTCTGGGCCGTGATCCTTTCTATTCTTCATGGTTAGCTCATCACGACCGTGACCAGTGTCACGGTCTGGGCGTGATGGCTGCTGACTTTGTTTGCCCTTGCCCTTTTTGCCTCTCCTTCCTTCTCAGCCTGAAAACACTTAACAAATATATTAATTTATGATCTTTTTCCTCTTGATCTTCTCAAATTATTCAAGAGTTAAAATCAAAAACAAATGGAAAAAGGAAAAGGGAAAGAAAACTTGGGTTGCCTCCCAATAAGCGCTTCTTTAACGTCACTAGCTTGACGGTTAGTGATCTCAAGGATCACGAAGGTGCACAGCTGTGGTCAATCTCTCAATGTTACCACCCAAGTAGGCCTTGAGTCTTTGGCCATTGACTTTGAAGGTCCTTTTTGAAGTAGCATCCTCCACTTCTATGGCTCCATGAGGTGAGACTTATTTGAGAATGAACGGTCCCGACCACTTAGACTTCAACTTGCCCGGAAACAATCTCAGTCAGGAATTGAATAATAAAACTTGTTGTCCCTGCTGAAATGTTTTCATCACGATCTTCTTGTCATGGTAGGTCTTGACTCGCTGCTTGTAAATAGCTGAATTCTCATATGCATTAAGGCGTATCTCCTCTAATTCATGCAGTTGATTGACTCTTTTCTCACCCGCCAAAGTGGCATCAAAATTCAAGAACTTCAATGCCCAAAAGGCTCGATGCTCCAACTCTACGGGTAGATGACATGCCTTCCCATAGACCATCTGAAATGGAGATAACCCCACAGAAGTTTTTAATGCAGTCCGGTAAGCCCACAAGGCGTCGTCAAGCTTCTTTGCCCAATCTTTTCTTGAAGTGGCCACAGTTTTTTCCAGAATCTGCTTAATCTCCCGGTTAGAGACTTCCGCTTGCCCATTTGTTTGCGGATGATATGGAGATGCCACCTTATGCCTCACCTCATACTTGGTCAACACATTTTTCAGTTGTGAGTTACAGAAGTGAGATCCCCCATCACTTATAAGGACCCTTGGGACACCGAACCGGGCAAAAATGTTCTTCTTGATGAACTTAATCACTGTTTGAGCATCATTCTTCGGTTTTGCAATGGCCTCCACCCATTTAGAAACATAGTCCACCGCCACCAAGATATATTGATTGGAGAATGAAGGTGGAAGTGGACCCATAAAATCTTTGCCCCAACAGTCAAATACTTCAATCTCTAATATGTTTTGCAGTGGCATCTCATCCCTTTTAGATATGTTCCCGGTCCTTTGGCACTTGTCACAACTCTTCACATGATTGTAAGAGTCCTTGAAGATTGAGGGCCAAAAGAGCCCAGATTGGAGGACCTTTACAGCTGTCCTATCCCCATTGTAATGTCCACCATATGGAGAGTTATGGCAATGCCACAGCATACTCCTTGCTTCCTCTTGGCTAACACACCTCCTCCATAAGCCATCCGGTCCAACCTTGAACAAAAATGGGTCATCCCACATGAAATGGTTGGCATCCCGGAAGAATTTTTTCCTTTGTTGCCAAGTGAGGTGCTCTGGAACAATGTTGGCTGCCTTGAAATTTGCCATGTCGGGAAACCATGGTCTTTCATGCACTAGAAATAAGGTCTCATCCGGGAACTCATCCCGAATGTCCTTTTCTTTTGCAGTAACCTCTTCATTCACTAACCGAGATAAGTGGTCAGCCACCACATTTTCGCTGCCCTTTTTGTCCTTAATGACTAAGTCAAATTCCTTCAACAATAGAGTCCACCTCATGAGTCTTAGTTTTCAATCTAACTTAGTCAACAAATATTTAATTGTAGCATGATCAGTAAAAACAATGACTTGTGACCCAATCAAGTAGGAACAAAATTTTTCCAATGCAAACACTATGGCTAGCAACTCTTTTTCAGTTGTTGCATAATTTATTTGGTTCTCATTGAGAACCTTGCTAGCATAGTGAATGGCATGGAAGAACTTTTCCCTTCGCTGTCCTAAAACCGCCCCAATTGCGTAGTCACTGGCATCACACATTAATTCAAATGGTGACTCCCAGTTGGGTGCAACAAGAATGGGAGCGGTGATCAACTTTTCTTTCAAAATTTGAAAAGAGGTAAGACAAGCAGTATCAAACACAAATGGTGTGTCCTTGTTCAAAAGGCTACACAATGGCTTGGCTATCTTTGAGAAGTCTTGGATGAACCGCCGGTAGAAGCCTGCATGACCGAGAAAACTCCTCACACCCTTGACATTCACTGGTGGAGGTAGTTTCTCAATTACCTCAATCTTGGATTTATCCACTTCGATCCCCTTAGCTGAAATCTTGTGCCCAAGCACAATGCCCTCCTGCACCATAAAATGACACTTCTCCCAATTTAAGACTAAATTGGTGTCCATGCACCTCTTTAACACAACAGTAAGGTTAGACAAACAATTATCATAAGAGGAACCGAAAACAGAAAAATCATCCATAAAAACTTCAATGCATTTTTCTACCATATCAGAGAAAATGGAAAGCATGCACCTTTGAAATGTTGCAGGCGCATTACAAAGACCAAAAGGCATCTTCCGATAGGCAAAAACTCCAAAAGGACATGTGAAGGCAGTTTTCTCTTGGTCTTCCGGGTTAACCGCAATTTGGTTATAACCCGAATAACCATCCAAGAAACAATAATAAGCTTGCCCGGCCAACCTCTCCAACATTTGGTCCATGAAAGGAAGTGGGAAGTGATATTTCCTAGTAGCTTGATTTAGCTTCCGGTAATCTATACACATTCGCCAACCGGTGACTGTTCTAGTTGGGATCAACTCATTCTTCTCGTTCTTCACAACGGTCATGCCACCTTTCTTGGGAACCACTTGTACCAGACTCACCCAAGCACTATCGGAGATCGGATATATCATTCCGGCTTCAAGGAGTTTCAGCACCTCCTTCCTTACCACTTCTTTCATTGTAGGATTGAGCCTCCTTTGCGGTTGGACCACCGGTTTAAATTCAGCCTCCATCATGATCTTGTGCATACAAAATGGAGGGTAATACCTTTCAAATTTGAGATGGACCATCAAATAGCTATTTTATGCTCTCTAAGCACCCTTACAAGTTTCTCCTCTTCCAATTTGGACAATACATTGCTCACTATGACAAGATTTTCATCATTCTCACCAAGAAACACATATTTCAAGTGGGGAGGTAGAGGTTTAAGCTCTAACTCGAGCTTCTCTTGGACTTCATCCTTCTTGAGCTCTTCTTTCTTAGTATTGACAGCAAGTTGAATGGGTTGAGCTTCCAAATCATTCAAACACTCCTCTATTTCTTTCTCCTTTTTCTCATCAAGATTTTCAATAGAATTCGTAATTACCTTTTCAAGATTAGAGGAATGGTGCTGCCGTGCAAAGACTTCTTTAGCCACTACATCCACAATGTCCATGCGGAAACAATTCTCTTCATCACTCGGGCGATGCATAGCTTCAAATACATTGAAAATAACCTCTTCATCTTGCACTCTGAGTCGAAGTTGGCCCTTTTGTACATATATCAAAGCACGACCAGTTGCTAGAAAAGGTCTCCCTAGTATAAGTGGAACTTCTGCATCCTCCTCCATGTCTAATATCACAAAATCCGCTGGGAAGATAAACTTATCCACTTTAACCAGAACATCTTCCATAATACCATAAGGACACTTGATTGATCTATCGGCTAGTTGCAATGCCATCCTTGTTGGTTTCACCTCACCACCTCCAAGCTTGTTCAAGATTGAAAGCAGCATCAAATTGATACTCTCCCCCAAGTCACACAAGGCCTTCCCAATAGCAACACTCCCAATTGTGCAAGAGATTGTAAAACTACCAGGATCTTTAAGCTTTGGAGGTAGCTTCCTTTGAAGTATCGAACTACATTCTTCTGTCAAGGCAACAGTCTCACCTTATTTTCTTAATAAGCAATTCCTTCATGAACTTTGCATAGGTTGGCATTTGCTCTAGTGCTTCAGCAAAGGGTATGTTGATTTGCAGCCTCTTAAAGATGTCAAGAAATTTTGCAAATTGCTCTTCCTTCTCCTTCTTCTTGCTCAAGCGAGGATATGGCAACTTTACATAAGAAGGGATCTCTTGAGAACATTATTCTGCTCATATTCTTAACCCCTGTAGAGAACTTTTCTTCTACCCAATTATTATAATCTTCATTAGAACATTAGCTGGAACTCACTATCCTGCTTTTGTTGTAATGCTACCACATAGGTCTAGGTATTTCTTTATGTTAGTCACAACATCTAATTCTTTTTTCTGCCATATTCATTCTTTATTGCCTATCCCTCCCTCTGTTTTAGCTCAAACACCTATTCCCCCACCTATTCAAATAACAATCATCAGACTGTCTCTGGCCGAGAGACTTTCCTATGTGTTTCCTTCACCTGATACTGAGTGTGTCAGAATCAGTCTTATCTTCAAATTCGTCTTTCTTCCTTTCTATGCCCTTCAAACTCTCTATGAACTTTTCTTCCCTTCCATCACCTCTCCCTTATCTCTACCTAAGGCACCCCCAGTTTTAGCCTTACCCTGGTACTCTTCTCTGTCTGTCTCTTCTCAAACAGTGGTCTTACAAGACTTTCATCTGCTTCAAGGACAAGTAGAAGACTTAAGAAGATAGCTAGATGAAGAAAGGCGAGCTAGGCTACTCTTAGAGCAAAGGGTTGCTGCTTTATTTTTGTTAATTAGTCAATCTAGGTAGTTTTTAGGTATATAGACTACCTTGTACTTGTAAACGTTCATGATGAATAAAATAAATTTCTCCTTTATTTCTTTAATGCTTTCATAGTTTATTCCTTTTTGATGTTGACAAAAGGGGGAGAATGGGAGAAATATGACATAGGAGAATAGGAGAATGAATATGATATGATCTTAAATAATACATGGACATGAGTATGTTCTGATAGTTTCTATAATTGCTCAGATAAATCTTAAGTAAGATTGCTCTGATAATAATTTCAAAGTAAAACAAGTCAAACTTATGTGTGACTAAGTTAAACGGATTATATAATTAATCTTAATGTCTGATCAAGCATCTGCATGACCTGTCCGCTTAAGAAAATTTCAACCTGTTTGATATATGCTATTTTCTTTGTTGATATTTTCTGAGGTTCATTAAATCATCTCAATGTTTGTCATCATCAAAAAGGGGGAGATTGTTAAGTCTCTAAAATGTCTGATGTGCATTTCCCTAAGTTTTGATGAGAACTAAACATTGGTTAATGATTTAATTAACCTTCATATTGGTTGCTAACCTGTCTATCTAGTGTGCAGATTAAAACTGTAAGAATAATCTATCTGCTCATAAGTGACTACCTGTCTGGATAAGCGAAAGTCAACCTGTCTATTGACTATGATTATTGACTTCTTTCAAGATACGTCTTCAACCTGTCTCCCCACGAGTTCCTACACTTGTCTGAGGTTACTCGTTGAAGAATCAAGGACCAAACAACCTTTTGTTGGTTGTCCCATCAGAAAGAGACTTGAAGCCTTCTCTCCTACTCAGTCTCACGCCTATCAAGAAAAGTCAGAAGTTACTCTCTCGAGCAACCTCGTTTATCAGAACCAAAGACTAGTTAAAGAATGCTTCCAACATGCTTTATTCCCTAGTACCTCTGGTCCTTACACGAAAAGGGAATTGTACTCAGCAAAGTACAAAAAGCTCTCTGCACAACTCTGATATGGCTGTATCACGATGCATAAAGTCATGATCCTTCATGTTAGAGTACAACCAACGTTCCTATTGCATTAATGGCTGCCCAAAACGACTCTATTGCATTTAATGAAGTTCTGCTTGAAGCCAACATCTGAGGGAATGTCTCTAATGGATCCTAAATGCTTGAAGACTATAAATACAAAAGTCATTGAAGATGAAGTATAGAGAATACACATAGCATTAAAGAGTCATTACTCTGCGCATTAATATCTTCATTCTTTCATTCTGTATTCTTCAATCATTTGAAGTTATTACGCAGACTTTCCTAAGCTTTACATTTAAACCACTCTGAGTGTTAGTGAAAGATCTGTCTGTCTGAAGTTGTATTTATTACAAACCAAATCTCTCAAACAAACCGGATTGAGCCTGAAGAGGCTAGGTGTGCAAAGAATACTTGTCTTGGAGCCTGAAGAGGCTACGTGTGCAAACAATACTTGGAGTCTGTAACCTGATCAGTTATAGTGGATAAAACTTGGTGCTGCCAAGGACTGGACGTAGCTCTATGCTTTGAAGAGTGAACCAGGATAAATAGCTGTGTCAATCTCTCTTTCCTTATAAACTCTTTAGTTGCCTTAGTTTTCTTATCCGTTTTTCAAGTGGTGTGTTTGTCTAAGTCACTGTTAAAATTTCATCAGACAGGTCACCTGTCTCTCCTGTATCTTTCCACTCGTCTGAACCAAGCTTCTGTATGCTAAAAGATTTCAACTTTGTTTAAATTCTGATAAACACAATTCAACCCCCTTTCTCGTGTTTATAGTTGTCTATTTCAGTTGGTATCAGAGCTCAGCCTCTAGGTTGAGCAACTAATAGTGTAGAGGTAAAAGGTCCTGAAGAATAGACATGACTGCTGGAGCTAGTTCAAGTGGAAGTCACCAGACTGAAGGAGCTTCCTTAACCAGACCTCCTTACTTCAATGGAGAAAACTACAACTATTGGAAAGATAGATTTCAATGGTTCATTCTATCTACAAACTCTTATCTTCGGGATGTCATTACAGATGGTCCATTCATTCCCTAGAATGATGATGACACTGACAAACCAAAAGCTCAGTGGACTACTGCAGAAAAGACAAAATGGGAGCTGAACCACAAAGCTAGATATAACATTATTTGTGCTCTCAGTCCTGAGGAGTTTGAGAAGGTATGTGCTTGTGACTCTGCCAAAGAAATATGGGACACTTTAGCTGTCACACATGAAGGAACAGCCAAAGTCAAAGAGTCAAAGATTGCCATACTTGTCAGAAAGGATGAACTGTTTGTCACAGTGGAAGGAGAATCTGTTGCTCAAATGATAGGAAGATTTCAAACTATAGTCAACAGTTTAAAATCTCTTGGCAAAGTCTATACCAATGCTGAGAAGGTTGGAAAGATTCTGAGAAGTCTACCTAAACAGTGGAGACCTTTGGTCACTGCTATCTCTGAAGCCAAGGATCTCACTACCTTGACTATGGATGAACTTCTTGGAACACTCACTGTTCATCAGCAAGAACTTGGAGATGAAGTTGCACCAAAGAAGGGCAAGTCAATTGCTCTGAAAGCTGATCAAAAGTCAGCAAAAGTTTCCAAGGCTCTAAAGGCAGACGAGTCATCCAGTGATGCTGACCTTTCTGAACATGGGGATTCCGAGAGTGATGAAGAATTGTCTCTCCTGCTCCTGACCAGGAAGATAAAGCTTCTCCTACAGAAAAAGAAGTTCAAGAGGGATAAGCCATTCAGAAGGTTCAACAAGGACAAGAACTTCAAAGAATCCACTCCAACAGACAAAAGTCCAATTGTCTGCTATGAGTGCAAGAAGCCTGGTCACATCAAGGCTGAATGTCCTCAACTCAAGAAGGCCCCTTTTAAGAAATTCTTCAAGAAGAAGAAGAAAGGAATGATGGCTACTTGGGAGGATCTAGAGTCAACATCTTCTGATGAAGAAACAGAGGAAGAAGCCAATCTCTGTCTGATGGGCAACATTGACTCAGACTCAGACGATGAGGTACATCCTGACTATGAGGAATTACTTGATGCCTATGAGGAGTTCCTGGAGGAATCCAACTGCTTATATAAGGCTTTCAAATCCCTCAAGAGAGAGTATGCAAAGCTCACCAGTGAGCATAAACAAAAATCTCAAGAGTGTGAGAAGCTGGCTAAAGAGAACAGTGAGCTGAAGACTGAAAAGTCTAATGAAGCTAAGATCTCAAGTGAAACATCACCATCTGAAGAAGTTGAAAAACTTCAACAGAAAGTGGAAGAGCTTACTTTTGATCTTGCCAAATTTGTTAATGGGTAGAGACAATCTGACTAAGCTACTTGGCAGTCAGAGGCACTCTCTTAACAAAGAAGGTATTGGATATGTCCATCAGACACAACATAAAGTATCAACTAAAGCTTCTATAGTATCTGTTAAGTCAACTGTAACAAATCTACACCTATCTGTAACTTCTGTGGAAAAACTGGACAAGTTATGTCTAAGTGTATCCATAATAAGAGAAGGAAGTCTTCACAGACTCATAGAACTAACAGAAAAGGGCCCAGAAAAATATGGGTACCTAAAAGTCAAATAATTTTTATTGCAGATGTCCTCAACAGAACAAAGAAAACACCACTGCTGGTACCTGGACAGTGGTTGCTCGCATCATATGACAGGAGAAATGTCTATGTTCCTAGACCTCCAACTTAAGAAAGGAGGACACGTTGCATTCAGAGGGAATCAGAAAGGGAAAGTTATAGGAATTGGTACTATCGGTGGTAAACCCCCTCTTCCCTCTATATCTAATGTTCTTATGGTTAAAGGATTAAGACATAATTTGCTTAGCACAAGTCAATTACGTGATAGTGGTTTTGATGTTTCCTTTACCAAGGATGTATGCATAGTTAAAGACTGTTGTGGCAAAACCTCTTTTTAGCTAAAAGGCAACAAAATCTTTATAAGATTGAACTGTCTGATCTCTCAGATCAAAGTGTAACCTGTCTGATGTCTAAAATGGATGAGAGATGGTTATGGCATAAGAAACTAGGACATGCTAGTATGAAACTAATTTCTAAATTAAAAAGGAACAATCTTGTGAGAGGATTGCCTGATATTAGTTTTAAGAAAGATGTCTTGTGTGATGCATGTCAGAGAGGTAAACAGATAAAATCAAGTTTCAAATCTAAAAACCAAGTATCAACCTCTAGACCTCTTCAGTTGTTACACATGGATCTGTTTGGACCAGTTAGTGTTGCTAGCCTGGCTAGAAGAAAATATGAATTTGTCATAGTTGATGACTATTCTAGATACACATGGGTACTCTTCCTAACACACAAGGATGAGTCTTTTAAGGCTTTCTCAATATTCTGCAAAAGAGTACAAAATGAGCAGGGTTTCTGTATTTCTACCCTTAGAAGTGATCATGGGGGAGAATTTGAAAATGAGCAGTTTAGACAGTTCTGTGAGTAGAATGGAATCTCTCACAATTTCTCTGCACCTAGAACTCCACAACTAAATGGATTGGTTGAGAGAAAGAACGAATCTCTGCAAGAGATGGCTAGATCTATGCTCAATGAAAATAATGTCCCTAAGTACTTCTGGGCAGAAGCTATAAACACTACTTGTTATGTACAAAACAAAATACTTATTAGGCCTTTTCTAAAAAGGACTCCTTATGAATTGTGGAAAGGAAAAATCCCCAACATATCTTATTTTCATGCTTTTGGATGTGAATGTTTTATTCTGGATACTAGAGATAATCTTGGAAAGTTTGATTCTAAGGTAGATAATGGTATTTTCGTAGGATATTCTGAAATGTCTAAGGCTTTTAGAGTTTACAATTCAAGTATTATTGAAGAATCTGTTCATGTTAAATTCAATGATGAATTAAAGACTGATAAAGAACTCTCAGATCTAGAAGATGATCTTGCAGGTCTTGTTATAAACAATCCAGAAATTCAACAACCCGATCTAACCAAGACAGAACTTGTGCTTGAGGCTGACAGACAAGTGGAATAGACAAGTCAGCAGACGAGTCAACAAACGAGTCAGAAGACAAGTCAAGATCTTCATGATGATCTCAAAAGGGATCGGAAGTTCAACACTCATCACCCTAAGGATCTTATTATTGGAAATCCTTATGAAGGAGTAAGAACCAGATCCACATAAAGAGAATCAAGCAATGTGGCCTTTATTTCAGATTTGGAGCCTAAACGCATTGAAGAAGCTCTTGAGGATGAAAGCTGGATTCTTGCTATGCAAGAAGAACTTAACCAGTTCACCAGAAATGATGTCTGGACTCTTGTCTCTAAGCTTAAAAACAAGTCGGTTATTGGAACAAGTTGGGTCTTCAGAAACAAATTGGATGAAGATGGTAAAGTTGTCAGAAATAAGGCAAGGTTAATAGCTCGAGGCTAGAATATAAGCCATACGCATTTTAGTGTCATATGCTGCACAACACCAAATTACCCTATTTCAAATGGATGTAAAAAGTGCTTTTCTAAATGGTATAATTGAAGAAGAAGTGTATGTTAAACAACCCCCTGGTTTTGAGGATACTGATAAACCAGATCACGTTTTCAAACTTAAAAAAGCATTATATGGTTTGAAACAAGCACCTAGAGCACGGTATGATAAACTCAGTTCTTTTCTCACGCATAATGGTTTTACTAGAGGACAAGTAGACACTACTCTGTTCAAGAAATGCTCTAAAAAGAACTTTATTATAGTTCAAATATATGTTGATGATATTATTTTTGGAGCAACTAATTAAAAGTTGTGCAAAGAATTTTCAAATTTAATGCAAGCTGGATTTGAGATGAGCATGATGGGAGAATTGAAGTTCTTCCTTGGATTACAAATCAAGCAGACAAGTGACGGAATTTACATTCATCAACAAAAATATACCAAGGAGATACTCAAGAAATACAAAATGGAAAATGCAAAGCTCATGAAAACCCCTATGCAACCCAATACAAAACTAAGCAAAGATAACGAAGGTAAAAAGGTAGATCAAACTGTCTACAGAGGTATGATTGACTCTCTATTGTACTTAACTTCAAGCAGGCCTGACATTCAATTTAGTGTCTGTATGTGTGCTAGATTCCAATCTGATCCTAGAGAATCTCATCTTAAGGCTGTTAAAAGAATATTTAGATATTTGCTTGGAACTACTAATCTTGGTTTCCTGTATTTAAGATCAAAAGAATACAGATTAGTTGGATATTGTGATGCTGATTTTGCTGGAGACAGAATAGAAAGAAAAAGCACCAGTGGAGGATTTCACTTCATTGGAGCAAGTTTAGTCTCATGGTCAAGCAAGAGGCAGACAACCATTGCCATGTCTACTGCTGAAGCAGAATACATCTCTGCCGCTAGTTGCTGCTCTCAACTCTTATGGGTAAAACACCAACTTGAGGATTACTCTATTTATGAACATAACATATTTGTATGGTGTGATGATTCCAGTACTCTATGCTTAACTAAAAATCCAATTCAGCATTCTAAGGCTATGCATACTGAAATCAAACATCATTTTATTAGGGATTATGTTCAGAAAGGCATCTTTGATATTAAGTTTGTTAAAACTGAAAATCAATGGACTGATATTTTCACTAAACCCCTCGCAGAAGAAAGGTTTTTATTTATTAGAGATAATTTAAACATGCATTGCATTGTTGAATGACATGTCTAAATGTTAACCTATCACCTGTCTATGCTTACCTGTCTGACTCTGCTGAGTCATTATGCTAGAACTCATCAGTTTTGTTGAAATGGCTATTATTTAATTAATGTCATTCCCTTATCTGAAGCTAATCGTGTGCACGGTGGTTTACATATCTCGAAAACATGTTTTCATTATGTCTTAAGTGGGCAATGCAGTTCCCCATACAAATCGTGCCATTTTTGAATTAAAAATATCATTTTTCTCTCTCCTACCTTTATGACTATAAAAGACAATAGATCAGAAAGGTTGAAACTTTACGTTTCAATATTCCAAAATCTCTTTGTCTTCTCATCTTTCAAACCCTCTTCTCTCTCGAAACCCTAGAATCGTTTTCTCTATAAAAAAAGGCATAATCCAAGCGTCTCTCAACAAAAGAAATCGCTAAGAAATACAATCTCAAGGTTACTGAGATAGAAAAGATCATTCCGGGAAAGACTGTTGATCTTCAACAGATGAAGAAACTAGAAATGGATGTCATTGAAGAGTTGGAGTACTCCAAGTGGACTCCTTTCTTCGACATTAAGGAGCTTGTTCACCCAAAGCTCATTCAAACGTTCTCGAGAAATGCTGTGGTTGTCACCAACCGACTCAACGGAATCAAAAGCTTTAAGGCTGAAATGGGGGATAAAACCCTTCTCTTCCCCATTAGCTCTCTGGAGCTTGTCACAAAATGTCCGAGAATCGGAGCTGGCTTCACACCCAACTGGGAAGATGAAGTAGGAGCTGACAATGTCAACATTGCCATCTATGGTGTTCCCAAACCAGTGACCCCTAAGCCTGTCAACATAGTGGTCAAGTGCAGATTCCTGCACAAATTGTTGTTGGAGTGCGTGATGCCAAGGAAAGGCTCACGAGACAGTGTGACCAAGATGGACAGATTTGCTCTGTACCACTTGATCCACAAAATCAAGGTTGACATCAATGACCTTATCTACATGTACCTTGAGATTCTAATCAAGAGAACCAACATGCAGACCTATCCTTACGGGATGTTGCTGACAAGGGTATTCAGGAACAAGTTGTTTGTTCCTAGTGATGTTCACTTTGTGGACATGGCATTGCCCGTAGACAGGAAGATACTGTCTATGATGGACATCAAGGGAATCCCTCTTGCTGATGAGGAGGAAGACAAGAAGAAGAACAAGCAGAAGAAGAAGAAGCCTGTTGTTGAGCAGAAGGAGGAAGAACCAGTGGTTTCCACTGACGAATCAGAAGTCCCCATTTCTGAAAGATTGTTCAAACCGTCTGGAAAGGTGGCCAGACAAGACCAAATTCCAGAGCTGCAACCCTCAGTATCTGAAGATTCTGCTGAAACAGTTGAGCCCTTGAGGTTCAGGGTGAGGAGACCCTCTCTCAAGAGGAAGACTAGTGAAGCTGAGGAATTAGTGGATATTCCTGCTCATCCCAGCAAGAAAAGGAAGCTGGTGAAGACCTTTGCCAAGGTCAGACAAGTTGAGTCTGAGCCTAGCAAAGTGGAAGCATCTGCTCATAGGGAGCAGACAGAGCAAGTCCTGAAAGAACCAAAGAAGACTTTCATTTTGGGAATTATTCCCAAAAAGAGAAGATCTGGTTACCCAGTACCTGCAAAAGCTAACACTGCAGAAGACCTGTATGGAGGAGCTCAGACAGTTGTACCCAAGGATGACCAAGTGTCTCTTTTTCACAAGAAGTTGAAGATATCCGAAGAGCAGACATCTCCTTCATTCCCTTCCCTTTCTCATCAAGGTATCATCAACCCATCTGTCTCTTCTCCATCTGCCCTTTTTGTTCAACCTCTTTCTATTGCATCTCCTATTTCTTCACCTGTCTCCTCTTTTCAAACTCAAAAATCTTCTTTCACTATTATACCTGATGACTGTCAGTACACAATTGTTCACAGGGACTCTGCTCCCAAAGAAAAAGCTGGCATATCATCGAGACTCTTTGTGTCTGATCTGCAATCTCTTTTATTTACAAGTATCTCATATGTCTCTTTCATCCCTTCTCCTCCACCTCATATTCTTAACCCCTGTAGAGAACTTTTCTTCTACCCACCTATTATTATCTTCATTAGAACATTAGCTGGAACTCACTATCCTGCTTCTGTTGTAATGCTACCACATAGGTCTAGGTATTTTTTTATGTTAGTCACAGGAGCTAATTCTTTTTTCTGCCATATTGATTCTTTATTACCTATCCCTCCCTCTGTTTTAGCTCAAACACCTCTTCCCCCACCTATTCAAATAACAATCATCAGACTGTCTCTGTCCGAGAGACTTTCCTGTGTGTTTCCTTCACCTGATACTGACTGTGTCAGAATCAGTCTTATCTTCAAATTCGTCTTTCTTCCTTTCTATGCCCTTCAAACTCTCTATGAACTTTTCTTCCCTTCCATCACTTCTCCCTTATCTCTACCTAAGGCACCCCCAGTTTTAGCCTTACCCTGACACTCTTCTCTGTCTGTCTCTTCTCAAACAGTGGTCTTACAAGACTTTCATCTGCTTCAAGGACAAGTAGAAGACTTAAGAAGATAGCTAGATGAAGAAAGGCGAGCTAGGCTGCTCTTAGAGCAAAGGGTTGCTGCTTTATTTTTGTTAATTAGTCAATCTAGGTAGTTTTTAGGTATATAGACTACCTTGTACTTGTAAACGTTCATGATGAATTAAATAAATTTCTCCTTTATTTCTTTAATGCTTTCATAGTTTATTCCTTTTTGATGTTGACAAAAGGGGGAGAATGAGAGAAATGGGATATAGGAGAATGGGAGAATGAATATGATATGATCTTAAATAATACATGGACATGAGTATGTTTTGATAGTTGCTATAATTGCTCAGATAAATCTTAAGTAAGATTGCTCTGATAATAATTTCAAAGTAAAACAAGTCAAACTTATGTGTGACTAAGTTAAACGGATTATTTAATTAATCTTAATGTCTGATCAAGCATCTGCATGACCTGTCCGCTTAAGAAAATTTCAACCTGTATGATATATGCTATTTTCTTTGTTGATATTTTGAGGTTCATTAAATCATCTCAATGTTTGTCATCATAAAAAAGGGGGAGATTGTTAAGTCTCTAAAATGTCTTATGTGCATTTCCCTAAGTTTTGATGAGAACTAAACATTGGTTAATGATTTAATAAACCTTCATATTGGTTGCTAACCTGTCTATCTAGTGTGCAGATTAAAACTATAAGAATCATCTATCTGCTCATAAGTGACTACCTGTCTGGATAAGCGAAAGTCAACCTGTTTGTTGACTATGATTATTGACTTCTTTCAAGATACGTCTTCAACCTGTCTCCCCACGAGTTCCTACACTTGTCTGAGGTTACTCGTTGAAGAATCAAGGACCAAACAAGCTTTTGTTGGCTGTCCCATCAGAAAGAGACTTGAAGCCTTCTCTCCTACTCAGTCTCACGCCTATCAAGAAAAGTCAGAAGTTACTCTCTCAAGCAACCTCGTTTATCAGAACCAAAGACTAGTTAAAGAATTCTTCCAACATGTTTTATTCCCTAGTTCCTCTGGTCCTTACACGAAAAGGAATTGTACTCAGCAAAGTACAAAAAGCTCTCTGCACAACTCTGATATGGCTGTATCACGATGCATAAAGCCATGATCCTTCATGTTACAGTACAACCAACGTTCCTATTGCATTATTGGCTGCTCAGAAAAACTCTATTGCATTTAATGAAGTTCTGCTTGAAACCAACATCTGAGGGAATGTCTCTAACGGATCCTAAATGCTTGAAGACTATAAATACAAAAGTCATTGAAGATGAAGTATAGAGAATACACATAGCATTAAAGAACCATTACTCTGCGCATTAATATCTTCATTCTTTCGTTCTGTATTCTTCAATCATTTGAAGTTATCATGCAGACTTTCCTAAACTTTACATTTAAACCACTATCTGAGTGTTAGTGAAAGATCTGCCTGTCTGAAGTTGTATTTATTTTATCACAAACCAAATCTCTCAAACAAACCTGATTGAGCCTGAAGAGGCTAAGTGTGTAAAGAATATTTGTCTTGGAGCCTGAAGAGGCACAGGCTAGGTGTGCAAAGAATAATTGTCTTGGAGCCTGAAGAGGCTAGGTGTGCAAACAATACTTGGAGTCTGTAACCTGATCAGTTATAGTGGATAAAACTTAGTGCTGTCAAGGACTGGACGTAGCTCTTTGCTTTGAAGAGTGAACCGGGATAAATAGCTGTGTCAATCTCTCTTTCCATATAAACTCTTTAGTTGCCTTAGTTTTCTTATCCGTTTTTCAAGTGGTGTGTTTGTCTAAGTCACTGTTAAAATTTCATCGACAGTCACCGTCTCTCCGTATCTTTCCACCTGCGCAACCAAGCTTCTGTATGCAAAAAGATTTCAACTTTGTTTAAATTCTGATAAACACAATTCAACCCCCTTTCTCGTGTTTATAGTTGTCTATTTCTGCTACTACTGCAGCACTTGGTCGACCACGGGCAGCTTGAGGCGCAGCCACTAGCTGAGGCAGCACCAGTACCACCTCCAAAGGAGTTAGTTGTAGACCTAGAGGAGATGGTCATTGATCTGGAGGAGGACCCGGAGGAGTTTTTGGGGGATGTGCCTGAGTACATTCCTCTGGATGATGACGACGATTCACCCGATGAGGGTGTAGATGTGTCTTCTTCCGATTCATCTGCGGGTAGTGGGGTTGACCCTTGTCTTCCCAATGGGTATCACTAGTCCTTGACCAGCTATAGGTAGTTTTACATTTTTGGGGTAGTGATTTCGTCAGTCTTTCTAGCTACTGAGAGCCATGTTTTTGTTATATGGTTTTAGACGTTTCACTACGAGTCTGTTATGTTTGATTTTCTTTACTTAGTTTTGAGAATGGTCTGTTCTGGTAAAGGCCCTATATAGTTGTATAGCTTTGTACAAACCTGCTGATGCATTTTATATATACATATATGTTATGTATGACTATGTTGTTGTATGTTGTTGGATGTTGTCAAGTTGAAAAGGAAAAGGTAAAAAAAATTTATCACCATTTTTGGTATTAAGAAAAGTGTTAGAAGACCTTATTTTCCGAAAGTAACCAGCATAATTGAATTTTATTTTCTGCAACGTGTTACTATGTGATGACCCAAGTAGGGGTGTCGCAAGGGTACTCCATGAAGTCTGATCACCTCCCTGACATACACCTTGGTTAGCTTCTCCACCGTATAATTGGCCTTAAAAGGTAAGAGGTGTACCGACTTCGTTAGCCTGTTAACGATTACCAAAATCGAGTCAAAGCCTTTGGAAGTTCTTGGGAAACCTACCACAAAATCCATGGATATACTATCCCACTTCCATTCGGGTACATCCAGAGATTGTAACATTCCACCGGGTCGTTGATGTTCCATTTTTGCCTTCTGACAAGTCAGGCAAGATGCTACATACTCTGCCACTTGTTTCTTCATGCCCGGCCACCAAAATCTCTGCTTTAGATCATGATACATCTTGGTTGTCCCGGGGTGAATACTCAATTTGCTCTTGTGTGATTCCTCGAGAATCATCTTGTTGGAACCAAAGTGATTTGGATTTAATTAATATCTAAGTTTTGATGTTAACAAAAGGATTAAATTTTCTTGGCAAAGTGTTAGTTGAGATCTAACAAGGTTATCCAGTTTTACAGGATTACTTGAATTTTATAAGTTATGGAAACCTTGATGAAGTTACGATAAATATCTGCATGGACTTGATCTTATAATTCCTCGTCCATATACGACCTGCTCAAATGTTTGGTAAAGTTGATTACTTATTTATTTATTTGAGTAGACGGGAGATTATGTAGACGAGGCATAATGGTTCTTAGACAACTTTATTTTGCCACGTCAGCAGACGGGAGCTTTAATAGAATGGAGTAGGCGGAGAAATAAAATAACAAGTAGACGAGCACAAATTGCCACGTCACCAGACGGAAAACAAAATAACTCACTGAGATAATAGCAAGTCCAAAGACTTGATTAGATGAGAGGATATGCCATGTCAGTGGACGAGCAAAATGAAAGAATGAATAGAATTAGGTTATCTGAGTAGACGGAGTTTTTGAGTAAATGAATTTCTATCTTCAGTTTGTTCTTCTAAGGTGAATAAATGCAATCCAGTCCGCTTGAATTTATTTCAAATGATTGATATTTATTCCAATAGAATATTTGTTCTTCTCATGTGTTTTATCTGTTTTAATGCTTTGCCTTCTTGTAAAAGAAACATAGTACCATCAAGGAAATGTAAAAAGAAAAATAGTACAATGAGAAATTGCAAAACGATCTGTACGATGACAACTTTATGGCTAGAAAAAGATGGATTGTACACAAAGGAGGGAAAATAGTTTTCAAGCTGAAATGCTCAGAGCAGTGAGCCTCCATTTTGTGCTACCGTGATAACCAATAGTACATTTCAGCATTGCCATGATCAAGCTATCAGTCACAACGTGTATTATGCATTTAATGACATCTCTAAACGGGAAATTCAAAATGACCGTTGAAGCTTTTCAAGAGAAGGAGAAGGTCACTATAAATAAAAGATCTCATATACTGAAGAACAACGTTTTTTTTTTTTTGCTAGCCAAATCCTTGCAAGCTGAATCTGTGTCATTCTTTCATTCTTTCAAAAGAAAAAGTCTGCAATCTTTAGTTTGAATATTGTGAAAATATTCAACAGATCTTAAACTTTCATATCCTCACACACATAGTGAGTTAAGAAGATCATAAGTCAAATCTGCTTGTTTTAGTTAGAGCCTGAAGAGGCTTGGTAAGAAAGGAATACTTGTAAGCCTGGAGAGGTGTTGAATACTTGGTTGTAATCTATTTGGAGGAATAGTGGATAAAACCTTCAAGTCGAAGGGACTGGACGTAGCTCTTGGTTGGAAGAGAGTGAACCAGGATAAAATCTCTTGTTTGAATCTTCTATCCTTTATTTTTTACAGCTTTATTTTCTTATACTAACTGTGGGGATTTGATATTGCTCTTATTAAGTTTCAAACTGTTTATTCTGTGTGCTTGCTTCTGTATTGAACTTCTTGTGTCAGAAAATTGTTTTGAAAAAGGTTGTTTTCGAAAATTATTAACAAACACAATTCAACCCCCTTCTTGTGTTTGCCTGTGTCAACTTCAGTTGGTATCAGAGCTCAGCCTCGAAAGGGTTGAGCATCTAACAAGTGCTGAGGGAGTACGATCCAACAACCATGGATGCAGAAGGACAATCTATCAACGAACCTCCTCTCTTTGATGGAACTGATTATGACTATTGGAAGAAGAGGATGATGGCCTTCTTGGATGCTCAAAATGTAGATATTTGGGAGTTGATTGAAACCGGCTACATAGAACCAAGAAATGAAGCTGGAGCTGCTGTTCCTAGAGCCCAATGGACTCAAGAGTAGAAAAAGCAACATCAGCTTAATCTAAAAGATAAGCACTATCTCATGTTTGCTATTACTAGATCTCAAAATGACAAAGTTCACAGCTGCAATACTGCTAAAGGAATTTGGGATACTCTTGCCCTAGCTCATGAGGGTTCATCACAAGTGAAGGAATAAAAAATAAGCATGCTGGTTCACCAGTAAGAACTGTTTAAGATGGCTGATCATGAAACTATAGATCAGATGTTTGGGAGATTTCAGAATATCACCAACAGTCTCAGATCACTTGGAAAAATTTATGAAAATAGAGACCATGAAAGAAAGATTCTGAGAAGTCTCTCAAAGCAATGGAGACCTAAAGTGACTGCTATTCAAGAAGCCAAAAATCTGAACACTCTTTCCCTAGAAGAGCTTCTGGGATCACTCAAGGAGAAGAAAATTCCAGAAAAGGAAAATCTATTGCCCTAAAGGCAAAGGAGGCAAGTTCATCAAAAGTCCTCAAAGCTGTTGAGTCATCAGATGAATCTGGATCTTCTAATAATGATGAAGGGACAAATGAGGATGAACTATCTTTCATCTCCAGGAAGATTCAACATATTTCGAGAAAGAAAGGTGGTTTCATAAGGAAGCGGTTCAACAAGAAATTTTCCAAGGAAAAGTCAGATTCCAAGGAAAAAGGTCCACCCTTGTGCTTTGAATGCAAGAAACCTGGACATTTCAAAGCTAATTGGTCTGAGCTGAAGGATAAAGAGAAATCCTTCAAAAAGAAGAAATGCTTAATGGCTACATGGGAGGATCTTGATCTGTCTTCATTAGATGAAGAAGATGAAGCTGAGGAAGAAGCAAACATATGTCTCACGGCTGACACATCATCAGGAAGTTAATACACTGATGCTGAGGTAATGGATTCTGACCCGTCCACTCTTCAAAATGCAAATGATGAATTGTTTCATGAGTTGTCCATACTGTCTCATGAGTATAGAAGTCTAAAAAAGAAGTTCACAAAACTATCAAAAGAATATGATAAAGTTTGCATGGAAAAACAATACCTTAAAGATGAAAATGACAAACTAAAATCAGAGAATATCAGTCTAACTGGCAGATTTGAGTGTGAGCCTGACATTTCTTGTGAAGTTGCTAAACTAAATTAAGATGTAACATATTTGACAGACACTCTGTCAAAGTTTGTAGGAGGCTCAGATAAGCTCAGTCTCATTTTAAGGTACTCTAGGTCACCTCATGATAAATCTGGTCTTGGTTATGATAAAGAGAAGCATGAAGCATCTCAAAAAAAGTCAAAACAACATACGTATAATAGAGCTTCAAAAGCTCCAGATAAACATGCTAAAACTAAGTCTAGCCCGTCCAACACCTTTTGCAAAGTGTGTGGAAAAAAGTGGACATATTAGATCTAGTTGCATACATAATAAACATGCTAAGCATACTCGTCCAGTGAGCACTAACAAGAAAGGACCCAAGTCAATTTGGGTACCAAAAGAAAAGATAATACCTGTTGCATATTTGCTTAACAACGGGAAAGAAACAAACATCTTGGTACATGGACAGTGGGTGCTCACATCACATGACGGGAGAAAGGTGTATGTTCCAAGATCTTAGACACAAAGATGGCGGCTAGGTTACAATTGGAGGAAATCAGAAAGGGAAGATCATTGGTATAGGTAAAATTGGTAAACACCCTTTTCCTTCCATTGATAATGTTCTTTTGGTAAATGGTTTAAAACATAATCTGCTGAGCATAAGTCAATTATGTGAAAGTGGATATGATGTTTCTATTGATAAGAACATGTGTAATGTCAAGAAAGATGATGGATTACTTTTATTCACTGCTAAGAGGCAAAACAATCTTTATAAGATTGACTTGGAGGACCTCTCAAATCAAAGTGTCTCATGTCTAGTGTCCATTGAAGATGAGCGATGGATTTGGCACAAAAGGCTAGGTCATGCAAGCTTGAAGTTAATTTCAAAGCAAAATAAGCATAACCTCGTGAGAGGATTACCAAACCTTAAGTTCTAATCTGATGCCCTCTGTGATGCATGTCAAAAGGGAAAACAAGTCAAAGGTTCTTTTGAATCTAAGAATGTTGTTAGTACCAATAGACCACTAGAGTTGCTACATCTTGATCTCTTTGGTCCAACAAGGACTGCTTCTGTCAGTGGTAAGAAATATGGTCTAGTCATTGTAGACGACTACACTAGATGGACATAGGTTATGTTCCTAGCTCACAAGGATGAGTCTTTAAAGGTCTTCTCTATATTCTGCAAACGTGTACAGAATGAAAAAGGCATGTGTATCACTTCAATCAGAAGTGACCATGGGGGAGAGTTTGAAAATGAGATATTTCATAAGTTCTATGAAGAAAGTGGCATTCTTCACAACTTCTCAATACCTAGAACACCACAACAAAATGGTGTGGTAGAGAGAAAGAACAGACCTCTTCAAGAGATGACTAGAACTATGCTCAATGACAACTCTGTCCCTAGACACTTCTGGGCTGAAGCTGTTAATATTTCCTACTACATTCAGAACAGAATATACATTAGACCTATCTTGAACAAGACTCCATATGAATTGTGGAAAGGACGAAAACCCAACATATCTTACTTTCACCCTTTTGATTATAAATGCTATATACTAAACACTAAATATCAACTTGGTAAGTTTGATGCAAAAGTAGATAATGGAATTTTGTTTGGATATTCTAAAACTTCAAAAGGCTTTAGAGTTTACAATTCTAGAACTCTAGTAGTAGAAGAAAGTATTCATGTCAAGTTTGATGACAAGTAGCCTGATAAGAAATTATCAGAGCTAGATGAAGCTTTTGCAGATATTGATCTAAACATCTCATGAGTTACAACAAAGATAAAAGCTGATGATCAAGCAGACGACCCCACTCAACAACCAGAAACCTCCACTTCTCAACATGATACAGTTCAGAGATCTTGGTACTTCAGAAACTATCATCCACAAGATCAAATCATTGGAAATCCCAATGATAGGCTAAGAACCCGATCAACCTTCAGAGAGCAAGAAGACTCTGCACTAGTCCCTGAGTTGGAACCAAAGACAGTAGATGAGGCTCTGGTGGACGATGGTTGGAATCTAGCTATGCAAGAAGAACTGAATCAGTTTGAGAGAAGCGATGTTTGGACTCTGGTACCCTTGCCCAAGGACAAGTCAGTGATTGGAACAAAGTGGTTTTACAAAAACAAACTTGATGAAGATGGTATGGTGGTGAGAAACAAGGCAAGACTTGTTGCTCAAGGTTATTCTCAGGAAGAATGTATAGATTACACTGAAACGTTTGCACCTATTGCTAGATTAGAAGCAATTAGAATTTTACTTTCATTTGCTGCACATCATAGTATTATGCTTTTTCAAATAGATGTTAAAAGTTCTTTTCTAAATGGCTTTATTAATGAAGAAGTTTATGTTACGCAACCTCCAGGTTTTGAGAGTGAAACTCATCCTGAACATGTATATAAGCTTAAGAAAACTTTATACAGCCTTAAACAAGCCCCTAGAGCTTGGTATGACAGGCTAAGTTGTTTTCTTATGAAAAATGGATTTAATAGTGGAAAGGTCGACACAACCTTATTTAGAAAGTCCATTAATTAGTCTAATTTCAAATTGTACAAATATATGTTGATTTGGTGCCACTAATGAATCTCTGTGCAAAGAGTTTTCTCAGTTAATGCATAAAGAATTTGAAATGAACATGATGGGAGAACTCAAATTTTTCCTTGGATTTCAAGTTAAACAAACTATGGACGAGGTGCACATCCATCAAACCAAGTATACAAAGGAACTCCTGAAGAAGTTCAAAATGGATGATTGCAAACCAATGAATACCCCAATGCACCCCACGTCCATACTGAACAAAGATGATAAAGAGAAAAAGGTAGACCAAAAGGTATATAGAGGTATGATAGGATCTCTTCTATATCTTACCGCGTCCAGACCTGATATTAGGTTCAGTGTATGTTTGTGTGCTCGATTTCCATCTGATCCTAGAGAATCTCACTTATCAGCAGTTAAAAGAATATTTAGATATTTGAAAGGTACTACTAATCTGGGTTTGTGTTTTAAGAAATGTAAAGATTACAGATTAGTTGGTTTCGTGATGATCTTGACTATCTTTGCCGAGATATAATTGAAAGAAAAAGTACCAGTGTAGGATGCACTTCATTGGAGCTAATCTTGTCTCATGGTTAAGCAAAAGACAAAGTACCATTGCCTTATCAACTGCTGAAGCTGAGTATATTTCAGCTACTAGTTGCTGCTCAGAACTTCTTTGGATCAAACATCAATTGGAAGACTACAATGTGTTTGTAAGTAGTATTCCACTTATGTGTGATAATACTGCTGCAATTAATTTATCTAAGAATCCAATATTGCATTCTAGAGCTAAGCATATAGAAATTAAACATCATTTCATTAGGGATTATATGCAAAAAGGTGTTTTTGATATACAATTTGTGGATACTGACCATCAATGGGCAGATATCTTTTCTAAACCTCTTGCTGAGGACAGATTTATCTTTATTAGGAAGCATCTCAATATGTTATGTGTGGATTGATTAAGGCGTCTAGCCTAAAGAATCTTTGTTGATGTATGTGCGCCTAAAGAATTTAAAGTCCGTTGTATGACTAAAATACACATCCATTGCATATCGCGTCCATTGTATTGGCCGCGTCCACTACATGTCGCGTCTATGCATGTTTGCATCTTGTTTGGACCCGTCCATACATATATTTATGACTTGCATTTATTTTGTCTCAATGACAAATTTATCCTTTATTCTCTCTGCTGAGTCAGTACTTCCATCAATCCCATCATAACCTTTTTATAGTTTCAAAATACCAACGTCGTTTTATCCTTAATGACATGTCTTGTTAAATATTTTCTTTTTGATTTATTTCTAAAAGAAAAACCTTTGAAATTCAAAACCTTTTTAAAGCAATAAAACAGGGTAAGTAATTACCGAGGTCAGACACAGGGATTGGGCTACCAATTCTACCAATTTGCAAGGGGTTCGATACGTTTGACCAAGCAAAGGCAAGTGGTTGAGGGGAGAGAGAAAATAGGATCGCAATTCAAATCAAAAATTCAATTAGAGAAATAGTATTAAAATCTGGAATTAAAACATCTAAGGTCACAAATCCACCTACCCAATCATGCATAGTACCCAAGTGATGATGATTCCCTCCCTAAGTTCAATTCCATTGTCAACCAGGACCCCCAAATTCTCCTAATGACACTGTCGTGCTCAATAGGACGTATTCAACGATTGAATTAATTACTTACTAGGTCTCATAACCCAATCATCAAACTCTATTAAATCTGGTTCCGATAAGGTTGCACCGATCTCCTATTCACTCTCATGCAATATTTGATCAATGATCCCAATTCAAGTTCTAAACGCGAATTGCCTACTAAGCCTCAACACGTTAAATAGTCAATCACGCATGCATATGATCAACGCAATAAATTCAGAATTGGAAAACAAGAATTGAGGTAAAGGAAGGAAACATACATCACATTGAACGCTACACCGCCATGGGTGGTTTCATTGATCCCTTAGACAAGGGGATTAGTTCCTTATGCTTGTAACAACGCACAAACAATCGAAACTCATCATGAATGTATATTAGAGAAAGAAAATAAGGAGACGCAGCTCCAGAGAACAAGGATTCATCCAAAACCGTTCTACAACAAGTGGGTAACAAAAAGGGTATCTCCCCTTCAATCTGCCCCTAAATCAGCAACTTATAATTTTCAGATTCTGCGCCCGCTCGCGAGGCGAATATTAAAAGTGGCGCGCTTTCAAAATTGGATTCTCGCGAGGCGAGATGATGTTTCGTGAGGCGATACTTCAAATTCTAGTCTGTCACGGCCGTGACCTTCATCACATCTAGGCCGTGATGGTCTCTGTCCTTCAGGGTCTTCTCACCACATGCTGGTCTTCAGGTTTCGCGAGGCGAGACAGAAAGGATGATTGTTGCTGCTCAGCTGGTCTTCAGGCTTGCGAGGCGAGTAGCCTCTCGCGGGATGAATATTTCCAGAATTGCAATTTCCACTGTTTTCTTCATTCCCTTGACTCGAAGTGCTTCCCCTTTAACCTGAAAATATGAAATAGCAGTAAATGCTTTATTTGACTCAAAATTAACTAAAATATCCTAAAACTACTCAAGAGACTCAAAATGATGCTTGAAGACAATTAAATCCAAATTTGGGCGAAAAAGAGATTGAACTCGAATAATTAGCACATAAACCACAGTCTTACTAGTTATAAAACTAGATGAGCTAGAGGCTGATCAAAATACCCCAAACTTAAACCTTGCTTGTCCCCAAGCAAGCTAAAACTCAAAAAGACTCAAGACTTGGCAAGCTTAAAGGATTCAATCAATTTCGCACAAATTTCGTGCAATCTTAACAAAACAGTTTTTCTTCAATGTTTTCCCCCCTTGCATCAATGTAATCCCCACATTCAATTACTTTAAACAATTGAGAACTTCATCATTCATGCAATCATTAATCTAAGATGAGGATCCAAGTAACACACAAAAGGGATATCACCAATTTCAAACAATTGCCTTCCTCACAAGGGCATGTAATATTTGACTCATTCTCTCAATTTGTCTAGGCTATCAAATTTTCACTCAATTTCACATTTCAAGAGCACTTCCCATGAATTTGATTTGCATCTCAAAAATAGTTCCCACGAAAACATGAAAGCAACATCAAAAGGTCTTTTAATGGTTGTAATGGGGCCTGGCTAAGGGTAGGATATTCAAAGGTACTAGGCTTTACATCCCTAGGAATTAAGAGAGCACGAACATTTGACACATTGAATCTCCACTCAATTTCCTTTTTTCCATTTTTATTTTTGCCTTGGGTGACTACAACCCTTTTCCTTTGATACCATTTTTTTTTAATTCTTGCCTTTGGCTTCAACCTTTATTTTTATTTTTCTCAACCCAGAATGACATATCAAACCTTGTAGCCACCCCAAACTTAGTTTCTTACAACCCTTCTCTTGCTAAGTTTCCATGCTCTCCTAATCCTAAGATTGGGTTAACATGGTTTTTCCAGACTTTTGGCTTATAACATCGGGTCATCAAGAAGCAATAGGCTAATTAGGCTCAATGTGGCTAACTAGGGAACATGCATTAGGGATGGTTCTTTTTAGGCCAAGTAGTTATTTCAAAGAAAATTGCCTAAATCATTTGATGCAACCATATAGACATGCAAACCATGAAGAGATTCAAGCAAATCCGGGAAAGTGCAACTTGAAAGTGATTCACACAATCAAAAACAATGTTGGAGGCTCAAATCCTCACCTGAACATTTTTTTTTTTGCAAATTGTTTGACCGATACAATTCCTAGTGTGTGCACCCCTTCACCCCAAACTTGTCATAAATCAAGCAATCACAATAAAATTTCTCAAAGTTCAATTTTCAATTTTTCACATGGGGATCAAATTTTCGATTTTCAGAACCTAGGGGGAAATCATCAATGGGCAACCTAATTCATGCAATCAATCTATGCTAAATTTAATTAAAATCCACCAAGCTTGCCGATACAACACTCATACACATACTCTTGATCTTCTAAAATTATTCAAGAGCGAAATTCAAAAACAAATGGAAAAAGGGAAAGAAAACAAAAAACAAAGCCATTGGTTCCCTCCCCCACACTTAAGGCATACATTGTCCTCAATGAAAGAACATAAATATAAAATAAGAGTGAGGGAAAAGAGAAGGTGCTCCCTGATCAAGTTATAGTGTAGGTGGCCACTTCCAAGGAAAGCTCTTCTACGGTTGCATCCTCATCCAATGGTCCCTCGGGAACCCCCCTGTGGCATAGCATCCTGGTCCCCAAGGTAGTCCTGCCACCCAATCCGAGAGGACAGCTCCTCCTGAAAACCCTAATTGCAGATTCGCGAGGCGATACATCACTCGCGAGGCGAATCTGGAAAAATTGTTCTTCACACTTTCCAGAATCGCGAGGCGAGTGATAGCGCGCGAGGCGAATCTGGAATTCCAACAGATGATGATGCCCAGAGTCGCGAGGCGAAAGTAGCTCTCGCGACGCGAGACAGAAGCGTGAGCAAGCCTCTGAGATTCAGGGCTTCTGTCTCGCGAGGCCACTGTGGATTTGCAGGGCGAATCAAGCTTTTTTTTTATTTTTTTTTATTTTATATAAGGGAAAATGACAGAAACTAAAAGAATAAAGGATATCTAGCTTGGGTTGCCTCCCAAGTAGCGCTTGTTTAACGTCCCGAGCCTGACTCAAGTCACCCCTAAGGGTTAATCCGGAAGAAGAACTTGCTTGTCATTTGGGATTGATTCCCCATGGTAATGCCTTAATCCTTGCCCATTTACCGTGAAGTTGCCAGAGGCCCCTTCTAATTCTATTATCCCGTGTGGAAAAACTTGGAGGACCTTGAATGGTCCCGACCACCTTGATTTTAGCCTTCCAGGAAGAGTTTCAACCTTGAACTATCAAGAAGCACCATTTGTCCGGGCTCAAACTTCCTAGGCAAGATGTGCTTGTCATGCCATGCCTTAGTCCGCTCTTTGTAGATTCTTGCATTGTCATGTGCTTGCATGCGGATCTCGGACAACTCATTTAAGTCCAACAACCCTCTATAATCGGCACATACTCTCCACCCCGTGATGGTCCTTGTTGGGATCAATTCATTGCTTTCATTGACCACCACGGTTGTGCCACCTTTCTTTCGGACCACATGAATTGGACTAACCCAACTACTATCCGAGATTGGATAGATGATTCCGGTCTCTAAAGGTTTAATCACTTCCTTACGCACAGTTTCTTTCATTCCTTCCTTGTTGAGCTTTTCCTTTGCACATTCATCCTTTGGGAGACTCGGTAAGGCTTCCATGTTTTTTAAGCACTCAAGATAGTCCTCATCCCCCAGAGGGTCTTCTTTCTCACTATTATCATCATGGGATTTTACCAACACTTGTGCAAGTGAAGAACCATGGGCTTCTCTAGTTGCCTTTGCCTTGACAGTTGAGTCCACCATATCCACTCGATACACATCCGACCTCTCGGCAGGGTGCTTCATTGCTTCAAAGACATTGAAGACTACGTTCTCATCTTGTACCCTTAGAGTGAGTTTCCCTTGTTGCACATCTATCAAGGCACGCCCAGTGGCCAAGAAGGGCCTACCCAATATGAGAGGGATCTCGGCGTCTTCATCCATATCAAGTACCACAAAGTCCGCCAGAAATATGAACTTGTCCACCTTCACTAACATATCTTCGACCACCCTATAAGGATATTTTATAGAACGATCGGCTAGTTGGAGTGACATCTGTGTATCCTTGACTTCTTTGATCCCCAACTTCTTCATCATAGAGAGGGGAATCAAGTTGATGCTTGCCCCTAGATCACACAACGCCTTTCCTAGTGTCATCTCCCCAATGGTAATTGGTATAGAAAAAGAACCGGGGTCCTTCAACTTTGGAGGTAGTTTTCTTTGAAGAATGGCACTACACTCCTCAGTCAAAGCAACCGTTTCACCATCCACTAATTTCCACTTCTTGGAGAGAAGCTCCTTCATAAACCGGGCATAAGATGGCATTTGTTCCAAGGCTTCCACAAATGGAATGTTAATTTGAAGCTTGCGAAAAACATCAAGGAATTTACTGAACTGTTTATCTTGTAGAGGCTTCTTCAATCTTTCAGGATACGGTACCTTCATGTAGGGCGGGAGGTCTTTGGGTTCAACCCACTTCTTTTTTCGGAACTCTTCATCTACAAGTTTTAACCTCCCCCTTGCTCCGGTGCCTTGTCACTTGCCAACTCCTCTTTCTCAGGTTGCTATTCCTCAACTTCCTGAGAACTAGTTGTACCCCAGTTAGATCCCAACACCCTACCGCTTCTAGTTGCTATGGCATTTCATTGGTTCTTAGGGTTGTTCTCGGTATCACCTAGGAAAGTGCCTGGGAGACGCTCATTTAGTTGCTTTGCGAGCTGGTCAATCTGTGTCTCTAGATTCTGAATTGCCGCCCCTGTTTGAGTTGCCAACTTGTCAATGGCTGTGCTGGTATTGATTGACAACTTCTCAACTGCCGCATTCGTCTTTTCTATAGCCAACTCCCAAGGTTGCCTTCCACCATCAGTTATTTGCAATTGATTAGGCCCCGGAAGAGCCTGCTGAGTATTGCATTGGTGGATTCCATAGTTTCGCCTCGGATTCTGTTGAGGTTGTTGTTGCCAATTCTGTTGAGGTTGTTGTTGTTCGGCTAGACCACCACTAGAATTACTCCAAGCGAAACCCGGATGATCTCTCCTCATATAACCCCTATTCTGATTCTGACTGTAGTCATTCTGTTTGTTCCTCTGATAGTTGTTCTGGGGCACGCTGTCATAGAAATTGTGGCATGAGTCCACATGTTCTCGAGAGAAGTTGAACGGACAGCTCTGAATGTCATGATCTCCATTACAATTTTCACAACCCGGAGGCATTCCCTCGTGTATCATATTAACCTTCTTGTTCTCAGACAAAGCCGCAATTTGCATCTTCAACAGTTTATTTTGCTCTAGAATGGCTTCTATTGTTGCAGAACTGACTCCACTTGAGGTTTCCCTACCACGGTTGTAATCATTGTACGACATCTTCTCCAATAACGCCCATCCACCTGTTGGTGTAAGCCCTAGAGGCCAGTGTATTTCTTAGACTTACATTTGTATCTTACCATTATATATATATATATATATATATATATATATATATATATATATATATATATATATATATATATATATATATATGATATGAGGCATTCCAGTTTATTGTGTTACTTGTTTAAACATAATAAAGTCCTTAGAATAGAAATTTCAGTTTAATAGTATATCAAGTACATGACTTGATCGTGAGACACTATTGAACAATGAAATCCTATTCTTAAATATCCGTAGTCAAGTATTTTATTAATAAGGACAATAATAATACATTGAGGCTATTGTGTGTGCAGACTGATGACCATATCTCACGGGTCATGGATATGAGATATCGAGTCGCCACATAGGTACACATTAGAGTAATGATGTACTGGATTGACCCACCATGAGAACACTACATGGAGCGTTATGTTAGTGTCATAAGTAGTTCTCATAGTGACAATGGTGTATGCAATCCTTCGACCTGAAATTGCTACGATCCCTACATGAGGAGTCGTGTGCTTTAATATCGTCAAACGTCATCTGTAATAGGATGATTATAAAGACGGTCATTGGGCATACCACGAGCCATGCAGAGGGATGTGAGTGACCTAGATGAAATTTGTCCCTCCTACATAACAAGAGTAATATCTGTGGGCCCCCTAATAGAGTGAGACTGTAAAATGCATGGCCATGCTGAAATGAGTCAATATGAGATATTGACCTCATTTGTTGTTAAGTCTACTCGGGTATCAGGGAACATGATATTGAACCATACAAGGGTGACACATTCTATGTCTTGTGTTCAATATAGATATATGGACAAAGGGATAATAATGCACATGAATATTTGTCACAGAAAGGTTTCGTCAAATCACTGACTTTCTCACTACTTAGGTGGCAGTGATGTATTGCTAGATACCGCTCACTGTTTGTAATATTAAATGGGATTTAATATTACTACTAACGTTTTGGGAACCTATATGGTCACACACATAAGAGCGGATCAAAAGAAGCATTAAAAGGAGAGTTGGACTCTTTTATTGGGCCTAGCGCATTGTACATGGGGCTTAGGTCAAACACTGCTCACTAACTCACTTAAGGAGGTGCTACTATAAGTAGACCACTTAAGCTATTGTGCCTACATGGTTTTTACCCTAGCCGCACATAGAGAGTGACAGTGAGCAGCAAGTCTCAGTTTTCGAAGCTAGCACTGTGAGGCAGAGACGCTTCGTGTTCGTGACGTTGGACGTTCACGGGATCTGCTCGTGTGGATACCTTAGAGACACCGTTCGTGTGGTGTTCGTGATAGACGATTTCAATCAATTCTCATCGCTTCAAGAGGTAAATCTTCTAACCATGAATCATGACCATTCGCAAGGATCCTTCGATGGGAATTTTTTTTCCCGCTGCGTTATTTTGTTTTATACGCAAATTCCCAACAGTGGTATCAGAGCCGCTTGCGAAACCATGATTCTGTTACGTGGTTTACCTGTTATGTATGATAACATGTTAATAATGTGAATCATTTTTCTGAAAATTGTTTTCTGAAAATCGTTTGCATCCGGTTTTGCGAAACCTTGTTTCTGTAATTTTCGTATATATATGATATATGCGTCTATAGCATGTTTATGTATATATATGCGATATGTACTTTGGTTCTGGAATCCTTATTATGTTCTGCGATGGCGTCAAGTGTTGATGTTAAACATGATCGGTTTCAGTTCTCTGTTGGCGGCGTTAAAGGGTGTCAGACATGAAAAGTTCATGTTCTTGCGACTGAGGTTCCAAGGGTTGAAACCCTAGCCGCCGTTCCTTGCAGAGTGAAGTGTTCATGGGCCTTGCTGTTTTAGGGTTGAGAGGTTGAAGCCCTAGCCGCCAAGGAAGCGGGAACCCCGTGCTACCTCTGCGTATTGTGTTATTTCGAAATTCAATTTTTTTGAAATCTTTTATGTCACCATTTAATAAAAACATCAATTACAATAAATGTGATTTATAGTAACATCAATTACAATAAATGTGATTTATAGTAACATCAATTACAATAAATGTGATTTATTATATAGATGTTATGTTTTCAAAATTCAGATTTTGAAATCTCTAATTAATAATAATAATAATAATTGTGTATTATTATTGGTTGTTACTATTTATTTGGTAATGTATGGCGAATGGTTATGGCCTTAGTCCTTTAATCTTTTGGTTTATATTTTGAAATACGGCCTGCGTGCCGTGCCTTTCTCTTATATTCCATATGTATATTCTTTTCTCATCTCACTCCCCTCATATGTAAAATGAGGTTTCTGTTTATGTAATGTAATGATGGAGACAAGAAGACGTTATCCTGTGGGAGATCATGCTTGGAGAAGCCTGGACGCTCCTAGGTTTCAGTTTAGATTCTCTCATTGGCTTGGGAGAATCAATGCGTTAGGGGCCATAACCATATCACATTTATTTGCCTTATATATGTATGAGATGCATGTATGTATATAGTATGTTAAAAGGGGTTTAACTAATATATGTATGAGATGCATGTATGTAAATAGTAAGTTAAAGAGTTTAACAAATGATGAGATCAAATTTTAATCAAATCCCTCAAAAGGAAATATTAAGTCACATTTAAAGGCCTTCCAATGCATGGCACTCGTCAAGACTATGATCGATTAAGTGTGGGTCCGCCAAAGCGGGGTACCTTTATCTATACAAGTAAGACGCGATGGGACAAATGTAATGTTCAACTGCTATCCATTGGGTCTGACTTAACTAAGCCAACTTCAATAGGATTGAAAGGCTTAGAGGCTTAAAAGTTGGGCTTTAATCCATGTGATGGATTAGAATAAGAGTTATTCACCCAACTGTCCAAGAGTTGCATGAGATGCAATCGGAAATTGTTTCCTACCTATATAACCGAATTTTGAGTGATCAGCCAAAGCTGACTTAAAGCTAGGTGAAATATGGATCTTGGCCCACTAGAAAATCTTCCAACAGGATTTTCCGAATCAATGATGAAGGTCATTGTTTTGAGTAAAATAGTGGGAGGCGTATTTAATTAAAGACCTTATTAAATAACTTCATGGCATGATACTTATATTTTGCATATTTATCTCTGTAGATTACCATGGCATCAAACACATCAAGTAACCTGTCATTGCGATCCGTCCTTGAGAAGGACAAACTATCCGGAACAAATTTTCTGGACTGGTACAGAAACTTGAGGATTGTCCTCAAACATGAGAAAAAGTTGTATGTTCTTGAGGAGCCTATTCCTGAGGAGCCACCGGCTTCAAGTGCTCCTAGGGCTGACAGGGATGCTTATCAGAAGCATCAGGATGACGCCTTAGACGTCGGTTGTCTTATGCTTGCTACCATGACCTCTGAGCTGCAAAAGCAACATGAGACCATGGAGGCGTACGATATGATCGTGCACCTCAAGCTGCTCTACCAAGAGCAAGCAAGGCATGAGCGGTTCGAAGTTTCCAGAGCCCTTTTCCAGTGTAAATTGGCAGAAGGAAGCCCTGTGAGTCCTCATGTACTCCAGATGATCGGGTACATTGAGAATCTCGAGAGACTGGGATTTACTTTAGGCCAAGAGTTGGCCACCGACTTAGTTCTGCAATCGTTGCCTGAGAGCTATAGTCAGTTTGTCATGAACTATAATATGAATGATCTTGACAAACCTTTGCCAGAATTGTTGAGCATGTTGAGAACTGCTGAACAAAATATTAACAAAGGAAAAGGGAAGGCCATTTTGATGGTCCAGGCTGGAAATAGCAAGAAGCAGCCCAAGAAGCCCACGCACAAACAAAAGGGCAAGGGCAAGGCCATCAACAAGATCAAGCCCAGTGCTTCTGGCTTGAAGCCTGTGGGTGGTGTGGCTAAGGAAGGCAATTGCTTCCACTGTGGTCGGACCGGACATTGGAAGAGGAACTGCCCAAAATACCTGGAAGAAATCAAGAATAAGAAGGGAAGTGAGACTTCCACTTCAGGTGTGTTTGTTATAGAAGTCAATTTATCTACTTCTGCGTCATGGGTATTAGATACTGGATGTGGTTCTCACATTTGTACAAATGTGCAGGATCTAAACAAGAGTAGACCATTGGCAAAGGGAGAAGTCGACCTACGAGTTGGAAATGGAGCAAAGGTTGCTGCTTTAGCTGTAGGGACTTATGTATTGACTTTGCCCACTGGGCTTACTATTCAGTTAGAGAACTGTTATTTTGTGCCTGCAATTAGCAGGAATATCATTTCCGTTTCTTGTTTGGACAAGATTGGTTTTTCTTTTATAATAAAGAACAAAAGTTGTTCTATTTATTTGGATGATATTTTCTATGCTAGTGCACACATGAGTAATGGGCTTTATGTCCTTGATCTTGAAATGCCCATCTATAACATAAATACTAAGAGGTTCAAACCAAATGAGTTGAACCCGTCTTATCTTTGGCATTGTCGTTTAGGCCATATAAATGAGAAGCACATTTCGAAGCTCCATAAAGATGGACTCTTGGACTCATTTGATTATGAATCATATGAGATATGTGAGTCTTGTTTATTGGGAAAGATGACTAAAGCTCCATTCACTGGAAAAGGTGAAAGAGCTAACGATCTTTTGGGTCTTATACATAGCGATGTATGTGGACCCCTAAACACATTAGCTAGAGGTGGTTTTCAGTACTTCATCACATTTACTGATGATTTCAGTAGGTATGGATTTGTGTATCTTATGAAACATAAATCGGAATCCTTTGAAAAGTTCAAGGAATTCAAAAATGAGGTACAAAACCAACTTGGTAAAAATATTAAAACTCTTCGATCAGATCGAGGTGGTGAATATTTGAGCCTAGAGTTTGATGATCATCTGAGAGAGTGTGGAATTTTATCTCAACTCACTCCACCTGGAACACCACAATGGAATGGTGTTTCTGAGAGGAGAAATCAAACCTTGTTGGACATGGTTCGGTCTATGATGAGTCATGCAAACCTTCCAAACTCTTTCTGGGGACATGCTCTATTAACAGCAGCTTTTACACTTAACCGTGTTCCATCCAAAGCGGTAGAAAAGACACCATATGAGATATGGACTGGTAGACGACCCAGCATGTCTTTTATGAAGATTTGGGGTTGTGAAGCATACGTAAAACGTCAAGTTTCTAATAAGCTTGATCCCAAATCTGATAAATGCTTCTTTGTGGGGTATACCAAAGAAACCAAGGGGTACTATTTCTATAATCCTTCCGAAGGCAAAGTGTTTGTCGTACGGACTGGTGTATTCCTAGAAAAGGAGTTTATCTCCATAGGAACCAGTGGGAGGAAGATAGAACTTGAAGAAATTCAAGAATCACAGAGTAGTGACCTACCATTGGTGGAACATGAGCAACCTTCACAAAATGCTGTGGAGGAACAACCTGCTCCAGTAGCACAAGACCAGCGTAGGTCTAACAGGATACGTCACCAGCCTGAGAGATATGGATTTCTCATGACTCCACAAGGTGATGTATTGCTCATGGATCAAGATGAGCCTGTGACTTACCAGGAGGCCATCACTGGCCCAGAATCCGAGAAGTGGCTTGAGGCCATGAAATGCGAGATGGATTCCATGTACACCAACCAGGTATGGACCTTGGTAGAGCCACCGAAGGGGGTGAAACCCATAGGGTGCAAGTGGGTTTTCAAAAAGAAAACTGACATGGATGATAAGGTACACACCTTTAAGGCGCAATTGGTCGCTAAGGGTTTCAAGCAAATTCATGGTGTCGACTATGATGAGACCTTTTAAGCCTGTTGCGATGCTTAAATCCGTCCGGGATCTTACTTGCTATCACTGCATACCATGATTATGAGATATGGCAGATGGATGTCAAAACTGCTTTCCTTAATGGAAAGCTTCTTGAGGATGTGTACATGACACAACCTCGAAGGCTTTGACATTTCGGAGGATGCTTAGAAAGGTATGTAAATTGCAGCGATCAATCTATGGATTGAAGCAAGCTTCCAGAAGTTGGAACCTTCGTTTTGATGATGCTGTAAGACAGTACGGATTCATCAAAAATGAAGATGAACCTTGTGTCTACAAGAAGGTTAGTGGGAGCATTGTTGTTTTTCTGGTGTTATATGTAGATGACATATTACTCATTGGAAATGACATCCCTACACTACAAAATGTAAAGACATGGTTAGGGAATTGCTTCTCTATAGGAATAGATCGCTGAAATTGCTTGGCCTAAGTCAGAGTACATACATAGACAAAGTGTTGAGACGCTTTAACATGCATGAATCCAAGAAAGGACTCTTGCCTATGTCACATGGTATATGCCTATCAAAGGCACAATCCCCTTCCACTCAAGAAGAAAGGGATCGCATGAGTAAGATTCCATATGCATCCGCAATTGGATCTATCATGTATGCCATGTTATGTACTCGACCAGATGTATCGTATGCTTTAAGCATAACGAGCAGGTACCAGTCTGATCCCGGTGAAAGTCACTGGTCTGCTGTCAAGAACATCCTTAAGTACTTGAGAAGAACTAAGGATTCGTTCTTGGTATATGGAGGCGAGGAAGAGCTTGCTGTAAAAGGTTACACCGATGCTAGCTTCCAAACCGATAAGGATGATTCTAGATCGCAATCTGGTTATGTGTTCTGCCTGAATGGCGGGGCGGTGAGCTGGAAGAGTTCAAAGCAAGAGACAGTCGCCGATTCTACTACAGAGGCTGAGTATATTGCCGCCTCCAATGCAGCAAAGGAGGTTGTTTGGATCAGGAAGTTCATTGCTGAGCTTGGTACAGTTCCTAGTATTGTGGACCCCATTGATCTCTATTGTGATAACAATGGGGCCATTGCACAAGCTAAGGAACCTAGATCTCATCAGCGATCCAAGCATATACTTAGGCGCTTCCATCTCATTCGAGAGATTATCGATAGAGGAGATGTGAAAATATGCAGAGTACCAACACTTGATAACGTTGCTGACCCACTTACGAAACCTCTTGCTCATCAGAAGCACGAAGGTCACACTAGATCGATGGGCATTAGATTTATGCCTGATTGGCTCTAGGGCTAGTGGGAGATTGTTGGTGTAAGCCCTAGAGACCAGTGTATTTCTTAGACTTACATTTGTATCTTGCCATTATATATATATACATATATATATATGATATGAGGCATTCCAGTTTATTGTGTTACTTGTTTAAACATAATAAAGTCCTTAGAATAGAAATTTCAGTTTAATAGTATATCAAGTACATGACTTGATCGTGAGACACTATTGAACAATGAAATCCTATTCTTAAATATCCGTAGTCAAGTATTTTATTAATAAGGACAATAACAATACATTGAGACTATTGTGTGTGCAGACTGATGACCATATCTCACGGGTCATGGATATGAGATATCAAGTCGCCACATAGGTACACATTAGAGTAATGATGTACTGGATTGACCCACCATGAGAACACTACATGGAGCGTTATGCGAGTGTCATAAGTAGTTCTCATAGTGACAATGGTGTATGCAATCCTTTGACCTGAAATCGCTACGATCCCTACATGAGGAGTCGTGTGCTTTAATATCGTCAAACGTCATCTGTAATAGGATGATTATAAAGACGGTCATTGGGCATACCACGAACCATGCAGAGGGATGTGAGTGACCTAGATGGAATTTGTCCCTCCTACATAACAGGAGTAATATCTGTGGGCCCCCTGATAGAGTGGGACTGTAAAATGCATGGCCATGCTGAAATGAGTCAATATGAGATATTGACCTCATTTGTTGTTAAGTCTACTCGGGTATCAGGGAACATGATATTGAACCATACAAGGGTGACACATTCTATGTCTTGTGTTCAATATAGATATATGGACAAAGGGATAATAATGCACATGAATATTTGTCACAGAAAGGTTTCGTCAAATCACTGACTTTCTCACTACTTAGGTGGCAGTGATGTATTGCTAGATACCGCTCACTGTTTGTAATATTAAATGGGATTTAATATTACTACTAACGTTTTGGGAACCTATAGGGTCACACACATAAGAGCGGATCAAAAGAAGCATTAAAAGGAGAGTTGGACTCTTTTATTGGGCCTAGCGCATTGTACATGGGGCTTAGGTCAAACGCTGCTCACTAACTCACTTAACGAGGTGCTACTATAAGGAGACCACTTAAGCTATTGTGCCTACATGGTTTTTACCCTAGCCGCACATAGAGAGTGACAGTGAGCAGTAGGTCTCGGTTTTCGAAGCTAGCACTGTGAGGCAGAGACGCTTCGTGTTCGTGACATTGGACGTTCACGGGATCTGCTCGTGTGGATACCTTAGAGACACCGTTCGTGCGGTGTTCGTGATAGACGATTTCAATCAATTCTCATCGCTTCAAGAGGTAAATCTTCTAACCATGAATCATGACCATTCGCAAGGATCCTTCGATGGGAAATTTCTTTTCCGCTGCGTTATTTTGTTTTATACGCAAATTCCCAACACCATCCTCAGCTGATAAATAGGAAAAAGAGCCGCCAGCTGCGGCATCACAATTCATCTGGTAGCGCCCCCTTAACCCGTTAAAGAAATGTTGAACCTTGGAGACCGGGTCAAAGAAAGCTGAAGGACATCTTCTCAATAGCACATTATACCTCTCCCAGGCTTCATTATAAGATTCATCTTCTGTCTGCCTGAAAGATGTGACGGCTACTCTTGCTTGTGCACTTTCTGAGGAGGAAAATACTTAGTGAGGAATTTTTGGGCCATTTGCTCCCATGTTCTGATACTGTTCCGATCCAAGCTGTCAAACCAATCGCGAGCGACATCCCTAAGAGAGAGAGGGAATAGCCGCATGAGAAACTTATCTTGAGTAACTCCTCTTGTCTTCTGCATGTCACAAGCTTCAAGGAAGCGAGTGATGTGTCTATGAGGGTCTTGTTTGCCACTCCCATCAAACCGATTCTCACGGATCTAGGCTGTGACACATCCTTCCACTCTGAAGGAGTCTGTATTGAGGTTGCCCCTCACGATAGAAGAAGCACAATCATCCAGGTTGGGTAGATCGTACTCGAAGAGAGGCTTGTAACGAGGAGGAAGAGGAGGGGGGTTTTCTTCGGCCATCCTCTCAAGATTAATCTCTTCAAGCCTCTTTCGTTCTCTGGCTTCTTTCCTTAATCGCTTCTCGGTCTTGGTGATCTCCGAATTAAATAGCAAGTCCTCTTGTGAAAAGGTACCTCACATACAAAAACAAGGTAATACCAAGTGGAATCAAAGAAGTAGAGAGAAATAATAGTAAATAAATAACAGAAAATAAAAAATAAAACAGCTTAACCAAATAATCAAACTTCCCCAAAAATTAGGAAAATTGGTTGTGCCAATCCCCGACAACGGCGCCAAAAACTTGTTGAGTCACCGGCAAGTGTACCGGGTCGTCGTAAGTAATAAAACACAGTAAGTAATTACCGAGGTCGGACACAGGGATTGGGCTACCAATTCTACCAATTTGCAAGGGGTTCGATACGTTTGACCAAGCAAAGGCAAGTGGTTGAGGGGAGAAAGAAAATAGGATCGCAATTCAAATCAAAAATTCAATTAGAGAAATAGTATTAAAATCTGGAATTAAAACAACTAAGGTCACAAATCCACCTACCCAATCATGCATAGTACCCAAGTGATGATGATTCCCTCCCTAAGTTCAATTCCATTGTCAACCAGGACCCCCAAATTCTCCTAATGACACTGTCATGCTCAATAGGACGTATTCAACGATTGAATTAATTACTTACTAGGTCTCATAACCCAATCATCAAACTCTATTAAATCCGGTTCCTATAAGGTTGCACCGATCTCCTATTCACTCTCGTGCAATATTCGATCAATGATCCCAATTCAAGTTCTAAACGCGAATTGCCTACTAAGACTCAACACGTTAACTAGTCAATCACGCATTGATGTGTCGTCGTCGCGCCGCGGAGGCGGCGCGCGCTCGTGCGATTCCGGCAAGTGTACCGGACTGCCGTCAAGTAATAAAAGATATCGAACCCACAGAGACTGTGTTCCCGAATCACAATTAATTTCGAATCGATTGAATCTGGATTGTATGAAAGGGTTTTGTAAAAAGGGTTTTTAAATTTGAATTTAAATGATAAACAAACAGAAAACAAATGTTTTTGGGGTTTTCGATTTAAATGGATTCCTAGGGATTTGGGTTACCTTTGAGGTTGTTTATGTTGCTAATCTGATTTACCTTTGTTGATTACCGAAATTGCCTTGAAGGCGAGTTTATCCTCTGATAGCTTAAGCTCCCTCTCGGGTTACAAAAGCCGTGCCCAATTGACCCGACCCCTACTTTCGTGGTAGTCGATCCCAGATTGGACCCTTTGCGTTTCGTGACAACTCGTTGCTCCTCGAGGGACGGCTTCTAACTCTCGTGATTTCAGTCCCAAGTCTGACTTCTATAGGTCCGACACCTAAGTTCACCGCTAGGTTCCTCCTTAAAATGTCTAAGTCATGCAAATAACCTAAGTTCACCGCTAGGTTCCTCCTTAGATCATTCACATCTCACAAACTAGTGGCTGCCGGGCTTTACGAGTGAAACACCCTAGAAATCCTAAGTTCACCGCTAGGTTCCTCCTTAGAACGTCTATGTCACGCAAATAACGGTTGCCGAAATTTATGAGTGATTTACACACTAGAAATCAGATCTAAAGCAAATAGTAATTAACAAAGAGTTTACATCAAATTTACATCATAAACAAACTTGGACAGAGCCCTAGTCCCTAGAAACTATGCTACTACTCACGCCTTGCCATGGAGATGACAAGCATGATTACAAATAGCATGAAAATACAAAAATCAGAGAAAAGAAGAGAAGAGGAGAAGAGAGATCTAAGCCTAGAGTAGTAGCCCCTAATGTGTTATATGTTGTGTGTCTCTCCCTAGATCTGATGCCTTGATCCTTATTTATAGAAATGGGGAAGTTAGAGTCCCAAACCAACTCAAAATCTGATCTATTTCGGTTTCTTCAGGTCCAAGTAATGCGCGTCACGGCCGTGATGGCCATCACGGCCAGGCCGTGACGGTCTCTGCTTCTGGTTGCTTTGCAGAATCCGGTCTCTCGCGGGGCGAGAATGATGCTCGCGACGCGAGCCTCTGTTTTGGCCCGTGAAGAATTTCACGGCTGGGCCGTGATGTGCTCTGACTTGTGGTGGTTTTGGGTCACGGCCGTGATGGCTATCACGGCCAGGCCGTGACAGACTCTGACTTCAGCCTTTCTTCTTTTTCAGTTTTGCTCGATCATGGCCGTGATGGGCATCACGGCTAGGCCGTGATGGGCTCTGTTTGGCTCATTTTCTTTAGTTTTAAAGCTCCATCTTCATCCAAACTTCATCATGGTTGATCTTGAGTAATTTACCCTTGATATCTGCAAAACAACACACGAAAACCGCCTTACCCGTTCCAAAGGAAAATTAACCTAAAATCTAATAAAAATATGCCTAAACTACATGAAAATGCATGCAAAATGATAGACAAAGATGATGTGGAATCACACTCATCAAATCACCCCAAGCTTAAAACTTTGCTTGTCCTCAAGCAATTACTCAGGCCATAAGATAAATCAATCAAAGCATGGATAGTGAACCAAAAACCCTAGAAGCTAATCCAAGTAATAGGCATTTTTAATAAGCACTCAAGAGATAATCAAGTTCAAGTCCAATTAGAAGCTTAGGTTCTTCAAGTTCATGTTCTCACTGATTTGGGCACTCATCTCACCTCACTCATGTGTTTTAGGGTTTATTGACAATTCACTCCATTTCCTCAAGGAAAGTATTTTACCATAGGCTTGACCATTAATCAAATCTCTACTTTATTAATGAAAACACTTGAGAATCAAGAGGTCTTTTCCTTTGGTTGTAATGTGGCCATGGGATTTATTGTTAGGTGGGAAAATCAAGGAAAGGGAATTTCAAGAAGGCTAGACAAATCATCAAACATTGCAAAGCATGACACCTTCTAAAATTCCCCTTTTTGGGCATTGGTTTACTTTTCCACCTTTCTTCCTCTTTTTTTTTTCACTTTTTTTTTTTCATTTCTCACTTTCTTTGTCATCCCCTTCTCTATTTTTTTTTTTTTCTGTTTATTTCATTTTTATTTGTTTGGAGCAGGGGAGATTTATAGCTCAAGAGAAATTACTTTCTAGCTTTTTCATCCCATACTTTTTCCAACTACCAATTACCCTTTTTGTAATACTTTAAAAGGTGCCACACAAAGCATTATTCATTAAAACATTTCATGGTACCAAGAAAAGTATTTTTTTTTCTTTAGGCTCAAAATTGGGCAACTAAGGGTAGCATTTATCATTCAAAGCTCGGGAGGCCGGAAAAATACCTAGTGCCTCAATCATTTCCAAAAATGTTTTCAGAAATTTTTAAGTTTTGAAATGGTTTCAAGTCAAGTTCTAGAAAATACAGTCCATGAGGAATTAAATCACTCTATCACAAGAAGTGGGGTAGATTTAGTGAATACCCCCTTTTTGGCTCAAAATCTTACATTTAGTAGTTCAAAAATCAGTGAGGTACACAAGTCTAAGGAACCACATGCTAATTATCAACTATCAAATGACTATCTCAAGAATTTTTATTTTTAGCCATATCACAAGAATAATAAAAAATTGGGTTCAAAATTCACTATCTCAATTCATTTGGCTCCAAGTTCTCACAATCGGATGCATGTTCTAAGTTAGGGGCAATCTAGAGAATGTGATCATACCAATCTAAGCCTATGTGAATGCAATATGAATGCAACAATGCAAATGCAAAAATAAATACCCCAACCCCAAGCTTGATTACTTACATTGTTTCCAATGTAAATAATCAAGTCGGAGAGAAGAGAAAAATGGAACAACTTACCGAGTCGGTAGCGGGTGTTGGCTTCACATTCCAGTCAAAACTTGGGTGGAAATAGTATCACGGCCGTGAGGCTCATCACGGCTAGGCCGTGATCGTTTCTGGTCCTCAGGAGTTGCCCTGTCACGGCCGTGATCTACATCACGGCTAGGCCGTGATGCTTTCTGGTCTTAGCATCCTACTCATCACGCCCGTGATGTTTGTCACGGCTAGGCCGTGATCATTTCTGTGCTCTTGTTTAGCTTATCACGACCGTGACCACTGTCACGGCCAGGGCGTGATGGCCTCTGACTTTATCTTTTTTATGCTCTTCTTCTCTTTCTCAACCTGAAAACACTAGACAAACTTATTAATGATATTTTTGCCTCTTGATCTTCTCAAATTATTCAAGAGGTTAAATCAAAAACAAAAGGAAAAAGGGAAAGAAAACTTGGGTTGCCTCCCAAGAAGCGCTTATTTATGGTCTTAAGCTTGACCATACTTCCTTGATCCAATCAATGATCGGGGGCGTAGAAGTGCAGGAACACTTCTCTTCCATGGAGCTCCTTCAAATAGCCGTTTCTGCTCATACGGCCAGTAACGCTTCCGCTTTGCACTTTTCTCTCGGAGCTTCCTAGCCTTCCTTTCTCCCGGCGGAAGTTTTGTTTCAGTATGGACAGCAACTCCAACTCCATCACTGCTGGGTGCATCATTAGCCTTGCATATCTTCGGAGTTGCTTCCATGTTAAGTTCTTTCTCTACCGCTGGAGTCTTTACATCAATTCTGCACACATGGCTCTCAAAAGGAGGGTTGTTACAAGAGTTAGTCAACTGAAAATTTACCCTACCTTCCTCTACATTTAGAGAGAGTTTACCATTCCTTACGTCTATTACTGCTCCAGCGGTTGCCAAGAATGGCCTTCCTAAAATGATGGGGAATTCGGAATTCCCTTTCATGTCCGACACCAGGAAATCGGTAGGGATGAGAATTTTCCCTACCTTTACAGGGACATTCTCTAGTATGCCTAGAGGAGTCCTAGTTGAGCCATCCGCAAATTGTAAGGAGAATTTGAATGGTCTCAACTCTTTACTTTCCAACCTTTCCATGATAGTGAGGGGCATCAAGCTCGCACTAGCCCCTAAGTCACACAAAGCTCGGTCTATTTCCACTTTTTCAATCGAGCAAGCGATAGAGAAACTACCTGGGTTCTTCAGTTTAGTAGGCATTTTAGTCTCTACATCTACTTGCTTTTTCCTGACCAACCTTTGTGGGAAAGGTATCGGGGGTTGGTACGATGGTGGAGGGACGTACTTTGGTTCTGGCTCTTCTTTTTCGCTCGTGTCCTCCTCCGGTTCCACGTCCATTTCAGCTACCCCCACCCCAAGCTTATCATCCCTCAAGTGTATGACATTGCAATGCTCATTGGGATTTGCTTCGGGTTGCCCCGGGAATGTATCCTTAGGTCTCAAGTACGTGATGGCTTGTTGGGCAATCTGGGTTTCTAGCATCTTGTTATGAGTTGCTAAGTTGTCTACCTTAGATGCTAGATCCTTTATTGCTTCGCTCACTGCCCTTCCTTGTTGTCTAAACTCCTCATTCTGTTTTGTCTGAGTTTCAACAAAACTTTCAAATAAAGTCTCGAGTTTAGATCTTTGTACCTGAGGGTACCCCGGTGCTGTTCTCTTATTACCTTGACCCTCTTGGAACTCATGATTAAGCGTGTTGCTGTAGTTGCCGTAGGAGAGGTAAGGGTTGTTCCTTCTTTGGTTGTAGGGATTTGGGGGAGCATAGTTGGGCAGCTTCGGGTTCGTATCATAGTAGTTGTTACAAGAGTTCACTTGCTCACCCGAAGCGCCGGATCCATGAGCGATGCCACGAGGGCATTCCATCATGTCATGTCCCTGCATTCCACAAATCTCACAAACAAGGTTAGTAGCACCTAATGCACTCACATTAGCTCTTTCAAGCCGATCAAAACGTTTATTAAGTGAGTCTATCTTCGACATAATAAGATCTGTGCTATTTACCTCAAACTTACCCCCCGAAATCTTGTTCGGGTTATTACCTCTTTCGGATCCCCATTGGTGGTAGTTGGTGGCGACATTCTCGATGATGTTGAATGCCTCGATGAGAGGCCTATTCATAAACGCTCCGCCGGCCTGCAGAATCTAGTGACACCTTCAAGAGTAGTCCAATCCGTTATAGAAGGTGTGCACTATTAACCACCTCTCGAGTCCGTGATGTGGGCACGACTCCAGCAGTCCCCTTGTAACGATCCCAAGCTTCCGATAATGATTCTCCGTCTTTCCGGAAGAAGCCGTGATCTGGGTTCTTATGTAGGCCGTCTTGGATGGAGGGAAGAATTTCTCCAAGAATGCCTGCTCCAGTTGGTCCCAAGTGGTCAAAGTGTTAGAGGGATTTGCTTTAGCCAGGCCTTCGCCTTTCCAAAGTGAGAGATGAGGGGAAGTCTCAAACGCACAACATCGACTGAGGCTCCATGAATCCGGATTGCATCGGTGAACTCTAAAAATGTCTCTATGTGATCGGTTGGGTCCTCCGAAGGCAATCCTCCGAATTGATGTTGCCTAATCATGTTGATTAGCATGGGCGGTATGGTATAGTTTTCCGCCTCAATCTCTGGCCTTGCAATCCCAGTTCGCAAGCCTCTCGCATTTGGGGCTGCGTAGTCCTTCAAAGGTCTTGTATCCGGTTGATTCGCCATGAGTGGAACGGGACTCAACCTTTCTCCCTCTCTTTGTAGTCTTCTACGTCTGTGGAAGGTCCTCTCGATCTCCGGATCAATCTCACTAAGGCTCCCAAGACTTAGGGATCTTTGCATATAACACACAGAGAGATGGATACAATAGAAGGAAAATAATTTTTTTTTTATAAATATTTCAGAAATAAAAATCAAATAAAAAGAAAATGGTCCAGAAAAAATCAATTTAAAAACTAATTGAAATTCGAAAAGGCACAGTCCCCGGCAACGGCGCCAAAAACTTGATGTGTCGTCGTCGCGCCGCCGCTCGTGCGATTCCGGCAAGTGTACCGGACTGCCGTCAAGTAATAAAAGATATCGAACCCACAGAGACTGTGTTCCCGAATCACAATTAATTTCGAATCGATTGAATCTGGATTGTATGAAAGGGTTTTGTAAAAAGGGTTTTTAAATTTGAATTTAAATGATAAACAAACAGAAAACAAATGTTTTTGGGGTTTTCGATTTAAATGGATTCCTAGGGATTTGGGTTACCTTTGAGGTTGTTTATGTTGCTAATCTGATTTACCTTTGTTGATTACCGAAATTGCCTTGAAGGCGAGTTTATCCTCTGATAGCTTAAGCTCCCTCTCGGGTTACAAAAGCCGTGCCCAATTGACCAACGACCCTACTTTCGTGGTAGTCGATCCCAGATTGGACCCTTTGCGTTTCGTGACAACTCGTTGCTCCTCGAGGGACGGCTTCTAACTCTCGTGATTTCAGTCCCAAGTCTGACTTCTATAGGTCCGACACCTAAGTTCACCGCTAGGTTCCTCCTTATAATGTCTAAGTCATGCAAATAACCTAAGTTCACCGCTAGGTTCCTCCTTAGATCATTCACATCTCACAAACTAGTGGCTGCCGGGCTTTACGAGTGAAACACCCTAGAAATCCTAAGTTCACCGCTAGGTTCCTCCTTAGAACGTCTATGTCACGCAAATAACGGTTGCCAAAATTTATGAGTGATTTACACACTAGAAATCAGATCTAAAGCAAATAGTAATTAACAAAGAGTTTACATCAAATTTACATCATAAACAAACTTGGGCAGAGCCCTAGTCCCTAGAAACTATGCTACTACTCACGCCTTGCCATGGAGATGACAAGCATGATTACAAATAGCATGAAAATACAAAAATCAGAGAAGAGAAGAGAAGAGGAGAAGAGAGATCTAAGCCTAGAGTAGTAGCCCCTAATGTGTTATATGTTGTGTGTCTCTCCCTAGATCTGATGCCTTGATCCTTATTTATAGAAATGGGGAAGTTAGAGTCCCAAACCAACTCAAAATCTGATCTATTTCGGTTTCTTCAGGTCCAAGTAATGCGCATCACGGCCGTGATGGCCATCACGGCCAGGCCGTGACGGTCTCTGCTTCTGGTTGCTTTGCAGAATCCGGTCTCTCGCGGGGCGAGAATGATGCTCGCGACGCGAGCCTCTGTTTTGGCCCGTGAAGAATTTCACGACTGGGCCGTGATGTGCTCTGACTTGTGGTGGTTTTGGGTCACGGCCGTGATGGCTATTACGGCCAGGCCGTGACAGACTCTGACTTCAGCCTTTCTTCTTTTTCAGTTTTGCTCGATCATGGCCGTGATGGGCTCTGTTTGGCTCATTTTCTTTAGTTTTAAAGCTCCATCTTCATCCAAACTTCATCATGGTTGATCTTGAGCAATTTACCCTTGATATCTGCAAAACAACACACGAAAACCGCCTTACCCGTTCCAAAGGAAAATTAACCTAAAATCTAATAAAAATATGCCTAAACTACATGAAAATGCATGCAAAATGATAGACAAAGATGATGTGGAATCACACTCATCACGCATCCATATGATCAACGCAATAAATTCAGAATTGGAAAACAAGAATTGAGGTAAAGGAAGGAAACATACATCACATTGAACGCTACACCGCCATGGGTGGTTTCATTGATCCCTTAGACAAGGGGATTAGTTCCTCATTCTTGTAACAACGCACAAACAATCGAAACTCATCATGAATGTATATTAGAGAAAGAAAATAAGGAGACGCAGCTCCAGAGGACAAGGATTCGTCCAAAACCGATCTACAACAAGTGGGTAACAAAAAGGGTATCTCCCTTTCAATCTGCCCCTAAATCAGCAACTTATAATTTTCAGATTCTGCACCCGCTCGCGAGGCGAGTAGCCTCTCGCGAGGCGAATATTAAAAGTGGCGCGCTTTCAAAATTGGATTCTCGCAAGGCGAGATGATGTTTCGCGAGGCGAGACTTCAAATTCTAGTCTGTCACGGCCGTGACCTTCATCACGGCTAGGCCGTGATGGTCTCTGTCCTTCAGGGTCTTCTCACCACATGCTGGTCTTCAGGTTTCGCGAGGCGAGCAGCCTCTCGCGAGGTGAGACAGAAAGGATGACTATTGCTGCTCAGCTGGTCTTCAGGCTCGCGAGGCGAGTAGCCTCTCGCGGGGCGAATATTTCCAGAATTGTAATTTCCACTGTTTTCTTCATTCCCTTGACTCGAAGTGCTTCCCCTTTAACCTGAAAATATGAAATAGCAGTAAATGCTTTATTTGACTCAAAATTAACTAAAATATCCTAAAACTACTCAAGAGACTCAAAATGTTGCTTGAAGACAATTAAATCCAAGTTTGGGCGAAAACTAGATTGAACTCGAATTATTAGCACATAAACCACAGTCTTACTAGTTATAAAACTAGATGAGCCAGAGGCTTATCAAATAGGCTATGAACCTAAGATACATGAGAAATCTTTCAAGAAATTCTTTGCTGCACCTAAGACATCAAACACACCATTTGTTAAATGCAATTTTTGTGCTAGAAAAGGTCACACAGCTTCTACATGTCAATACAGAAAATCAGCATACAATAAATCTAAGTATATATGAGTTCCTATAGGAACTATTGCTGCAACTAACTCAAAAGGACCCAAACAGATTTGGGTACCTATAGCATAAACATGAAATTCTGTTTTCTAGTTATGGTGGAAGGTCAAGAGCTAAAATTGGAATCATGATATAGAGCCTTCTCCAATCACAAAATGGGTAACAATAAAGAAAGAATATTGATTGAATATGTTTTCTAATTATCATTATTAATGTATGATTGTGAATCTTTCTATGTTGACTTATAGATCATTGTATAATATGTCTACATTGTTGTATTAAAGTTATTTGATCAATCTTGGAATAATCATATGGCTTTTGTTTCACAAATTGAATCTAAGAAAATTGATGAAGCCTTGAATGATTTGTTTTGCTTGCTATGCAACAATTAACTTTGAACATGATCTCTATCATAAGAACTTTTATTCAAAGTAGAGAAATTGAGATTGAATATGTTGATACAACTAAACAACTTGCTGATATTTTTACCAAGTCCTTGAACAAGGAAAGCTTCTTTTTCATTAGAAGAGAATTGGACATAATTGATCAATCCTATATCTAATCTCTAAAGAAACAAAAGAAAATCAAAAAGGAACAATTTTAGATGGACCCGTTTTTTTTTTAAAAATTTGTCCCTACACCTATCCCTCTATCATGAACAAATTTATATGCTATGTTTGAATGTTTAAATACTTGCCTTCTCTATTGCTTTGAATGTTTCTTTTCTTTACCTTTTTGATAATGCCAAAAGGGGGAGGAAAAAGTATGATATGGAGAAAGGGGATAATAACAAATTATACATGCATATGTTGAGGGGGAGCTTATAAGCTTACATGATTAATGGGGAGTAAATCAAATTCTGCTCTGATATACTTCTGCTCTGATACCATGATATAAATCTGTCAAAAACACTTAGCTTCTCCTACACTTATACTTTGATCTTATAATTTGTTAAAAGATTTGTCATAATAAAAAAGGGGGAGTTTGTTAGACTCAATGACTTAGAGATTTTGATATATGGCAAATACAATTTAATGTGTGTGCAAGTGTTTTAGTGTCAAATTGCAAAGACAGGTATCAAGCAGTGATCAACAAGTTCATTAAGCAAATTCAAGGAAAATATTCAAGGAAGAACTTGAAGAAATCAAAAGAGCTACATGGAGGAATCAAAGAGCAAAGACAAAGATCAAGGAATCATCAAGGCAAAAGCTTAACAGAGAATTTTAGATTTAAGTCTTAGATGATTTGTAAGAGAAAGAAATCTCTTAGTCACAAAATAGCTCAATTAAAAATATGCATGAAGAAAATCAATTTTCATAACCTGCATTAAAAGGAATAAGTTTTCGTTAATGAAAATGATTTTTGGAAATAAGAAGCGCTCGTCCAACACAAGTGATAGAAGCGTTCGTCCAATACAAGTGACAGAAGTGCTCGTCCACTAAAGTGATACAAGTGATCGGCCACTAAAGTGACAGAAGTGCTCGTCCACTAAAGTGACACAAGCGCTCGTCCACTAAAGTGACAAAAGTGCTCGTCCACTAAAGTGACACAAGTGCTCGTCCACTAAAGTGATAGAAACACCCGTCCACTAAAGTGACACAATTGCTCGTCCACACAAGTGACAGAAGCGCTCGTCCACACAAGTCTTTGGACTTGCTAAGTCCTTAATTTGGAGCTCGTCTACTAGGTTACGTTCATCCAGTTAAAGCAGTATCCGTCTAATGACGTGGCATATGGAGCTCATCTACTATCAACTACGAGCCCTGAGGATTGAAGACGACGTCAATGTAGAACCTTATTTCAAGAATAAGAATCAAGAAAACAGATTCTGTTATCAGACTCAAATCTGTTTTAATTGATCCCAACGACTATAACATGTTTTCTATATAAAGAGGGATCAAAGGAACACTTTCAAGATATCAAAAACATATATCATAACAATCAGAAAGTTTACAAAATCATTTTGAGATATCAATTGCGAAAATCATTCATCATCTTTCTTGAGCTTATTGTGAAAAGAGTGTTTCATTCTCATAAGTACTTCAATTTGTTTATCTGACTATTGAGAGTTAGGAATCAATTTTTTGTTCTATTTGATTGTAAAGAGAGAGGGAGTCTCTATGAGTGATTAGGGTGAGGTATCCCTAAGGAAGAACATTGAGGCTCTTCACAAGAGTGTGGTATCTTGAGGTGAAGGAGTGCTCTGTGGCGTAAAGGTTTTTCAAGCTACCTGGCTAAAGCTTGTTGTGTTAGTGTGTGAAAACCCACAGGTGGAGTGGGGACTGGATGTAGGTCCCAGTGGTGGTGACTGAACCAGGATAAATCTGGTTGTGTGATATCTCTAAACTCAAACTCTTTAATTTCTGTCTTGCGCATATAATTGTGATCTTGAGTTCTAAGTATTCAATTGATATTAGTTCTTGATCTGCATAATCAGTATTGAATCTTGAGTAAACTGTAATAATAACTGTGTATTCACTTCTATTCTCAAGGATCAATATTTGAATTGAATCTTGCATCATATACTGAAACTGAAACCTACAAGTTTGTTCTTGATTGTTAATACTTGTATCTGAAACTTGCATAACAGGTTCTTAATCTTTAAAGGCTTAATCAGTTTCTGTATTTTGTTATTATTGAGTTTTGAACCTGAACCTATTCTGTGATCCATCTTTCTGAATTAATCTTTCTTATCTTCATCATCTTCCAATTCAAGATTTTATATAAACCCTTCATTGATTTTGTAAAAGATCCTGAGGCCACAAATCTGAAAAGTAAAGTTTTGTGAAAAGTTTTTAAGAGGGAAAGATTTTAAGATAACTCAATTCACCCCCTCTTGAGTCGTTGAAGCCAAAACAACATTTTGCATAAAGTTCCTTCTCGCATAAGATCTGTAAGACTTGTCGCAGATGTTTTTCATGTTCCTCATGACTCTTAGAGTAGATGAGGATGTCATCGATGAACACGACAACAGACTTGTCAAGAAACGGTCGAAAAACCAGATTCATATAGTCCATGAAGACAGCAGGTGCATTCGTCACTCTAAAAGGCATCACAAGATACTCATAATGCCCATAACGAGTTCGAAACGCCGTCTTTGGTATATCTTCAGTCTTCACCCTAATTTAGTGATAACCCGTCCTCATGTTTATCTTTGAGAAAACAACAACTCCTTGCAGTTGGTCAATCATATCATCTATGCACGGCAACGGGTATTTGTTCTTGATCTTCACTTTGTTAAGTTGCTTATAATCCATGCAGAGTCTTGAACCTTCATCCTTCTTTCGGTCTAAAAGAACAGGTGCTCCCCATGGAGAAACGCTGGGTCTTATGAACTGCTTTGACAACAGATCTTCTAACTGAGCCTTCAACTCAATGAGTTATGTAGGTGACATTCGATACGGAGCAATCGATATCGGACTGGTTCCTGGAACAAGATCGATGGAGAATTCAATATCTCTTACTGGTGGTAACCCCGGTACATCATTCGGAAACACCTCTGGAAAATCCTTCACAATAGGTATCATACTCAAATCAACTTCCTCCTCGGCTTCTAAGTTAGTCAAAAGCAAGTATCTCTGATCTTCTTCTTTCTAAAAGGTTCTCACTTGGTTGGTGGGTAAAAATCCAAAAATCTCAGGATTAGGAAAAACTAGGGTTTTGTGAGCGCAATCTAGAAGAACATGATTGGAAGATAACCAATCCATGCCTAAAATTACATCTAGCTGCACTAAGGGTAAACAGATCAGATCAACAAGGAAGTGTCGATCCAGAATGACAATAAGACATTTCAAACACATCGAATTAGTAATCACAGGTTCAGCAGTAGGAGTTGAAACAATCAAATCGTACGACAAAGAAGAAACAGGTAATTCCAAGAGTTTCACAGAATCCACTGAGATAAATGAATGCGTCGCACCTGAATCGAAAAGCACATGAGTTAAGAGATTATCGGCTATGTTACAACTACCTTGCATCAGATCTTTGGAGTTCGAGGCTTCGGTACTATTCATGGTAAAAACTCTCCCTCTAGTCGTTGGTTTATTGACTTTGGCACTGTGGACGGTAGGTTCCTGCTTTGGTGCCTTGCAATCCTTTGCCAAGTGCCCCAGTGGATTACAATTAAAGCACTTCATTCCCTTCACGGGGCATACATCGGCCAGATGGTCTGGGTCTCCACATTTATAGCATCTCCTTTATTGACTTTGGCCTTAGCTCCTCTGGTTCCTATTTCCAATTGATGAAGCAATGGAACGATACGGTTGTTGATTTTGGTTACTTCCAATGGGTCTAGCGTATGGCTTTCTCTGATTTTTTTTCTTCCTCTCTGACCTTGGCTTTGAGACTGGTTCCTAGATCGTGAGAGTCCCCCAATGGTCCCTCAGTTGTCTCTTCCTTTCCTCATTTGTTCAATTTTCCTGCATTTTTCCACCAGAGCCTGAAAATTCTTAATCTCCAGTGGCAGTACTGAAAATTCCAACGTTCCCTCGGTTGCCTTTTTCTTTCACACTTCCAACGGGTCTAGCATATGGCTTTCTCTGATTTTATCTTCCTCTCTGGCCTTGGCTTTGAGACTGGTTCCTAGATCGCGAGGGTCCCCCAACGTTCCCTCGGTTGTCACTTCCTTTCCTCATTTGTTCAATTTTCCTGCATTTTTCCACCTGAGCCTAAAAATTCTTAATCTCCAGTGGCAATACCGATTCCTTAATCTCATATCGCAGTCCTCCTTCAAACCTTCCACACTTCCAGCCCTCATCTGGGTTGTCTTGGAAAAGTGAAAATACTTGGCAAGTGATTCGAACCTTGCCACATATTCCTGCTCATTCTCAGCTCGAGCACTCTAAGGAAAGTATTTGTCCAAAAATGCAGTACGGAAAACCTCCCAAGTAATTTCTTGTTGATTTGCCTCGAGTATTTGTCTGGTGCCTCTCCACCAGTATTAAGCATCTCCCCTTAGCAGAAAAGTAGCATAAGGTACTCTTACTGCTTCAGGGCTGTGAATAAACTCGAAATTCTTCTCTAGCTCTTGAATCCACAAGTCAGCTTTCGTAGGATCAGCAACTCCAAAAGCTATCAGAGCACAACATTCAGTGGCTTGTTCAACACGGGCTTACTCCTGTTGATGTTGAGTAGTCATAGTAGCAGTTTGTTGCGCGATGGCAGCTTCGACGTCCGCCATAGATTGTGTTGCGAAGTCCATTCCCCCACCAACATGTCCACGACCACCAACAAAACCACCCCTACGGCCTCTTCCACGGCCACGTCCACGTCCTGCATCTAGTTCCATAACTGACCTACAAGATAAAATCAGTTAAATGGAAACCAGTTAAGGAACACTTAACTTCTTTCCAAGACTCATTACTTCTAAGAAGTAATTTCAAACAAGCCTACTCAGAGATCACACAACAAGAACACAACAAGCCTATTCCCAAAGATTCCCGAAAGACTCGACCATCTCTGATACCACCCTTAATGTGACACTCTTAACTCGGGCATAACATTAAATACTTTATTTTGCGGAAAATAAAACGTTTAGAAAGTTATCGATTACTTTCGAAAATATATGATTATTATAATTACTTACATTCTTAATAATTGCGAGACTTTTTCCCTCATACATCAAACAACAAATATAACTGAAAACGTAAATAAAACAAGAGTTACAGAATACCTTATATATATTAAACATATGGCCTTCTTGGAGACAGGCCACTCGACAGAAATTTACCTGAGTGAAAAGTTCAGTAGTACACTAACAGAGTTGATAGTCAGACTTACACAAGTAGAGTTAAAGTAAGCTTAAATAGTCATATGTCAAAAGAACTACGGTTTTCAGAAAAACAGAAACAACTCCCCAGAAATCATTACCCCAAAACAAAAGAAAAGTCCTACAGCTGGTCAGACACTAGTGATACCCATTGGGGAAACCATGACGGTCATCCCCACCCTCTGAAGGTAAAACTGATGGAGACCCATCCACTCCGACTCCCGCGTCTAGAGAATCATCATCATCATCACTGAGTGGGTGGTACTGCGGGTCCTCTTCCATAACCTCCTGAGGATCCTCCTCCTCTATCTCCTGCGGGTCCTCCTCAATCGGTGAAGCGAGCACTACCTCCGGCTGAGGCGGGTTCTATGGAGGATCTAGAACCACTAGTGTAACGCCTTCCCTGGCGCTACATGTACTTACTCAAATGCGGAAAATAAAATAAAAAATATTTTATTGGTTTGCTGTCGGAAGATAAATCATCTCTTATTCTAGTTCAAAAAATAGTATATAAAAAAAACTTTGACTTATACATAAAAAGCACAACCTGCTCATACATACACCTCCATATCATTACACATCATCATACTTTAATTACATCATCTGGACCCTTGTGATTACGGGTCATTTGTCATTGTTTTTTAATACTTAGAAAGTAAAGACAGACATATAGTTACAATACCAAAAGATCCAAGGGTTAAGCAAAAAACCGGGATTTCAAAAAGACATGGCTCTCATTAGCTTGATATATAGTAAAAGAAGTAAAATACTACCCCTATAAGACAAACACCTAAGTTGGTCAAACTAGTGGAAACCGTTAGGGAGACCTCCATGATCATCCCTAACTGGAGAATGATTGGGTGAACATACTCCAACATCCACATCCGCGATGGGATCAACAACATCATCATCTAGGGGGTGATACTCTACCCCTTCCTCAGCATCCTCCACTGGATCCTCTTCAATAGGATCCTCCTCTTTAGGGTCTTCTTCAACCATCACATCATCATCATCGTCCTCTCCTCCAACTAGGACAATGGGTGCTGGTAACTCTGGTGCGGGAGAGACAGGTGCTGAACCTATAATAAACTGAAGTGGCGGAGGCTGATGATAAGTGTTGCCGGTCTCCACCAAAGTCCTCAAGAGAAGCCATATAGGAGGCAATGACATTTCTACTATCTTGATACTATGGGTACATGACATAGTTCCTTCTTCTGTTCCCTTTGTAGTGAGTAAGGGCCCGGTATATACAGCGCTTTGGGCCCCCGGGTGTATGACCCAAGCGCCACCATCCTCTCTACGCTCAAAAGCCAGCCACAGGTACCCTGAGTGGGTCATGTTGTTCATCGGATCCATCTATAGACATAATGGAATATACCACAAAAGGGAACCAGACAAAGATAATGTGGTGAGATACCAATATATGAGCATTGTATGGTAGCCACATACACAACACACAAAACAACAACATATAAACATGAACATACATAACATAATTTCATAATTATACCAAAGAGTTCAGTCCAACAACCAAATGCAGTTTTACAAAACCTTTCATGTCACTTCAATGTTTACTCTCTAACTCAAAATTCTCCTAAGATCCTAACTGCCCTTCGCCGAGCAATGATAGGATCGCGATAATGCCTATAACACAATTGTTTCGCGTTGGATCAGCCTCTCATGGGTCCGAATACTAAATTGTTCTAGGGTATCGCATCTCATCTAAATAATACAGAATAGTTCCTGATTAAGTATATTTCGAGCAGGGTAACCGAGTTCCACGACCCGAGATTGCTGCCTCGAACATTTCATGGATTTCGAACCCGAATGTCCCTGAAGACCCAAAAACTAAGGAATAGGTCTCTGGTCCGTAACTATTCAGTTTGTCAGTTCACCCTTTGTGAAATTGTAGCTCGTTACCCAGTGGCACGTCTGCCACAACGACATATTAGCCAGACTATGCATGTAAAACGGGGTTTTCGTTTTCTTTTTCTTTTTCATATCATTCTTTCCCTGTCAAGGCTTAACGCTCTTGACTACTTTCATTCAAGTATTAAATAAATTTTAATACCAACTTAGGATTTTAAAATAAAATCCATGTTTCGAAATCTCCTTCTTAATCGAACACTAGTCCGATGTCTCGAAAATCTAGGTTCTTATCAAACGGAACACTAGCCCGGCTTCTCGGGAATCTAAATCTAGTCTGATAATTTCGGCAAACCAGATCTAGCCCGAATCTCAGCATCGGTAAAACTAGGTCCTATTCTTTCCTCAAAACTCAAAACAAGAATTCTAGCCCGACCGTCATTTCGGTAATCTAGGTCCTTTTCACTTCATTTCTTTCTACATGATTTCCTTTTCCACTTGATTTTCTTTTTCGTTCAGTGAAAAACCAAATTGAAAAACAAAACATCTTTGTCTTCTAGACTTTGTACCATGAGTAATTTCTCATGCTTAGAAATACATTCTTTAATAAACTTTTCTTTTAAAATTCATTTTCCACAAACTTAGAAAACCACTAAGAACCTTTTCTAAATTTTGAACAAAATTCAAAGTTCTCAATAAAGAGATTTATCCATTAGATTACTCTGGTCTAAAACTTTCAACCTTTTTTTAAAAGAAAACACTTTTGTAAAACTTGAAAGTAAAATCTTTGGTTTTTGAAAGGATTTCTCCACTTTTAAAATCTCTGTTTTTCTCAAAACATTTTCGTAGACTCTTTACAATTTTCCATCTTCTTTTTTCTCCTAAATTTTTGCCTACCTCAACACTTTCTTCATTAGGATTTTCTTTCCACTTTATTAAAGAAAATGAAACATCAATGTTTTAACTTTTCTGAGTTAAAGCATTTTAATGTCCTATAATCTTTGTTAACAAGCAATGACCAGTGTCATGCCATCAGCTAATCACAGTCAATCAAAACAATAACTATAGTTCAATAATAGCACGTTCATTTTACACAATTCCAAAAATCATCAATACAACAATCCCAAGAACATTATAACATAACCAATCCAATAGCATCAACATATATATAACTATTCACAAATCACCAATCAATTCCAAGACACACATTTAAACCAGTCATATAACCAAACCATACAAAAATAGTATACATGACTAGCCAAGTAGCTCCCCAGGCAAACTCCCTTTACCTCAAACAATGAAATTTTTGCCTGTGAAGAGTTGTCCTAGCTCCAGTTTCCTCCAACGGTTCCAGAAAGTATACTTATACCACTTTCCTTCACTAAACATCACAATACAAGTTAAGTTTTGAAAATTTCCTTCTAGCTCACTAGGAGTAGATTTTTTGCCTATATAGGGAAAATAGGCTAGGGATTTTTGTTGGATCTAAGCTTTTGGATTTTGATTATCTAGGTACTAGAGAGTATAAAACAAGCATTGGATTGAAGAAATGAAACAAAAACATCACTTCCTCCTTCCTTGGAAGATTCGGCCAACATAGGGTTTAAGGGGTTGGGGTTTTCAGCTTTTCCATACACTTAAAGACATCATGCTAGAGTCTTAACAAGATGACATGAATGGTCATGATACAAGAATCTAAGGCATAAACTCATGTTTTGATTTCCTTTTCATGAACAAAGCAAAAAGGTTTTCTAACAACCTAGCCATGAAAAGAAGACATAATGATCAAGAAGAAGAAAAGATTGATCAAGGATGAAGAGGTTACCTCAAGAAAATGAAGAAAAATGATGACGGTCCTTGATGAACTTGGATTAAATCAACTTGGAGATCTTGGTTTCTTAGCTTTTTGGTGAAGAAAAATGACAGTGTGAGTGTGGGGGAGGGCGGGTTTGGGGAGGGATTTATGGGGGGGGGGGGGGGGGGGTCTTAGATATTTTAAAGCTTAGTTTGCCTTAGGTAATTCCAATTAATGGGTTTTTAGTGACTCGTGATGACTTTTAGTGACTCATGATGTGACAATTTTCATGAGTCCTCTCAATCACTTCCATCATCTCTGCTCCATATTATCTCTATCATTCTCAGCTCTGTCGTTTTCCCGACTGAAGATTTTTTACGAGCGTTCCGTTTGGTTATTTCACCCGAATAAAATATAATATTTATTTTAGAGCGAAAATATGTAAATGACCCATATCTCTTAAAAAGATATAAAAATCATTGATCTTTCGTTCATTTTGAAAAATTAGGTTTTCTAATCAGTAATTTATACTGTCAGTGAAAACACAAATCGGGTTTTGTCGGAATTTTCAACCCAAAATTTTATTGGAACTTTATATCATCAAACATGATCCTAATATGATTTTGTTTTAGTCAAAGTGATTTTCTAGGTTCTCGGATAAAATATAAACATATTAATATCCTTGCAGATATTGGAAAGCATTGAAAAATCGGGGTGTTACAACTAGTCCCTGGGCCGCCAGATACTGCAAGTAAGTATCCACTGGTGGTAATGAGATTTGAACGGTCTCCATCGTATATGTTCTCCGCATAGGTCCAGCTAGCTCTATGCCATCCACTATACACACTGGGCCAGTATAGAAAGCCAACTGGGATCTGGCTGAAATCCCCAAGCGGCGAGGTCTTGGGCGTTCTCAAATATGAGAGCCCTCACTCTGGAGTGAGCCAACGACATGTTCGGATCCAGCTATGTCCCAAAACAGATACACACACACACACACACACACACACACACACACACACACACACACACACATGCAGAGAGAAAACAACAAAGAGAAATGCAAGGGTGAGATACCAATATATGGATGAATTATGACGACTACATGCCCAAACACAAAACAACAGGTATAGATAAATATTCATATTCAACATAAAATTTTCAAGTAAAAACATATTATCAAGAATTCATCGCCGTTTTTTAAAACATATGGCACTTCTATATTTCACGTTCTATTCTAAATCTCCGGAGATCCCAACTTCGTTTTAAAAATGAGTTGATTAGGCTCGATTGCCAAAAGGCACAACGTGTTTTTCCACAGCACTGGCCAAAACTCTTGGCACAGTGATCAATGTGTGTGGATATCCATAGCATACTGTCCAAAACAAGGCACAGTAAACAAGGAATATGGATTTCATTGTCCATCAAGGCACAATGATACAACGTAGCATGAAATACCTTACCCTTCAAGGCATTCATACAAAACAAAGTGGGCACGTCTGCCAAATGCATGTAAAATCATTTTATTTTCACAGCTTTTCTTTGTGTTTCATTCTTTCCTTTGTCGGGCTCAAGGCTCACGACCATCCATGATTTTCAACATTTTAAAACTTTCATTATCAACACAGGATGGTTAAGTCCGAGTGTCCGATCACAACAGTCCTAAGCTAATGCACCAGTTTAGGACTTTGTGGTCGTAGAAAACAATTTTTCACCTTTAACTACGTTCACCATGTTTTAACATGACGTGTATAGGACACGCAGTCCACAACAACGTATACAGGACACACAGTCCACAACAACGTGGCATGGATCATAGATCAACATGCTTTAATACGCTACTACCCTGACGTCTCGGTTACTAGGTTCACTCTTTAACTTTATTTTTCGTTCATTGAAACACAAATACAAAACAAAACTTCTGTAACTTATCCAAGCTATCGGATATTTTACTTGAATAAATTCTTTTCGAAAACATTTTCTTTTGAAATTCATTTTTGAAAACTTTTAACTTTAGGAACTTCATTTCTTTTTCTAAAACTTCCACTTTATTTTGGAAAAATCTACTTTTTCGAATATATGGAAAACCTTTTTGAACGAAAACTCTTTCTAAGAACATTGGAAACTAAAATCCCATTTTCTATGGTCTCTTACCATAAAGTGTTTTCAAAATTTTGTTTGTCTTTTAGAATAAAATCCTTTAGCTCAAATAATTTTCCTTTATAAAATTGTTTTTAATTCTAAAATATTTTCACCAAATGCTTGTAATATTTTATTTTCTCTTTTATTAAAACGTTACTAAAAGAAATCTTTATTTGTGATTATTCTTCATAATGTTTCTTAAAGCTTTTATCTTGCATTATTAATTGAGCTCTAACGAATGGTTAGGCATCCATGCAACAACCGAACAACATTTACAACAATTCTAACATATACCAACAACATTCATATGATCATAAGTCATTAACTGAACAAAAACATATTAATCACTCAAATATACCATCATTGCAACAAGAACTAAAAGTTATTCTAAAACAGCCACAACAATCAACAACATCAAGCAAACACATATAAACAACCAATAGCACATAGTCATCATAAATAATTGTCCCTCGGGCTTTCTCCCCTTACATTCGTTTGACGAATAAAAAGTTCGTAGTTTTCTCCCGCTTTTAAAGAAACGAGCTTGGTTTCCAAATTACGTTTGCGAATCTAAACAAAACAAGTACTCATTGTAAGTTAAAAATTCATAAAAACACCCCTATTTCCTCATGCATGCATTCGGTCCTACCAAGAAAATTGGTGATAAAAATTTCAAATTTTCACAAGTTTTTGGACCAATGATCCTTAAGCATCATAGAGACAAAACCAAGGTTTAATACCAATAAATAAAAACTTAATCCATCTACTCCACAAAGAGTAGGTTTCGGCCTACACACCAAGAATAGGCTAGAAATTTATTTTCAACTTGTTAGCCATATGCATGCAACCAAAATAATGATCAAGGTACTCTTCCTTCAACAAAAATTTAAAACTAAGCTATTCTCAACTTTTGAACCACATGCATGTTTATAAAAAAAATGATCAAAACAATTTATTTTCCTTAAAAATTAAAACCAAGATTCCTCAACCCTCATGGTTAGGGTTTCGGCCCTATAAAATAGAATGGGAAGGAATTCTCATTTTTTTTATACAACTTATGAGCTTAAAATACTTGTTTCTAAAGATTTCAAATCATGCATGTTGAAAATATAACAAAAATACTAGCTTTTCCTCTCCATAGGGTTTCGGCCACCCTATATAAATATGCCTTGGAAAATATGTTTGTGACATGCAATTATACAAGATGATAGTGGAGGTGAGTATGAAGTTATAAAAATTGGTTTCATGTTTAGAAGATTTTCCTAAGTATTAATTTTTTTTTCTTGAACTTTTTAGCTAAAATCATGAACAAGCAACATAAGGAGAATGACATGCATGTTACTAAAAATGGATATTTGAAGAATGGAGAGAAGAGAAGAGAAATTATACCCTTGTTGATGATGATGAGAGGTTGAAGATGGATGAAAAAATCCAAGCTTACAAGGCCACAAGTGATGAAGGAAAATGAGTGAGTATGTGAGTAGAATAGTAAATGAGTGAGTAAGCTTTGAGAGAGAGAACAAAAGTGAAGTAGGATGTTGAGGAGGGTATTTATAGAGTAATTGAGGAGGGGCTGCTGTAGCAAAAAATGGGAGAGGCATTTTTTTTCAATTTTTTTTTGTTAAAATAAGAGTTTGATTTTTATTAAAATAATGGATTTCTTGTCAAAACAAAAGAAATAATTATGTGTGTAAGGTCATGATGGTGTGAGTTGAATGCAAACACTATTTAAATCAAATCAAGTCTCTTCAAATCTGATTTAAATAAATCTTGCTCGTCCCAGTTCCATTGATTTCCCGACTGTGAAAATCGATCGTGTTTTCCTTCGTAAATTTTTCTACCCTAAAATTTTATATTGAAACGTTTATAGAAGAAAATTTCTAAAATCATGGAAATGTTTATAATTGAGTTAGGAAAATTAAAATTTTATTTTACAAATCGAAATTCATTTTTCGGGTCAGTAAAGTTTTACTGACAGTGAAAACGCAGACCGGGATAGTCTGAAGTTTTCAACCGGAATTTCAACAGTAGTTTCCTATAATAAAATAAATTATGAAAATAACTTTAGTTTATAAAAAAATATTTTTGTCATATTTAAAACATTAAAATTAATCACACATACACATACATAAACACAACAATGAGTAACCACCTCAAATTTCCATTCATAAACAATGCAGAAAAAGTGAGTAATCTTATATCAAAAAGCATAAGCCCTCTATATTTTCCTCGTACATTTTCTTACTTTCTTTCCAAGTACATCTTGTTTGATCCTAATAGAGCCCAAATGACCTTGCTAGGTCACATAGGACCTAACTAGGTCAATTTGTACTTCTATGGTCCTAATGGAGTCCGAATGGATCAAAGAAGTACCAACAAGTCCATTTGGGCTCCATTAGGACCAAAGAAGTATAATTGGGAAACTCAAGGCAATTGGCCCAATTAGTTCCTAACAAGTCCATTTGGGCTCTATTAGGATCAAACTAGTCCATTTGGGCTCCATTAGGACCAAAGAAGTACAAATAGGACCAAAGAAGTATAATCGGGAAACTCAAGGCAATTGGCCCAATTAGTTCCTAACAAGTCCATTTTGACCCAAAACCCTAATTCTAACCCTATTTTTGACCCAAAACCCTATTTTAAACTCAAAACCCTAATTCAAACCCTAAACCCTAATTTGGACCCTAAACCCTAAATTTTACCCAGAACCCTAATTTTGACCCAAAACCCTAATTCTACCTAAAACCCTAATTTGGACCCTAAACCCTAAATTTGACCCAGAACCCTAATTTTGACCCGAGCGCCACACTCAATGTTTGTTCTTCAGTTTAATGGAGACTAATTGATTGAGAATCTTGTTTCAATTTGTAGATCCCTTGAAGAGGAAACTCTTGAATGGAAATAGACAAGAGAGAAAATCATCTCGTAAAAGTCTACATTGAGTGATATACATGAGTGGCAATATTTGAGTGAATGGTGAGTGAGTGGTGAGATCCTTGTTATATTCATTTTTGACTTGTAATCTTTTCTTTCACTTGTTCTTTAAGATTTGTTCCTTGTTGGATTGTACTTAATTCTTTTGATTTTTGGTGGTGTAATTGTTCTTGTTGGTGTAATCTTCATTTGATTTGTGTAATTTTAAATTTACTGGAATTTGTATTGTAATTTCTCAAATTGTAACTACACCATGACTTCACAACATGAAGAAGATTCTCCTCCATCATCACCAAGAACAAGGAACTTTCATAGGAAGTTGGATAGAATGACAAGGAACTTAGAGAGAGCGCTTGAAAGATTAGAAGTGCTTGAGAAAAAAAAAGGAACAATGCATGACAACTCACATAGAGGCTCATCAAATTTGGAAGACAACCATGAGGATAGACCTGGATTTGATAGATGGAGACCTAGACATGAGCATAGAGGAAAAAGGCATAAGAAGGATGACAAGTTGCATATTGTGAAGGTGAAAATCCCTAGCTTCCATGGGAAGAGTGATCCCGATGCTTACTTGGAATGGGAGACCAAATTGGAGCACATATTCTCTTGCTACTACTATAGTGAAGAAAAGAAAGTAAAGGTAGCTAGTCTAGGATTTCATGATTATGCTTTAATTTGGTGGGATTAATTGTGTAAGGAGAGAAGAAGGTATGATGAGGAACCAATTAGTACTTGGAGAGAAATGAAGAGGGTTTTAAGAAAAAGATATGTGCCTTCAAGCTACACTAGGAACCTACACCATGCAATCAAGGTTGAAGCACAAGTAAAGAGAGAGAAGTCCTTCAAGAAACCCTTCTTCAACAACAACAACTCATCTTGGAAGGATAATTCCAAGAAGGAGGGTGACTCATCAAAACAACTTGAAATTGTTGGTAAAAGTGGATCAAAGGCCACAATTCCTAACTCTAAACCCTCCACTTCTATCCCTTCTTCAAATACTCTTGTACCCCTCCCTCCTAAAGAAAATTAGTGAGGATCAAACAAAAATGAGAGGGAAAAAGGAGCTTGAGGGAAATGCCAAGAGTGACAAAGAAGAAAAAGAAATAAATTCAAAAGAAACGAATGTGCCACAAAATAATATGGAAAAGGCAATTGGCACAAGTGAGCAAAACTTCTGCGAAAACCATAAGGTTAAAGAACAAGATGGCAAAGAATGCATAGTTTTAAAGGAAAAAGAAGTAAAGAAAATACTTTTGGAAACACCTCCATTGTGTTTTCTTTACTCCAACAATTTTTGTAACAAGTCTCTTCCATCTTTTTCTTTACCTACTACCTTTGAGTTTCTTTTGGATAAACTTCAAGTCACTTCTAAAGAAACTAAAGAAATTCAAAGGCTTGTGGTTATCTACAAAGATGCTATCTTGGTACATAACAAAACACAAGAAAGTCTTCTTGAACAATTAAAATGTGTTTTATTATTACTTATGAAAGAAAAACCTTTTGCTAATCTTGAAAAATACACTTTTTGCACCACCAAAGTAGAATTTATGGGCTATATTGAAAGTGCTAAAGGTGTGCATATTGATAAGGTTACAAGTGAGGTAAATGAAGTTTTCTTAGTAGGGCAACCAATAAATGATTTTAAACATGATGATGTTTGCTTGTCTACTAATACTTCTACCTTACCTATGTGCATTGCACCTATTTTTCAAACTCAAAAGAAACTAATGCACATCCATCAAGGTTCCCATTCATTGAGAGAACTAAAACACGTATTAAATATTTTTCCAACTGTTTCTCTCAATGATGGACAAACATTACCAAGCAACCTTCGAGAGATTACAACTTATGGAAGATAATTGAAAGGTTTGTTGGCAAAACTTGTTTTCAAAAGGGTGGTTTTTGACCCGGGAGGATGGGTCGAGAATTACAACAATAATAAGGGAGTTGCCTTCCCAAATAAGGGAGTTTCCTTCCCAAAAGACTTTTTTTTTCTTTTAGGAACTTTATCTAGAACAAACCTAAACATCTTCTCTTTAATGTAGGATCAAAATTCGGGGACGAATTTCCTCAAGAAGGAGGGGATGATATGAACATTGATGCACAAAGCAAAGGACCAAGCATTGAAGACTCACATGGACCCATGACAAGGTCAAGGCTAAGAAGAGTCCAAAATACTCTAAATAAGAGTCCAAGATACATAGTTAGGGATAGGACTTAGGACCTTTGTATAGAGTAGAGTTCATGTAATAAAAGTAGGGATTAGGAACCTCGTATAGAGTAGAGTTCATGTAATAAAAGTGCTTATAAAAAAAACAGCACTTGGGTAGTTTAGGCTTTTGGGCTTTTTCTTTGGGCTTAGGCTAATTGGGCCTCTTGTACAAAGTAGGCCCAACATAGGAATCCTACATTGGGCCAAGAGAGGCCCACACTTGGGATTAAGAGGGAAGGAGGCGTAACTTGCACCATTAGGGAGGATGAGCACTTTTGCTCATCTATAAATAGGTTCCATGTAACTCATTTTGCAAGTTTGAATACATTTGAGTATTCTCACACTTGAGATTTCTAGAGAGAGTTGAGAGTTCTCCTCTTCTTGGTTCGTGAATTGAACCTTTGATTATTATCTTGAATATCCTTATTCAAGTGGTGAATCTTCCCTTGGCTTATCAAATTCAATCTTCTTCTCCAAGGAGAATGCATTTGTGGCGCCTTCCTCTTCCTCTCTTCCTAGTCCATTTTCTACTTTGTTTGTTCTTTAATTCTTGCAATTTTAATTCTACACTTTAATTCTTGTTCTTGTCATTTCAATTCATATATAATTGTGCTCTTCTACTCCTTTTTGTTTCTCTTGATTCTCACTTGAGAATCAAGCTTCATTCCATTGTTCTTGTTTGTGTTTGATCTTGAATTTAAAGCAATTAGTTCAAAGAAAGATCCTCAAATGTTTAGTGATCAATCCTTGATCACATCAACTGTGGTATCCATACACAGAGAGAATGCTCTGTTATTGTCACCTGTGAACACCGGTAACGCCGCTGCTAGAAGCGCTAGTGTTATCGCCGCCGTGATTGCCGATGACGTCGTAACTTGTCTTCTAAGAACCGCCATGGTTTAGAGTTTTAGCGAAGACCACACACACGGAGTCGATGGGTGCGGTGGCGAATTTTGTTTTCTCGTGTTAACTTATGCCGTTCATTTGGTTAAAGATTAGGGTTCTTGTTTGAGGTTGCAGTAAAGAGAAGGAAGAAGATGAAGGAGCTGAACAAAATGGACCCAAAACGACGTCGTTTTGGTCCTTTGAAAGGAAAAAAATAATTAAAAAAAATGAAAATCAACAAGGCATAGTTAACGGCCAGCTAGGTTAATTAAATTAACGGCCACGTCAGCGATCTAACGGAGACTGACACACGCAAGTCAACTCAGGGATTAATGTGTCCCACGTTAGTGATTGTCAGGGACTAACGGAGCACTTTTTTTTTCAGGGACTAAAATGACCCACTCAATATTTGTCAGGGACCAAAATGAGCCTTTACCCTAATTTTAATATATGAGGTTGGAAACAGTTAAGTATTAAAACAACTTATCTCGTTAATAGTTCATACTTTAATTTATCTATTAAAAAATATATTAAAATAGATATTTAAGTAAAATTACTAAAATGGACTGCATTTTGGAAGGAAAAAATGCCCTCAGTAACTACTACTTTTATATATATAAAGATAAAGATAAAGATAAAAATAGGAATTAATATATCCTTAAATTAACTCATGAAAGGGACTGATTGACATTTGAATTTTTTGGCGACAAAGTTAAGAGTTTTCTAATAATTATTTCAATTGTTTTGGCTGGATCAAGAATATCAATTGTTTTTTGTCTTTCTCAAAATGGTTATTTATATTTTTTGTAGTCTTCTCTATACTTGAGTAATATAATAGTCCAGTTTTGAGTATGATCAACCACATCCACTTGGGACGCAGGCTCTGAAATATTCTCCCAAAGACGCATGTTACGAGGACGCCACAGACTCCAGAGAACCATGCCAACCTGGGCAGAGACCAACGTCGAGGAATGCTCCATAAGTTTGAAGAAGAATTCTTGAAAGTTGTCTGTTGAAGAGAAAAGAGGTTCAATGTGGTCTCCCACAAATTCTTTGAAGATTGATTAGACATGGGCCTTAAATGGCGTCAAGCTTGTTTTATTTAGAGTAAATTACACATCTCCAATTAGAAATTTATCAAAATAATAATAAACCTTAAAGGCTTAAACATGATCATGAATTATACCATACCTCAATTTTTAGTATTGACTAACTATTGACTTAACATCATAAAGTTATATCTCTAAAAAAAAACAATATCATAAAGTTACTAAAATAATAAAAAGATATTTATAATTAGTTATTTATATTTATACATCAAAAAAGGTTTTTAAAGATTAAACTTATATTTTCTTTTTTATAAAATAAAGTTATTTTTTTAATTTGAAAAATAAAATGTACAAATTTGTAATTCTTATAAAAAGGAATATAATTCATACTAGTACTTATTTTTTTCAATCTACTATATGTATTTACTTTTACTCAAATAAATAATTCTTTTAATGTATAAACTAACAAACGATGGATATTAAAAGTGTATCTACTATATGATTTTTTTTTTAATAAAAGTTTAGGCGAGTTGGGTCCCGAGGGCTCAACAGGGTCAGACAGGTCTCAAGGCTCAAGGAACACATACAGAGGTACTTACAGATTACTCACCAATGAGGTATTTTTACTATATTCTATTTTTAAAAAAGTTATTTTGTTTATAGAATATACAAATTATTATAATAATTATTGTTAATATATATAAATAATAAAAATATCGTTTAAGTAAACATATTTGTTTTGTAAAAAAAAATAAAAATAAACATACTTGAGTACAAGATTGAAGATAAATCTCTCTCTCTTTTTAAAGGGTACTAGAGGTTGGGATTCATGCACATCTATGTAAATACTTAATATATAAACTTATTGAATATTTATTTAAAATAAGATATGTGATATATGTTCATAATACAATATTATATGTTATACACAGACAAAATAGTTTGAAGTAAACTTCTATAAGAATGAACTCATTTATACATTAATAAAATAAATAAATCGAGTAAACAAGGGTATTGATTATATATACTTTTGTTACATAATCAACATAAGATATATTAATTGTTTTTAGATTAAAATAAATAAATATTTATGTATAAAAATCATTAAATTATTCATAACATTTGTCAGATTATTCTCATTAATTTGTATATCAAAATTTGGCAAATTTATATTCAGTTTTATACTCAAATATGTTTGTTTAAACAAATTTTTTGTCATACTTATCAACAACAATTATTACAATAAATAATATCTTCTATAAATAAAATAATTGAAAGCTTGACAATTATTGAGAAATAGTTGATCTAAAATGACTAGAAAAAAACAAAAATATAATGAAAACTCATTTTTCACATAGTTTCTACACCTTTTATATCCATTATTTATTAGAGTGTACACTAAACATTTTTTGTTGAGGTAAAATAAATACATAAGGGATTGAAACAATAAATACTTAAATACTAAATTTATATATTTCCTTTTTCAAATTGATATGTGACACAAAATTCTGATCATGGACAAAACTTATAAGAAAATATGAAAAATGCGCAAATCAAAATTTTATATGAAGTCATACATGGTTAACCACTATGGGTGTCAGTGTGTAAGGAATCCATCTAACTGTGTTTTGCAAAATTAGTTTTAATTAAAAATGGATTTGTAGTGTAAATAATAGTTGAATGCTTAATTTTTAGAAGAAGTTTTGCTAAAATGAATATTTAGACAATTAATTAATGAAACTAACTTTTAGATGTGTGTTAATTACCAAATTGATGATATGAATGTCGAAATACGATATGACAACTATCACAAAAAAAAAAAAAAACTGAGTACTAGTTAAAATTCTAAATCGAGTTTGAATTAAAGGAGAAGTTAAAATTTCTTACTCCTTTAACCTAGATTTAACATGTGTTTGGATTCACGTTTGAAAGTGTGAAAAGCATGTTTCTGAGTCAAAAGCTAGCTAGTGAAAGTAGCTTCAACAAATGCACGTCAGCCTAGGACTATTGTATTTCCAAACATGCTATTAAACTCCAAACCCATTTGTATATAGGTAACCGGCTTTTGAATACCCCAAACATGAGAAACTTTAAAACAGAGTTTGGAAGTTTCAAATTCAATTTTGATATCTCTCAATTGGATGCACAACACATGCTAGATCCCAGAACGGTTTGAGAGAGGAAGACATTCACATCTTCTCAAATTAGAATGATTGCTAAGCTTCCAAAAAGCTCCACCATAGTTAGGCTCTGTTTGGCAAAAATAGCTGATAGTTGATATGCTAATTTTTAGCTGATAGCTGTAACACCCCCTTGGACATTACTTCGTAACGTGTGCGGAAATAAATTAAAAAGTAATTTGCTGGTTGCTTTCGGAAAATTTATTTGTCTTAAGTCAGAAAACTCAGGTGTAAAAATTGTCTTCCGCGAATAACTCTAGAACACCATAATACATACATTAAACAGTAAAGTCACATACATAAAGAAATCACCATGGCATACTGTTTTTTTTCCTCAAAGGCTTTCAACTCCCAAAAGGGAAAACTTAAACCAAAGACAAAATTACAGCACCAAAATTACCGACCTTTTAAAACACATAACCCAACCGAGACTCCTAAGCTGGTCGCTCTACAAGACATTGTTGGAATGACCTCCATGGTCATTCCCATGAACATATACTTCTTCAAGCATCTAGAATCTAAGTCCGCGTGACTTACGAAACTTCTCTGCACCAACTGTACTATTGTACCAAGGTACAACAACAAACCAGAAGAATCCTGATATATTTGTAAGGGTGAGACACCAATATATGGATTTTAATAAGATATCCACACGCATAACACACAAAACAACATATTCATAATATTCAGAATATATAACAATTTATCCAAACAACATAATAAATTATCAAAGGGTTTCATAGCCGACAGTCATCGCAATTTTTCGAAAATGCATGACACTTCAATAATCAGGCTCTCACTCACAACTCTACCAACTCCTTGTTTTTCGTTTCCGCTGATCAGGCGTTTTAAATGGAGCATTGACAACGAAAAGAATTCAATGTCCAACATATTTCAACTAATCGGAATACCCCAGGCATCACGATAGTTGTTTGCGCAAAATATGACACCTTAGTCAACCTAGGACTCAGTTGTCATCACGATAAACGGGAAACTTCGGTCCACTCATTACCCAATATTACTCATGACGCAATGGTTATCGTGGTTAATGGGCTTTATACCATCATATACATTGATCAGAATATATGATTCAATGATCTCCAAACTTGTTCATTTGTACATCCCGGATGACACAATGAATCAAGATACTGTAACATAGCACGCCTGCCATAAATATGCATGAGAAATAATTTTGTTCTCGATACTTTTCTTTGTCGCATAATTATTTCCTTGTCGAGGCTCCAAGCACACGACCATGCTTAATTTCATTATTAAGACTTAAAACTTAGGCACCCACGGAACGCACAAGTTCATGTGCTCAATCTCAACACAGGACACACCAGTCCGAGTGCTCAATTACAAAACCTTTACACCGATACACCAGTCAAAGGTTCGCGGATATGGAAGACAATGCTTAACCACATCAACTTATGGGACACACAGTCCACCATTTTACAGGACACTCATGTCCAATGACACGGATCCCAGATCCTCATGTCAGATAGAACCCTAGAAACTCGACGTCCCGGTAACTAGGTTCGCTTGTCTTCTTTAAAACATTTCGCTAAGTGAAATAACAAATACAAAAACAAACCTCTGAGAAACTTATCCAAGTTTAACGGAATCTTTTTCGCTGAAAAATCCCTTTTTCTGAAATTCATTTCCGTCAAAATCATTTTATAAGTCATTCAAAATACGTTTGAGTCAAGAATAATTCTTTCCATTTTCTAAAGTATCTTCACACTTGAAAATATTTATTTTGAAGAAAATAATATTAATTTTCTAATAACCTTTTCTTAATTCAACTCAAAAATAACTAAAATAATTTTCTCAGTTTCTTCATAAAAATGCCAAAAATGGAGTTTTACTTGAAAATATTTATTTAAAATTCTAATTAAACTATTTTTGTCACTTTATTATTCCAAATATCATTTTCCATTATTGTGAAATATATTTTGCTAAAACTAGCACTTGTGAAATATTTTCACGGTCACGCCCTCTATGGCACTCATTGGCTCATCAATCACCGGAAAAATCAATAAAATATTATTTTTCCACTTTTACACTATTTTACACTATTAATTCACTTGGATTATTTGTGTAAACTTAACAAGCTTTTAATCTTCCGAATTAATTAAACTCTGACCACTGTCAGGTTTCACACTCCAGCCATCAATAACAGATGTATCACATGATACAAGATTGAAGTTGTTCTTCATAAATCAAGCTTAAAGTGCTTTGTGTTCTTGACAAGTTCTAAGTGTTCTAAGTTAAGAAAGCTTAAGAGAAAGATGATGACAAGTTAAGAAGTGAAAATGAACTTCCAAGGTTCATTTGTGTGTGTAGGGCCACGGTTTTGGGGTTGCTTTGGGGGGTTAAAGTGCAAGAAAATTTGTTACTTAAGGACCAAGGTGTAAATTAACTTAAGGACCAATTTGTAAATTAGAAAAGTTTAAGGACCTAAGTGCAATTTCCACTTAAATTGTCATCATTAGGTAAAAGCAAAACATGTGGTTATGAGTGATGAAGGGTGGACAACTTTGTAGCCTTACGAAAATGTGTGGTGAATGGCTAATGGGAGGTGTGGCTGCTTTCTACACCACATGTTATAGTGGCAAACTTGTAAATAAGTAGATAGTAAAATAAAATAGTAATATAAGTTTATAAAAATCTGAAAATCATAATGACGTGGATAGGATCGCCATAAATACTCGTCACGTCGCCATAAATTCTAGTCACTTCGAGTATCTAAAATATCTAGATTCATGAATCTGCTCCGTTCGGCCTTGTGTCATGTCCCCGCACGCGATTCTCGACATTTGGCCGCCCACAAAACAATAAAATATTATTTTTTTTTCAGAAAATTTTTAAAATAGCCAGCATTTTTGCAAATGTTGTAAAAACACTAATGACTTCAGTCTCGAGTCAAGATTAGATCTTCTGATTAGTAAATTCTTACTATCAGCGAAACCTCAGATCAGGCTCCGTTTGAGTTTACAACCACAAATCTCCCCAAAACTTAAAGTTTTCAAGCAAAACATGAAAATAACTTTGGCTAAACCAAAATCATCATTAAAACTCAGATAATAAATATACTCATTCATATATTTATTACTGATATCAGAAAGTCGAAAGTCTGGCTGTTACAATAGCTTATAGCTGATAGCTGGAAAGCTAGCCGATTGAATTTGAAGTGTTTGGTAAAATTAGCGGTTTAACTAGCTTATTAATATAAAATGACATAAAAGGACATATTTATGATATGCATGGTAAAGTGGGAATTCATTAAATGAACGGGGGTAAAATCGAGAGAAAATTCAATAAACTATAAGCTATCAGCCATAAGCTAAATAAATTAGCTTATGAAGAAAAGCTATAAGTTAATGAGACAAGCTTGGTTACCGAAAACATCTATTTTAGTCAAACAAGCTTATAAGCTAGCTTATTGGACTTGCCAAACAGAGCCTTAGTGTCACCTCCATCTTGTACAACAAATCCAACAACAAAAAATTTCTTCATTTCTTTGTCCAACTTATCCAAATTACCGCAGCCCATCTCACAGTACCTGATAGGATATCTGGCCTAATAAATGACCCAATAAAATCAAATAAGTGCACAACAAATGATAGACCCAATCAAAGGCAAAAGAAATACCAAAGCATTCAAGGGTTTCATCTTAATATGGCAGCTAGGAATATTCTAGATCTAGCCACCTATTATATTTTATTTGTTATTTACATTTCCCTTTTAATATTCTGGATGTAAGAAATTAGTATAAATAGAGTAGTAAATGCATGAATGAAGATAAGCAGAAATTGAATCAAAAGACTCTCTCTCTCTCTCTCTCTCTAAGGAGGTTATCCTTGTCCTCCATAACAAGGAACCCTATCCCCATCCATACCCTATCAATTGGTTCTTTCATCCTTGTGTTGACAAGTGACTCCAAACACAAGAGGGGGGTGAATTGTGTTTTTCAAAAAACTTTGTCAAATAATAAAACTTTTTGCTTTTCAATAAATTAATAAAACAACTTTGTTAAATACGTGTGCGATTAAAAACATTTTGCAAACGATAAAACAAAAGTAAAAGATAATGGTTTGAGAAGATAAACACAAGTGAGATATCCCGGTTTGGCCACAAACTACCCAGTGGCCAACGTCCATTCCCTAAGGCAATACGACCAAGGGTTTCCAATCAACTCTAGCTTTTAACAGGATCAACTAGAACCTTTACAAAACAAAGAACCCTTAACGCGAATCTCAGGACTTACTATCCCTTGTGCAAGAGCCTCAAAATCGTTTTACATGAGATCACACTCACAAAATACAGAAAAATATTAAAAGATAGAAGCACTCAAAAGTGCAGAAGATAAATACAAATTGAAGCTCCACAATATGAACACCTAAATGGTGTATGTGTCTCTCAAGAATTAAGTATGCAAGTGTAAGAGAATGAGAGAATTAGAGAGTAAGTTTCAAGATGAGAAAGTTCAGATTAATAGCTTAGATTTTTCGTGTTCAGAGTTGTGTCTGCTCTCTCTCAAAATGACCTATAAATAGACCAACTGAAGTTAGGTACAAAAATTTTGAAAGCTGATTTTTCTCAAGCCATAATCGATTATTTTAAAAGCATAATCGATTATTTTAGGCAAAATCAAAAGGCGCATTTTGAAAAAGTCAGGTGATAATCGAATACAGTAATCGATTAATTGGTCTCTGTTTGAAAGCTCCGACTGAATCAATTATGCATAATCGATTATCCTAATCGATTATGAAGCCACTGACTTTTGATTAAAAAGCAATAATCTATTTTTGAAAGCCATAATCGATTATAGTTTGAATTTTTAAACTCAACGACTCAGACAACATTAGTATCACATTTAAGCCATTTTAAAACTAAGTTTAAAACGTGTTGAAATAGGCATAATCGATTACCATAATCGATTATCATCTTTGAATTTTGAATTTCAAAAACCCAACAACTCTGTTATTAAAAGACTCAATTAAGCATAATTAAGAGCTGCATAATCGATTATCATAATTGATTATTCCACATATAAAAGGGTTTTTGAAAAATTTAAAAGCTCAATTATATTTTCCATAAAAACCATTTAACCACTTTTATAAGTTTATTTTTAGAAAATATTTTAGAGTGTGTGTGTGAATTAATTAATCTTGAGAGACGCACTACCACTTACATTTACTTCTACAACAAGCAATACAAATAAAGAAAATATCCCTTAACCCCAGATATTTGCTTATTGGTCCTTTTCACGCTTTTTACAAATAAGTCCTTATTGACTTGAGTCCTTTTGTTAATCATCAAAACGCATGTACCTGTCAAGGCATATATCCACAAACTCCCCCTTTTTGATGATGACAAACATCTCAAGAGGGATTTTCTAAAAAGCAGAGTTAGAGCAACAAGTATATGATATATCAGTTTTTAAACGCCGTTTGCTCTACTCCCCGCTCACTTCATGCATTATTTAAAATCTTCCCCCCTTAAGCATGCAATCATATATCTCTTCCCCTTTTGGCATTATCAAAAAGCGGGAAAATAAATAAATCCAATCTTGGCATATACCCATTAATATGTAAACCATTCAAGCATAAGATATAACTACCATGGCATGCAAACAGTAATTTGTCCAAACACAACTGTCATAGATATAAGCAAAATGTACATGCGGAAGCTAAAGTGCCAGGAAAACAAAAGTTATATAGTCATCCCAAAAATAGTAATAAAAGTCATATTGAAAATATGAAAATAGTACTACATATAGTACTCATCATCTCCACAATCTCCACCAACATCATGATTTCCACCATCATCATCACCACCATCATCATCCGTGCTGCTGCTGTCAAAGTTATCCTGAATCTGTAGGGCCGCTCGGAGTGGACTAACCTCAGCTGGAGTAACTCTATGCTCCAAGGATTTCACTTCCAATGAGAGCTCACGAATAGCAGTAAAGTTTGCTTGGATCTCCGTGGTGTTCACCCGAACCTTAGCAAGAATACTCTGTAATAAGGCCATCATCTTAGAGGAATTGGGAGCTGGAGGAACCTGTGAAGAATATGATGCTCCATCTGTGCGAGGTGGTGTAGTATCATACAATTTCAGACTTTTGGGTTTGTATTCCCAATCACCACTATGATTAATGATCCCCATTTGATTGATTGTGCCCTCATTCATCATGGCATGAAATTTCTTGTAGTCCAACTTAGCCTTACCAGTGAGGTTAACCCTAACATGCCTGAGAATGCGGGTCACTACATGACATAGGGCATCTCAGCATTCCCCCTATTGTCATACATGTGTTGCATGACCAAGCCAGCCCAGCTAACCTTCTTCTTCTTCTTCTTCTTCTTCTTCTTCTTCTTCTCATGTAACCACAGTAAAACCACATCCATCCTCAACAGTTGTGAAAAATTATGGCGTCTAGAAAATAGAAGTCTGCCTAAGACATAGTGCAATAACCTACTTTGCACTTTCATTTGACCAGTAGTTATCTCTTTATCATTTGTATCCATAGGGTCAGTCAAAACATCATTGATAGCCTAAATCCTAGCAAACTCATTTACCAAGGGTTCCACAGCAGGACCCTCGGCAGTGGCATAGGTGCCGTCAAAAGGCAAGCTAACTACTCTACCAAACGACTCATCAGTGAGACGAATGGGTTTGTGACAAACTTCATAAATCATAACCCCATCAACAAGTTTAAGGTTACAGTAGAATACCTTATCTGGATAGATATCCTCATATTGACACAGAAAATCAGTGATCCCAGCAAAATCCAAAAACTCCAGAAATTTAAAGTTGCTCTTTCGCATCCACTCGATATCCAGAAAACGTGGCTTCTGAATCTCCTTACCGATGTAGGTGGTCTTGAAATTTGCAAACTGATCCCCATTTAAGAAATATTTTTCCACTTGCTCTTAAGTGAGTGGACCAAGATTGATAACAGCGGTTCTTTGGAGTTTTGGAGGCATGATGATGATTTATGTTGAGTAGAAATGAAGAGTTTTGAAAATAGTAGTGTTTTTGGTAAAAACCAGAGAGAAAAACAAAGTGGGAGGCGTAGGAACAATGCTACACATGCAAATGAGCGCTTAGGGTTTCAGATTTACCTTATAAAGTCTCGCAATTATCGATTATTTCACCTCGATAATCGATTATTTTGATGACGTGGAAACTCCTGATTGGTTGGTTCCTGCTCGTGTGGTTTTGGCGCCAACTCTTCATCTTCGCATAATCGATTATGTTATCGATTATTTTCTGGGTTCATCTCCAAAAATCGATTATTAATGAACACCGAAGAACACTAATCGATTATGTAATCGATTAGTTGCTTTTCTGGAAATTGAGATTCATTGAAAAATCGATTTTCACGATCGATTATCACTCCTCTGTCCACGTTGCTCAAAAAGTCAGTGATGTCATAATTGATTGTTGTAATCGATTATGGACTCTCTGTTTGTTTTGCTGAATTTTCTATTTTGGCATAATCGATTATGCTAATCGATTATGGCCTCTCTGCCTGCACACTTAATAAACTTATCAGCAAATAACAAGGTGTAATATTCAGAAATTAATTTATGCATGACTGATTCAAAATCCCTAATTTAGTTCTTATAAAAAATAAGCTTTCTTTAGGTAGGGTTTTGTAAAAATATCTACGAGTTGTTTAGATGTTTCAACAAATTCAATCATGCAATAACCCTTTTGAACATGGTCCCTAATGAAATGGTGCCTAATTTCATTGTGTTTAGTCCTTGAGTGATAAACATGATTCTTTGTGAGGTTTATAGCACTTGTGTTGTCACATTTTATAGGAACAGTGTTAAGATTAATTCCATAATCATTTAACTGTTGTTTCATCCAAATAATTTGTCCACAACAACTACCCGCCGCAATGTATTCCGCTTCGACGGTGGATAAAGCCACACTTGCTTGTTTCTTTCTATGCTAAGAAACTAAAGCATTTCCTAATAAGTGGCAAGTTCAACTAGTGCTCTTTCGATCTAATTTGCAAATCGCAAAATTAGAATTCGAATATCCAATAAGGGTGCACTCAACCCCTTTAGGGTACCATAAACCCATATTTTGTTTGCCAATGAGATATCTCATAATGCGTTTTACCGCGGCGAGATGTGATTCTTTTGGGTTCGATTGAAACCGTGCACACATGCAGACACTAAACATGATATCAAGGCAACTGGCAGTAAGATAAAGGAAAGAGTCTATCATACCTCTATACTTACTTACGTCGACGGACTTACCATTCTCATCCTTGTCAAGGTAACATGATGTGCTCATGGGAGTGGATAGCTCATTTGAATTGTTCGTCCCAAACTTCTTGAGAAGCTCTTTGCAATACTTTGATTGGTTTATGAAAATTCCTTCCTTTGATTGCTTTATTTGAAACCCAAGAAAGTAGTTGAGCTCCCCCATCATTGACATTTCAAATTCGCATTGCATAATTTTAGAAAAGTCCTTGCACAAAGCTTCGTTAGTGGCACCAAATATTATATCGTCCACTTAAATTTGCACAAGTAAGATGTCATGCTTTTTGTTTTTGATAAAAAGTGTGGTATCAACTTATCCTCTTTGAAAACCATTTTCAAGTAAAATCTTGCTTAAACGTTCATACCAAAGCCTAGGGGCTTGCTTTAAACCATAGAACGCCTTTTTCAATTTAAAAACATGGTTTGGAAATTCAAAATTTGTAAAACCAGGAGGTTGATCCACATAAACCTCTTCTTGGATAAAACCATTTAAGAAAGCGCTTTTGACATCCATTTGAAAAAGTTTGAAATTCATGATGCAAGCAAAAGCAAGAAGCATACGAATAGCCTCTAGTCTAGCCACGAGAGCATAGGTTTCATCAAAGTCTATGCCCTCTTGTTGATTATAACATTTAGCAACAAGCCTAGCTTCATTTCTAGTTATGATTCCATTTTCATCTAGCTTGTTACGAGAAACCCATTTACTTCCAATTACCAAATGGTTTTTAGGTTTAGGGACTAATTCCCAAAAATCATTTCTTTCAAATTGGTTAAGCTCTTCTTGCATAGCAAGAGTCCAACGATCATCAATTATGGCCTCATCAATATTTTTAGGTTCAATTTGAGAAACGAAAGCCATGTAATGACACATTTGATTCAAAGAGTTTCGAGTTGTTACCCCTTTAGAGATATCACCTATAATGTTGTCAAGAGGATGATATCTAGATGTTCTCCATTCTCTTGGAAGACTGAAATGAGGTGTCACTTCTTCTTGTGGAGGTGGTTGATCAATAATGTCCTTCTCTTGAGTACTTTTCTCCTCAAGGTAGGTGTTTCCCAAAATTTCTGCAAGATCATCAACACTTTCCTCTACTACAATTTTAGAGTTAATCTCATCAAAAGAAACATGAACGGATTCTTCAATGGTCATAGTTCTTTTATTATAGATTCGAAAAGCTTTACTAGAATTGGAATATCCAAGAAATATACCTTCATCAGCTTTAGCATCGAATTTACCAAGGTTTTATTTACCATTATTTAAAACAAAGCACTTACATCCGATTACGTGAAAGTGGGAGATGTTGGGCTTCCTTCCTTTGTAAATTTCATAGGATGTTTGTTTCATAATAGGTCTTATGAGGACTCTATTCATCACATAGCATGCGATGCTTATCGCGTCTGCCCAGAAATACTTAGGAAGGTTGGTCTCATTGAGCATAGTCCTCGCTATCTCTACTAGAGACCAATTTTTCCTTTCCACCACCCCATTTTGTTGGGGAGTCCTAGGTGAGGAAAAATTATGCTCGATTACATTTTCAGTACAAAAGGTCTCAAATGCCTTATTTTGGAACTCACCACCATGATCACTTCGGATAGCTACGAAATACACCGAAAGCACCATTTTTATGAGGGATAAACAAAGTCCATGTATAACCAGAATAGTCATCCACAATAACAAGCACATAGTAATTACCACCAAAGCTCATAGTTCTAGATGGACCAAACAAATCCATATGTAAAAGCTATAAAGGCCAGTTTGTAGAAACAACGTTTTTAGATTTAAAAGAGGCCTTTACTTGTTTTCCTTTTTGACAAGCATCACACATCTTATCTTTTTCAAAATGGAGCTTTGGTGAACCAATTGCTAGGTCCTTGCGAACCAACTTATTAAGATGGTCCATGTGAATATGAGCCATCTTCCTATGCCATAACCAAGTTTCATCCTCTTTACTTATTAGATAGCATACATCATTTGAAGGTAGGTCATCCAAGCAAACCATATAGATATTTCCAATTCTTTGACCAATTAATTTAGTTTGTTTGTTAGAATCCATGACCATGCATTTAGAGTTATCAAAGACAACATTATATCCTTCATCATAAAGTTGGCTTATACTTAGCAAGTTGTGCAAGTTGTGTTTCAAACCTTCAACATAAAGAACATTCTCTATGGTGGGGTTAGGACCTTTACCAACAGTCCCAATTCCCAAGATTCTACCTTTGTTGTTATCACCATAGAAGACAAAGCCACCATTTTTGGGTGTGGGGGAGGAGAACTTGTTTTTGTCTCCCGTCATGTGCTTGGAGCATCCGCTATCGAGATACCAATTTGAGTTCTTCACTTTTCAAGCACACCTACTAAACAGATTTAGGTTTTAACTTTTAGTACCCAAATCATATTGGGTCCATGAGAGTTACCCTTGGGCGCATTGCCATTTTGCACCCATACTTTCTTGCCTTCCAAATTCTTGTTCTTTCTAGCATTACAAATGGAAGCAATATGTCCTTTTTTACCACAATTTTGCATTTTACAAAAGGACTACTTGATGTATTTGTTGGGCTAAAGAAGCTCTTAAAAGTTTTTTCATGAAATTTAGGGTGATAACCCAAACCGGCTTTATCGTAGGTTCCTTTTTGATTACCTAACAAGATATTTAGATTGTCTCTTCCACTAGTGAACTTAGCAAGCGTATTGTACAGGTCTTCAATTTTAACTTTCAAAACCTTGCATTCTCTACAATTTGAAACTTTGTTTTCACAAGATAGGCATGATGAGGTTTTCAAAAAAGTTTGTTTTTCCTTTATTTCTTCCATTTCTTTATTTAAATAATCAATTATTAATTCAATAATAGAAATGGTTTTGTTATATGCATGAATTGTTTTTCTAAGACGCATGCTTTCATCATTCAATTCTTCACATGCAACAAGTAATTCATCATAAGATAATTCAACAATAATTTCATCATCAATTACCTCATCATCAATATCCTCATGATTGGCCATGAGACAAAGGTTGGCTTCTTTGTCATCGAATTCATCCAATGAGTCCATATCATTGTCTTCCCATGAGATATAGGTCTTCCTTCCCCTTTTATCCTTTTGTGGCCTCTTTTCCGTCTTATCATTCCTCTTTTGGACTTGAGGACACTCGGGACAAATGTGGCCCTTCTTTTTGCAATTGAAGCATGTGGGTACAAAGGAAGTTGTTTCTCCATCCACCTTCTTTTGAGGGATGAAGTTTTGATGAGCTTTCCCTTTGTTCCTTAGGAAACTTTTGAACTTCTGGACCATCAAGCTCATGTTCTCATCTCCTTCATCGAGTCCTTCAAACTCGTCACATTCACTGTCTTCCTCAACCGTTTTATTCATACTAGCCTTAAGAGCAAACCCTTTCTCTTTCTTGTCACTTTCCTCATTTTCAATGAGGCGGTTTAACTCAAGTTCATGTTCCTGCAATATACCAAAGAAAGTAGCCAAAGACATAGTAGATAAACCTCTTGATTCAGACATAGCAGTTACTTTTGGTTGCCAACTTCTATTTAAGCATCTAAGAACTTTGTTGATTAAATCTTCATTTGAAAACGTTTTCCCAAGAGCCTTAAGATGATTAATTATATGAGTGAAACATTTTTTGCATATCTTGTATGCTTTCACCCTATTTTCATCCTAAATAGCTCATACTCATGGGTTAGTATGTTCATGTTAGACTCAATGACTTAGAGATTTTGATATATGACAAATACAATTTAATGTGTGTGCAAGTGTTTTAGTGTTAAATTGCAAAGACAGGTATCAAGCAATGATCAACAAGTTTATTAAGCAAATTCAAGGAAAATATTCAAGGAAGAACTTGACGAAATCAAAAGAGCTACATGGAGGAATCAAAGAGCAAAGACAAAGATCAAGGAATCATCAAGACAAAAGCTTAACGGAGAATTTTAGATTTAAGTCTTAGATGATTTGTAAGAGAAAGAAATCTCTTAGTCACAGAATAGCTCAACTAAAAAGATGCATGAATAAAATCAATTTTCATAACATGCATTAAAAGGAATAAGTTTTCGTTAATAAAATGATTTTTGGAAATAAGAAGTGCTCGTCCACTAAAGTGATAGAAGCGCTCGTCCACTGAAGTGATAGAAGCGCTCGTCCACTAAAGTGACAGAAGTGCTCGTCCACTAAAGTCATACAAGCGCCCATCCACTAAAGTCATAGAAGTGCTCGTCCACTAAAGTGATAGAAGTGCTCGTCCACTAAAGTGACAGAAGATCTCATCTACTAGGTAACGTTCAACCAGTTAAAGGAGTATCCGTCCAATGACGTGGCATATGGAACTCGTCTACTATCAACTACGAGCCCTGAGGATTGAAGATAAGGCCGATGTAGAATCTTATTTCAAGAACCGGAATCAAGAAAACAGATTCTGTTATCAGACTCAAATCTGTTTCAATTGATCCCAACGACTATAACTTGTTTTCTATATATAGAGGGATCAAAGGAACGCTTTTTAACAATAACAAGATAACATATCAGAATTACACGAAATCAATTGTGAAAATCATTCATCATCTTTCTCGAGCTTATTGTGAAAAAGAGTGTTTCAATTCTCATAAGTGCTTCGATTTGTATATCTGACTATTGAGAGTTAGGAATCAATTTTTCGTTCTATTTGATTGTAAAGAGAGAGGGAGCCTTTTTGAGTGATTAGGGTGAGGTATCCCTAAGGAAGAACATTGAGGCTCTTCACAAGAGTGTGGTATCTCGAGGTGAAGAAGTGCTCTGTGGTGTAAAGGTTTTTCAAGCTACCTGCCTAAAGCTTGTTGTGTTAGTGTGTGAAAACCCATAGGTGGAGTGGGGACTGGATGTAGGTCACAGTGGTGGTGACCGAACCAGGATAAATCTGGTTGTGTGGTATCTCTAAACTCAAACTCTTTAATTTCTGTCTTGCGCATATAACTGTTATCTTGATGTTCTAAGTATTCAATTGATATCAGTTCTTGATCTGCATAATCAGTATTGAATCTTGAGTAAACTGTAATAATAGCTGTGTGTTCAATTCTATTCTCAAGGATCAATATTTGAATTGAATCTTGCATCATATACTGAAACTGAAACCTGCAAGTTTGTTCTTGATTGTTAATGCTTGTATCTGAAACTTGCATAACTTGTTCTTAATCTTTAAAGGCTTAATCAGTTTCTGTATTTTGTTATTACTGAGTTTTGAACCCGAACCTATTCTGTGATCTATCTTTCTGAATTAATTCTGAATCAATCTTTCTTATCCTCATCACCTTCTATTCAAGATTTTATATAAACCCTTCATTATTTTTGTAAAAGATCCTGAGGCCACAAATCTGAAAACTAAAGTTTTGTGAAAAGTTTTTAAGAGGGAAAAATTTTAAGAAAACTCAATTCACCCCCCTCTTGAGTCGTTGAAGCCAAAACAACGGTTTATCCTAGCCCTTTTGACCTCAGTAGTACCTTCATGGGTCAATTGAAGGGTGTCCCACATTTCTTTCGCGGTCTTGCAATTTGAGACCTTATAGAACTCATATTAGCTTAAAGCTAAGGTGATGATGTTCCTTGCTTTCAAATTGTATTGGACCTTTTTCTTTTCCTCGTTAGTCCAAAGGGTTTTTGGTTTATCCGGTGAAGCACCATTGACTTCGTGCTTGGGGACAAATTAACCATTTTCCACAGCATCCCAAATATCAATATCAGAAGCTTCCAAAAAAAAATACCATTCTTTCTTTCCAATATCCATACCCTTCACCACCAAATGATGGGGGTCTGTTTACGAAATTACCCTCATTACGAAAACTGTTTGAAGTCGTCTTTTCTCTTGAGACAGTTTCGTCCTTTATATCCAAGAGTCAAGCTCTGATGCTACTTGTTTACAAGTGACTCCAAACACAAGAGGGGGGATGAATTGTGTTTTTCAAAAACTTTGTCAAATAATACAACTTTTTGCTTTTCAATAAATTAATAAAACAACTTTGTTAAATAAGCGTGCGATTAAAAGCGTTTTGCAAACGATAAAACAAAAGTAAAAGATAAGGGTTTAAGAAGATGAACACAAGCGAATATCCTAGTTCGGCCACAAACTACCTAGTGGCCTACATCCAGTCCCCAAAGCAATACGACCAAGGGTTTCCAATGAACTCTAGCTTTTAACAGGATCAACTAGAACCTTTACAAAACAGAGAACCCTTAACACAAATCTCAGGACTTACTATCCCTTGTGTAAGAGCCTCAAAATCGTTTTACGTGAGATCAAACTCACAAAATACAGAAAGAGATTACAAGATAAAAGCACTCAAAACTGCTGAAGATAAATACAAATTGAAGCTCAACAATATAAACACCTATATGGTGTATGTGTCTCTCAAGAATTAATTATACAAGTGTAAGAGAATGAGAGAATTAGAGAGTAAGTTTAAAGATGAGAAAGTTCAGAGTAATAGCTTAGATTTTCTTGTTCAAAGTTGTGTCTACTCTCTCTCAAAATGACCTTTAAATAAACCAATTGAAGTTAGGTCAAAAACTCTTGAAAGCTGATTTTTCTCGAGCCATAATCGATTATTTTAAAAGCATAATCGATTATTTTAGGCAAAATCAAAAGGTGCATTTTGAAACAGTCAGGTGATAATCGATTATAGTAATCTATTACTTGGTCTCTCTTTGAAAGCTCAGACTGAATCAATTATGCATAATCGATTATCCTAATCGATTATGATGCCACTGACTTTTGATTAAAATGCAATAATCGATTTTTGAAAGCCATAATCGATTATAGTTTGAATTTTTAAACTCAACGGCTCAGACAACATTAATACAATAATTAATAGCACATTTAAGCCATTTTTAAACTGAGTTTAAAACGTGTTGAATTAGGCATAATCGATTACCATAATCGATTATCCTCTTTGAATTTTGAATTTCAAAAACCTAACATCTATGTTATTAAAAGACTCAATTAAGCATAATTAAGAGCTGCATAATCGATTATCATAATCGATTATTCCATGTATAAAAGGGTTTTTGAAAAATTTAAAAGCTGAAATATATTTTACATAAAAACCATTTAACAACTTTTATAAGTTTATTTTTAGAAAAGATTTTAGAGTGTGTGTGTGTGATTTAATTAATCTTGAGAGACACACTACCACTTACATTTACTTCTAGAAAGTAATACAAATAAAGAAAATATCCCTTAACCCCAGATATTTGCTTGTTGGTCCTTTTTACGCGTGCTTTTTGCAAATAATTCCTTATTTACTTGAGTCCTTTTGTCGATCATCAAAAAACATGTACATATCAAGGCATATATCCACACCTTGAACCATGCCTCCCCATTTTCCTCTTACCCAGTTCAAAGAATCCATCACTGACCTTAGAACTACATTAACCAAACTCAAAGCTTCACAAGATTTGTATAATGATTCTTTCTTCTAGACTATAGAAAATCTAAAAATAGAAATACAAAACCTTCGAAACCCCACTGCAAATCCACTCCCCACAAGCCAACCTCTACATCCATCATACCCATCTTCAAAACAATCTGAACCATCACCAATGACCATCTCCTCTCTGTCTCAGACCTCCAACAACAACCCCCACAGAAACCAAACCAAGTACCACTACCTGCGACATTTGTGGTGAATGCCACAACGGATCCAAGCTGAGTTCGCTGCCGAACACAAGGAGCCTACCACCGAGGTCTTAAAGGACCTGGGTTCGCTTTCTGTTAGCTCCAACACGCACGCCACAATCATCGTGACGTCTCCTTGGGACGTCGCCTCCGACATCCGCTTCTCAAGATCAAGGCTCTACTACGCCATTTTCTCCCTCGCTCTAGATCAGCCTCGCACTGCTCGTTTCGAGCTCGCAATGTTCACTACTATAGAAAAGGGCTTTAATAGCGCTTTTTTTAGCCTTTAGTAGCGCTTCCAAGCGCTATCTATTCACCCGCTACTGAAGGTGAGAGAGATTCAATAGCGCTTAAAAAACCGCTACTAAAAGTGGGGATAGGTAGCGCTTCCTTGACAAAGCGCTGTCTGAAGTTCGTAATAAGACAATCTATGACATATTTTAGACAGCGCTTTCTCAAGGAACCGTTGTCTAAATTTTGCAATAAATAGCACTTTCTCAAGGAAGCGCTATCTATTTTTAACTTTAGGCAGCGTTTTTTCAAGAAAGTGCTACCTATTCCTCCATTTTTTTAATTATTTACATTGTTTTTCTATATTTCCCACATGCACTCAGCAAAACTAAGACATTAAACAGTTTATCCATCCCATTGCACTTAGCAAAACTCAACAAACCATACATTTACATACAAAAGCTTAAATACAATATTTTTTTTCTCGATAAGCTAAAAGTATATTGATTAAAGGGTACAAGGGGTACCCCAACCCGTATACAATAATAACCCAACAACACTAGCAGTTTCTGCAGCAATATTTAATCTCATATGCCAGTCTAAACCAAGTTTTTGTCCTTTGCTTTGGTGTAAATGATCCTTCAAGGTACCATTTGCAGGGTACTCATAGACCAGTAGAGGAGAGTCGCCAAAGTCAATACAACATCCAAGAAGACAAGCCATGTTCCTATGTACAACAATAGATAGAACCTCAATTTGTGAAAGGACTTGAATTATGTCTTTCTCATTCTCACATTTTAACTTGTGTACAGCTATGTGAAATCCATCCCCAAGAACTCTAGCAAAAATTGTTCCATTACTTCCATGCATGAGTTTTCGGCTCTCTTCGACACCGTTGGTGGCTTCCTCTGGCTCATGGTGGCTGAATAATCGAGATCTACAAGCTTTGCGGATTGAAATGTTGTGATAATATGCCTACTCAGTGTCTAACATCCCTGGTTTTACTGGTATTTTAAGAAGATAAAATAACGCAATCAAGGAGGCAACAATAAGAACTGGACCAAGGATTCATGCATGTTAAGGATGCCATGAGATTGACTCAGAAAAGGACAATAAATGTAAATATAGGATATTGGGGCATGACAACTACATTATACAGATGAAGGGAAAATGTTGAAAAATTGAAAAGATTTCTAATAGTTACTAATCATATTGCCTATTGCATCATTTGTTAAACAATCTCATAGGTTGATAACATGTAATTTTTTATTTGGCACACTGAAGACTTTCTGCAAGTGAAGTACCTGGCCATATAGCATTGAAATATATGTTACCAATTAAAGTCAGATGGAGATAATAAGAATTATAACAAACTGTGCTTACCAGGAGAACTCCAGCTCATTAGAAAGTTGAAAGTATATGAAACTACCCAAGCTCCTCCCCAGTTCACCAAAACCACCAAACTACCAGCAGTTCCCTTCATATGTATGGGAAAGATCTGCAATATGAAAACTAGAATATAAATGATACACAACAAGAGCAAAAATCAATAAACCATTCAAGTGTTGTGTCAAATGATACATACCTCAGACATTATTACCTAAGGAACAGGTCCCAATCCAATTGAAAATGCTGCTACATAGATCTGATTACAAGCAATGCCAAAAATGATTATAGAATTTAAGGTCAAACTGGATTGAGTTTAAAGATTATGTACTTATGTAACTCACCAAAGACACCAGAATCGCTAATATTGGCACCCACCCAAGCAATAATCTCTGATCCTGATCCATGGAGTCATAAAGCAGGATGTTAGTTTAGAATTGAGAAACATACACAATTACACATTTTATGGTGAACATATAATATTAAAATCTTACCTTGAGAAAGAAAGCAATTCCAGTAATAAAGCAGCCTAAAAATGTCCCACCTGCTGAAGCCTACATGCATGCGGGCACTTCTATTAGGCATTATCAAAGCTCTTATTCTTCTTACTTTTAGATGGTGTAATTAAAAATTTCAATTCTTGAAAACTGACATACCATTATAAGTGGTCTTCTTCCAGACTTATCCATCAAAATGGCTCCCAACAGATTGTTGATATACCATTAACCTAACCCCAATCTGAAATCGTTACAAACAGTTAGAAACCTTTGAATATTATACAAACTAATTGAATTTGTGCAAATAAAGGTATGTTGCTTACAACTACAGAGCGCACGTGTTTGCTTTGGAACAAATCCAGAAGCTTAGTTTTGGGAAGGCTTTGAACACACACGTGAATCCAATGCTTAACTATCAAGTCTTGTATATACAAGTGATACTGGCCATATTCATTATGCTGATAAAATCCTGAGGTTAAGTTTCTAAACCATCAACCATTTACTAGTTTTGTTTGAACAAAGTTCACATCCCAGATAGAACATATTCATAGACATAGAGGAACTCAGGAACTAGAAGTGCCGCATGGCTTGAAAATGAGGAATTCAGGAACTTAGGAACATATTCCTTGAAAATGAGCGTGATGCATAGGGATAAAAATGCAAGTTAAACAAGTTTTAAAATTTATGTATGTTAAACTTAAAACAGTATAATTTGACATATAACAGGAGTGGTGTCGTGGTAGCTAAATATGGTTACAAGAGTGTGTACTTTGATTTGGAGGATCTGGGCAACACTACTGGGCAGTGGGACTTGTATGGTTCAGATGCACCTTCACCCTACAACCCTCTTCAGGTTTGTCTGTCGTCTCTGTATGTGCTTCTTCTTCATTGAAAATTAATAGATAATTAGGAAGACATATAGTTGTCCTGCTTGTGCACACATATATATTACTTGTAGTATCAAAAGTTGCTGAATCTATTTGAGAAAGCAATGGTTTCTATGTCTAATGAAGTCAAGTACTAGAAGTCTAGAACAAACAAAATCAAGAGTCACAGGTAAGGATTCCTGAGGAATTTATAGTTAGTTTTTCACAAAATAAAGACTATGAAGTTCATTGCACCCACACACAAGAAGTCTCTAAAAGGTTTCAAATAATCAAATAAAGAAAGAAATCAAAGAAAAGAAGAATAAATTGTTGCTGTGCATGACAGGAAAGAAATCAAATGAGTTTACCGGGAACGTGGAATCCAAAAATCTAAGTTCCAGTTTCTGTCAAATAAGTAATGTACCTTCTGATATAGCATCCATTGCTCTTGATTTTGCTACTTGTGCAGCATCCCTCTGTTCTTCTGTTACTTCATCCAAAGGATTTCCCATCTGCCATTAAATCAAAGATTTCTTTAGATGCGGACAACATGGCAATTACTTGCTTCAACATAAACATGTTAAATATCCACTAAACTAATGTATCTCCATTACATAACTAATTTATCTTCATTGCTAAACTCTGGAACTAGTTGTAGCATGTAAGTGCTCTGTCTGTCCTAACTTCTAAATCACCAGAATAGCACACACAACAATAGCACACACCATAATTGCACACACAACAATAATCAGTGCTTTCTATGTCTGAACATATATGTGATTGTGGGCTAAGATGATAATTAATAATAATAAAACAACAAACTTTAGATTAAGTAACAATTACTTGCAACGAGGTTAACAAATTTCAAATTTCAAATTATAGATAATTATGAACTCGTAAGTGGATGAAGTGAGATCGAGGCTACATGGAGATGGTTATAGAGACTTGGACATGTGAAGAATCAGAACAAACTGGATTGAGAAATTAACTAAACCATATTGTTCATAAGGAAGCTAAAAGAAAAGGAGAAAAATAATAGGATATCACATTGAGCCATTCCCAAACACCCATAATCATGACAACCGAAACCAAATGAAATCATGAACAAGCAAGCATATAAATAGCAGTAATTCTCATTGAGCCATTTTATCAAGCACTTGGTGTGCATCATAGACCTTTTCAACAACAACCATACATGTGATGTTAATCTTTCTGAGTAGTTTCCTAAAAAAAACTCCAAATCCTCTTAACAATCAACCTATTAATTCTCTTAAAAAAACTCTAATTTTAAAAAATATATGTAGAAGACGACTCCATGTCTCAACAATGCCAAAGCAAGTTCAAGTGATCAATACACAAATTCTAAGAAAATACTAAATCTACTTTATCTTCATTTTCATTACCATGTCCTTTTTTTGTTCAGCTCAACCAAACTCGGTCGAAGATCATTCACTCACTAATTAGCACTAAATTAAAATTTCATGAGTTTATAAAAAGAAACTTCAGAGCAAGTATACCTGAATCAACGTTTTCAGTGTTGGGACCTCACTACAAGCATGGTAATGGTAAGTTATGGAATGCAAGAACAGATCGAACCCTAGGCATAAACCAAGAACAGATTCAGATTAAGGAAATGGTGGTAAGTCATGAAATAGATCTTAGGAGATACAAAATTTCGAAACTCACCTTTGAATAGAGAGAGAGAAAACAAATCCCAGAGATAGAGGAACAAATCAAGTGATGAGAGGGACTGTGCGGTTGCTGGGGATTTGCGATGAAATTGGACGAAAAGGTAATCAACGAAGATAAACAAAACTTACCAGATCTGACATAAATGCAGGTCAACTGAGGGTTGACAGAGGGCCGATGTGGCGGTGGTCCTCGTGTGACGGTGGTGAGTGAGAACCGAGGGTCGTCGGAACACATATAGCTTGAGAGATCGCAGCAGATTCGTAACGATTGAGAAGAAGCAAATCGAAATCGCAACATATTCGAAGGGACCGAGGGAGAAGATGCAAATCGAAGACGAAGAGGGAGAGGCGGGCGGCGGAGAGGGAGACACTGCGAGAGGGAGACGACGGAGAGGGAGAGGGAGAGGCGGGCGGCTGCCACAGGTGGAGACGAGAGTCTGACGAGTGTGTGGTGCGGTTGTGTGCTAGGGCTAGGGAAGGAAAGTGTCGAAGGAAAAATGAAACTGTAAATACCAAATGGCAAAACGCAGGAGGTGTTAAACAAAACGCAGGAGCATAAGTTTTAATATTTAGTAAAAGGGGAATAGATAGCACTCCCTTGAGAAAGCGCTATCTATCTACTTACCTATGATAGTGTTTTCTTGAGAAACCGCTATCTATTCTCTTACTTACAATAGCGCTTCCTCAAGAAAACGCTATCTATTCCTATCAATCAACATTCAATAGCGTTTCCTCGAAGGAGCGCTGTCTTAGAATAAGGAATAGATAGCGCTCCCTTAAGGAAGCACTATTAAAAACCTTTCACCTATTTTTAAGTAGCGCTTTTGATTGAAGTGTTATTGAAAGTGCGCTACTAAAACCCTTTTCTGTAGTAGTGGTTGACGCCCACCACCGTGCCGTCGCCAGAGAAGACGGCTCTGCACATCCCCTCCGTCACGCCGCAAACACAAGTTGGTTTGTCTTCGACCCCGGCGGTTCCCTCACAGCTGCCATCCTCTCCGCCGTGCACTGCCTTCTTCCAGATCGAAGGTCTCAGCCATGTCATCGCGTTTCAAGTCTGGTCTTGTTGGGGAGTCCGGGGAGCACTGGGAGCAACAATGAGCTAATGACCAGGACCACCAAGATATCAGGACACCACATCTCCACCCAAAACCTTAAGGCATTAGGTATATGGGTCACCTCTCTTATATATCCTTCATTTAGCTCATTCCTAGCCAATGTGGGACTAACCACTCACACTTTAATTTCCAACAATCTCCCCCTCAAGTGTGAGTCTCCCACATCACTATACTTGCACCGCCGTTACCAACCAACGGGACACGCCGCCTGACTCCAACTTGGTCAGGAAGACTTTCGACACAAGGATCCAATACACCTGAATCCACTCCCGCTCCACCATCAGGCCAAACCATGGCTCTGATACCACTTGTTGGGGAGTCCGGGGAGCACTGGGAGCAACAATGAGCTAATGACCAGGACCACCAAGAGATCAGGACACCACATCTCCACCCAAAACCTTAAGGCATTAGGTATATGGGTCACCTCTCTTATATATCCTTCATTTAGCTCATTCCTAGCCAATGTGGGACTAACCACTCACACTTGAATTTCCAACAGGTCTCGTGTTCACCTTTCCTCTCAAGAGCGTCGCCATCAAGTGCGCCTCTGCCACTTTTATCAATGCATTTTTCAAGGGCCAAACCACGGATAATGTAGAGCCCCCTCAACCAATTAATTTGAATTTGCCTACCACGTTAACAGAACTTATTGGTAAGACATATATTGTTGATTGTATTATTTTGAAAGTTGAAACATTTAAAAAGAAGGGTTTTTCTAACCTATGCAATATTGCATATGATAACAGTCATTAATTACCCCCAATTAACCTATTGTTAATTAATTATGTCAAGCTCATTAATTATGATTTTTTTTGAAAACATCATTTGGCTTTCTCCTATTTATTTGTTTTGATTCACCTTTTTATATCAATATCTCTCCCCACCAAAAATTGATTACCATCACTAGTGCAATAAGTGCTTTTTACGTCAGTTAAAATTGATTTTTTACGTCAGAATACTGACTGACGTAAATACAGCTGACGTTAAATATAACACTATTAACGTCAATTCCTTAACAAAACCGACGTTAATTTTGTAAACATTAACGTCGGTTTTTAAACAACTGACGTTAAACTAAAACTATTAACGTCAGTTCTTTAATACAACTGACGTTGATTTTGTTAAAACTAACGTCAGTTGTTATAAAGAACTGACGTTAAAGGTTTAATTTTAACGTCAGTTGTAATAAACAACTGACGTTAATAGTGTACTGTATATTTTATAAAATACTATTAACGTCAGTTGTTTGATACAACTGACGTTAATATGTTTTTTTTTTTTAAATTCAGTTTTAAAATATCACTCCCCTCAGCTATCCCTGCATTCAGTCCCCAAGAATACGAATATCACACACATTACAGAATTGCAAAGGAAAATTGAACAATGGGGGGACTTAAAACCAAAACCCATGTATATATATAAATAAATTTTAGTTCCAATGTCTAAAAAACAAAACTATCTAAGTATATATATATACATGTTATTAACTAGTTTCTAAAGTCTAACAAAAAAACTATTTATCTAAGTAGTGCGGAGGTATGTTGTCAATTCCTTTTTCAGCCGCATACTTGAAGAAGAATTCAACGAAGCGCATCCTCAAGTCTCTTAACTCATCTTCTTGAATAGGCGATTGGTCGATAAATGCCTAGACACGTTCAAATAATAACAATAACATCAATGCAAGTCATCTTCAAAACTATAATATATAATTTAACAAGTTGTTTAAATATTACCTTCTTCCATCCATCCGTAATAGATGCGGAGACTATGTTCAGCATATGAAGCATCACATAATAGCCGCACGACCAACCGTCAGGTTGAAATCGAGACTACCAACAAAATTAATTTCAACGTCAGTTGAATATACACATAAATTAGTAATTATAATAATTATTATTTGATAAATAAACTACCAAACCTTGAGGATGTTCCATACAGGATTTGCTTTAGCCTTAGAAGTCCTACTTCTCCCGTTGGCGCAACTTATGCTACTCACCTTCAGCACGCTATCATAAACAAATAATCATGTCGACCAATTAACAAACTCATTTATCATGTGTGTAATAAAATAAAAACAACTGATATTTAAACTTAAATTAAATTTAAGATTAGTTACTTACATATTTACAGCTTCCACCACCTTCGGTGGCGGATCATGGTGGAGAGAGCAGAAGAATATGACAGTATGCCTAGACGGGTGAAGTACCAACAACTGCCAATGGTCATCCATACAGTAGGGAGCCAGATATAATTCTTTCGGATTGTCTCCCAACAATTTCCCTATGTATTTACTCAATCCATCGCCAGTAAAGAACTCGGGCAGAAGGATTGACAGATCTAAGAAACCGTAAACTGATGCAACGCCCTTATCAAGCTGAAGACGATGGAGATACCTAAGATATGAAAAGGGTGTGGATGTTAATTACATAATATATATATTGAAATTAAAATAAATTATTAAATGGAAAAATACCAAAAATAAATAAGTTATAAAATTAAAATTAACTTACGTGCACCAGAGACTGATGACATTGATGTTCATCCAGACGTTATTTCTGCAGGCGTTCCCGAGATCGTCACCAACGAAGGAAAATATCCTCCGTTGATCTGGGCGTGCCACCCATCCATCGTGATCCAATGGACATACAAAAATCTCATACGCATAATCCTCACCAAGTGAGAACAAACGAGTGATAGGTGACAGCGACACAGACACCGACGTCGACTTGGCCTTCAGTTTAGGAAAAATAAAATAGATAAGTTGTTGATAATTAAAAAAAACACAAGTAATTATTTGACTAATTTGGACATTAATAATGAATAAATACCTTTGTTAACATTTCGAGCTCACGTCGTTTGGAGTCCAACTCAAGCTCACGCCTTTTCATTTTCAACTCATGCTCATGGCGCTGGACTTCCAACTCCCGCTCCCTAGCTGCCAACTCATCGTCCTCCACATGTGCCCTACTAAAACTCTCTTTTGTGCTCACATGTGAAGGGTTGGCAAGCCCTGCGATGTCCTGGGATGTACCGACGAAGGAAAGCTCTCTGGAAAGTGCCTGCTTGAATTCTGGGTTGGCTATTAAGCCTTGCATCAGATATGTTGTAATATCTGGGTTGGTCATGAGGTGCTGAGTAATGTCAGCCAAAATTGATGCTTCATTGACCACCCGCTTTCGTGAAGCAAACTTGCCATAATATTGTTTGATGGTCACGTTCCCAGGAACACCGAGAACCCGACCAGGATGGTCTTTCTTGCCTAGAGCAGTCATCAAGACGCCCCGCCCGTCCGAGAAGGGGACGAATGCGCCCGGGAGGATTTTGCTTTAAGATCCATCTACAATGAAAAAAATGAAAAAACGTGAAATTTAAAAGTGTTGCAAATAACTATACAAATATCAATTGAAATCAATTTAATTATTTACTTACAATCTTATCTCGCCACTTCGCGAGTGGCATCGACTTTAAAAGATCCCGCCTTTGTCATGCGACCAGGCTAACCCGGACATCCTCGCGGTCGATGTCCGACGGAGGACTTGATGGTGTGCCCTCGGGCACCTCTCCTCTTTCAATCCTAGCAGAGTGCTCTTCCCGCTTCGCCCTCGCCCTATCCGCCATCATCTACTGGATCCGAGTATGGTACCCACCCCGAGACATGGTGTGGCGGTGGGCGTTCTTCGCCCGATTCTGCCGACCCTTATTTGCCTTAGCCTATTCAAACAAAAACACATAATTAAATACAGTTAAATGATCTATAATAAGCATACAAAATTAACTTAATCAACCAACCTGAAATTCTCCATCCTGTCGACTCCTGGCAAACATATCCCAAGTATCTTGATCAATCCAGGGATAATCCGAGAACATTTTATCAAGTCGCTTCTTCCCAGATACATAGTACCTGGTAAGATCATGCTTGAACCCATTCCAACGCTTTGATGCCATTTTCATACATTTATGACGATGATCCTCGTCATTTGGCACAGTCCAAGCTACCTACAAATTAGATACATATATAACAACCGGATGGATTATAACTCGGATAATTATCTAATAATGTAAATCAAATGAATGTAAAGGTAAAATACCGTGATAGCCTCCCAAATCGATCCTTAACGCTTACGTGGAACGCCATTCCGATGGTTGTAGTTGATGCTTACGTCTTGCTTCGCTTGTAGAAACACCCACTTATTAAATTCTTTAGCACGGGGTCCTTGGGCATTTAGATTAGCATCGAAGGACACCTCAAGCTTCGTCCGCCGCCGCCTGTCCTTCTCTAGTTTCTTCAACGAGGTGGCTCCTCTACCCCGTTTCCTATGAGCCTGTGATGTCCTGTATGGACACAAAAAAATGATAAAATAGAGGTTTGTTACATTATAAACTTAAAATAACAAGAAGTTCTATAGATATTATATAAAATGCATGTAATCTTAAACTAGAATCTGCTGGCGTAGGCGTGATCGGGTCTCGCGAAACCCCCACAAGTGTCCTCCCCTGCATGTGGGCTATCCGACCGATCCATATGTATGCCTGTTCGAAACAATATATATGTATTAACATAGGTTATAAATCAAAATAAATACAGAAGTATAAATCAAAATAACTAGACAGGTCCTGTATATATACAAAACATCTATATATCCAATATAAGGACAATACGGGAGATTGAAAACTATAGTTTTTGAAGATTGCCAAGCACTCGGTCACGGCCGACCGTGATGTCCATCACGGCCGTAACGTGCCAATCGAACCAGACCCTCATAGGCGTAACGATCACGGCCTGCCGTGATGAGCATCACGGCGTGACAGATCAACCAACAGAGCAACATGCACTCAAAACCAAAAATAGAGACATTCCAAACAACTCAAACTCACGGTTTAAAGTTACAACTATCGAGACTACAGTTTCAACATACACTCAAAACCAAAAATAGAGACATTCCAAACAACTCAAACCCACGGTTTCAAGTTTCAACTCATCGAGACTACGGTTTCAAACCAGCAGAGCAACATGCATGCACTCAAAACCGTGAATAAAAAAAAGTGCCCTAATAAAAGACTCACCAGAAATAGGCGCTCGCGTGGTGGTGGGGGGAAGCTCGAGTGGTGGCCAACGTTCGATGTGGTTACTGAGAGCAGAGGGACAAGGAGAGTTAGTGCGCTGGAAGGCCAGGGGAAAGAGAGATGTCAAGTTATTACAAAGAAGGAGCGGGAAAGACAGAGTTAGGGGTTAAGAGTGTACCTCACGGTGGTGGCGAAGAAGCCCTCGCGGTGGTTGCGGTGGAGATGAGCTCGCGATTAGGGCAGAGTGAGAGCGAGAGTGAGGGTTGAGCGTGATGAAAAGAGAAAAGACGTAGAGAAGTGGAGAAGGCGCGCGGGGGTAAACATTATAATTAAAATAAAACAACATTTTACGTCAGTTTTTGGTAAAACCTGACGTTGAAGATCATATATTTAATGTCAGTTGTATTAATAAATGGACGTTAAAAACTCTAACACTTATTACGTCAGTTGTTAGTAATAACTGACGTTAAAGATCATATATTTAACGTAAGTTGTATTAAGAAACTGACGTTAAAAACACTCACAACTTCTTACGTCAGTTGTATTACACAACGGACGTTAAAGGTTTATTAGTTTCTGTAAAAACATTCATTCCCTTGACTACGTACTGTGCTACTTACCCATTCACCTTTGTACCTAATCCTCTTAATGAGCATTAAGTTTATAGATAAGTTTTCAAGAAAATCAGAATAACTTAGTAACTTCATCCACTGCTCCTATAAATAGCTTCCTAGCTTCCATCTCCTTTTAATTAATTTTCTGCTTCACAATATGGCTCTGCCGTGGAGATTAACTTCATCACTCTTTCTTCCTATTCCTAGACTCAAAGGTCTTTGTCTTAATGGTCAAACAACTTCTGAGTTTGAGTAAATTACATTGAATGGATATTAAGGTTGGGTGAATCACGTAATGTGATTCTTTCACTTTATTTCATCCCCGTCATCCCTTTCACTTTGCTTTGGAAGCAAGTGATTGTGGATTCAAGATGATGCATCAAGGAACTCCACTGAAGAAGAAAGATGCAAAGATCCATTTCACTTTGCTTTCGCTGCTAGTGACTGAGGATTTACTTTGCATCTTGGAATTCAAGTGAGGGAGGTGATGCATCCATTGGAGTTTCTGATGACAGGACTGAGAAGAAAATGATGTTGATGCAGAAACTTTTTTATAAATAAATTGCTATGTTGCAGAAATTTTTTATCTTTTAATCATGTAATTTTAACTTATGAATCGCTTCAATGTCATACGATTTGATTATACATATAACATGTTTTATGTTAAGTGTTTATTTATTTTAATTTGCACAATTAATAATTTGTTTACTAATTCAAGCTAATTAATAAAAATTAAAAATAAACTTGTATAAAAAAAAGGTTTAGAAATAAACTGCAGTACTATATGGAGTGATCTGCGTTAAGAGGGACAACAGGGACATGACAACCAATGAAATGAGTTTCATAATTATTTACGTCAGTTATTTATTGAACTGACGCAAATAGTCTACCCACCACCTCATTTTAAACGTCAACTTAATTGATGACTGCCCAGTTCCCGTATATTAATTACATTATTTCCAATATTCATTCTGCACGTTTATAATATATAGGATTATTTACGTCAGCTATTTATTTAACTGAAGTAAAAATCACACTTTTAACGTCAGTTGTATAAACAACTGACGTTAACAATTAATATTTTTTATTTAAAAACACTTTTAACGCCGCTTTTTTAAAAAACTGACGTTAAAAGTGTATAGATATCTGCAAAAACATTCATTCCTTTGACTGTACTGTGCTACTTACCCATGCACCTTGTAACTCAATCCTCTTAATGAGCATTAAGTTTATAGTTAAGTTTTCAACAAAATCAGAATAGCTTAGTAACTTCATCCCCTGCTCCTATAAATAGCTTCCTTCCATCCTTTTAATTTTCTGCTTCACAATATGTCTCTGCCGTGGAGATTAACTTCATCACTCTTTCTTCCTATTCCTAGACTCAAAGGTCTTTGTCTTAATGGTCAAACAACTTCTGAGTTTGAGTAAATTACATTGCATGGGTGATAAGTCTGAGTAAATTACATTGTGTGAGTTGCTCACCTTATCACCTTCCGGAGAATCAGCTGCTGGAGGGCTAATCAGGTGCTCGGGGGTCACAGTTCCAAAACCTCAGCTTTGGCCGCAAGTGACCGTCTTGGAAGTCTCTGGAACCACTGCCTTTGCTTGAAACGGATCTGGTGCACCTGTTTTTGCCTCTCTCTTGAGCTCTCTCATGCCCCCCAGTTTTCTGAGGTCTTCGGAGTATATATAGTTTTCCCTTTGGCATATTTCATAAAACTCTTTGTTGGGATGTAGCTTTAATGTTTAGGATTTTAAACCCTTTCAATGTAACTTTTTATAGGATTTTAAACCCTTTCAATGTAACTTTTTATAGGATTTTAAACCCTTTCAATCTTCTGTATCGATCAGTCTGTATTACACTTCATGAATGAGATCCGGTTTGGGTTATTGATTCAACTTATACTTCGCACATATATTTTAGTTTTCAAAACAGAAACACAAAACATCAAAGTAATTCATGTGAAACTGAAACTTTGAGGAAGGCAATGCGGAAGGAATCGTATAATAGATAAAAAAAATTATTAAAATAACTTTTAACGTCTGTTGATGTAGGGACTGACGTTAAAAGTGAAGAGACTTACTTCTAACGTCAGTTCTTTATCGAACTGACGTTAAAATGTTCACTTTTAACGTCAGTTCTTTATTGAACTGACGTTAAAAGTGAGTCACTTCACTTTTAACGTCGGTCATTAAAACAACTGACGTTAAAATTGAATTAATGAAGCCTGATATTTACAAAACTGCCACCGCCTCCTTTTTAACGTCTAGCTTTTGGTTAACTGACGTAAACCTTTACCGTATAATGTATATTTTCCACTAGTGCATATATCTTTTTCCACCAAAAATTAATAACCATTTGATTTTCAGTTTTTTTAAGCTTAAGGCTTTGTTTGGTAAAACTTTGCGGATAGCATATAGCGGATAAGCAAGCAGATAGCGTATAGCGGATAAACTAGCGGATAGCGAATAACGGATAAACTAGCGGATTGGATTTGAAGCGTTTGGTAAAACTAACGGTTGGACTAGCTGATTAATGTAAAATTACATAAAAGGACATGTTTGCATGTTTTTTTTTATATAAGTTATATATATATATATATATTATTTATTTTAAAATAATTATCAATTTAACACTTTAATTTATTTTAAATTATTTATCATTTCAAAGATTAAAATATTAAGTAAAAACACGGAATAATAAAAATAATATTGATATGCTTTTTATACGATTCTTTTTATAAGTAAAAAATATAATTTCTATTTTTTATCTTAAATATAAATTTAAATAGTGATATTAATTCTAACAAATCAATTTTAAAGATTTCTATTAATATTTTATTTTGTTATTGAAGGATAAGTAAAGAATTTAATTAAGATAGTAAGGATAAAAATGGAAGAAAAAATGATACGCTATACGCTATAAGCTCAAACACTACTTCAAGTAGCGTCTGGAAAAAACGCTATACGCTAATTTTAAAAACGGTTGCCAAACGGGGCTAATTTTCCATACGCTATCCGCTAAACGCTAGCGTTTTTGGCAAACCAAACAGTGCCTAAGTCCCTCCCTCTTCCCCTTTAACATAAATTAGATTATTTTTTTGCAGCAACAAAGAAAACTAGAAAAGGGACATTGGCAGCAACAAAGAAAAGGTACTATTGAAGTATGTTTAAATCCTATTTTTTGTCTAAAGTTTTAGATTAAAATTTTGAGAATGTGTCATTTATTGAAGTATGTTTGTGAGAGACATGGATTTCTTGATATTTAACTATTTTGTGAATTCTAGAGTATTATGATTTGTCACCATTGTTTTGGTACATTAATGGATATTTTTTTATATTCCACTATGTGCTTCTTTTCTATTGTTTTTCAAATTTGATATTTTTTGAATTTTGATTGAAAATAATTTTTATTTATTTTATAACTTTCTAAATACTAGGGAAAAGACAACACAACAAGATTTAAAATTTTAATTATATCAAGCTAATTAGTGTAGTTACAATAACTGGTCAAAATATGTAGGTTTATCAACAACAACAAAAACTGTAGTTATAAAATCAATAAAAATTATTTTCAATCAAAATTCAAAATGGTTGTTAATTTTTGGTGGGAAGAGATGTTGGGTAATTAATTTTTTGTGGGAAGAAATATTGATATAGGAAGGTGAATCAAAACAAATAAATAGGAGAGGGATAAATGATTTTTTCAAAAAATTATAATTAATGAGTTTGACATAATTAATTAAAAATGGGTTAATTGAAGATAATTAATGACTCTTATCCTATGCAATATTGCATAGGCTATAGAAAAACCGTAAAAAGAATAAGTATTTTTAAAAAAAGTAAAAATGGCTATTTCAAGAACTTTAAATATTGTAACAATTCCCTAAAAATTATTCAGATCTATCTAGGGGTGCCAAAAGGATCAATTTATCCACCATCCATCCAATCCATCCAAGTAAAAATCCATCAAATACAACAAAATATAGACATAATGAATTTGATAAAATGGACAATTTTATTTTAAGGATGTTAGTGATCCATCCACCATTCTTCTATATCCATTGGATCATATCATGTAAAGAAATATATCCAATGTGTCACTCAAACAATAACATTCCGAAAGCACGAAACCGTGACGTCCAGAAACCTTCATTATTCAATTTGAATGTCCCATAAACCTTCATTCAATTTGAATGCTATCGGTGCATATTAAATATCAATTTTGCACAAATATTCAACGTCATTGAATGTCCATTTTGCACAATATTCCACGACAACGTCATAGATAGAAAGAGAGAGAGAGGGGGAGAGGGAGGGAGAGAGGGATAGAGAGAGAGAGAGAGGGAGAGGGAGAGAGGAGAGAGGGGGGAGAGAGATGTTATTTTGAAATAGTGTTAAAATTTAATTTTTTAAGATGACTTTTATTGATGGATTGGAAATTCATCCATGAAAAAATGTTAATGGATGGATTTGATGGATTTTATGAGATAAATCACGAATGGATTGAATTTTTTTTAATAAATTTTTAATGAATTCTCATGGATTAATGGATTGTTTTTAATCCATCCATTATAATCCAAATAAAAATTTATTTAATTCATCCATTTGTCACCCTTAGATCTATATACCCATATAATTTGTAAATTACATTAGTTCAGTATCATGAACGTAAACTGTGCGTACAATTTATATGACACCGCCGTCAAATTATTTCTACAAGTTATGGTGGAAGCTTGTGCAAGTCACTGCATGGAACGACCGAGTTGATTCCATTATATGTCTACTTTCAAATATTTTGATTCTTAAAGACGTGCTGTAGAAGTTAGAAGAAAAAACATGTCCAATAATGTAACATCCATTGTTTGAACTGGTCCACGTGTAGATGAGACATCTTTGTACTTGCTACTTAGTTTGGCGTAAAGAGAACATTCAACCAATTAAGTCATTAGTGGAACCACCTTACTAAAAAAAATTCATTGGACCGCCAAGTCAAGTGAGAAGTTACCTAGAAGATTCACAAATGGCAATGCTGAGTTTGTAACCATTAACCGTATAAGTATCTGCAACACCCCCAAGCAGATTCATCACCAATTTCTACTTGCACTAAATCATCAGTGATTGAAAAGTTCTTCCTATAACCATGGCTTTTGTGTTTCCAAAGCTTCTGTCCATGAAGCTCGTACCATTTTGGTGGCTTCTTTTAATGTGCTTGTGTGGCTTCCTAGTCGCCTCTTCACCTCAAACTGCTTCAGTTGCAGCAATGCAAGGCAACGAAGCAAATGCTCTTTTGAAGTCGAAAGCTAGCCTTGACAACCAAAGCCAGGCTTTGCTCTCTTCATGGACTGGCAGTAGCCCTTGCAATTGGGTGGGAATCGAATGTGATGAGTCCAAATCTGACTCCAACATAAGTCTTCCAAGTTTTGGTCTAAGAGGTACGCTTCAAAGTCTCAACTTCTCGTCACTTCTCAACCTCCGCAATATAGATATAAGCAACAACTCATTTTATGGAACCATTCCCCCACAAATTGGGTTGTTGTCCAATTTGGAGATTAGTACAGAAAAGGGATTCTACATCGGTTATTTTTTGCTTTTCACATCGGTTTTCAAACTGATGTTGAAACGACCGATGTTTTTTATTGTTACTTTTCACATCGGTTTTAAAACCGATGTCTAAAGTACACTTTTAACAGCGGTTTTCTAAATAACCGATGTGGAAAGTTCATTTTTTCACAAAGGTTATCACAAAACCGATGTGGAAATATCACTTTCCACATCGGTTTTTTAATAACCCATGTGAAAAATGAAATTTCCACATCGGTTTTTGGATAACCGATGTGAAAAGTCTCATTTTTTTTAAAAACAATTCTATCATTCATTTCCCCTATTTCAGTAATCCAGATCAATACTAGTATAACATATTCTAAATATTCTCAACACAATCACTTTTGTACGACAAAAACACACTAAATTAATATATACTGAATTTATTACAAGCAATACATATGTTCAATTACATTCAGACAACAAAGATAATTAGAAACCAAAAAGCTACATAATATATTATAGATTTCATATCAAAATATATATCAGTCAAAAGTACACTATAGCTAGTACATGATAAGTTTTTAAACTAATTACATACAAACTATGGTTGGTACACTTCAAGAAAGAAAGTTTCCCAACGCCTCCTTATGTTATTGATGTCGGCATCAGATAATGGAGTCGGATTGTTGAATATCTGCAAGTTTAATTGGACAAATGATTATATCTTTTAAGTAATAAACTAACATAAAACATATAACGAATCTATAACTGCTACTTCTAATTGTTACCAATTAACATTTACCTCGTGCCATCTTTCAGTGATCCTGGAGGAGATAATTTCGACCATCCACTTCATCACATAGTATCCACATTCCCATGATCCACGTTGTATACGGGACTACATACAAATGAAACCCAATTAGAATATGAGGAATTAAATAGAAATCAATAATTATACCCACTGCATTTGAAGCGTTTGAACTAATAAATATTTTACGTTAGGAATAATCCATCTAATAGCCCGATGCCTTTCACCACGCAACATGTGGTTTGCATTAATAGAACTATCATGACAAAATAAACATTAATTAAAGTATATCTAATAGATTTCAGATAATTAAAACAACTACATTACTGATTATAAAGTATTTTAATGCTTACGTTTCCATGATCATCTTCAGTTCATTCGCCGGCTTATTTCCCATTGAGCAGAAGAAGACCACGACATTCATCCTAGGGTACAAGATCAACAGTTGTCAATGCTTGCTGTATTTACGGAACAATTAGTGACTAAGTCATATATAGTTATAATTAAATAACTGGTACTTACTTATTGAGATAAGGTGCAAGGTAGAATTGATGATCGTCTCGGGCAAGTATATCACGTATGGTGGTGACCGGGTCTTCTAATGCTAGGAGAACATCACCCTGAATGAACATGGGGTCAATGAACCCATAAAGGGCGAGGTTACCCTGATCAGCTAACATATGATGCAGATACCTAATATATTGATAAAACATATTAATTATCATAGTATTTAAAATTTACTTACTTAACTTATAAATAAAATGTACTTACGTGCACCATAACGATAGGTGTGCAGAACTAGCCATTTCTTTATCGAGTACAATCTCCATAAGTTCCTTCTTTGGGATATACAGTTCGTCACCTGGACTGACATCATGTTCCAACCTTACCAAAGCTGCATCATTCTCCATGGTCATAACCTGTATAGCCAGAAGTTTAAAAACATCACCAGGTGCCCCTTTGTCGATCCCCTAAACAACAAAGATATATATTAGTAATCACAGATAAGTTATTTCATTCGTAATTAATTAAATGGTCAAATGAATACCTTGGCAGGAGCAGACATCTATGGTCTTCCTGGATCCGACCTTTTAGGCAGAATATCATTTCCAACATCCTAAAACAAATAAAAATAAAGCATTATCTTTAAACAATAATAAATAATTTCAACTATGAATATAGAAAAACACAACTAACTGAATACCTCAGATGCAACAAGAAAGCTAACCAGTCTTCTTGGCCAGGGGATGAAGTTACCGGGGGCCTGACCCACTGTTTGAAACCTCCTCAGTGGGCATAGGGACTCGAGCATTAGCATCTCGAATAATCTCAACAACGACCCTCACCTGATCATCCGGTAATAAACGATGGTGTATGATATTACCGAAGTTATTATGTACCCTCCCCAACGCCACTAAGTGGAGATCATGATGATCATCAACATACAGCTCACACCTATCAGGGTCGTCATCATCATCATCATCATCATCATCACCATGATCATCATTTTCAGGCTGATGAGGAGGATCACATGAGCCCTTAGTGCTCACATGGACAGAGGGTTGGACACCTGCTGTCATCTGCTGGGACATAGAAGTCAATATTGCCAGCTGCTGGGCAAACTGCTTGGCCATCTCCTGTCTAAGCTCAACTGCAATCTCCTGTTTTAGCCATGCTCTATCTGCATCAACATCCCTGTGGCATTGGTGTGAAGATGAACCATGGTATTGGCGAATGCAGATGCCCCATCCAACACCAATGACATGGCCCGGGTGGTCTGGTTTACCGATGGCAACAGCTAAGATATCATCGCGTCCTCTAGGAACAAAGGTTCCTTGGGTTACCTGCTCGTCCAAGGCATCCTATAACATATAAAATATCAGGTCACATTACAATTCGGTAACAATGTTAAAATGGCAATTACAATTCAAACTATACTTACAATCTTCTCAGCTACTTGGCGAGCCTCCTCAGATGTATATTGTCCAATTTTTCTTTGTCGGGCCCTCTTCCATTTACGATGGCGTGGGGGTGGAGGTAGATCAACAACTTCTGGACGATTGTCAACGTTAGGATCCGCCTGAGATGCTGCTTCCTGAAATGCTTTCTTTTCCTCTTCCACCATTATCTGACCAAGATTTTTATATCCCCCATGAGACAGTACATAGGGGTAGACATTCTTGCTTTGGTTTTCCTGCCCCTTTTTCCTCTTCTCCTGTTATAAATAGAAGACAATTAAATTACATAAGTAAATAAAATTAATGAAATTACATAAATTTAGAGAGAAATCAAATAAGTTAACCTGAAAGCTGGGATCATGTCGGCTCTGAACAAAGCGATCCCACGTCGCCTGGTCAAGAAACGGGTACACCTCAAGTGGGTTCTTTTCACATGTTGGATTGAATACATAGTATCTGCCCAGGTCGACCTTAAAAGCCCTCCAACGCTCACCAGCATACTTTATCAAACGCTTCTTCATATCCGTCGTATCTGGTATGTCAAAGGTGAGCTACATTAACACCAAAAGAATCAACGAATTACTGTATGATATTAATAAGATTAAAATAAAGTAGATACAGACAAACACAGAACGTAAAAGTATAGATACCAGAATACTCTCCCATATCTGATCTTTCACGTCCGCCGGTACATCTTTCCAATTATCAAAAAGTATACTAGGCCTGCTTCTAGCAAGGATTGCCACAAAACTGTTAATCTGTTATGCCATTGGCCCAATAGGATTGAGGTTATTATCAAAGTCTATTCTTATCCTTTGATTTGAACCACGGTTGGCAGTCAAATTCCTCATTCGTGTGGCACGTCTACCCTTTCTACCCGCAGACGGGGTCTCTGACCCGCTGCATGAATGAGGGATATCCTCAGGATCAGCCATGTATACCTGTTTAAACAAAAAAAACTTGTTAGTATGTCAGGATAAATATCAAACATAACTTATAAATATTGATCAACGTACGTAAACATAACTTATAAATATCAACGTAAACATATAATATGACTTTAAACATAACTCAAACTAAACTTACATTGTGGTCAATTAGTAAAGTTCTCCCATAACCCTTCTTGGTGATCATTACGAGTAACATGTACATCATCCACTTCATTTTCCTCATTGAAATTAGGCACCCGTGTTGAGAAAGAAGGAGTATCAGAAATATCAAGAGTTGAATCTTGATTTCCCTCACTACCATTATACATGTTTTTTCCCTGGAGAACCACTGACCACCTTTTGTTAGAAGGATCATGGATATAAAACACTTGTTTTGCTTGGGATGCCATGATGAAAGGCTCTTCTTTATTACCTTCCTTATTAAGGTCCACCAATTTGAATCCTAACTCATCGGTTTGCACACCATTGTTATTGTCGACCCACTGACATTTAAAAATAGGTACTCTAAACTTCGTGTAATCAACCTCCCATATCTCTTCAATGATTCCAAAGTATGAAACGGATGACATAACAGGGTTTTTATCTTTCAAACTAGAGAAATGCATGGACTCAGCGACCACCATAACCCCATTGTATTGCATAGTACTTTTGTCATCCTGGGACTTTGTATAGAAGGAAACTTATTGATATCGTACCCACTCCAGCATATGACATCAAAGTTAGGCCCCTGTGCTAGCCATTTTAATGTATCAGAAGCAATACCATCCTTTGCAATTTTTTCTTTAAACCAGTTCAAGAAAGTCTTGTTATGCTTGTTCAAACACCATTTTTCATTCATTCTAGGGTAAGTTTCATTGATGATGCTTTTGTGCTCACATAAGTATGGTTCAACCTCATCAGTGTTATTCAATATATACAAATGTGCTTGAAGCACTTCCTCCCGATCCATGCTCTTAACAGTGATACCTCGTGTACCCTTACCATCATATCTTCCTTCGTGATGAGACTTCGGAAGCCCTACAGGTTCCGCTTCTGACATGTAGTCTGTACAAAACTCAATAGCTTCTTCTGCAACATACCTTTCAACAATAGATGCTTCGGGACGGTGTGGATTCTTCATATATCCTTTCAAGATCTTCATGTATCACTCAACCGGGTACATCCACCTTAAATAAACGAGGCCGCACAATCTAATCTCCCTCACTAGATGAACAATCAAATGAACCATGATGTCAAACAATGAAGGTGGAAAATACATCTCCAATTGGCACAAGATAATGGCTACCTCATTTTCCAAGTCATCCAACTTTTTAGTGTCAATGACCTTGCTACATATAGCATTGAAGAATAAGCATAACCTAGTAATGGCATGTCTGACTTTTTTAGGCAAGATGTCACAAATGGCCATCGATAGTAGTTGTTGCATCAAGACATGACAATCATGAGACTTTAAGCCAACTAATTTGAGATCTTTCATTGAGACAAGTCTTTTGATCTTTGAAGAGTAACCCTGTGGCACTTTGACTCCCCGTAGACATTCACAAACTTCTTTTCTCTTTTTTTTTGATAAAGTATGACATGCTAGGGACAAATAAGTCTTCTTATCCCCCACTTTATGTGGAGCTAACTGCTCTCATATACCCATCGCAACTAGATCCAGACGAGCATTCACACCATCCTTTGTCTTGCCTTGAATGTTGAGAAGCGTTCCGATTAAACTGTCACACACATTTTTCTCCACATGCATCACATCAATACAATGCCTTACATCAAGCTTGCACCAGTATGGAAGATCAAAGAAGATCGACCTCTTCTTCCATATTTTCTTCTCGGTAGCCTTCTTCTGGGTTTTCCCATTGATAACATTAGTGTTGTTCACCCATAGCAATTTCATTCTCCGGAAGTCCATTGAAAGCTTTTCTCAATCTACGATAAGGATGATTACGTCGGAGAAATCTCCGATGCCCAAGGTAAACTGTCTTCCTTCCATGTTACAGTTGATGGTAACATGTGCCTTCTTCACATGTTGGACATGCTTTATGCCCCTTAACACTATGCCCACACAGGTTCCCGTATGCTGGAAAGTCATTGATGGTGCAAATTAACATGGCACGCAATCTGAATGTCTCACGGCAATACCCGTCGATCACATCAACACCTTCATCCCACAACATTCTCAAGTCTTCAATCAAGGGAATCAGATAAACATCAATATCATTTCCTGGCTGTTTAGGACCCGAAATCATCATACTTAACATAATGTATTTGCGCTTCATGCACAACCAAGGAGACAGGTTTTAAATTACCAGGAGAACAGGCCATGAACTATGAATACTACTTAAGTTTCCATATGGATTCATTCCATCGGTAGCAAGTCCAAGCCTGAGGTTTATGGGCTCATTGCCGAAATCCGGAAACAAACTATCAATTCTCTTCCATTGCAAAGAGTCGTCCGGATGGCGAAGCTATCCATCACACTTCCTCTCATCTGCATGCCATCTAATGTTCTTTGCGTCATTTACATTAGTAAACAATCGCTTGAACCGTGGAATCATGCGAAGATACCATAACACCTTCGTAGGAGGACCTTTGGTGATCACATCACAACTAGAATCACCATCCTTCACTTTGTAGCGTGATACCCCACACCTGGGGTACTCGTGCATCTCTTCAAACTCTTTCCTGTACAATATGCAATCATTGGGGCAAGCGTGTATTTTCTTATACTCCATACCCATCGAACACAATATCTTCTTCGCCTCATAGTTTCGAGATGGCAATGTGTTACCTTATGGAAGCATGTCTTTCAACAACTCAAGCAATTCGATAAAGCTTTTATCGCTCCATCCATTTATCGCCTTCACATTGAACAATCTTAACACTGCTGACAACCGTGTGAAATTAGTGCACCCCGGATACAAAGCCACTTCCGCATCACTGCACAAAGTATCATACACATGTGCGCACCGAAAAGACTCTCGCCCAACATCACGGATCATGTCCTCTAGTCCATCGTCCATATCCACATCATCAACTTCCTCTCTATCCGACACCCTCGGCCTGTCTAACGATTCACCATGACATATCCATGTTGTATAACTCTTGCAAATCCCCTCACAAATAAGATGATCACGTATCTCCTCAGCTTCTAGTCGTCTCTCATTCAAACAGTTAACACAAGGACAATAAAACCTTCCGTTACCACTATCAGGAGCATTTGTTTTTGCAAACTGTAGAAAATCTTCCACTCCATTCTCATACTCATCCTTGTCCGTCTAGCATTCATCCAACCGCGATCCATGACTAAAACCAATAACTTCGTACTTAGTCCAACATATTCATCAACCACTTCTTATGACAGGGTATGGCCCTATCCCATTCGAGAAGAAACTTTTCAACATTCGGTTAACAGTTAGTCCTTAACTCTCATGCTCATACTCGACGAAATTTCGGCAGCATTTCCCTTCGTTCTCCGACGTACACGACATGAACGCGATGACATCCACCACGATAAAGTATGCACCCGGAGAACGAAAGGAAATGTATCAATCCGAACTTTCATCAAGTATATAACATTAGAATCAATGAATAACTATTTTAACTGAATGAAGAAAAAGTTTTTTCCCAAACTGTCCAACTTTGGACAATTCAAGATCCAATACAATGAGCGGTACATTAAGCACGTGCACGTGTGCTCATTAGTATTGCATCTCAAACGGGAAACTAAGGCTTTACTAATTAATTAACATTAAGAAAATTAATAAAACACTCCAATCCCTAAATCAAAGCAAACAAAAATCAAAATAAGCAATAGTTAATATACCAGCTCCTTTTTTAAGTCACAAACTAAAAATAATAACAAAATAACTGTCTAAAGGCATTGACAATTAATAGTCATCTTTGAAGAGTTGTAGGATAAGTAAAGAGTTTCATAATTTGAACATCGAAAATTCAACCACCAGTTAGACTCAAATAATCAAAGTCAGATTCAAACAAAGAGACTAATAACACCCCTGATAATCAAAAACCGCAAAGCAATAGGTAATAATTACCACACCCTCAAAAGAGGGCAAAACTATTCATGAAAAAGCTTTACATAACATCAAGAAAACTCATCACTGTAGTTTTGAACGCATTTTTAAGCACACACCAAACTTACAACAAATCCCATATAGCATTGGATAAAAAAAATAACTCGACATTCATGATTCTTCAATCCCAATCAACAAAAAATCAACAACTTCCAATTCATTTACTTTTATCCAAAACCAAAAAATGGAAAAACCATTAATGACCAAAGTTAAGGTTCAAAGTAAATATTGTACCTTGCAAGGAATGAGGGCAAGATAGGTAACAGCTGAAGGGAAAGCTTGAACCACAAATGTGACCACTAACCAGTACTAAAGCAACCCATTTGCACAACCCTGAAATGAGAAAATTTAGTCAAAAAATTGAAATGGGTTGAAGAAGCTTCCATTGTACTTTCCTAATGCTCAGATTCCTTAGAAACATGGCATAAGAGGTGCATTACCTGAGATGACTAAGCGGCGGAGCAAGCAGAGCAAACGGCGGAGCAAGTGGAGCAAGCGTCGGACAGTGGGCTTCGAGGCAACAGGAAGCGGAGGAGCAAGCGAAGGCTACAGGGTCACGACACGAAGCGACAGAGCAAGCGGAGGGGCTTCGAGGCTGAGGTGACAACGGAGGACGCGGCCGAGCGAGCAAGAATGGAGGTGTGAGGGTTATGGAGCGTGAATGCAACAGAGAAAATTTTGGGTTTCAGACATTTAGTGGTAGCACGCAAGAGAGGAATTGGAGGGATGAATAAATGAAAACAAAATGAAAAATGACATCGGTTATTTCCAAAACCGATGTGTTATATTGCTTTTCCACATCGGTTAACAAAAAAAACCGATGTTAAAAATGTTGCTGCTTAAAAAAATTCAATTTTTTTGTTCAATCTTCCACATTGGCTATATTAAAACCGATGTGTAATCTTATGGCTGATTAAAAAAATTTTGTTTTTGTTTCCCTTTTCCACATCGGTTATACAAAAATCGAGATCTGATCTTATGTCTGATAACTTTTTTTTTTTGGTTTCACTTTTCCACATCGGTTTTAATAAAAACCAATGTTAAATATTTTTATCACATCGGTTTTTATTATAACCGATGTTAAAATATTTCAGTTTAATTTCAAAAATGCCACCGCCTCCTATTTCACATCGGTTTTGTTAAAACCAATGTTAAAAACCCGATGTTAAATGCATATTTTGCACTAGTGGGACACTCTTGACTTCTTCACTAATCAACTAACTGGTAGCATTCCCAAAAGCATTGGTAATTTGTCAAAACTCTCACATCTTTATCTCATTCAGAATCCTCTCTCTGGGACTATTCCAGATGAGATGACACAGTTGGTTAGTCTTGTAATACTTGGCATTCAAAGCTGCAATCTCACTGGAGATATCCCGATTTCAATAGGAATGTTGGCCAATATATCAGATGTCAGGTTAAGTGACAACCGATTATCTGGCCACATACCTCGTGGAATTGGAAAGTTGGTCAACCTCAAGGTTTTATGGCTTCAACAAAATAATCTTTCTGGCTCAATTCCCGACGAAATCAGAATGATGACAAGTATCTCTCAACTTGATTTGTCTAGTAACTCTCTCTCGGGTAGAATCCCATCCATAATAGGAAATTTGAGTAATTTGTTGTATCTTTACCTTTACGACAACAATCTCTCTGGTTCTATTCCTGTTGAAGTCGGAAAACTCTATCCTCTTGTCCAGTTCGAGTTGTCATATATTATTACCTCTCTAGGCCAATCCCACATTCCATAGGTAACTTGGTCAATCTAGAATCCGTTTTACTTGGTCATAGTAATCTCTCTGGATCAATTCCTTCCACTATTGGAAACTTGACAAAACTGAATATTGTAGATTTATCCTCAAATGGACTTTCTGGACCAATTCCACCCTCTATAGGTAGGTTGGCCCTTTTGAGTAACATTTATAGGTTGGCCCTTTTGAGTAACATTTATCTTACTTGGTCATAGTAATCTATCGGGATCAATTTCTTCCACTATTGCAAACTTGACAAAGCTCAATGTTCTAGATTTATCCTCAAATGGACTTTCTGGACCAATTCCACCCTTAATAGGTAGGTTGGCCTTTTTGAATAGCATTGTTCTTCTAGAAAATAATCTCTCGGGACCAATTCCTTCCACTTTTAGAAACTTGACCAACTTAGAAAGCTTGCAGTTAGCATATAATCATTTTACAGGTCATTTACGTCACAACATTTACCTTGGTGGAATGCTGACACACTTTTCTATTTCAAGTAACCATATCATAGGTCGAATTCCAAAGAGTCTGAAGAATTGTTCCAGTCTTATAAGATTAAGACTTGATCAAAACAAACTTACTGGAAACATAAAAGAAGATTTTGGTGAATATCCAAATTTGAACTACATCGATTTGAGTGACAATAATTTTTATGGACACCTTTCAACAAAGTGGGGGAAGTGTTATCACCTCACAATCCTCAAGATCTCCAACAACAATTTATCTGGTGGTATACCACCAGAACTAGGAGAGGCAACCAACTTACAAGTACTCCACCTATCTTCAAACCACCTTACAGGAAAAATTCCAAAGGAGCTAGGCAAGTTGACCTTGTTGTTTGAGTTGTTGATTAGCAACAACAATCTTTCAGGAAATATTCCCATACAGGTAGCATCATTGCAAGAACTTCAAACCTTGGAGATCGGGGCAAATGATTTCAGTGGCTTCATCACAAAACAACTCGGAAGTTTCCCAAGTTATTGCACTTGAATCTAAGCCTAAATAAATTCGTTGGAAATATTCCTCTTGAGTTTGGCCAATTCAAATCTCTTCAAAGTCTCGATCTTTGTAAGAATTTTTTGGAAGAAACAATACCCTCAACCTTTGGAGAGTTGAAATACCTAGAAACATTGAATCTCTCACATAATAATCTTTCTGGTGCCATACACTCTATTTTTTATGGTATGTTAGTCTTGACATTTGTTGACATATCATACAACCAATTAGAGGGTTCACTTCCAAGCATTCTAGCCTTTCAAAAAGCTCCAATTGAAGCATTGAGAAATAATAAAGGCTTGTGTGGTAATTTCTCTGACCTTGAGCCTTGCCCAGCACCAAACAACAAATCTCTTCATCACAAGAATGACAAAGTCTTACTCCTCATATTACCAATTACTTTGGGTGTTCTGATACTTGCACTATTGGCGCTTGTAATTTCAAGTCGTCTTTACCAAAGTGCAAGTACAAAGGAAAATCGGGTTGCAGAACAACAAACTCATAATCTATTTGCAATATGGAGTTATGATGGGAAAATGGTGTATGAGAACATTATTGATGCCACAGAAGAGTTTGACAACAAATACCTCATTAGAGTTGGAGGGTACGGATCTGTTTACAGTGCCGAGTTGCCTATCGGTCAAGTTGTTGCTGTGAAGAAACTCCATTCAATACCAAATGAGGAAAGATCTAATCTTAAAGTTTTCCAAAGTGAGATAAAAGCTTTGACAGAAATTTGGCATCGTAGCATTGTGAAGCTATATGGTTTTTTCTCCCATTCTCGATTCTCATTTTTAGTTTGTGAGTTGGTGGGAAGGGGTAGCATTGATAAGATTCTTTGCAATGATGCACAAGCAATTGAATTTGATTGGAGTAGAAGGGTGAATGTTGTTAAAGGTGTGGCTAATGCGTTACGTTACATACATCTTGATTGCTCACCTCCTATTGTTCATCGAGATATCTCAACAAAGAATGTTCTTTTAGATTTTGATTATGAGGCCCATGTCTCGGACTTCGGAACAGCTAAGCTTCTTAATCCCGATTCATCCAACTGGACCTCATTTGCAGGCACCTTTGGATATGCTGCTCCAGGTTAGTTAATTTCCTTTTTTCCTCTTCTATTCTAACTATAGAATAGATGGTTCTATAGTTTTCCTTTCATACTTATTTATAGTCACATTACTTCATTATAATTATTTGTATATTTCATGCTTTTTTACTAACTATTTACTATTTTTTGCATGATATTTCTTTTGATTTGTTGTAGAACTTGCTTATAATGGAAGTGAATGAGAAATGTGATGTGTATAGCTTTGGGATATTTACCTTGGAAATAAGTTTAGGAAAGCATCCTGGAGAAATCATATCATCTACATTGTTATCATCTTCTGGGAGAGTTGTGGCCTCAGCACTTGACAATTTGACATTGAATGATAAGTTGGATCAAAGTCTTCCTCATCCTACAAATCAAATTGGCATGGAAGTGATATCGATTGGAAGGCTAGCAATTGCATGATTGACTGAAAGTCCACGATCTTTCCCTACCATGGAACAGGTAGTCAATGAACTCATAATGTCGAAGTCAGCTTCCTTGGACTAGTCCACACAATCAATCACACTGGAAGGTTGTATGAAGATTGTTTAACTTCTCAAGCATATATCAATTCTGCTTACCCTCTTTTGTAATGCGACACCCAGTGCTGATGAGGGCGAGGAGTGGTGTTGTTTAAATTACAAGTGCACGATTCTGCCAAGTAGTAAAATATCGTTCCACTAGGACCGTGTTGTTGAGTACCAATTACGCACAATTATGATTATCTAGACAAATCAATTTTTCAAGAGATTAAAGTAACCAAGAAAATATAATTTCGAAAGAACAAAATTTATAAGGTAATTTAAGAGTTGAATAAGGAAAACAATTTATAAAAACTCTAGGAATCATGATTAACCACAATAGTATTGACAGGTCTATAACAAAATCTCCCATTTAATCATCTGAATTATCTATGAAAGAGAATTCTCCTAATTAATTACCGTTTCCTTTCAGAATACGATAACGTGCCCAAAATAATCCAATACCTATTTTCATGGCATTAAAATTAAGATGAACCTTTTAAGAACAATGACAATTCAAGAATTGCTTCAAAGAAGGTTAAGCTATTTTCGTGATTAACGATTCAAGTTCAGTTTTAGAGTTCTAAAATTAATGTTCACCTTTCAGTTCATCCCTCAAGATCAATAATCATGCAAACATGTGGCCAACATATTCACAAACAGTTGGTGCGCAAAAACTGAATCATAGACATAATTCATAGATTAAAGAGAGAAAATATCAAGACATTGTCAATAACAAATTGGGCTAATCCCTCATCCTAGAATAAAGAAACTACTCAAGCATATTCAAAGTAAAATCCATAAGAATCTAAAATAACATTTAGAATATGGAAGCAAATGCAAAAGAAGGAGAAGAAAAACTCTTACAGTTGCAGCAATAATGAGTTCCTAGAGACCTCCTTTGTAAAATCCATTTAATCCTTTATGTTGTGTTCTGTAGTGTTTTCTGTGTGATTTTCGAGCCCCCCTCCACACCTTTTAACATCCTTCTTTGGTTTGTAACCACTCCTCCCTCAATAAAGGACAATAAGTTGGCAGTTATGTTTCTGATGCACGTGATCCACGACCATGAAATGTTCCACGGCCAGGCCATGGATCTTTCAACTGCTTGATTCTTGGGTTTCCCCTATTTTCCACGGCTATGGCAGGTTCCATGACCAGGCCGTGCAACACTTGAAAGAATGGAGCAGCAGCATCCGTGGGTGTGGTACATTCCATGGATAGCATGTAAAAACTTGCAATCCACCTACTTATGCAACAAAGGTGTGGTACATTCCATGGATAGCATGTAAAACTTGCAATCCACCTACTTATGCAACAAAAACAAACAGAAATCATCCAAACTAAAGGTAAAATAAAAAATGCATGCTAAATACTAAAAATTACCAAAAACTATGCTAGAAAATGCAATAATTAAATACTAACTAATATGAAAATATATGCATGTTTCACACACATCAACCTCCCTCAAGCTTAAGACATTGCTTGTCCTCAAGTAATCACTAAGGCCAAACAAAGATGTGGGATCAAGAGAAAATATTAAATATGGAACCCGAGAAAACAAACAACCAAGCAATAGGCAAAGGCAATCCAAGAAATAGAGAGGTGACCAAAATCAAGTCCAATTAGAGGCTAAAGTTCTCAGAAATCATACTCCTCACCGAATTAGGATCACTCCACTAACCACACTCGAAGTATTTAAGGGTGAAGACAATGCGCTCAAGATTCCTCAAAGAAGATGCACTTCCATAAGCTTGATAAGAAACCAAATTTCCACTAATAAATTGCAAGCATACAAGAAGCAAAAGGTCTTTCAATGGTTGTAATTGGGTCATGGGAATGATGTTAGGAAGGGTAAAGAAAGGAAGGTATACACAAATGGCTAACAAAATTTTTCAATAAGCACAAGTAACCCAATATAACAAAAAAAATGGAGCAAATGCAATTTTTCCCCCCAATATCAAGAGCATAACTCCACAATTCCAATCCTTTTTTTTCTTTTCTTCTCTTTCTCGTTTTTCTCATTTTTGAAGCCTCATTCTCATGTTTTTTTTTATTCAACATAGGGGAGAGACTTCATCAACAAATTTTATTTTAAATTGAGAAAGAGGAGGCTCAAAAACATGTAATTCCCAACATAACTTTCAGACACAATTTGCTCCATTTAATATTCTACTTGATTACCAACAATGAATCATCACAGGCATCAAGAAAAATATAATTATGCAATAGGCTCAAGATGGGCAACTAATGGATGAAAATGTGACAATTATTTCAGAGGGCTAGAAAAATACCTTAGATGCCTTTATCACATTCAAGCACGCAAACAAAAATTTCGCCTCAAAATGGTTTCAAATCAAGTTCTAGAGCACAAAATCAATGAGGAATTATCACTCAACACAAAGAATGGGGAAAAATAAATCATGTAGTGCATACATCCCATGAAGGCTCAAATATCACATTTAGTTGTTCAAAAATCAACGAAAAGCACAAATTCAGAGAACCACAAGCTAATTATCAACCATCAAAATATTACCTCAATTATCAATAAAAATCATGCTGGCTGCCTACCACAAGAATCAATCAAATGGGTTCCAAATCAATATCATAACAAAATCCTCAAGAGAGAGACGGCACAAAGTTCAACTAAAAATTAAAGAGAAATGATGGTGTGAAAATGCAAATGAAGATGCAATGCAATATGCAACATGGGAATGCATGAAACTGCCAAATATTTAGAAAAACAAAAACGAATATAAAAATACCCCCTCATGCTTAGAAATTTACGTTATCCCCAATGTAAAAATCTAAAACAAGAGAAGGAATAAAAGGAACGGACTCACTGCAAGGGTTGGAAGGGGTTCACACAAGAACCATGAGACAAAGATCAACATGCATGATGGTTTAAGTGGCATGACATTTTTCAAATAGGACTTAACACAATTAATCCACCAACATCAACATCAACTCAATGACACAAGAACAAAACATACAAAGACTCAATGCAACCCATTTAGTCAAAGCATATAAAACAAATAAAGAAAAGGGTTTAGAAAAACCCATGAAGACATTTCCACCTAGATCCCATTGGTTGTGGTACAACGGCCAAAAAATGCTCAAAATGTAAGATCTTCCTCCCATATCACATGGCTTGTGGAGTGGAGATGGAATAAGCATGTGGGAGGAGATTCCACTGACTTCTTGAAGTTCTATAATGAGCTCATATCCAGTTGGGTCAAATGGTACATCATCGACTCCAAGTAATGTCTTTTTATGCATAACTTCTCCATGAAACACGAGAAGCTTAACTTTTTGAGACAACTTCAAATCCCGCACCGCTATTGATGCAAACTCCAAATACTTAGGCAATAACTTGAACTCCAAAGTTGGTATTTTCACAAAGTAATGTGGTAGAAAAATGGATGGCACCAACTTTGTAGCATCCACACATGCATATAGACCAATATACTTATCCAACTCAGAATTTCCAGGTTCCTTGGCAAGCATGGTGAAGTAAGTGCTTTCCACATGAATCTTCTTTTCCACCACCACTTCATCTTCATATAGGTCCATCCTTGCAACCATGTTTTGCTCCGATTGTGCTTTATATGGTGCTTGTGCTAACTGTTTGCAAATTTCCCCTATTTGCTTTTTGAAATTATGTATCATAACTTGCAAACAATCATAGGTGGCTCCTGTTTTAGCAGCAGAGTTGGATAACTCTTGTGCATATTTCTCCAGAGCAACTTTCAAAGGATTTGGCTCATTCAATTCCCATTCCTCCTTATTCTTCATTATTATACTATAGGCTTGTGTATGAGGGCATTGGTTTCCCTAAAGCACGTAGTCTCCCAAGCACAAATTGGGCCCAAAATAATATCTTGTAACTCCTTCCAAGGTTGGATAATAATAGTTGTCCATGTGTTGCATCCACCTTGCACAAACAAAACTCAACAAAAATCAAATATATACAAAATAATAATAAAAATGTCCAGATTAACCAACATGCAAGTAAAACTGATATCAACAAATCACAGTCCCCGGCAACGGCGCCAAAAACTTGTTGTGTAAATCACAAGTGCACGATTTTGCCAAGTAGTAAAATATCGTTCCACTAGAACCGTGTTGTTGAGTACCAATTACGCACAATTATGATTATCTAGAAGAATCAATTTTTCAAGAGATTAAGGTAACCAAGAAAAGATAATTTCGAAAGAACAAAATGTATAAGGCAATTTAAGAGTTGAATAAGTAAAACAATTTATAAAAACTTTAGGAATCGGGATTCACTATTATAGTATTGAAAAGTCTATAACAAAATCTCCCCTTTAATCATCTAAATTATCTATGAAAGCGAATTATCCTAATTAATTACCGTTTCCTTTCAGAATACGATAACACGCCCAAAATAATCCAATACCTATTTTCATGGTATTCAAGTTAAGATGAACCATTTAAGAACAATGATAATCCAAGAATTGCTTCAAAGAAGGTTAAACTACTTTCGTGATTAACGTTTCAAGTTAATTTTTAGAGTTTTAAAATTAAGGTTCACCTTTCAGTTCATCCCTCAAGATCAATAATCATGCAAACATGTGGCCAAAATATTCACAAACAGTTTGTGCGTAAAAATTGAATCATAGACATAATTCATTGATTAAAGAGAGAAAATATCAAGACATTGTCAATAACAAATTAGGCTAATCCCTCATCCTAGAATAAAGACAGTACTCAAGCATATTCAAAGTAAAATCCATAAGAATCTAAAATAACATTAAGAATATGGAAGAAAATACAAAAGAAGGAGAAGAAAAACTCTTAGTGTTGTAGCAATAGAGAGTTCCTAGAGACCTCCTTTGTAAAATCCCTCTAATCCTTGATGTTCTTTGTGTTCTGTAGTGTCTTCTTGGTGATTTTCGAGCCCCATTCCACTCCTTTTAACATCTTACTTTGGTTTGTAACCACTCCTCCCTCAATAAAGGACAACAAGTTGGCAGTTATATTTCTGACGAACGCGATCCACGGCCATGGAATGTTCCACGGTCAGGCCGTGGATCTTTCAGCTGCTTGACTCTTAGTTTTCCCCTATGTTCCATGGCCGTGGCAGGTTCCATGGCCAGGCCGTGGAACTTGCAAACATAAACAGATGAAGTCTTGGGGGAAAAATCACAGTTTAGCTTAGAGGCAACTCTTTCATGTTGTGGAGAATATTGCTACACAAGTGAAACCAAGTATCACAAACCAAATATTGTTTCATAATTATAATTCTGGAATGCAATTGGGATGTTTAGCTTCTTTGTGAGCTTGCCTCATTAAATTGGTCTTTCCAACTTAACTCGAATTAGTCGTAATCTCAACAAAAAAAAAAGTAAAATCAACCACACTCTTAAAACTCTAATAGTTGCAACATAAAAGGAAAAGAAAAAAAAAAGGCTATTTATGCTTAGTCATCCAAAATTGCCCACTATCCTTGTCATGTGCTCAAGAGTTCATCATTCTAACTACTGAGGAAGCAAACCACGACAAATTTTATGGTGAGAGAACTCATAGGTCTCTCACAATGCAACACCATTGATTGCCCTTGGATTCATCTCTACCCTATATTCATATATATCATTGCATCCTCCATACTAGATAATCACTCTCCTCGACAACCTCCACAGCCCCTCCTCTAGTTCCTCTAGTTCACAACAGTGGTGTAACACCCTCTTCCCCGCATGTTAAGGAAAGAATTTAAATAAGATATATTAAAATTAAAACATGTAACATCCATGCATGCTCTATGGATTGACGACTGTCCCCCCAAACCAACGCAGATCTTTTCAGGAGGTCACCCATCCCATAATTGCTCCATGTCAAGCATCTTAACTGTGAAGTTCTTAAGTAACGGGCTACCGAAAGCAGATGCATCTTATTGGTATAGGTAGTACCAATCAATTCATATAAGTCATCCTTAACTGTATAGTCCCATACCTACACAGTATCAGGATCCCTCTTATTCTGGTGTGTAATCGGTTCATTCATGTGTCATTCCACCTAGAAGCTGGCTAGGAGCCACTCCTTGTCCGTGACTTCTTGCATTGGCGACCACTCCCCACCCTCGTCGGCCCCGGGTGTCACATACCCACCATCTTCCGCTTGGTTCGTCCCCGAACCACACCGTATTGGGAGAGGTGCACTCTGATACCATTTGTAACATCCCTGGCTGCTCTATGGATTGACGGCTGTCCCCATAAACCAACACAGGTATTTTTAGCGTGCTTTGTCCTCACCCACATGACTTCCCAGGAGGTCACCCATATCATAATTGCTCCAAGTCAAGCACGCTTAACTGTGGAGTTCTTAAGTGATGGGCTACCAAAAAGAAGATGCATCTTATTGGTATAGGTAGTACAATCAATTCATATAAGTCATCATTATCTGTATAGTCCCATGCCTACAAAGTCTCAAGATCCCTCTCATTCTGGTGTGTAATCGGTTCATTCATGTGTCCCTCCACCTAAAAGTCTGTCAGGAGCCGCTCCTTGTCTGTGCCTTCTTGTACCGATGACTACTCCCCGCCTTCGTCTGTCCCGGGTGTCACAAAACACATGCATATTAATTTAATTGAAATGAAAAGGTCCATGGGTAGAAAGGTGCCACATGAACTTGTTCACAAATGCGGAAAAAGAAACATAGTTTTAAAAGAAATAAAATGTAAAACGTAAAAATAAACATAATCCAACCTCAATGTCACATACAGAGCTGGTATACCAAATCCGGATACAATCACGGAATACAACTGAAACAAAATAAACAACTAAACAACTGGGAAAATCTAACTAAAGAGTCGCGGCTCCTCAGAGTCATCCATCTCCTGGCTGTGCGCCGTCCTCTGCATAAAAGATACATGCCAACAACAGAAACATAGAAAACGGGAAGTAAGAAAACATATAAACACATCGGCATGGAGATAGGAATCAAGATTAACATACATCATAGCATGACATAACAATATAAACCTAAATATAGTTAACAACATATACATCCATATCATCATGTCAATTCAACCAGCATATGCTATGCGGTGCAACACTACTCCGCTACTCCATTATGCATGTGGATCCAAACTATCTCAGGAAGGCAACTTCGGAGTTACATATCCACATTGGCCAAAAAGCACCAACACCGACAGTTCACCAAACCATGGGTGAACCACTTGGATAGCTGATGCATCGTACTCTAGGATGCGCCGCCACGGGGGCGCACGGTTCACCAAACCTTGGGTAAACCACCCGCGGACGTTCATATCGCCGTACTCTAGGATGACCTCCCCTATGTTGATCTTCCCCCACTGACAACTCCGATGCGTGAATGCATGGGCACAACAACAAACAAACAGGGCAACCACCTCATTCGCTTGGGCCAATGAGCACCCAAGTCTCATCATCAACATCAACACCTTAACTCTTATGAGTCAAGGGGCCCTTGGCCAAAAAGCACCAAGGTTCAGCTTATCAACACATCGACCAAAAAGCATTGAGGCCACTTTGGCCAAAAAGCACCAAAGTTCATCAACGTATAGTAACCCATTAGGCACCGACTTAACCAACTTATTATTCTTGTTTATCTTAATTAGTCTTTAATTAAGTTATTTATCTCTTCTTCATTCGATTGGTGTTTTATCACATTATTGGAGACATTTGGGGTGAAACACCCCTTTAATTCCAATTAATTAACGTTCTGTTATGTAGGGGGAGCACGGGCGTGCTCACCCCATCATGGTCGTGCTTCCACTTAAGTGGAGCACGGTCGTGCTTTCTAACCTGCACGGTCGTGCTCAAAGCGTGACCATCTTCCAGATTCAAACTGGGAGCACGGGCGTGCTCCCTGTTAAGCATGGCCATGCTCCTGGGCGTGGTCGTACTGTCTGGGCAGATTCAACATGTTATTTTTAGCCAAAACTCCCTAAAACACTCTTTGATCATTCCTCAAGTCTTTAACTAAACCAGTTGGCATAAACCTCACCTCTCACCACTGATCCATATTTTATGAACACTTAGGGAAATTATTCCCTTAATCGTTATATTAATTAAGAGTCATATTTTATCCAATTAGTGTCTTATTAATATTCCAACTTCATCAACTAACAGTCATTCAGTCAATCAATGCATAATCAACATCATAAACAGCAATATTCATGTCATTCATAATATAAACATTCATACCAACTTAAACGAATACTCATGGCATAAAATAGGTCACTAATGCATACATCATCAGGAACATTAAAACAGATACATCAACTAGGCATCATAACAGGCATACCATTAACCAAATAACAATAATATCAATATAACAGTTAACAACACTGGGGGTTATAAGAACCCCTCATCTTATGCTACCCCCTTTCCTAATGTTTACCTTATCCTTCTCTCCATACCAGGTATGAAGAATTCCAACAGCGATAGCTAAACGCGACAACCCAACGTTTTCCCTCAAGCGGCTCAGCCAACTTTTCAAGCCTTGGTCAAACAAACGAATTAACCAATTAGTTCACAATTCAAGAATAAGAAAAGGAAACCAAAAAGGGAAGAACCATTACCTTTCTAGTATTGGCACAGACTAACTAGACGTTCATAAGAGTTTCCAAAATTCCAACAATACAATGAGTTTAGAGAAAAATAGGGAAAAGAGCAGTTATAACCGTAATAGGGTTTCCGTTTGTGCTAAAATAGGGTTTAAGACAAAACCCTTAATTATTGCGCATATATAAAGACTCCAGACTCGAGCATGGTCGTGCTCCTCCTTGAGCACGGGTATACTCACATCAGCGCCCCCGAGGCGGGGTTTTCCCTGTTGAGCACGGTCGTGCTCCCTATTGAGCACGGGCATGCTCAACTTAGCGTTAGTGAGACGCGGTCATCCATTGAGCACGGTCATGCTCCCTATTGAGCACGGTTATGCTTGTGACTCAGACAGTCACATGATGCGTGCTTCAAGCACGGGCGTGCTGGACATGAGCAAGGTCGTGCTCATGTACCAGAAAGGGATTTTAAGCCTAGAAATCCCACTTATCCCCTCAACACAACTCTAAGCTAAGTCCTAAGGTTTAAACAATCAAACAATCATACATAAAAGTACTTAAAGAAAAACAGGGTATTACAACTCTACCCCCCTTATAAAATTTTCGACCTCGAAATTTCTACTCACCTCGATTGAAAAGGTGCCGATATGCTTCCACCATCTTGCTTTCCCGCTCCCATGTAGCATTTTCCTCAGTAGTCCCACTCCAAACAACTTTGACCAAAGGAATCTCCTTGCCTCTTAGCTGCTTCACCTTCATATCCTCGACTCGAAGGGGTAATACCTCAAAAGTTAAGTTCTCTTTTAACTGTATGACGTCGGGTAATATCACGTGGCTAGGGTCATGAATATACTTTGAGTTGAAACACATGAAAAACATTATGAAGGTTGGACAAGAACGATGGTAAGGCTATTTGGTAAGCGACTTCGTCGACTCTTTTCATAATTAGGTAAGGACCAATTAATCTAGGAGTAAGTTTCCTCGCTTTCATCACTCTACCAACCCCAGTTGTCAGGGTCACTCTCAAGAACACATGGTCACATTCCTGGAATTCGAGCGCCTTCCTCCTTTTGTCATGGTAGCTCTTTTGCCTACTCTGTGCCACTTTCATCTTTTCCTGAATCATCCTCACTTTTTATGTGGTTTCTTGCACTACCTCAGGTCTTAGCACTACATTGTCACCAGGTTCATTCCAACACAAGGGTGTCTTACATCTCCTCCCATAAAGAGCTTCATAAGGTGTCATCCCAATACTGGAATGGAAACTATTATTGAAGCTGAACTCTATTAGGGGCAAAAACTTGTCCCAACTACCAGACTGTTCTAGCATACAAGCTCTAAGCAAGTCCTCTAAGGACTGGATTGTTCTCTCAGACTGAGCATGTAACACCTCAAGATTCATCCTTATGTTTATATGTGTTAGTTTTGGTATATATATGTTTGATATTTATATATATGTATATATATTATTGCATATGATAATATGTATATTAATATATGATTATTTGCATTAATATGAGATTGAGTCTCTTAATGTTTGATTTTATATGTTAATATATGATATGTGATTTTATTAATAATAAGCGATTAAGAATGATATGATAAGATATCGTGTGATTTAGTATTTAAATAGAGATAGTGTTATTCTTAGATTTTAGCCCCTCAACCAATCATATTTGAGTCCTTATCAATATAGGATCATCCTCTTTTTGTTTATATCTGAAGACCTTATCATAATCTCCTAAGGATCCTATCTAGCAATAACTACAAAATCTGTCGCTAAACTTCCATCAAAATTTATATCATCTTAGATTCCGATTTAGGATTCGATCATTAAACATTAATTTGTAGATATTTATCTGAGCTTTATAATGACACCAAGAACGCCTCAATCGGAAACTTATAGCTCAAGTTATGGTCAACATACCGAACAGTATACAATTTGGGCTGAAATAGGAACCCGTTATGACCCAAACTCATATATATACCATTAGACTCGACCTAAACCTAGTTTACACGACCCCAACACTCAGAAAACTGCCTCCATCCTTCCTCTTTGAATCCTTATGGTTTTTCTCCCTAAAAATCTCTCTAGGGAACCCGTTCTTGCATCGTTCTTCATTGCTTCTTGATAGGAGAACATCGCTACGAATAGGGGTTCGTTGTGCTTGCTGTTTGGGACTTTAGGAAAGGTAAAATTCGTGCACCTTGTCCCTTGTGTTCTTTCTTTCAAGTTCTTGATCTCTTCCTTTTGATTTCTTGATCTTAGAGTTGAACCAAAATGTCTCATTGGCGTCCTTGAGGTCGTAGACAAGCGCTAGTGAGACCGGACCCTAGTGGATCTTCTTTCTTCTTTTGAAATACGAACCTCATACCAGGTATGGGAGAAGAATAGTGTATACACTAGGCTAGGTAATAGCGTAAGATGAGGGGTTCTCATAGCCCCGTTTATTGTCGTTATAATGTATTGATGCCATGATCTGCCTGGTTGTATGACTGAATTGTTTATATGTTTAATTGGATTAATTGGTATGCCTATTTGTTATAATTGTTGAGTTGTTCATGATGTGGTATGCCTATTGAATTGTCTTATGCCATGAGTTTTGGTTGAATTGGTATGAATACCCATGATTATGAATGTTGTTGTTATGACATGGATTATGTTGATCACATTGACTGGATATGTTGTTGATGATGATGTTACCGTTATGTTGAATATGTTAATAAGACTCTAATTGATTTAATTAGGACTCTTAGTTAACATAGGAATTAAGGGATTTATTCCCAAATGCTTCATAAGACATGAACCGCGTTAGTGAGGGGTGAGGTTTCATGCCGAATGTTTTAGTTAAGACCCTAGGATCTTATTTGAGAGAATTAGGGAGCCTAAACTCCAAGAACACGTTAAATTCTGTCCAGAATAGTATGGCCTTGCCCAAGAGCATGGCCGTACTGAGCAGGGAGCACGACCGTGCTCCCGGTTAAATTCTGGAAAATAGACCGCGCATTGAGCAGGACCGTGCAGGACAGTGAGCACGACCGTGCTCCACTTAAGTGGCAGCACGACCGTGCTGGGGCTTTAGTACGCCCGTGCTTCCCCCTACTGGTCAGAACTTAAGATTAATGAATTAAAGGGGTGTTTACCCCAATTATCCCCAGATGATGTAATAATACACCAATCAAATCATAACAAGTTAGATAACTTAATTAAAGATTAATTAAGCTAACAAAGACTGATAAGCTGGTTAAGCCCGTACCCGATGGGTTACCGCACGTTGTCACGCTTTGGTGCTTTTTGGCCAAAGTTCTCTTGATGGTTTTTGGTCGAGATGTTGTTATGTTGGACCTTGGTGCATTTTGGCCAAGGGGGCCTTGACCTCATGGTTTGGGTCTAAGGTGTTAATGTTGATGTTTGTAATAAGTCTTGGGGTGCTTTTAAGCCCAAGCAAAGGAGGTGGTTGCCTTGTGTGTTGTTGTGCCATTTGCATAGAGCATTGGATTTGATGTTGAGGGGGATGTTCAACATAGGGGAGGTCGTCCTAGTTATGATGAGCTGGCCCAAGTCTCGGGTGGTTCATCCATGGTTTGGTGAACAGTGCACCCCCAAGGTGGCGTATCCAGTTATGATATGTCGGTTATCCAAGGGGTTCCTCCATGGTTTGGGGAACTACCGATGTTGGTGCTTTTTGGCCAATACGGATATGTAACTTCGAAGTTGACTTCCTGAGTTAATAGGATCCACATGCATTGATGGAGTAGTGGAGTAGGATTGCATTGTACCGCATAGCATATGTTGGATGATTAACATGTTGTTATGGTATTATATGATGATGTATAAATATTGTATGTTGTTATATTTCTATGCCATGCTATGATGTATGTTCATCTTATTCCCTATTCCCATGCCGTTGTGTTTACATGATTTCTTACTCCCTGTTTTCCTGTTTCTGCTGTTGCATGTATTTCCTTATGTAGAGGACTGTGAGCAGCCAGCGGAGGAGCGCCTCTGAGGAGCCGCGACTCTAGTTAGAATACTGAGTTATAGTTGTTAGTTTTGTTAGTTGTTTAGTTTGTTTCCGTGATGTATCCGGATTTTGGTTATACCAGCTCTGTATGTGACATCGGGGTTGGGTTTTTCTTTATCTGTCTTGTTTATGTTTTACTGTTTTAAAATTATGTTATTTCCGCGTTGTTTTTGTTGAGATGTGAAACCTTTTTATCCAAGTTTTTATTTTTTTTCCAATAAATGCATGTTTTATAATTACCTCTTTTAAGTAAATGTTTTATATTAACATGAGGGGTAGAATGGTGTCACAGACCATCAGTCTGTGGGTGATAAGCTGAACTAAGTCTAAGCTTGGTACCTAAAGCCTCATGCAAACTATTCCAGAACCTAGAGGTAAACCTCGGGTCTCTATCTGACACTATGCTAGAGGGTACACCATGTAGCCTAACTATATCTTTGATGTACAACCTGGTCAACTTTTCTAAGGGGTATTCCATATTCATAGGGATGAAATGGACAGACTTAGTCAATCTAACCACAACAACCCATATCACCTCAAAACTAGTTGGAGTCCTAAGGAGTCCAGACACAATCGATAGAGATGCTATCCGATTTCCATTCTGAGATACTTAACGGTTGCAACTTACCTGAAGGCTTTTGGTGTTCTATCTTGGCCTTCTGGGATGCTAAGCACGCATAGATAAACTCAGCTTAAGGTTCTGATACATCTTGGTGGCACCTGGGTGCACACTCAATCCACTCCTATGTCCTTCTTCAAGGATCAACTTCTTAAGCTCAGTAACATTCGGTATGCAAACTCTATCGTTGAACCTCAAAACTCCATCATTTCCTTCCTTAATGTCGCGACCGTCCGGTCCAGGAGCCGCGAAAAGAAGGTAAAAACAGAGGAGTCGCCATCAATATTTTATTTGGGAAAAAAACATTGGAAAACCCATTTATTTTAAGGAAACTTGTCTTAAAAAAAAGATAGAGAGACTTGAGTTCGGGAGTCGGTTACGAGTAGGGAAGGTGTTAGCACCCTACATCGCCCATTTAAAAATAACACCTCAAGTTAATTGTGTAAAATATTTTAATAACTTTTTAAATATTTATTTTACCCCAAAAATTATTTACAAGAATGAATTATTTTTATTTTTGAAACTAAAAAGAAAATGAACACAACAAAATAGAAAATAAAATTTTGGCTTGACAGAATGATTGATTCTGCTCCTACTTATTGCCGGGTGCAATGAGAAACTCAAAACCACGTAGTTTTTATAGAAAAGATTTTATTGGTTGGTTGATTTTAATTTCTGAAAAGAGGGTCGAGGGTTAACAAGATGTTGCATCTCAGTTTACCCTTTTAAAAGAAGTTAATTTAGTTTTTATTTTTTATTTTTAGAGGCTTAGGATCATCAAGTCGTCATAACTCAGATGTCCTAAAAAAATAAGGATTAACAAGATTTCACATCTCAGATAACCCTTTTATTTCAGAAGAAATTAATTTATTATTTTATATTTTCAAAAGGATAGGATCACCAAATTATCACAACATAGGTGCCTAAAAAATAAGGATTAGCAAGATGTCATATCTCAGTTAACCCTTTTATTTTAAAAAAAATTAATTTTGTTATTATTTTTAAAAGGCTTAGGATCATCAAGTTGTCATAACTCAGGTGTCCTAGAAAAATAAGGATTAACAAGACATCATATCTCAGATAACCCTTTTATCCTTAAAGAAAATAATTTTGTTTTTATTTTTTTTTTAAAAAAGGAGTCGAATCACCAAGTTGTCTTAGCTCAGGTGTTCTAAAAATAAGGATTAGCAAAATGCCATATCTCAGCTCAGCATTTTATTTTAAGTATGCTTAAATTAATTTGATATGCTATTGTTAATAAATATTTGCATTCTAGAAAGTAATATATGTGTTCAAGCACTTTAAACAGCCAAAATAAAACATATCAGCAACTAAAAAAAAAAAGAAGCCAAGCACACCCATCAGGCCATCATAAACCCAAATACCCCATAAGCCCAAATCCAACAAATAATTAAAAGGCTAAAAGCAAATAAAGAAAAGAATAAAATAAACAGTACATAGTAAAATAAAACAAAGTAGCAGAGAAGCTTCTGCTTCTCTTTGTTACCAACCAAACATCACAGGGGAGGTAGAAAGCAAGGACATGGTGGGGACTTCGATGGACGGCGGTTCGTATAGCGGTTGCTAGGGGCAAGGCGCAGGGGTGGGGACTCGAGTCTGGACTGGCGTGACGGAGTGGTGGAGCGTTTGGCTACATGGCAGTGGAACTCGTTGATGGGGACAGGTTCGTACGTAGCGGTTCCCGACAGAGACACGATGGTTGATGATGGAACGAGATGGATATGTACCTGCGACGAGTTGAGAACGACAACGGTTCTGTACAGATCTGGTTTGGACTGAGCTACTGGATGGACATTGGCGGTTCGGAGCAACAACGACGGCGGTGGCTTTATGACGAGGGGATAGATCGAGAAATGATGGCGGAGAAGCAACCGCCTTGGTGGAGGTGGCAGAGAAGCAACAAAGATGGCGGAGAAGGAAGCAGCGACAGAGCTTAGCAGAGGAGATGGGGCGGCGTGACGTGTTGTGGGTTTGTGGTGGAGCTTGACGACACGATTGTATGGAGAAGAAGCTACGGGGCTTGGCGGAGATGGCGGATCTGGTGTTGTTCGTGCAATGTTTTAAAAATCGAATCGGAGATCGAACCGGCAAGAGCTTCGGGTCATGGTTCAATTGGTTCAACCGGTCCAACCAATGGTTGAACCGGATGAATAATAAATAATAAATAAATAAATTATGCAATATATATATATATATATATATATATATATATATATATATATATATATATATATATAATAAAGAAATTATTTTAACATAATTTTGTTAAGATAAAAAACATGTAATTAATATATAAATATATCATAAACAAAATTAGCCAATGAAGGTTAGTCCAGTTGGTAAGGATACGGCCCATAACCCACAAGGTTGTGAGTTCGAATCCCACTGCTGATGTGAGGACGTTTTTGGTGGGTAACTTGTAAGTACCTCTATATGCGCTCTTTGAGCCGTAAGGCCTGTCCTGACCCTGGTGAGCCCCCGAAACCCAATTATTATTGGGCTTATAAAGTAAATGAGTATTTACAAAAACATAGGCAGAAACTAACACCCAAACTTAAACCCTCAATAGTCAATAGTAAGTAACCTTTGACCACATTATTTGTTGAAAGTTGAAACTAGACAATATTCCTACCGAGGCAACTAAAACCGGGTGTGTTTCTCATAAGCAAGCCCAAGCCCAAATGCTAATAGTAAATGAGCATTAGACCATAAACCCTTAACCCTATTTGCATATTTCAATCTGCCGCACTAGAATCAGTGGAATGGTAGAACGTCTAACCAGCACGAGAATGGTGGAAATATAGGAAGGAGGTGACGACTGCGACGAAGCGGGACGGCGGTGGTTCGTACGGCAGAGGAGGCGAGGGCCATTTCTTTTCTTCGCTTTACAGTAACCGACCGATTTTCCATAACCGGATCCGGTTCACGGGTTCGTCCGGTTCTAATCCAGTTCAAGCGTTTTTTCCTGTTTTTCCCCGGTTCTTTAAGACCACCGGTTTTTCTAGCTGATCCGAACCGTAGCCACAGTCGGTTCCCAGTTGGACCGGTCGAACCGGTCGGTCCGGTTCAGTTTTTAAAACACTGGGTTCGTGACGTCTGTGTGGTTCAATTTGTTCTTTTGTGGTTTTATTATTTTTATTATTTTGTTTTGATTTTGTTGGAGAAGAAGGACTGGTTGTTACATAGTGTAGAAGGAATAAGGGGAGATGGAGGTTTGAAGAATGGAGTTTGTGGGTTGAAGGTGGAAAGGCTTAAGATTGAGGTTGAGGATGAAAGCTGGTCATGGGTTGATGAAGGCTAGGAGGGAGGTTTTTCCTTAAAACTCAGAATCATTTCTTATGTTACGCCCCCTCCTTTTGTAAAATGTAACATGTATATATATAGGATGAGGAAAAAACAAAATTTGTTATTTGTTGTCAAGGGGAGGGCGTAAACTACAGAGGGTGGTGCAAAGGTGTGGTGCTCCCACTACTCTGCTTGGCTGCTGTAGGTGCAGGATTTGTTACCCTTTATTTTGAAGAAAAGCACAAGAAAACAAAAGAAAAAATAAAGTTGGTTCATACCTGAAGTGGAAGAGGGGACATATAGCAACGTTGGAGAGGGGAGAAAAGGACAAAGAATTAAAATTTATTTTTATACTTTTCAAATAAAAATCAGAAATCCCTTTTTTAATTAAATTTTTTTGCATTTGGGTTTAGATTATGGGCCCAAAAGATAACTTGCATCAAAAACGAAAATGGGCTACGCTTGATCATGTAATAGGCTAAGAATAAAAAAAATTTTATTTTTTTATTTTTATTTTTTCTTGTTATCAAAACATTAATTAATTTAAAAAGAAACTCGGACAAAATTAGGTGTTCACACTTAAAATTAAGGTTTCTACCCTGAGCAACCAACTCTCTCCGTTCTAAGAGAAACCGGTCTATCTTCTGGCCCTCTCTAATTTGATTCATAAACTGTTGGTAACCTTCGAGGTTTAAGCCTAATGCTCTTGGGGGTAACTTCCCAAGCTAAACTTTGGTTTCTAAATTCTTCAATCAGATCCATCTCCCTAACCATCAGAGCAGAGATGTGCAAGGTTTTCCTACTTAAGGCATCTGCCACTACATTGGCTTTTCCTGGGTGGTAGGTTAGATCAAACACATAATCCTTTAAAAACTTCATCCACCCACACTGCCTCATATTCAACTCATTCTGATCAAAAAGGTACTTCAAACTCTTATGATCATTAAAGACCTCAAACCTCGCTCCATAAAGGTAATGCCTCCAAATGTTTAAGGCAAACACCACAACTCCTAATTCTAGTTCATGGGTAGGGTAGTTCTTCTCATGAGTTTTCAACTATCTAGAAGCATAAGCCATTACGTTACCATTCTGCATCAACACACCACATAAACCTTGCTTAGAAGCATCGCAGTAAACTATGAAAGGTTCACTAGGGACTGGAAAAACTAACACCTATGCTGATGTCAACCTATCCTTTAGGGTTTGGAAACTCTGTTCACACTTAGAGTCCCACACAAAGAGTTGTCCCTTCTTGGTGGGACGGGTTAGTAAAGCTATCTTAGAAAAACCTTCTATGAACCTCCTATAGTGCCCTGCTAAACCCAACAAACTCCTAATCTCGGTTACTGACTTCGGCGCTTCCCACTGGAGCACCGTCTCAACCTTAGCCGGATCCACGGCTATGCCACCTTTAGAGATGACATGACCTAAGAAACTTACCTCCTCTAAACAAAACTCGCACTTAGACAACTTAGCATACAACTTCTTCTCCTTAAGGGTCTGCAAGACAACCCTCAAGTGTTCCTCATGTTCCTCCTTGGCCTTGGAGTACACTAAGATGTCATCTATTAAAACCTCCACAAACTTATCCAAGTAAGGGTGAAAGGTCTTGTTCATGTAGTCCATGAACACAGCAGGAGCATTGGTTACACCAAAGGGCATAACCAAGTACTTGTAGTGACCATAACGCGTCCTAAATGCTGTTTTCGGGATGTCCTCAGACTTAACCCGAATCTGATGGTACCCTGACCTCAAATCTATCTTAGAGAAGACACATGCTCCTCTCAACTGGTCCATAAGGTCATCAATCCTAGGGAGGGGATACCAATTCTTAATGGTCACTTTGTTGAGTTGTCAATAGTCGACACACAACAAACTGTTTCTGCATTAGGTCCTCTATCTGTTTCTTCAACTTAGCTAGCTCTAGAGGAGACTTTCTATAGGGTGTTATGGATATAGGCCCGGTTCCAGGAACTAGGTCTATGGTGAACTCGACATCTCTCTCAGGGGGCAAGTTATAAACATCCCTCGGGAACACTTCAGGAAATTCCTGTACAACAGACACACTTCCGACATCAGGAGGGCTCTCTACTTCCAGGGAAGACAGCATCATGTACACTTGGGCCTCGTCTTTCATCGAAGCCTTAACTTGGTTGGCGGAGAGAAATATAGGATCCTTATACAAGATTCACAGTAAAAGTTCTACCATTAATGGTAATATGACAGTTCTTGCATGCATGAGAAGTAAGAACATGCTTGTTTGTAGGCGTGGAAACAATCAAATCATACCCAAGAAAGGTAACATGCAAATTTAAATTCTTGACCCTATCATGTGATATAAACGAGCGCGTAGCACCCAAATCATACAATACAGTTAAAGGAGTTCCATCAATTAAGCACATACCTTGAATCAAGTCCTCGGACTCGGAGGCCTCAGCTCCAGTAAGAGTAAAGACTCTCCCAGTTGTCTTCAGTCGATTAGCCTGAGACTGCTGGATGTTGCTAGCACTTGGAGGCTCTGACTTAGCTCCTCCACACTCCAGGCTAATATGGCCAGGCTTGCCACACCTAAAGTAGATGAATTCTGATTCCTTGCACTGGGTAGTGAAGTGATCTGGTGCACCGCACTTGCTGCACTTCATGGGCCTAGGGGCATTAAAGCTCCCACCCCTAGACCTGTCTGAAGAAAACTGTGGCTTCCTGCCACTCTGTTTGAAATCCCGGTCGGCTGGAGCGTTACGCTGCTTACCCTAATCCTTTTGTTCGGTCTTGGGATGCCCTGGCTATCTGAACTCCTGAAAGTGGTCACTCTAGACTTGTAGGTATCCTCAAAGATCCTACACTTGTTCACCAAGGTTGAGAAGACTCGAATCTCCCGGTACCTGATCGCCTGCTTGATTTATGGACGAAGGCCATCCTCAAACTTAACACACTTGGAACGATCATCGACCAAAGCCTGATACGGTGTGTAATACCTAGCCAGCTCCTCGAACTTTCTACATACTCTCCCACTGACATATTTCCCTGCTTCAATGCCAAGAATTCCATCTCTTTCTTGTCACGGACATCCGCAGGAAAATACTTCTCTAAGAACCTATCTCTGAAAACAGCCTCCGTGATCACCGTACCCTCAGCCACCATCCTCTGACGACAGTTCTCCCACCAGTGCTCAGCCTCCTCAGTGAGCATAAAAGTGATGAAGATGACCCACTGCTGATCATTGCAATCCATGGCTTGGAAGATCTTCTCTATCTCCCTCATCCACAACAGAGCACCCTCGGGGTCATAAGCTCATCTGAAAGATGGCGGATTATTCCGCTGGAACTTGTCGAGAACCTAAAACTCAGCCGTTCCTCCGTTGTTGTTGTTCTGAACTTGCCCTATCTCATTGGCAAGGAGTGCCAACATGTCAGCGATTGCCTGATCATTTCTGCCCCTTCCTTCCATGAGTTCCTGTACATGTCCAAAACAACCATTAAATACAGAGAACTTAAGCAGGAAAAAGCTATAGGCTCCTAACTTTAAGCATCATTGCCTATAACAAGTATAGGCAATTCAAACAAGATCACACAATAGACTCACAACATACTCATACCAGACTCATACCACGGCTTGATAGGACAGACTTGCTCCGATACCACAAAATGTGACACCCTCTACCCTGCATGTTAAGGAAAGCATTTAAGTAAGAGATATTAAAATTAAAACACATGCATATTCATTTAATTGAAATGAAAAGGTCCATGGGTAGAAAGGTCCCATATGAACTAGTTCACAAACGCGGAAAAAGAAACATAGTTTTAAAAGAAATAAAATATAAAATGTAAACATAAACATAACCCAACCCCGATGTCACATACAGAGCTGGTATACCAAATCTGGATACAATCATGGAATACAACTGAAACAAACTAAACAGCTAAACAACTGGTAAAATCTAACTAAAGAGTCGCGACTCCTCAGAGTCACTCATCTCCTGGCTGCTCACCGTCCTTTGCATAAAAGATACATGCCAACAACAGAAACAGAGAAAACGGGGAGTAAGAAAACATATAAACACATCGGCATGGAGATAGGAAGCAATATGAACATACATCATAGCATGACATAGCAATATACAACATAAATATAGTCAACAACATATACATCCATATCATCATGTCAATTCAACCAACATATGCTATGCCGTGCAACACTACTCCGCTACTCCATTATGCATGTGGATCTAAACTATCTTAGGAAGGCAACTTCGGAGTTACATATCCACATTGGCCAAAAAGCACCAACGCCGACAATTCACCAAACCATGGGTGAACCCCTTGGATAGCCGACGCACTGTACTTTAGGATGAGCCACCACGGGGGCGCACGGTTCACCAAACCTTGGGTAAACCACTCGTGGACGACCAGATTGTCGTACTCTAGGACGACCTCCCCTATGTTGATCTTCCCCCACTAACAACTCTGATGCGTGAATGCATGGGCTCAACAACAAACAAACAGGGCAACCACCTCCTTCACTCGGGCCAATAAGCACCCAAGTCTCATCATCAATATCAACACCTTAAACCTTATGAGTGAAGGCCCCATTGGCCAAAAAGCACCAAGGTTCCAACACCTCGACCAAAAAGCATCGAGGCCACTTTGACCAAAAAGCACCAAAGTTCATCAACGTGCGGTAACCCACTGGGCACCGGCTTAACCAACTTATTATTATTATTTATCGTAATTAGTATTTAATTAGATTATCTATATCTTCTTCATTCTATTGGTGTTTTATCACATTATTGGGGACATTTGGGGTTTTAATTGCCATTAATTCATGTTATGTTCTATAGGGGGAGCACGGGCGTGCTCACCCCAACACGGTCATGCTTCCACTTAAGTTAACAACACTGGGGTTATGGGAACCCCTCATCTTACACTACCCCCTTACCTAATGTTTACACTATCCTTCTTCCTATACCTGGATTGAAGAATTCCAACAGCGATAGCTAAACGCGACAACGCAACGTGTTCCCTCAAGCGGCTCAGTCAGCTTTTCAAGCCTTGGTCAAACAAACGAGCTAACCAATTAGTTCCTAATTTCAGAACAAGAAAAGGAAACCAAAAAGGGAAGAACCATTACTTTTCTAGGATTGGCACAAACTAACTAGACCTTCACAAGAGTCTCCAAAATTCCAACAATGCAATGGGTTTAGAGAAAATAGGGAAAAGAACAGTTGTAGCCGCAATAGGGTTTCTGTTTGTGCCAAAATAGGGTTTAAGACGAAACCCTCGGTTACTGTGCATATATAAAGGTTTCATACTCGAGCACAGTCGTGCTCCTCCTTGAGCACGGGTTTGCTGTGTAACACCATGCTTTTTCGTTTAAGTGCTTTTTGTAAAGTTGTTTGGTTGGTTAAGGGCTTAGTGGGATTTTGGCTCAAAAGTCCCTTTCTGGTGGTTGAGCATGCCCGTGCTCAATAGCCAGCACGCCCGTGCTTAAATGCTGAAGTGTGTTTCAGTTTTTAAGTTGAGCACGACCGTGCTCAATAGTGAGCACGCCCGTGCTCAATCTGCGGACCGCGTCTCGCTGAGGCTAAGTCAAGCATGCCCATGCTCAAGGAGGAGGACGACCGTGCTCGGGTCTGTGCCTTTATAAACAGAACAGTGATCGAGGGTTTACGTCATAAACCTTATTTTGACGACAGCGGCCACCCTAGTACGGCAGCAACCCCATCCTTCCCTATTTTCTCTAAACCCATTGCCTTGTTGTAGTTTTGGAGATTTGTGGGAACGTCTAGTTCGTCAGTGTTGATCGCTATAGGTAACGGTTCCTTCCCTTTGAGTTTCCCTTTCTATCATTTGAAATTGGGAACTAATTGGTTGATGTTCTTGTTTGACCAAGGCTTGGAGGGTTAACTGAGCTGCTTAAGGGAACGTGACCGATTCGTCATTTAGCGTCTTGTTGTGGAATCTTCAATCCATGTATGGGAGAGGAATAGTGTATACACTAGGCTAGGGGGTAGCATAAGATGAGGGGTTCCCATAGCCCCGTTTATTATTGTTAATGTTACTGATGCCATGATCTGCCTGGTTGTATGATTAAATTGTTTATATGTTTAATTGGATTAATTGGTATGCCTATTTTCTATAATCGTTAAGTGGTCCATGATGTGGTATGCCTATTAATTGTCTTGTGCCATGAGTTTTGGTTGAATTGGTATGAATACCTATGTTATGAATGTTGTCATTATGATATGGATTATGATAACCATGTTGACTGAATATGATGTTGATTGATGATGATGTTGTTAAGTTGATTATGTGAATAAGACCCTAAACAATTTTAATTAGGACTCTTAGTTAACATAGGAATTAAGGGAATTATTCCCAAATGCTTCATAAGACACGAACTGCGTTAGCGAGGGGTAAGATTTCATGACGGATGTTTTAGTTAAGACCCTAGGATCTGGTTTGAGAGAATTAGGGAGCCTAAACTCCAAGAACACGTTGAATTCTGCCTAGAACAGTATGGCCCTGCCCAGGAGCACGGTCGTGCTGAACAGGGAGCACGACCGTGCTCCTAGTTAAATTCTGGAAGGCGGGTCGTGCATTGAGCATGGTCGTGTAGGATAGTGAGCACGACCGTGCTCCACTTAAGTGGCAGCACGACCGTGCTAGGGTGAGCACACTCGTGCTCCCCTTACTGGTCAGAAACTGAAACTAATGAATTAAAGGGGTGTTTCACTCCGATTATCCCCAAACAAAGTAATAACGCACTAATCGAATGATAACAAGTCAGATAACCTAATTAAAGACTAATTAAGATGACCAAGAATAATAAGCTGGTTAAGCCGGTACCCGATGGGTTACCGCACGTTGTTACACTTTGGTGCTTTTTGGCCAAAGTGGCCTCGATGCTTTATGGTCGAGCTGTTGTTATGTTGGACCTTGGTGCTTTTTGGTCAAGGGCACCTTGACCCCACGGTTTGGGTCTAAGGTGTTGATGTTGATGATGGTGGTAAGTCTTAGGTGCTTATTGGCCCAAGCAAAGGAGGTGGTTGCCTTGTATGCCGTTTGCCCATGCATTCATAAGTTGAAGTTGATTAGTGGGGGATGTTCAACATAGGGGAGGTCGTCCAAGTTATGATGATCTGGCCCAAGTCTCGGGTGGTTCGTCCAGGGTTTGGTGAACCGTACACCCCCGAGGTGCCGTATCCAGTTATGATACGTCGTCTATCCAAGGGGTTCACCCATGTTTTGGTGGACTACCGGCGTTGGTGTTTTTTGGCCAATGTGGATATGTAACTCCGAAGTTGACTTCCTGAGATAGTTGGATCCACATGCATAACGGAGTAGTGGAGTAGTGTTGCACCCCATAGCATCTTTTGACTGTTGAATTGTAATACGTAAATGATGACGTATGATGATTGTTGCTATGCCTGATATGATGTATGTTCATCTTATTCCCTATTCCCATGCCGTTGTGTTTACATGATTTCTTACTCCCTGTTTTCCTGTTTCTATTGTTGCATGTGTCTCTTTGTGCATAGGATGGTGAACAGTCGGTGGAGGAGTGACTCTGAGGAGCCGCGACTCTAGTTAGGACGCTTAGTTATAGTTGTTGGTTTTGTTTAGTTGTTTCATTTTGTTTCTGTGATGTATCCGGATTTTGGTTATACCAGCTCTGTATGTGACATCGGGGTTGGGTTTTCTTTATCTGTCTTGTTTATGTTCTATTGTTTAAAAACTATGTTATTTCCGTGTTGCTTGTATTGATATATGAACCTTTTTATCAATGTTTTTATTTTATTCAAATAAATGCATGTTTTTATATTACCTCATTTATGTAAATGTTTTGTATTAACGTGCGGGGTAGAGGGGTGTCACATGCTCACATCAGTGCCTCCGAGACGTGGTTTTCCCCTTTGAGCACGTTCATGCTCCCTATTGAGCACGGGCATGCTTAACTTAGCATCAGCGAGACGAGGTCATCCATTGAGCACGGTCGTGCTTGTGACTCAGACAGTCCATAAGACGTGTGCTTCAAACACGGGCGTGCTGGACATATGCAAGTGAATGACTTAAATCACCCACCAGTCTCTGATTGCATTCAATCATCAGTGACTGAAAATTTCACCCTATAACCATGGCATTTTTATATACAAAACTTTTATCCATGAAGCTCGTACCCTTTTGGTGGCTTCTTTTAATGTGCTTGTTTGCCTTCCTAGTCACCTCTTCACCTCAAACTGCTTCAGCTTCAATGAGAAGCACCGAAGCAAATGATCTATTGAAGTGGAAAGATAGCCTTGACAACCAAAGCCGGGCTTTGCTCTCTTCATGGACCGGCAGTAGTCCTTGCAATTGGGTGGGAATCAAATGTGATACCAAATCTGTCTCCAACATAACTGTTCCAAGTTTTGGTCTAAGAGGTACGCTTCAAAATCTCAACTTCTTGTCACTTCCCAACATCCATAATATAGAGATAAGTAACAATTCATTTTATGGAACCATTCCCCCACAAATTGGGTTGTTGTCCAAGTTGGACACTCTTTACTTCTACACTAATCAACTTTCTGGATCAATTCCTTCTACTATTGGAAATTTGACAAAGCCCAATGAGCTAGTCTTATCTGAAAATAAACTTTCTGGACTATTACGTACCACCATTGAAAACTTGACAAAGCTCGAAATGTTACATTTATTCAAAAAATGATCTTTCGGGACCAATTCCTTTCATTATTGGAAACTTGACAAATCTCATTGATCTAGATTTATCCTATAATGAACTTTATGGACCAATTCCTTCCACTTTTGGAAGCTTGACAAAGCTCAAAACATTATTTTTGTACAAAAATGAGCTTTCTAGATCAATTCCATCCACTATTGGAAACTTGACAAAGCTCAATAAGCTAGACTTATCTGAAAATAAACTTTCTGGACCCATTCGTACCACCACTGAAAACTTGGCAAAGCTCGAAATGTTACCTTTATTCAAAAATGAGCTTTCGGGACCAATTCCTTTCATTATTGGAAACTTGACAAAGGTCAATGATCTAGATTTTTCCTATAATGAACTTATGGACCAATTCCTTCCACTTTTGGAAGCTTGACAAAGCTAAAAACACTAGTTTTGTACAAAAATGAGCTTTCTGGATCAATTCCTTCCACTATTGGAATCCTGACAAAGCTCAATAAGCTAGACTTATAAGAAAATAAACTTTCTGGACCCATTCCTACCACCACTGAAAACCTGACAAAGCTCGAAATGCTACATTTATTCAAAAATGAGCTTTCGGGACCAAATTCCTTTCTTTAATGGAAACTTGACAAAGCTCAGTGATCTAGATTTATCCTATAATGAACTTTTTGGACCAATTCCCTCCAATTTTGGAAGCTTGACAAATCTCAAAACACTATTTTTGTACAAAAATGAGCTTTCTAGATCAATCCATCCACTATTGGAAACTTGACAAAGCTCAATAAGCTAGACTTATCTGAAAATAAACTTTATAGACCCATTCCTACCACCACTGAAAACTTGACAAAGCTCGAAATGTTACATTTATTCAAAAATGAGCTTTCGGGACCAATTCCTTTCATTATTGGAAACTTGACAAAGGTCAATGATCTAGATTTTTACTATAATGAACTTCTGGACCAATTCCTTCCACTTTTGGAAGTTTGACAAAGCTCAAAACACTAGTTTTGTACAAAAATGAGCTTTCAGGATCAATTCCTTCCACTATTGGAAACGTGACAAAGCTCAATAAGCTAGACTTATAAGAAAATAAACTTTCTGGACATATTCCTACCACCATTGAAAACCTGACAGCTCGAAATGCTACATTTATTCAAAAATGAGCTTTCGGGACCAATTCCTTTCATTATTGGAAACTTGACAAAGCTCAATGATCTAGACTTATCCTATAATGAACTTTCTGGACCAATTCCTTCCACTTTTGGAAGCTTGACAAAGCTCAAAACACTATTTTTGTACAGAAAAGAGCTTTCTAGATCAATTTCTTCCATTATTGGAAACTTGACAAAGCTCAATAAGCCAGACTTATCTGAAAATAAACTTTCTGGATCCATTCATACTACCATTGAAAACTTGACAAAGCTTGAAATGCTACATTTATCCAAAAATGAGCTTTCGGGATCAATTCCTTCCACTATTGGAAACTTGACAAAGCTCAAAACACTATTTTTGTACAAAAATGAGCTTTCTGGATCAATTCCTTCCACTATTGGAAACTTGACAAAGCTCAATAAGCTAGACTTACCTGAAAATTGACTTTCTGGACCCATTCCTACCACCATTGAAAACTTGACAAAGCCCGAAATGCTACATTTATTCATAATGGAGCTTTCTGGACCAATTCCAACCACCATTGGACACTTGACAAAGCTCGAAATACTAAATTTATACGGAAATGTGCTTTCTGGATCAATTCCTTCCACTATTGCAAACTTGACAAAGCTCAACGATCTAGAATTATCCCTTAATGAACTTTCTGGACCAATCCCAACCTCAATAGGTAAGTTGGTCGGTTTGAATGAGATTTTGTGACACCATTCTACCCCGCACGTTAATATAAAACATTTACTTAAAAGAGGTAATATAAAAACATGCATTTATTTGAATAAAATAAAAACGTTGATAAAAAGGTTTCACATATCAACAGAAGCAACGTGGAAATAACATAGTTTTTAAACAATAAAACATAAACAGGACAGATAAATAAAAACCCAACCCCGATGTCACATACAGAGCTGGTATAACCAAAATCAGGATACATCACGGAAACAACTAAACAAAACTAACAACTATAACTAAGCATCCTAACTAAAGTCATGTCTCCTCAGAGTCACTCCTCCACTGGCTGTTCACCGTCCTCTGCACAAAGAGATACATGCAACAACAGAAACAGGAAAACAGGGAGAAAGAAATCATGTAAACACAACGGCATGGGAATATGGAATAAGATGAACATACATCATATCAGGCATAGCAACAATCATCAGACATCATCATTTACGTATTACAAATCAACAGTCAAAAGATGATATGCGGTGCAACACTACTCCGCTACTCCGTTATGCATGTGGATCCAACTATCCCAGGAAATCAACTTCGGAGTTACATATCCACATTGGCCAAAAACAACCAACATCGGCAGTCCTCCAAACCATGGGTGAACCCCTTGGATAGCCGACATATCATAACTGGATACGCCACCTCGGGGGTGCACGGTTCACCAAACCTTGGGTGAACCACCAGAGACTTGGGCCAGATCATCATAACTTGGACGACCTCCCCTATGTTGAACATCCCCTACTAATCAACTTAAACGCATGAATGCATGAGCAAACAACATACAAGGCAACCACCTCCTTTGCTTGGGCCAATAAGCACCCAAGACTTACCACCATCATCAACATCAACACCTTAACCCATTCTGGGTCAAGGTCCCCTTAGCCAAAAAGCACTAAGGTCCAACTCATCAACTTCTCTACCAAAAAGCATCGAGAGCACTTTGGCCAAAAAGCACCAAAGCGTAACAACTTGCGGTAACCCATCGGGTACCGGCTTAACCAGCTTATCACTCTTTGTTATCTTAATTAATATTTAAATAAGTTATCTAGCTTGTTATCATTCGATTAGTGTATTATTACATAATCTGGGGATAATCGAGGTGAATCACACCTTTATTTCACTAGTTTCAGGTTCTGACCAGTAGGTGGAGCACGGGCGTGCATAGCCCAGCACGGTCGTGCTGCCACTTAAGTGGAGCACGGTCGTGCTGCCACTTAAGTGGAGCATGGTCGTGCTCACTGTCCTGCACGGCCGTGCTCCATGTGTGGCCTACCTTCCAGAATTTAACTGGGAGCACGGTCGTGCTCCCTGTTCAGCACGGTAGTGCTCCTGAGCATGGCCATACTGTTCTGGGCAGAGTTCAACGTGTTCTTGGAGTTTAGGCTCCCTAATTCTCTCAAATTAGATCCTAGGGTCTTAACTAAAACATCCGACATGAAATCTCACCCCTCGCTAACGCAGTTCATGTCTTATGAAGCATTTGGGAATTAATCCCTTAATTCCTATGTTAACTAAGAGTCCTAATTAAACCAATTAGAGTCTTATTAACATATTCAACGTATTAACAGCATCAGCCAATCGACATTCAACATAATACATATCATAACAACAACATCCATAACATAGGCATTCATACCAAACTCATGGCACAAGACAATTCAATAGGCATACCACATCATGAACAATTCAATAATTATAACAAATAGGCATACCAATTAATCCAATTAAACATATAAACAATTCAATCATACAACCAGGCAGATCATGGCATCAGTAACATTATAACAACAATAAACGGGGCTATGGAAACCTCTCATCTTACGCTACTCCCTAGCCTAGTGTACATACTATTCTTCTCCTATACCTGGATTGAAGATTCCACAACAAAATGCTAAGCGACGAACCGGTGACGTTCCCTTAAGCGGCTCAGTTAACCCTCCAAGCCTTGTTCAAACAAGAACATTAACCAATTAGTTCCCAATTTCAAATAACAGAAAGGGAAACTCAAAGGGAAGGAACCATTACCTATAGCGATCAACACTGACGAACTAGACGTTCCCACAAATCTCCAAAACTCCAATAAGCCAATGGGTTTAGAGAAAATAGGGAAGGAAGGGGTTGTTGCCACACTAGGGTGGCTGCTGTCATCAAAATAGGGTTTATGACGTAAACCCTCGATCATTGTTCTGTTTATAAAGGCACATACCCGAGCATGGTCTTGCTCCTCGTCAAGCACGGGCGTGCTGGACTTAGCGTCAGCGAGATGCGGTCCGCAGATTGAGCGCGGGCGTGCTTGACTTAGCGCCTAGGAGGCGCGTCCATCCATTGAGCATGGGCGTGCTCACTGTTGAGCATGGTCGTGCTCAACTTAAAAACTGAAACAAGCTTCAGCCTTTAAGCACGAACGTGCTGGCTATTGAGCACGGGCGTGCTCAACAACCAGAAAGGGACTTTTGAGCCAAAATCCCATTAAGCCCTGATGAGTGTGATTTCACCTCATTTTCCATGTACATTTCTGCATGCATTTGCATATAGTTAGGCCAATTTAGTGTTGATTTTGTATAGTTTTTCCTTTAGAACGGATGAGGTGGTTTCTGTGTGTTGTTTTGCAGGATTTAATGGAAAAATGCTCAGAAATTAGCCTTGATGGAGCTTGGATGAAAAAGAGCCTGAAAAGAGAAGAAATTGAGCCAAGCAGAATTCTGGTGATTCGCCCCGCGAGCCTGGATTCGCCCCACGACCCTGAAAGCTGACTGTTGGAGAAAATGCAAGTCTTTCTGGTTCGCCTCGCGAACCCATGTCTCGCCTCGCGAGTCTGCAAACAGAAGCCATCACGCCCAGGCCCTGATGCTCCTCACGGGCGTATTGAAGAAAAACCTTTCGGTCTCGCGTCGCGAAGAAACTCTCGCCTCGCGAGAGATCAATTCTCTGAAGCAGATTTTTAATATTCGCCTCGCGAGACATATCTCGCCTCGCGAATGCGTGCAGCACTGACTGGTATAAGTTGTTGTTCTAGGGAAGAAAAGAGGGAGCTTTTGGTGGAGAGAGCACTTGGGGACTTGGAGGCTGCGGCTGAGCTAGGGTTCCAGCCCTAGAAGGGGAGATTTCCTTGCTCTGGGAATGGAGGAAGCTTGTCTATGAGTGTTCTCCATCCCTTTTCTCATTCCCTTTTGTATTTCCTTTTATCATGAGTATTTAAATCCCCATTGTTGGGGTTAGATGTAACTTTTCTAAACTTGTTGTATTTGATTTGGTGTTTTAATGCAAGTCTCTATTTCCTTATGAGTATGTGATTCTGTCCTTAATGCTTTCCTTGGATTAGCTACCCATAGGAATGATATGTTGCTTTGATAGATGACTGGAAGGTTGGTGTTAAGGCATGCTCATGAATCATATGCCAAGTAGTTCAAGAATCTAGGAATAGGTGTTGAATGCTTGCAATCTTATAGGTCTTGACTTAATGCAAAATCTCAGGTTAATCCACCTAAGGAATTAGGGTTTAATTTGGGGTTTTAGGCTCAATGCACCTAAGGAATTAGGCTTGAGTATTTTAGAAAAGGCTTGATTGTCATAATTGAATTAGGACTTGTGTTGATAACCATTTCATTGCAATTAAGGGAGGATTAGTGTAGTCTAACCCTAACAATCTTAGCCACATCTCTGTTTACTTTCCAAGTGTTCGATAAAATTCCCAAAAGACCAAAAACATTTTATTTCTTTATTTTCTGTTTAATCCCTCATACTTTAGTTAAGTCTAGATAGTTGTTAAGTTTGCGAATTGGTAATTGACATCCGATCCCTGTGGATACGATAACCGGTCTTACCACCGTATTACTTGATTGCGACGAGGTGCACTTGCCTTTACACTTAAAAATCACGCAACAAGTTTTTGGCGCCGTTGCCAGGGATTGGCTTTGTCAATATCATTAGTAACAAATGAGACAACTAGTTTAGACATTTTTTTTATTTTTATTTCCTGTGTATATTTGATATTTTTCTGTATATATTTGATCTTTTTGTTTTGAGTTCTGTTTCGTAAGGTGGACAAAAGTCATGGAAAATTTTTATTGTCCACCTGATAAGGAAGCTTCCGGTCATGTTTTGGAGGACAACTTGTGGTGGGATGGCGATATAAATTTGGGAGAATTCTTCGAGGAGTTTTCTCTATCTCATGACATCCCATCACGAGTCGATCCTATGACTGGTGAGCTTATATATATATATACCGAGGAGGATTGGGAAACCTTTTGTTCTTATTTACCACCTCCACCACCATGTATGATTCCCATAGAGCCACATGAAGTGGAAGTTGAGAAAAATCTGGTTATGGGAATGGACCAAATTGAAAACGAAGTGGTGGTGGTTAGCGAATCACAACAAGAGGAATTACCTTCCACAAATCCTTGGGAAACAACAAGTGAGAAGGCGGTGCATTTGGAAAGCAATCCCTCCACCATGCATGTTGAGCAATCTGATTTTACTGCATTAAATAATTATGTTGGCTTGCATGCATGTGTGGATACTTGTAAGTTGGCCCCTTCCACTTGTATGTCACACTTCCTCTTGTTAATTCCACTTGACCCGAGAGGAAGTGAGTTTATAATTTTAAAGGTCAATGGAATTTCCACCCAATGGCTGGGTGGAATTGAAAATAAAGTTATTTTACTGTTACAATCACCATCCCAATTTCCATTTGATCCGGGAGGAGGATCCAGGTGATGCTTTTCAATAAGTCAAGCTAGTGACATTAAAGAAGCGCTTATTGGGAGGCAACCCAATTTTTCTTTTCCTTTTCCTTTTTTCCTTTTTGTTTAGTTAGAATTGATTTTTGATTTCAAACTCTTGAATAATTTGAGAAGCTCAAGAGTTTTCTTTTACTAATAAAATTGCCAAGTGATTTCAGGGAAAGAAGGAAGGAAGGGAGAGCAAGAAGACAAGGAGAAGAGCAAAAGGGGCAAAGAAAAAGCAAAGTCAACACCCGCTACCGCCTCGGTAAGCCGTTCCAATTTTTTTTGTTTTATTTTATTTTTCTTCTCTCCTCTCCAACTTGATTGTTTACATTGGGGACAATGTAAATCTTTAAGCTTGGGGTAGGGGTAATCTTTTTGCTTGCATTGTAAATATTGCATTCATATAGGCTTAAGTTTGCATAATCGCATGATTCGGTTACCCCTGCTTAGATTGAGCTTATGATTGTGAGAGCTAAGTACCAATTTTTCTGTGATAGTGAATTCTTGAACCCAATTCTGTTTATTCTTGTGATATGGCTTCAAATAAATATGCTTGAGATGATCTTGGATAGTTGATGATTAGCATATGTTTCTTTAGACTTGTGTTTCTCACTGGTTCTTGAACTGATAAATGTGAGCTTTTGAGCCATTAGGGGGTACTCACTAAATCTGCCCCCGTTCTTTGTGTTGAGTGTTATTCCTCTTGGTTTGTTATTCTCTAGAACTTGACTTGAAACCATTTTGAAACTTAAAAATTTTTGGAAACATTTTTGAAAATGATTGAGGCAATAGGTATTTTTCGGGCCTTCTGAGCTTTGAATGATGAAATGCTACCCCTTAGTTGCCCAATTTTGTGCCTGAATGAATAAAATGCTTTTCTTGGTACCCTGAAATGTTTTGATAAATATGTTGGATAAGGGACCTTCTAAAGTATTACAAAAAGGGTAAAAAGGTAGTTGAAAAAGTTTGGGAAAAGAATCAGAAAAAAATAATTCTCTTGATTTGAAAAAAATCTCCCCTTCTCCAAAGAAAAGAAAAAAAAGAAAAATAAATAGAGAAGGGGATGACAAAAAGAAAAGTGAAAAAAAAAAAAAAGAAAGAAAGAAAATAAAGGTGGAAAAATAAAAACCCAAGAAGGTATTTTAGAAGGTGTCTTGTGTTGAAATGTTTGATACTTGGTTTAGCCTTTTGAAATATCCCTTTCTTCTTATCCCCACCTAACGATTATCCCATGGCCACGTTACAACCAAATAAAAGACCTCTTGATTCTTAGGTGTTTTCATAAATAAAGTGGAGATTTGGTTGATAGTCAAGCATATGGTAGGAATCATTCCTTGAGGAAAATGGAGCGAATTGTATATATACTTGAACACTTGAGTGAGTGAGGCAAGAAAGAGAGCCAAGCAAATAAACAAGCTTGGGGTGAGCTTCAAGTGAGCAAGAGTGCCCGAATCAGTGAGGATGTGAGTCTAGGAAACTTAAGCCCCTAATTGGACTTGAATTGATTATCTCTTGTTGAAATAATTGAATGCCTGTTACTTGGATCATTTTACTCGGGTTCTTGGTTCACTATCCATGCTTTGACTGTTTATCTCTTCTGGCCTTAGTTTTTGCTTGAGGACAAGCAAAGTCTTAAGCTTGGGGTGATTTGATGAGTGTGATTTCACCTCATTTTCCATGTACATTTCTGCATGCATTTGCATATAGTTAGGCCAATTTAGTGTTGATTTTGTATAGTTTTTCCTTTAGAACGGATGAGGTGGTTTCTGTGTGTTGTTTTGCAGGATTTAATGGAAAAATGCTCAGAAATTAGCCTTGATGGAGCTTGGATGAAAAAGAGCCTGAAAAGAGAAGAAATTGAGCCAAGCAGAATTCTGGTGATTCGCCCCGCGAGCCTGGATTCGCCCCGCGACCCTGAAAGCTGACTGTTGGAGAAAATGCAAGTCTTTCTGGTTCGCCTCGCGAACCCATGTCTCGCCTCGCGAGTCTGCAAACAGAAGCCATCACGCCCAGGCCCTGATGCTCCTCACGGGCGTATTGAAGAAAAACCTTTCGGTCTCGCGTCGCGAAGAAACTCTCGCCTCGCGAGAGATCAATTCTCTGAAGCAGATTTTTAATATTCGCCTCGCGAGACATATCTCGCCTCGCGAATGCGCGCAGCACTGACTGGTATAAGTTGCTATTCTAGGGCAGAAAAGAGGGAGCTTTTGGTGGAGAGAGCACTTGGGGACTTGGAGGCTGCGGCTGAGCTAGGGTTCCAGCCCTAGAAGGGGAGATTTCCTTGCTCTGGGAATGGAGGAAACTTGTCTATGAGTGTTCTCCATCCCTTTTCTCATTCTCTTTTGTATTTCCTTTTATCATGAGTAGTTAAATCCCCATTGTTGGGGTTAGATGTAACTTTTCTGAACTTGTTGTATTTGATTTGGTGTTTTAATGCAAGTCTCTATTTCCTTATGAGTATGTGATTCTGTGCTTAATGCTTTCCTTGGATTAGCTACCCATAGGAATGATATGTTGCTTTGATAGATGACTGGAAGGTTGGTGTTAAGGCATGCTCATGAATCATATGCCAAGTAGTTCAAGAATCTAGGAATAGGTGTTGAATGCTTGCAATCTTATAGGTCTTGACTTAATGCAAAATCTCAGGTTAATCCACCTAAGGAATTAGGGTTTAATTTGGGGTTTTAGGCTCAATGCACCTAAGGAATTAGGCTTGAGTATTTTAGAAAAGGCTTGATTGTCATAATTGAATTAGGACTTGTGTTGATAACCATTTCATTGCAATTAAGGGAGGATTAGTGTAGTCTAACCCTAACAATCTTAGCCACATCTCTGTTTACTTTCCAAGTGTTCGATAAAATTCCCAAAAGACCAAAAACATTTTATTTCTTTATTTTCTGTTTAATCCCTCATACTTTAGTTAAGTCTAGATAGTTGTTAAGTATGCGAATTGGTAATTGACATCCGATCCCTGTGGATACGATAACCGGTCTTACCACCGTATTACTTGATTGCGACGAGGTGCACTTGCCTTTATACTTAAAAATCACGCAACAAGCCCTTAACCAACCAAACAAGCATGTATCAAAGCACTTAATGAAAAATGGGGTGTTACAATTCCACCCCCTTATAAAAATTTCGTCCTCGAAATTTCTACGTACCTCGAGTAAAAAGGTTCAGATACGACTCCATCATCTTGCTTTCCATCTCCCACGTAGCACTCTCCTCAATAGCCCCACTCCAAACGACTTTGACCAAAGGAATTTCCTTGCCTCTTAGCTGCTTCACCCTCCTATCCTCGACTCGAAGGGGAAATACCTCAAAAGTCAGGTTCTCTTTTAACTGTATGGTATCGGGGACTATCACGTGACTAGGGTCATGAACATACTTTCTAAGTTGGGACACATGGAAGACACTATGAAGGTTGGACAAGAATGGTGGTAAGGCTATTTGGTAGGTGACTTCGCCGACTCTTTTCAAAATTTGGTAAGGACCAATGAATCTCGGAGTAAGTTTCTTCGCTTTCATCACTCTACTAACCCCAGTTGTCGGGGTAACTCTCAAGACACGTGGTCACCTTCCTGGAATTCGAGGGTCTTCCTCCTTTTGTCATGGTAGCTCTTCTACCTACTTTGTGCCACTTTCATCTTTTCCTGAATCATCCTCACTTTTTCAGTGGTTTCTTGCACCACTTCAGGTCCTAGTACAACACTACCACCAGGTTCACTCCAACACAAGGGCGTCCTACATCTCCTCCCATAAAAGGCTTCATAAGGTGCCATCCCAATGCTGGAATGGAAAATATTGTTGTAAGTAAATTCTATCAGGGGCAAAAACTTGTCCTAACTTAATTCCCGACTGTTCTAGCACACAAGCTCTAAGCAAGTCCTCTAAGGACTGGATGGTTCTCTCATACTGCCCATCGGTCTGTGGGTGATAAGATGAATTCAGCCTAAGCTTGGTTCCTAAATCCTCTTGCAAAATGTTCCAAAACCTAGAGGTAAACCTCGGGTCTCTATATGAAACTCTGCTAGAAGGTACACCATGTAGCCTAACTGTCTCCCTGATGTACAACTTAGCCAACTTTTCCAAAGAGTATTCCATGTTCATCGAGATGAAATGGGCGGACTTAGTCAGTCTATCCACAACAACCCATATAGCCTCAAAACCAGCTGGAGTCCTAGGGAGTCCAGACACAAAATCCATGGAAATACTATCCCATTTTCATTCTGGGATACATAGCGGTTGTAACTTTCCTGATGCCTTCTAGTGCTCTATCTTTGCCTTTTGGCACACTAAACAAGTACACACAAACTCAGCCACATCTTTCTTCATCTTAGGCCACTAAAACATTCTCTTAAGATCCTGATACATCTTAGTGGCACCTAGGTGCACACTCAGTCCACTACTATATCCTTCTTCAAGGATCAACTTTCTAAGCTCCGGGACATCTGGTATACAGCCTCTATCTTTGAACCTCAAGACTCCATCGCTTCCTTCCTTAAAGCAAAGGTTTCTACCCTGTGCAAGCAACTCTCGCTGATCTAAAAGATACCGATCTAACTTCTGACCCTCTCTAACATGATCCATCAAACTGTTGGTAACCTTCAAGGTTCCAAGCCTGATGCTCTTAGGGGTAACTTCCTAAGCTAAACCCAGGTCTCTAAACTCCTCAATCAGATCCATCTCCCTAACTATCAAAGCTGAGACGTGCAAGGTTTTCCTACTTAAGGCATCTGCCACCACATTGGCCTTTCTTGGGTGGTAGGTTAGATCAAACTCATAATCCTTTAAAAACTCCATCCACCTACGCTGTCTCATATTCAACTCCTTTTGATCAAAGAGATACTTCAGACTCTTATGATCACTAAAGACCTCAAACGTCGCTCCATACAGGTAATGCCTCCAGATCTTTAAGGCAAATACCACAGCTCCTAATTCTAGGTCATGGGTAGGGTAGTTCTTCTCATGGGTCTTCAACTGCCTAGAAGTATAAGCTACTACCTTACCATCTTGCATCAACACTCCACCTAAACCTTGCTTTGATGCATCGTAATACACTACGAAGGGTTTACTGGGATCGGGTAACACTAAAACTGGTGCTGATCTCAACCTATTCTTGAGGGTTTGGAAACTCTCTTCACACTTAGAGTCCCACACAAACAAATGTCCCTTTTTGGTGAGATAGGTTAAGGGTAAGGCTAACTTAGAGAAACCCTCTATAAACCTCCTATAGTACCCTGCTAAGCCCAAGAAACTCCTAATCTCAGTCACTGACTTTGGCGCTTCCCGCTGGAGCACCGTCTCAACCTTAGCCGTATCAACAGCTATCCCACCTTTTGAGATCACGTGACCTAATAAACTAACCTCTTCTAACAAAAACTCGCACTTAGACATCTCAGCATACAACTGCTTCTCCTTAAGGGTCTGTAAGACAACCCTCAAGTGCTCCTCATGTTCCTTCTTAGTCTTAGAGTACACTAAGATGTCGTCTATAAAGACCACCACAAACTTATCCAAGTAAGGGTCAAAGGTCTTGTTCATGTAGTCCATGAAAACAACAGGGTCATTGGTCACACCGAATAGCATAACCAAGTACTCGTAGTGACCATAACGCGTCCTAAACGCTGCCTTCAGGATGTCCTCGGACTTAACTTGAATCTGATGGTACCCTGACCTTAAATCTATCTTCGAAAAAACACAAGCTCCAATCAACTGATCCATGAGATCATCAATCCTAGGGAGGGGATACTGATTCTTAATGGTCACCTTGTTGAGTTGTCGATAGTCGACACACAACCTCATACTACCATCCTTCTTCTTTACTAGCAACACTGGAGCTCCCCATGGGGATACGCTAGGCCTAATAAACTGCTTTTGGATAAGATCCTCTAACTGTTCCTTCAACTTAGCTAGCTCTAGAGGGGACATTCTATAGGGTGCTATGGAAATAGGCCCAGTACCAGGTACTAAATCTATGGTGAACTCCACATCTCTTTATGGGGGTAGTTCGTAAACGTCCCTCGGGAACACTTTAGGAAACTCCCGCACAACAGGGACACTTCCGACATCAAGAGGGCTCTCAACTTCCAGGGAAGACAACATCATGAACACTTGGGCTTCGTCTGTCATAGAAGCTTTCACTTGGTTGGTGGAGAGAAAGGTTGGATTCTTAGACTCCTCAGGAGTTCCAAAAATCAAGGTTTTATCAAAACAATTTAAAAGGACATGGTTGGAAGATAACCAATCCATGCCAAGAATAATATCAAGCTGTTTTAAGGGTAAGCATACAAGATCAACAATAAAGGTCTTATCATCGATAGTAATATGACAGTTCTTGCATGCATGTGAAGTAAGAACAGACTTGTTTGTAGGCGTGGCAACAATCAAATCATAACTTAGAAAGGTAACAGGCAAATTAAGACTCTTGACCCTATCAAGTGATATAGACGAGTGCGTAGCACCCGAGTCATACAATACAGTCAAAAGGGTTCCATTAATTAAGCATGTACCTTGGATCAAGTCATCAGACTTGGAGGCTTCGGCTCCACTAAGAGTGAAAGCTCTCCCAGTGATCTTCAGTCGATTGGCTTGAGACAGCTGACCCTTGCTAGCGCTTGGAGGTTCTGACTTTGCTCCTCCACAATCCCGACTGATATGGCCAGACTTGCCACACTTGAAGCAGATGACGTATGGTTCTTTAAACTGGATAGTGAAATGGTCTGATGCGCCGCACGTGCCGCACTTCTTGGGCCTAGAGCCATTATAATTGCCGCCTTCTGACCTATCATAAAAAAACTGTTGCTTCCTGCCACTCTGTTTGAAGTCCCGTCCAGTTGGAGCATATCGCTGCCTGCCCTTATCCTTATCCTTTTGTTCAGTCTTCTTGCTACTCTGGCTGTCTGAATTCCTGTAGTTGGCGATTCTGGACTTGTAGGCATCCTCAAAGATCCTACACTTGTTCACCAGGGTTGGAAAAACTCTGATCTCCTGGTAGCTGATTGCGTGCTTGATCTCTGGATGAAGGCCATCCTCGAACTTTACACACTTTGACCAGTCATCTACCATGACCTGATAAGGTGTGTAAAACCTAGCCAGCTCCTCGAACCTTGCCGCATACTCACCCACTCACATATTTTCTTGTCACGCACATCCGCAGGAAAAGATTTCTCCATGAACCTACCTCTGAACACGACCCACGTGATCATCGTGCCCTCAGACTGCATCCTCTGTCGGCAGTTCTCCCACCAGTTCTCAGCCTCCTCAGTGAGCATGAAGGTCACGAAGATAACCCGCTGTTGATCATTGTAGTCCATAGCTCTGAAGATCTTCTCGATCTCCCTCATCCACAGTAAAGCTCCCTCGGGGTCATAAGCTCCTCTGAAAGATGGCGGATTGTTCCGCTTGAACTTATCGAGACCCTGAAACTCTGTTGGTCCTCCGTGGTTATTGTTCTGAACTTGGCCTATTGCATTGGCAAGGAGTGCCAATGCATCAGCGATTGCCTGATCGTTTCTGCCTCCTCTTCCTGCCATAAGTCCTTATAACGCCAAGACAACTCGTTAAACACAGGGAACTTAACCAGGAAAAGCTACGGCTTGCTAACCTAAAACATCATTGTCCATAACAAGTATAGACAATTCAAACAAGACACATAGAAGACTCGCAACAGACTCATACCACGTCCGGGCAAGGCCGAACTGCTCTGATAACACTAAATGTGACACCCTTCTACCCGCACGTTAATATAAAACATTTACTTAAAAGAGGTAATATAAAAACATGCATTTATTTGAATAAAATAAAAACTTTGATAAAAAGGTTTCACATATCAACAGAAGCAACGCGAAAATAACATAGTTTTTAAACAATAAAACATAAACAAGACAGCTAAAGAAAAACCCAACCCCGATGTCACATACAGAGCTGATATAACCAAAATACGGATACATCAGGGAAACAACTAAACAAAACTAACAACTATAACTAAGCATCCTAACTAGAGTCGCGACTCCTCGGAGTCACTTCTCCACTGGTTGCTCATCGTCCTCTGCACAAAGAGATACATGCAACAACAGAAACAGGAAAACACGGAGTAAGAAATCGTGTAAACACAACGGCATGGGAATGTGGAATAAGATGAACATACATCATATCAAGCATAGCAGCAATCATCATACATCATCATTTACGAATTAAAAATCAACAGTCAAAAGATGCTATGCAGTGCAACACTACTCCGCTACTCCGTTATGCATGTGGATCCAACTATCTCAGGAAGTCAACTTCGAAGTTACATATCCACATTGGCCAAAAAGCACCAACGCCGGCAGTCCACAAAACCATGGGTGAACCCCTTGGATAGTCGACGTATCATAACTGGATACGCCACCTCGAGGGTGCACCGTTCACCAAACCTTGGGTGAACCACCAGAGACTTGGGCCAGATCATCATAACTTGGACGACATCCCCTATGTTGAACATCCCCCAGTAATCAACTTCAACGCATGAATGCATTAGCTAACAACATACAAGGCAACCACCTCCTTTGCTTAGGCCAATAAGCACCCAAGACTTACCACCATCATCAACATCAACACCTTAACCCATTCTGGGTCAAGGCCCCCTTAGCCAAAAAGCACTAAGGTCCAACTCATCAACTTCTCGACCAAAAAGCATCGAGAGCACTTTATCAAAAAAGCACCAAAGCATAACAACATGCGACAAGCCATCGGGTACCGGCTTAACCAACTTATCATTCTTTGTTATCTTAATTAATATTTAAATAAGTTATCTAACTTGTTATCAATCGATTAGTGTATTATTACATCATTTGGGGATAATCGGGGTGAATCACCCCTTTAATTCATTAGTTTCGGGTTCTGACCAGTAGGGGGAGCACGGGCGTGCTTACCCCAGCACGGTCGTACTGCCACTTAAGTGTAGCACGGTCATGCTCACCGTCCTGTACGACCGTGCTCAATGCGCGACCTGCCTTCCAAAATTTAACTGGGAGCACGGTCGTGCTCCCTGTTCAGCACGACCATGCTCCTGGGCAGGGCCATACTGTTCTAGGTAGAGTTTAACGTGTTCTTGGATTTTAGGCTCCCTAATTCTCCCAAATCAGATCTTAGGGTCTTAACTAAAACATCCAGTATGAAATCTCACCCCTCGCTAAGGTAGTTCATGTCTTATGAAGCAATTAGGAATTAATCCCTTAATTCCTATGTTAACTAAGAGTCCTAATTAAACCAATTAGAGTCTTACTAACATATTCAACGTATTAACAACATCAGCCAATCAGCATTCAACATAATCCATATCATAACAACAACATCCATAATATAGGCATTCATACCACACTCATGGCACAAGACAGTTCAATAGGCATACCACATCATGAACAATTCAACAATTATAACAAATAGGCATACCAATTAATCCAATTAAACATATAAACAATTCAATCATACAACCAGGAAGATCATGGCATCAGTTACATTATAACAACAATAAACGGGGCTATGGGAACCCCTCATCTTACGCTACTCCCTAGCCTAGAGTACACACTATTCTTATACCATACCTGGATTGAAGATTCCACAACAAGACGCTAAACGACGAATCGGTCACGTTCCCTTAAGTGGCTCGGTTAACCCTCCAAGCCTTGGTCAAACAAGAACATCAACCAATTAGTTCCCAATTTCAAATAACAGAAAGGGAAACTCAAAGGGAAGGAACCGTTACCTATAGCGATCAACACTGACGAACTAGACGTTCCCACAAATCTCCAAACTCCAAAAAGGCAATGGGTTTAGAGAAAATAGGGATGGAAGGGGTTGCTGCCGCACTAGGATGGCTGTTGTCGTCAAAATAGGGTTTATGACGTAAACCCTCGATCACTGTTCTATTTATAAAGGCACAGACCCGAGCACGGTCGTGCTCCTCGTCAAGCACGGGCGTGCTGGACTTAGTGTCAGCACGGGCATGCTCACTGTTGAGCACGGTCGTGCTCACTGTTGAGCACGGTCGTGCTCAACTTGAAAACTGAAACACGCTTCAGTCTTTAACTACTGGCGTGCTGGCTATCGAGAACAGGCGTGCTCAACCACCAGAAAGGGACTTTTGAGCCAAAATCCCATTAAGCCCTTAACCAATCAAACAAGCATGTATCAAAGAACTTAACGAATAACGGGGTGTTACAGATTTACCTTTTGGGAAATAATCTTTCGGGATAAATTCGTTCCACTATTTGAAACTTGACCGATTTAAAAGATATACAGTTATCCAATAATAATTTCACAGGCCATTTGCCTCACAATATTTACCTTGGTGCAATGTTGACAAACTTTTCTGTTAGCAATAACCATTTCATAGGTCCTATTCCAAAGAGCCTAAAGAATTTTTCCAAACTTATAAGACTAAGGCTTGATCAAAACCAACTTACTGGAATAACAGAAGATTTTGATGAATATCCAAATTTGAACTATGTCGATTTGAGTGACAATAATATTTATGGACACCTTTCACCAAAATGGGTGAAGTGCTATAACCTCAAAAGCCTCAAGATCTCCAACAACAATTTATTCGATGGTATACCACTAGAACTAGGAGAGGCAACCAACTTGCATGTACTTCACCTATCTTCAAACCACCTTACAAGAAAAATTCCAAAGGAGCTAGGCAAGTTGCCCTTGTTGACTGAGTTGTTGTTAAGCAATAATAAACTTTCAGGAAATGTTCCCATGCAAATAGCATCATTGCAAGAACTCCAGACCTTGGAGCTTGGGGCAAATGATTTCAGCGGCTTCATCACAAAAGAACTTGGAAGTTTGCCCAAGTTGTTGCACTTGAATATGAGCCTAAATAATTTTGTGTGGAACATTCCTGTTGAGTTTGGCCAAGTCAAATCTCTTCAAAGTCTTGATATTTGTAAGAACTTTTTGGGCAGAAAAATACCCGCAACACTTGGAGAGTTGAAATTCCTAGAAACATTGAATCTCTCACATAATAATCTTTCTGGTGCTATACCCTCCAGTTTTGATGATATGTTGGGTTTGACATTTTTTGACATATCATACAACCAATTAGAGGGTTCAATTCCAAGCATTCCAGCCTTTCAAAAAGCTCCAATTGAAGCATTGAGAATAACAAAGGCTTGTGTGGTAGTTTATCTGGCCTTGAGCCTTGCCCACCATCACCCAAAAAATCTCATCATCACAAGAACAACAAAGTCTTAATCCTTGTTTTGCCAATTACTTTGGGTATTGTGATACTTGCATTATTGGCGCTTGTAATTTCAAGTCGTCTTTACCAATGTGCAAGTACAAAAGAAAATCAGGATGCAGAACCACAAACCCATAATCTATTTGCAATATGGAGTTATGATGGGAAAATGGTGTATGAGAACATCATCGATGCCACAGAAGAGTTTGACAAAAAAATTATCTCAATGGAGTTGGGGGGTATGGATCTGTTTACAGAGCTGAGTTGCCCACTGGTCAAGTTGTTTCTGTGAAAAAGCTTCATTCGATACCAAGTGAGGAAACATCTAATCTCAAAGCTTTCCGAAGTGAGATAGAAGCTTTGACAGATATTCGGCATCGTAACATTGTGAAACTATATGGGTTTTGCTCACATTCTCGATCCTCATTTTTGGTCTATGAGTTGGTGGAAAGGGGTAGCATTGATAAGATTCTTTGTGATGATGCACAAGCAACTGAGTTTGATTGGTAAAGAAGTGTGAATGTTGTTAAAGGTGTAGCTAATGCGTTAAGCTACATGCACCATGATTGCTCACCTCCTATTGTTCATCGAGACATTTCGACAAAGAATGTTCTTTTAGATTTGGATTATGAGGATCATGTCTCGGACTTTGGAACAACTAAACTTCTTAACCCCAATTCATTCAACTGGGCCTCATTTGCTGGCACCTTTGGATATGCCGCTCCATGTAAGTTAATTTCCTATTTTCCTTCTAATTACAGAATTGATCATATGGTTCTATTGTTTTTATTTCATACTTATTTACAGTCACATTACTACTTTATAATACTTTGTATATTTCATGCTTTATTACTGATGAGTGTGATTGCACCTCATATTTCTTTATCATATTGCATGCATTTTCATGTAGTTTAGGCATTTTTAATTTGATTTTTGTTAGTTTTTACCTTGGAACGGGTAAGGTGGTTTTGTCGTGTTTTTGTGCAGGAATTGAAGAATAAAATTCTCAGGACCAGTTATGTTGGAGTTTACGTGAAGGAGGAGCTTGAAGTAAAAGAAAAATGAGCCAAACAGAGCCCATCATGGCCCATCACGGCCATGATCGAGTAGGGCCGAAAAGAAAGAAGGTTGAACTCAGAATTGGCCACAGCCAGGCCGTGATAGCCATCACAGCCATGACATGCCCACTGAACCAGACCCTCATAGGCAGAACTGATCACGGCCGTGACAGACCAAGCAGTGAAGCCATCTCCAAGTCAGAACCCATCACGGCCTGGCCGTGACAAGCATCACGGCTTTGACGCGCAAAATTTGGAAATTTAATTGCTGATTTGATCTGATTTTGTAACAGCTTTGATCCCAAGTTACCCTACATTATAAATAGGACTTAGAGGCTCGAAAATAGGGATCCCTTGGGCTGCTACCTTAGGCAAAAATTAAGATTTCTCTTCTTCTCAATTTCTTCTTTTCTCTTAGGTTTTTTTTATGCTTTTGTTAATCAAGCTTGCTATGAACATGGCAATGCTTGAGTAGTCGTTTTTATTTCTAGGAATTGGGGCTATGACCAAGATTTGTTTTATGTTATGAATTGACGTTTTACTTCTTGTTAATTTCAATTTGCTTTCGATTTAATTCCTATTGCATGAATTACTTGTGAATTTGGTGTGCACTTATTTGCATGTCATAGATACCCTAAGGAGGAACCTAGTGGTGAACTTAGGTATCGGATCTATAGGAATCAAACTTAGGACTTAAATCATGAGATTTAGAAGCGATCCTTTGAGGGTTCACTGAATTGTCACAAAGCTTAAAGGGTTCGATTTAAATTCAATTACCACGAGAGTAGGGTTGGTTTAATTGGGCACGGTTCTTATATCCCGATAGGGAACATTAACTTATTTAGGATAAATTCACCTTCAAAGCAATTTCGATAATTAACAAGAGGGGTAGTCAATTTATTAGCATGAGCAGTCTTGTTGGTAACCCAATTCCTGGGAATCTCTTTTGATATTGAAAAATCTCAGATTTGATTTACTTTCCTATTTTGTTCTTGATTTCGTTTTAATTGCAACTTTAAATTTGATTTGCTACTTGATTCTGATTTCAAATCTTTTTCAAATCTTTTCTTATTTAGTTAAATTGATTTAATAATTAATTGTTATTCAAGATCATGGTCTATGTGGGTTCGATCTTTTTATTACTTGACGACGAAGCCGTTCACTTGCGGATTCACGCAATCAATTACTAACAATTTAATATTTTATGGATGATATTTATTTTGATTTGTTGTTGTAGAACTTGCTTATACTATGGAAGTAAATGAGAAATGTGATGTGTATAGCTTTGGGATAATTTCCGTGGAAATACTTTTAGGAAAGCATCCTGGAGAAATTATATCATCGACATTGTTATCATCTTTAGGAGAGTTGTTGCTTCAGCACTTGACAATTTGTCGTTGAATGATAAGTTAGATCAACGTCTTCCTAATCCTACAAATCAAATTGGCATGGAAGTGATATCGATTGGAAGGCTAGCAATTGCATGCTTGACTGAAAATCCACGTTCTCGCCCTACTATGGAACAGGTAGTCAAGGAACTCATAAAGCCGAAGTCATCTTCCTTGGACCAGTTCACACAATCAATCACACCGGAAGGTTGTTGGAAGATTGTTGTGCTTCCCAAGCATATCTCAATTCTACTTACCCTCTTTTGTAACATTGTGAATATGTTTTAATTTGTTATGCAATGACATGTAGATTTATAGCAAGATTTTGTACCCTAAAAAAATAAATAATCATTTATAATCAGAATAAAATCATCTTATAAATGTTCCTTTGTTGCCCCCTTTACACCAAATAGTAGCCAAGCAACTTTTGTATTTCTTAAATCTTAATTCTCTAAGGAAACAGAATTTGGGCAAATTGTGCATAAATGCAGTTGAGATATTTTCTTTGCATATAGATATTGATAAAAACTCTTTGCAGAGATATCCAATTTTATGTTTGATATTTACATTTTAAAACAACACTAATAAGTAAAATTGACTCAATTAATATTCTCCTACTTCTTCTTCTTTTTTAAAAAAAGAAGATATTACATTCTATATGCCAAACTAAGGAGTAGTTGACCACAAATATGTTTAATGTGCATTGGCTGCTTATTAGTTTAGACGACCAAATAAAAAGATAAGGAATGTTGAAAGTTTCACATCGTCTGCCTCAAATATTGGGGTGCGGTTTATATACCTGTTAGGCAACTCCACTTAACACCAATTGGTTTTAGGATGAAATCTAGCATGGTATTAGAGCCAGAGAGCCCATCTTCCTGCGTAATGCCTGTTATGACAATTTTCTTGTGTAGCACATGTTCTGGCAGACATCCTGTGGAGGTGGGGTGTTGGAAGTCCCACATCACCCCTCAAATCCTGGGGTGCGGTTTATATACCAGTTGGGCAAATCCACCTGACACCAATTGTTTTTATGATGGAATCTAACAAGGAAGAGGGAGTTGTATGTAGGCAAGCAGAGATACTCACTGAGAGAGAGAAAAGCAGAGGTAACGATTATTCAAAAAAAAGGAGGGGGAAAGGAGGAGAGAGTATTTATTTTAACTTACTTTTTACTTTGGAGACTCCTAGAGTCCTAGTTGTGCCACTGTATGAAGCATGTTCTTTAGTTACTTTTATATGCATATGGTTATTCTTAGAGTCTGAAGTAAATATTCAATTTGTTCTATAAGAATAGTTTTAGCCCTTAGTTTTGTTTATGACAAATGAAAAACCACTTAATTTAGATAGTTATAGATAAGAACTAATACATCCTTAAATTCAATCATGAAAAGGAATAAATGACATTTCATATTTTTTGTGACCAAGTTGAGAGTTTTCGAATAATTACTTCAATTGTTTTGGCTGGATAAAAAATATCAATTGTTTTTTGTCTTTCCCAAAATGGTTATTTATTTTTGTAGTCTTCTCAATACTTGAGTAATAGTCTAGCTTTGAGTATGATCAACCACATCCACAAGTGATGGGCTCCGGCAAGTGTATGTGATTGAAGCAAGTAATATAACACGGTAAGTAAAAACCGAGGTCGAACACAAGGACTGACTGGCCAATTTGTCTAGATTTGAAGATAATAACTAATGTTTTTGACCAAGTCAATGGGATAAAAATTATTGGGATAAAAAGTTGTTAGGATAAAAAGTGTTATCTAATTCAATTATCTAAATCTAAAACTAAGCATCAATTATCAAGATGTTAACTATGATTGTGAGATCTAAGTTCACAAATCCACCTACCCAGTTTAACAATAGATCCAAGTGATTATATTCTTATCCCTAAGTTCAATTTATTTGCCAACCAGGAACCCTAAGTTATCCTAATGTCTCTCTCGAGTGCGACACCCCTTCTCAGGATACCACATTTAAGTAACCCATTATGGAAAATGAAACTTACAGAAAATAATATATTGCCGGTTACCTTCGGAAAAACAAATAAGTTTTCTAATTACTTATTCTTTTCAAAATGGTGATAAAATTTTTTCTTTTCCTTTATTCCACATACAACCAAACACCATCAACATAATATACAGCTCTATATATCATACATATGCATCATCAGAGTTTTACATAAGACCTTTATCCTACCAGGTCATCATCTACAACCAAACAGACATAACATCAAACTGAAACAAACTAACCATATCAGAGTGGGAGTCTGAAATCACTACTCAAAAAGATGGCTCTCAGTAGCCAAAAATTCAGACTATCTAAAAATCCCACTCTACCCAAAAGAACTACATCCTACAGCTGGTCACTACTACAGAAACCCATTGGGGAGTCCAGTATAGACACCCCCACCTCCAGGCGGTGTATCTGGAGATGATACCTTAACCCCCTCTCCAATATCCGGGGCTACACCATCCTCAAGAGGAACATAGTCCGGATCAACCATCAGATCCTCGTCAGGATCCTCCTCCATCTCCACCCGTGCCTCCTCCGGGATCAAGACTATAGGCCATGGAGGTGACTCCGAGGCTACCTGCTGTAAAGCCTGAACGTGCAGAGGTGGTTGATGCTCTAAGTCCCCGTGTCGTACCAAATGCTGCAGAATCATCCAAATGGAAGGTAGTGAGACCTCGGTCGTCTCCATGCTATGAATGTGCTGCTGTGGTCCATCTGCTGTAGTCCCTCAGAGTGTCCTAATCGGACCAGTGTAGGTAGCACTCCGAGCCCCTGGGTTGATCACCCAGGCGTTACCATTGTCTGCGTTGTCAAACTTCAGAGCTCGGATTCCCGAGTTGTTCAGTTCCACTCCGTCCGGATCCATCTGTACTCAGATATGTATATATTCCACATAGTAGAAGAAACAATAAACAGATATGCAAGGGTGAGATACCAATATATGAGTTTTGATAAGACAACCACATGCACGACACACAAAACAGCATATACCAGATATTCACAGCATACAAATATTATCCAAACAGCAATATAATTTTATCAAAAAGGGTTTCATACCCGACAGTCATCGTCATTTTATAAAAATGCATGACATTTCAATATTCAAGCTCTAATTTGATATCTAATTGATGCGTGATTTTTAAGAATATATAAATAAAGGCAAGTGCACCTTGTCGCAAACAAGTAATAAAACGGTGAGACCGGTTATCGTATCCACAGGGATTGGTTGTCAATTACCAATTCACAAATTTAACAACTATCTAGACTAAACTATAATCTGAGAGATTGAACGAAAAATAAAGAAACAAAATATTTTTGTCTTTTTGGAATTTTGTCAAACACTTGGTATGCAAACAGGGATGTGGCTAGAATTGTCAGGGTTAGACTACACTAATCCTCCCTTAATTGCAATGAAATGGTTATCAACACAAGTCCTAATTCAACTATGCCAATCAAGCCTTTTCTAAAATACTCAAGCCTAATGTCTTAGGTGCATTGAGCCTAAAACCCCAAATTAAACCCTATTGTCTTAGGTGGAATAATCTGAGATTTTGCATTAAGTTAAGACTTATAAGATTGCAAGCAGCCAACACCTATGTCTAGATTCTTGACCTACTTGGCATATGATTCATGAGCATGCCTTAACACCAACCTTTCAGTCATCTATTAAAGCAACATATCATTCCTATGGGTAGCTAATCCAAGGAAAGCATTAAACACAGAATCACATACTCATACGAAATAGAAACTTGCATTAAACACCAAATCAAATACAACAAGTTCAGAAAAGTTACATCTAACCCCAACAATGGGGATTTAACTACTCATGATAAAAGGAAATACAAAACAGAATGAGAAAAGGGATGGAGAACACTCATAGACAAGCTTCCTCCATCTTCTCCCCATCCAAGAGCAGAGAAAACACCCCCCTATTTGGGTAGAAACCCTCTCCAGCCGCCACCTCGGCCTTGCCTCCAAGTGCAGATCCCTAATTGCGTTCGGTGCGGGTTTATTTATAGGTCCGTCGCCATCACGGCCGTGACAGCCATCACGGCCAGGCCGTGATGGTCTCCGACTTGGCGAATTTGCACAAAATGGTCACTCGCGAGGCGAGCCCTTTGTTCGCGGCGCGAATCCTAAGTCACGGCTGTGATTCATATCACGGGCAGTGCCGTGATGTGATCTCGACTTTTGCCTTCGCTCTCTGATCACGGCCGTGATGGCCGTGGATGGGCTCTGTTTGGCTCATAATCTTCACTTTTCAAGCTCTTTTTCATCCAAGCTCCACCAAGGCTGATTTCTGGGCATTTTTCCATTAAATCCTGCAAAACAACACACGAAACCACCTCATCCGTTCCAAAGGAAAAACTATACAAAATCAACACTAAATTGGCCTAACTATATGCAAATGCATGCAGAAATGTACATGAAAAATGAGGTAAAATCACACTCATCAAATCACCCCAAGCTTAAGACTTTGCTTGTCCTCAAGCAAAAACTAAGGCCGAGAAGAGATAAACAGATCAAAGCAGGGATAGTGAACCAAGAACCCGAGTAAAATGATCCAAGTAACAGGCAATTCAAACAATTCAGCAAGAGACAATCAATTCAAGTCCAATTAGGGGCTTAAGTTTCCTAGACTCACATTCTCACTGATTCGGGCACTCTTGTTCACTTGAAGCTCACCCCAAGCTTGTTTATTTGCTTGGCTCTCTTTCTTGCCTCACTCACTCAAGTGTTCAAGTATATATAACAATTCGCTCCATTTTCCTCAAGGAATGATTCCTACCATATGCTTGACTATCAACCAAATCTCCACTTTATTTATGAAAACACCTAAGAATCAAGAGGTCTTTATTTGGTTGTAACGTGGCCATGGGATTAATCTTTAGGTGGGGATAACAAGAAAGGGATATTTCAAAAGGCTAAACCAAGTATCAACAATTCAACACAAGACACCTTCTAAAATACCTTCTTGGGTTTTCAATACATTTTTCCACCTTTCTTTTCATTCTTTTTCTTTTTATTTCTCACTTTTCTTTTTGTCATCCCCTTCTCTATTTATTTATTTTTCTTTTCTTTTTTTTTTTTATTTGGAGAAGGGGAAATTTTTCAACTCAAAAGAATTATTATTTTTTTGATTCTTATCCCAAACTTTCAACTACCTTTTTCACCCTTTTTGTAATACTTTAGAAGGTCCCTTGTCAAACATATTTATCAAAACGTTTCAGGGTACCAAGAAAAGCATTTTATTCATTCAGGCTCAAAATTGGGCAACTAAGGGTAGCATTTACACATTCAAAGCTCAGAAGGCCCGAAAAATACCTATTGCCTCAATCATTTTCAAAAATGTTTCCAAAAAATTTTAAGCTTTAAAATGGTTTTAAGTCAAGTTCTAGAGAAAACAAACCAAGAGGAATAACACTCAACACAGAGAATGGGGGCAGATTTAGTGAGTACCCCCTAATGGCTCAAAAGCTCACATTTATCAGTTCAAGAACCAGTGAAAAACACAAGTCTAAAGAAACATATGCTAATCATCAACTATCCAAGATCATCTCAAGCATATTCATTTGCAGCCATATCACAAGAATAAACAGAATTGGATTCAAGAATTCACTATCACCAAAAATTTGGTACTTAGCTCTCACAATCATAAGCTCAATCTAAGCAGGGGTAACCGAATCATGCGATCATGCAAACTTAAGCCTATATGAATGCAATATTTACAATGCAAGCAAAAAGATTACCCCTACCCCAAGCTTAAAGATTTACATTGTCCCCAATGTAAACAATCAAGTTGGAGAGGGGAGAAGAAAAATAAAATAAAGCAAAAATTGGAACGGCTTACCGAGGCGGTAGCGGGTGTTGGCTCACATGCTTGTTGGCTCTGTTTCTCCCTGCTCTTTTTCTCCTTCCTTTATTCAAAATCTGAAGACACTTAACAAAAATTATTAACAAACCTCTTGAGCTTCTCAAATTATTCAAGAGGTTAAAGCAAAAACAAAATTAACTAAAGAGAAGGGTTAAGAAACATTGGGTTGCCTCCCAATAAGCGCTTCTTTAACGTCACTAGCTTGACTTATTCCAAAGCATCCACCTGGATCCCATAACCTGTGGTATAAGGACCAAGGGATGCTAACTATGTGAGATCCTTCAATCGGATCCCACGGTTTGCAGCATAAATATGGGAGTGAGCTCTTGAAAATCATGGTGACCTCACCAAATGTGTTGAATTTCTCACTCCCTCTTGGGTCAAAATTGACCCCTTCATCCACAAAATCTTCCCAATAAAAATGGGGTTCAACCTCAGGTAGAGGCATGAACTCCATTGTTGACTGCTTTAAAATGTGAGGTGGCAAACAATTCGAGAGGATCATTGGTGCTGTTCTGGCTTCTGTACAATCTTCACTCTCAGCATTGCCAAATCCATCACCTTCCAAATATGCAGAAATCTCCGCACAAACCACACAAGTGTTTCTCCCATCACATTCCACACATGCATAGGGGCCAATAGCATCATTTAATTTCACAAGTTCTTCATCATCCCCAAGCATGGTGACATAGATGTCCTCCAAATGCCTCTTCCTTTCAGGCTCCTTAGTCAAGGGTTCAATGGGGAATGGTGCAACTATGTTCTCCAAAACAGGGTCTTCACTTCTTGACTCGGTTGCACCCACTTCTTCTTCTTCCTCCTCATCCATCATTGCATCATCTTCATCATCATCCATCAAGTTCCCATTTGGCATTTCGGATAGAAGGTTAGAGAGTTCCTCCATACGTACCCCGAGACTTCGAATGGTGTCTTCTTGATTCTTTAATTCTTCCATTGTTGTTGCCATGAAGTTCTCCAAAACAGCCTCTAAGTGAGGTTGACTATCCGGGATAGGTTGCTCAACCTCGACTGGGAATGCGGATGTGAAGTTCTCCCAAGCAACTTCCAATGGGGATGGCTCATCATACCAAGGTGTGGGAGATTCCCAATGTTCCTCTTCATCCATCAAAGTATTGTTTGGAGGGTTCCCCCACCATGGAGTGGAAGTGTTGGGAAATTGATTTCCCCATTCAGAACAACCTACCATTGGTGGAGGAGAGATTTGTGCCCTTGACAGCTCATTACTCACTTGTTGGATTTTTACGGCTAATTGCAGCATATCTACCCGCAACTGCAACTCAGATATCTCCAATTCTGCATCAGATGGTTGATACCAATTGTAGTCCATGATCCTACCAAACCAATTTTCACCTCACAGACAAATAAGCCCAAGATCAAAGAAACACAAAAAAAACAAATATATACAAAACTAACAAAAGAAAGAGATTAATTATATACAGGAAAATAAAATAAAAAAAATGTCTAAACTAGTTGTCTCATTTGTTACTAATGATATTGACAAAACCAATCCCCGGCAACGGCGCCAAAAACTTGATGCGTGATTTTTAAGAATATATAAATAAAGGCAAGTGCACCTTGTCGCAAACAAGTAATAAAACGGTGAGACCGGTTATCGTATCCACAGGGATTGGTTGTCAATTACCAATTCACAAATTTAACAACTATCTAGACTAAACTATAATCTGAGAGATTGAACGGAAAATAAAGAAACAAAATATTTTTGTCTTTTTGGAATTTTGTCAAACACTTGGTATGCAAACAGGGATGTGGCTAGAATTGTCAGGGTTAGACTACACTAATCCTCCCTTAATTGCAATGAAATGGTTATCAACACAAGTCCTAATTCAATTATGCCAATCAAGCCTTTTCTAAAATACTCAAGCCTAATGTCTTAGGTGCATTGAGCCTAAAACCCCAAATTAAACCCTATTGTCTTAGGTGGAATAATCTGAGATTTTGCATTAAGTTAAGACTTATAAGATTGCAAGCAGCCAACACCTATGTCTAGATTCTTGACCTACTTGGCATATGATTCATGAGCATGCCTTAACACCAACCTTTCAGTCATCTATTAAAGCAACATATCATTCCTATGGGTAGCTAATCCAAGGAAAGCATTAAACACAGAATCACATACTCATACGAAATAGAAACTTGCATTAAACACCAAATCAAATACAACAAGTTCAGAAAAGTTACATCTAACCCCAACAATGGGGATTTAACTACTCATGATAAAAGGAAATACAAAACAGAATGAGAAAAGGGATGGAGAACACTCATAGACAAGCTTCCTCCATCTTCTCCCCATCCAAGAGCAGAGAAAACACCCCCCTATTTGGGTAGAAACCCTCTCCAGCCGCCAGCCTCAGCCTGCCTCCAAGTGCAGATCCCTAATTCTGTTCAGTGCAGGTTTATTTATAGGTCCGTCGCCCGTCACGGCCGTGACAGCCATCACGGCCAGGCCGTGATGGTCTCTGACTTGGGCGAATTTGCACAAAATGGTCACTCGCGAGGCGAGCCCTTTGTTCGCGACGCGAATCCTAAGTCACGGCCGTGATTCATATCACGGGCAGGCCGTGACAGTCTCTGACTTTTGCCTTCTGCTCTGCTTGATCACGGCCGTGATGGTCATCACGGCCAGGCCGTGATGGGCTCTGTTTGGCTCATAATCTTCACTTTTCAAGCTCTTTTTCATCCAAGCTCCACCAAGGCTGATTTCTGGGCATTTTTCCATTAAATCCTGCAAAACAACACACAGAAACCACCTCATCCGTTCCAAAGGAAAAACTATACAAAATCAACACTAAATTGGCCTAACTATATGCAAATGCATGCAGAAATGTACATGAAAAATGAGGTAAAATCACACTCATCACTAATCTCCGAAGATCCCACAACTTTCTGTTTCATTTTGAGTAGATCGAGCTCTTTACATTGCCCATTGTATAAACGAATGACTTTTCTGTCATAAGTAATTGTTCTGACGTCAATATTACGTTATTTTCGTAACTTAATTACTTTAAATAACATTTTATAATATAATTGAATTTATTTTGGAAAAACTAACGCCTGTGAAATTTTTTCACAGTTCCGCCCATACGGTCATTTATTGATTCATTTTCCAAAAAAAAAAATATATTATTAAAATAATATTTTCCCACGTTTTTTCAACTTCGCACAAATTAATCACTCTGATTAATTATTCAAGCTTATTAGGCTTTTATCCTCAAATTAATTTAAACACTGACCAATGTCAGGTTTCTCAATCCATCACTCAACAGCAGATAATTTCACCATAATATAGCGTGGCATACATCAAAATTATGGCATGCATCACAATTATAATTTAACAGTTCAATTATAATCATGTAAATCAACATATCACAATCAAAACATATAAAAAATTCAACAATCAACAACAAACAAATTCAAAATCACAAGAAATCACCACAGATAATTTACAGACAACTCTAAAAATAACATGTGATTATCTTAAACTCGATCCTCAGGCAAACTCCCCTTACCTCTTGAAGATTCAAATCAAACTTTCTCAAACAACTTTCCGCTTTGGATCCTGTTTCCTCCATACCACTTAGATCAACTTAACCCGATTGATCCTTCACAATAAATTGCAACCAAAATAAATCAAAATCAAATGAAACATACTTATTCATGAGGTCCAGGGTTCGGCCTCTTCTAGATCACTAGGTTAGGAAAGTTAAAAATTTTCTAACTTATGGATTTATGATCCTTAAGCATGATTAAACACCTAATCCAAGATCATGAACCAAGAACTTTGAATGAAACTCATCTAACTCCATGAGCTAGGGTTTCGGCCTTGACACTAATTTGGGGTTAAAACTTCACTTGATTTTCATCTCTTGGATTTAACAAACATACATAGTATAGAATTGGATTCAAGTCTCACAAGAAAAAATTGAATCAAAAATCTACCCAACAAACAAAGTTAGGGTTTAGGCCCTTTTAAGAAAAATTAGGTTAGGGTTTGATTTTTGGTTTTCTAATCACTTGGATTCAATAACCATAAGGATTAGAGGATGAATCCAATGATCATTTAACAAGTTTTTGAAACAAAATCCCTTCACACCCATATGTAAGGGTTTCGGCCAAGGGAGAAAGAATAGGGAGGAAATTTTTGTTGAACACATGCTCTTGGATAACAAATATAGAGATGATTATAAGATCGTAGAAATTGGTTTCAAGTCAAATGGATTTTCTACAATTTCTTATGAATTTTTGAAGAAAGCTTCATGAACTTTGAATATGATGAAGAACATGATGATTAAAGGCATAAACTCATGAAATATGTGAAGAGAAGAACTTAGAAAGGCAAGATAAAGAGATGTTACATCTTGAAGATTAAAGAAAATGATGATTTTGGTGATGTTCTTCACAAAACCTCTAAATTCTAACTATGGTGTTCTTATTGTTAAGTCTCTAAAATGTCTGATGTGCATTTCCCTAAGTTTTGATGAGAACTAAACATTGGTTAATGATTTAATTAACCTTTGTGTTGGTTGCTAACCTGTCTACCTAGTGTGCAGATCAAAACAGTAAGACTCACTTGTCTGCTCACATAGATGACAACCTGTCTGGCTAAGCGAAAGTCAACCTGTCTGCTGACTAGGATTATTGACTTTCTTCAAGTGAAGTTTCAACCCGTCTTATGATAAGTTCCTACACTTGCCTGAGGTTCCACGATGAAGAACCAAAGACCAAACAAGCTTTTGGAAGTTGTCCCCTCATATAGAAGACTCCGAGCTCTCTCTCACTTTGTCTCACGCTTATCAAGAAAAGTCGGAAGTCACTCTCATAAGCAACCTACGAAATCAGAACTGAAGGCTAGTTAAAGAATGTTTCCAACATGCTTTATTCCCCAGTACTTCCAGTTATTACACGAAAAGGGAAATGTGCTCAGCAAAGTACATAAAGCACTCTGCACAACTCTGATATGGCTACTTCACGATGCATAAAGCTATGATCCTTCATGTTGGAGTACAACCAACGTTCCTATTGCATTAATGGCTGCCCAGAACGACTCTATTACATTTAATGAAGTTCTACTTGAAGCCAACAACTGAAGGAATGTCTCTAACAGATCTTAAATGTTTGAAGGCTATAAATACAGAAGTCATTGAAGATGAAGACGTAGAGAATACACAGCATTAAAAGAGCCATTACATTTAATGAAGTTCTGTTTGAAGTCAACAACTGAAGGAATGTCTCTAACGGATCTTAAATGTTTGAAGGCTATAAATATATAAGTCATTGAAGGGGAAGACATAGAGAATACACAGCATTAAAAGAGCCATTACTCTTGGCATTTATTTCTTCATTCTTTCAATCTGTATTCTTCAATCATTTGAAGCTATTACGCAGTCTCTCCTAAGATTACATTTAAACCACTCTCTAAGTGTTAGTGAAAGATCTGTCTGTCTGATTGTATTTATTACAAACAAATTTCTCAACCAAACTTGAGTGAGCCTGAAGAGGCTAGGTGTGCAAATAATACTTGTCTTTGAGCCTGAAGAGGCTAGGTGTGCAAACAATACTTGGAGTCTGTAACCTCATCAGTTATAGTGGATAAAATTTGGTGCTGCCAAAGACTGGACGTAGCTCTTTATGTTGAAGAGTGAACCAGGATAAATAGTTGTGTCAATCACTCTTCCCTTAAACTCTTTTGTTGCTTTGATTATTATATCTATTTTCTAACTAAGGGATTAAAGTATGAATATCGAATCTATTTTCAAGTTGTGTGCTTGCGCGTTTCTCTGTTGAAATATCATTAGACAGGTCACCTGTCTGTACTGTGCTTTCCCACTCGTCTGAACTTAGCTTCTATGTGCGAAAAGTTTTTAACTTTGTCTTAAATTCTGATAAACACAATTCAGCCCCCCTTCTCATTTTTATAGTTGTCTATTTCTGTTGGTATCAGAGCTCAACATCTAGGTTGAGCATCTAGCAGTGTAGAGGTAAAGGTCCTGAAGAATAGACATGACTGCTGGAGCTAGTTCAAGAGGAAGTCACCAGACTGAAGGAGCTTCCCTAACCAGTCCTCCATTCTTCAATGGAGAAAATTATAACTATTGGAAAGACAGATTTCAATGGTTCATTCTGTCCACAAACTCTGATCTCTGGGATGTCATCATGGATGGTCCATTCATTCCCAAGAATGAGGACAACACCGACAAGCCAAAAGCTCAGTGGACTGCTGCAGAAAAGACAAAATGGGAGCTAAACCATAAAGCTAGATACAACATCATTTGTGCTCTCAGTCCTGAAGAATTTGAGAAAGTTTGTGCTTGTGATTCTGCTAAAGAAATATGGGATACTTTAGCTGTCACACATGAAGGAACAACCAAAGTTAAAGAATCAAAAATTGCCATACTTGTCAGAAAGTATGAACTGTTTGTCATGGAGGAAGGTGAATATGTTGCTCAGATGATAGGAAGATTCCAAACTATCATCAACGGTTTAAAATCTCTCGGCAAAGTTTACACTAATGCTGAGAAGGTTGGAAAGATTCTGAGAAGTCTACCTAAGCAGTGGAGACCTTTGATCACTGCTATTTATCAAGCCAAGGATCTCACTACCTTAACTATGGATGAACTTCTTGGAACACTCACTGTTCATGAGCAAGAACTTGGAGATGAATTTGCAACAAAGAAGGGCAAGTCAATTGCTCTGAAGGCTGATCATAAGTCAGTAAAAGTTTCCAAGGCTCTGAAGGCAGACGAGTCATCCAGTGATGTTGACCTGTCTGAACCCGAGGATTCTGAAAGTGATGAAGAGTTGTCTTTCCTAACCAGAAAGATAAAGCTTCTCCTACAGAAAAAGAAGTCCAAAATGGATAAGTCATTCAGAAGGTTCAACAAGGACAAGAACTTCAAAGAATCCCCTTCAACATACAAGAGTCCAACTGTCTGCTACGAGTACAAGAAGCCTGGTCACATCAAAGCTGAGTGCCCTCAACTCAAGAAAGCCCCTTTTAAGAAATTCTTCAAGAAGAAGAAGAAAGGAATGATGGCTACTTGGGAGGATCTGGAGTCAACATCTTCTGATGAAGAAAGAGATGAAGAAGCTAATCTCTGTTTGATGGCCAACACTGACTCAGATTCAGATGATAAGGTACATCCTGACTATGAGGAATTAATTGATGCCTATGAGGAGTTGCTGGAAGAATCCAACTGCTTATCTAAGGCCTTCAAATCCCTCAAGAGAGAGTATGTAAAGCTCATCAGTGAGCATAAGCAGAAATCTCAAGAGTGTGAGAAGCTGGCTAAAGAGAACAGTGAGCTGAAGACTGAAAAGGCTGATGAAGCTAAGATCTCAAGTGAAACATCACCATCTTAAGAAGTTGAGAAACTTCAATAGAAAGTGGAAGAGCTCACTTCTGATCTTGCCAAATTTGTTAATGGCAGAGATAATCTGACTAAGATGCTTGACTGAGGCACTCCCTTAACAAAGAAGTTATTGAATATGTCCATCAGACACATCATAAAGTATCAACTAAAGCCTCTAATGTGTATGTTAAGTCAACAGTGATTAAATCTATACCTGTCTGTAACTTCTGTGGAAAAACTGGGCATGTTATGTCTAAGTGTATTCAAAAGAAGAGAAGGAAGTCTTCACGGACTCCTAGAACTAACAAAAAAGGACCCAGAAAACTATTGGTACCTAAATATCAAATAATTTCTGTTGCAGATGTCCTCAATAGGACAAAGAAAACACCACTGTCAATACCTGGACAGTGGTTGCTCGTGACACATGATAGGAGAAAGGTCTATGTTCCTAGACCTCCAACTTAAGAAAGGAAGACATGTTGCCTTTGGAGGCAATCAGAAAGGGAAGGTTATATGAATTGGTACTATTGGTGGTAAACCTCCTCTTCCCTCTATATCTAATGTTCTTATGGTTAAAGGATTAAGACACAATTTGCTTAGCATAAGTCAATTATGTGACAGTGGATTTGATGTCTCGTTTACCAAGGATTTATGCATAGTTAAAGACTGTAGTGGCAAAACCCTCTTTTTAGCTAAAAGGCAACAAAATCTGTATAAGATTGAACTGTCCGATCTCTTGAATCAAAGTGCAACCTGTCTGATGTCTAAAGAGGATGAAATATGGTTATGGCATAAGAAACTAGGACATGCTAGTATGAAACTAATTTCTAAATCGAAAATGAATAACCATGTGAGAGGATTGCCTTATATTAGTTTTAAGAAAGATGTCTTGTGTGATGCATGTCAGAGAGGTAAACAGATAAAATCAAGTTTCAAATCTAAAAACCAAGTATCAACCTCTAGACCTCTTCAGTTGTTACACATGGATCTGTTTGGACCAGTTAGTGTTGCTAGCCTGGCTGGAAGAAAATATGGATTTGTCATAGTTGATGACTATTCTAGATTTACATGGGTACTCTTCTTAACCCACAAGGATGAGTCTTTTAAGGCTTTCTCAGTATTTTGCAAAAGAGTACAAAATGAACAGGGTTTCTTTATTTCTACTCTTAGAAGTGATCATGGGGGAGAATTTGAAAATGAGCAGTTTAGACAGTTCTATGAGGAGAATGGGATCTCTCACAATTTCTCTGTACCTAGAACTCCACAGCAAAATGGAGTGGTTGAGAGAAATAACAGATCTCTGCAAGAGATGGCTAGATCTATGCTCAATGAGAATAATCTCCCTAAGTACTTCTGGGCAGAAGATGTAAACACTGCTTGTTATGTACAAAACGGAATACTTATTAGGCCTTTTCTAAAGAAGACTCCTTATGAATTGTGGAAAGGAAAAAGCCCCAACATATCTTACTTTCATGCATTTGGATGTGAATGCTTCATTCTGAATACTAAAGATCAACTTGGAAAGTTTGATTCAAATGTAGATAAAGGTATTTTTGTTGGATACTCTGAAATGTCTAAAGCTTTTAGAGTTTATAATTCCATAACTCTTGTTATTGAAGAATCTGTTCATGTTAAATTCAATGATGGATTAAAGACTGATAGGGAACTATCAGATCTAGAAGATGATCTTGCAGGTCTTGATATAAACAGGCCAGAAAGTCAACAACCTGATCTGACCAAGACAAAACCTGTGTTTGAGTCTGACAGACAAGTGGAGCAGACTAGTCAACAGACAAGTCAGCAGACAAGTCAAGATCTTCCTGATGATCTCAAAAGGGATTGAAAGTTCAACACTCATCTTCCTAAGGATCTTATTATTGGAAATCCCTCTGAAGGAGCAAGAACATACACTTTAAGAGAATCAAGCAATGTGGCCTTTATGTCAGAAATAGAGCCAAAGCGCATTGAAGAACCTCTTGAGGATGAAAGCTGGATTCTTGCTATCCAAGAAGAACTCAACCAGTTTACCAGAAATGATGTCTGGACACTTGTCTCTAAGCCTAAAAACAAATATGTTATTGGAACACGATGGGTCTTCAGAAACAAATTAGATGAGGATGGCAAAGTTGTCAGAAATAAGGCAAGGTTAGTAGCTCAAGGCTATAACCAACAAGAAGGTATTGATTATACTGAAACCTTTGTACATGTTGCTAGAATAGAAGCTACACGCATTTTAATGTCATATGTTGCACAACACCAAATCACACTTTTTCAAATGGATGTAAAAAGTGCTTTCCTAAATGGTGTAATTGAAGAAGAAGTGTATGTTAAACAACCCCCTGGCTTTGAGGATACTGATAAACCAGATCACGTTTTCAAACTTAAAAAGGCATTATATGGTTTGAAACAAGCACCTAGAGCATGGTATGATAGACTTAGTTCTTTTCTCATGCATAATGGTTTTACTAGAGGACAAGTAGAAACTACTCTGTTTAAGAAATGCTCTAAAGAAAATTTTATTATAGTCCAAATATATGTTGATGATTTTATTTTTGAAGCAACTAATGAAAAGTTGTGCAAGGAATTTTCAAAGCTAATGCAAGATGAATTTGATATGAGCATGATGGGAGAATTAAAGTTCTTCCTTGGATTACAAATCAAGAAGACAAGTGATGGAATTTATATTTGTCAAAAAAAGTATACCAAGGAAATACTCAAGAAATACAAAATGGAAAATGCCAAGCTCATGAAAGCTCCCATGCAATCCAATGCAAAATTAAGCAAAGATGATGAAGGTAAAAAGGTAGACCAAACTGTCTATAGAGGTATGATTGACTCTTTACTATACTTAACTTCAAGCAGACCTGACATTCAGTTTAGTGTCTGTATGTGTGCTAGATTCCAATCTGACCCAAGAGAATCTCATCTTAAAGTTGTTAAAAAAATATTTAGATATTTGCTTGGGACTACTAATCTTGGTTTGTTGTATCTAAGATCAAAAGAATACAGATTAGTGGGATTATGTGATACTGAATTTGCTGGAGACAGAATAGAAAGAAAAGCACTAGTGGAGGATGACACTTCATTGGAGCAAGCTTAGTCTCGTGGTCAAGCAAGAGGCAGACAACAATTACCTTGTCTACTACTGAAGCAGAATACATTTCAGCTGCTATTTGCTGCTCTCAACTCTTATGGGTAAAACATCAACTTGAGGACTACTCTATTTATAAGCATAGCATATCTATATGGTGTGATAATTCCAGTGCTATATGCTTAACTAAAAATCCAATGCAGCATTCTAAGGCAAAGCATATTGTAATTAAACAACATTTTATAAGGGATTATGTTCAGAAATGTATCTTTGATATTAAGTTTGTTAAAACTGAAAATCAATGGGTTGATATTTTCACTAAACGATTAGCAGATGAAAGGTTTTTATTTATTAGAGATAATCTAAACATTCATTGCATTGTTGAATAACATGTCTGTGTGTTAACCTCTCTATGCTATATCACCTGTCTTTGATTACCTGTCCGACTCTGCTGAGTCACTATGCTAGAACTCAACAATTTTGTGGAAATGGTTATTAATTATTTAATGCCATTATTTAATCTGATGCTAATCATGCGCACGATAATTTTTAATCTCGAAACCATGTTTTCATTATGTTTAAAGTGGGCGCTGCAGTTCCCCATACAAATCGTGCCATTTTGAATTAAAAATGTCATTTTTCTCTCTCCTGCCTTTATGACTATAAAAGGCAAAGGATCATAAAGGTTTAAACTTTATGTTTTCAAATCTCTCAAACCCTCTCCGTCTTTGTCTTTGTATCTCTCAAATCATTTTCTCTTCCGAAACCCTAGAAACCCTTTCTCTCAGTAATGGCACCATCAAAGCGTCTCTCTTTGAAAGAAATCACTGAGAAATACAACATGAAGGTTGCTGATGTAGAGAAGATCTTGCCTGGCAAGACTGTTGATCTTCAACATATGAAGGCATGGGGTATGGATGTCACTGAGGAGTTGGAATACTCCAAGTGGACTCATTTCTTTGACATCAAGGAGCTTGTTCATCGCAAGCTTGTCAAAGAATTATGGACCAATGTTGTGGTCATCCCAGCAAGTTCGATGGAACGTAGAGCTTTAGGGCTCAAATGAAGGATAAAACCCTTCTCTTCCCCATCAGTTCTCTGGAGCTGGTTACAAAGTGCCCAAGGATTGGAGCTGCCTTCAAACCTGACTGGGAAGATGAAGTAGGAGCTGAGAATGTCAACATCGCTATCTATGACGTTCCTAATCCTGAGAACCCTAAGCCTATCAACATGGTGGCTAAGTGCAGATTCTTGCACAAGCTATTGTTGGAGTGCATGATGCCGAGGAAAGGATCACGAGATAATGTGACCAAGATGGACAGATTTGCTTTGTACCACTTGATTCACAAGATCAAGGTGGACATCAATGATCTCATCTACATGTACCTTGAGTCTCTAATCAAGAGGACCAACATGCAGACCTACCCCTATGGGATGCTGTTGACGAGAGTCTTCAGGAACAAGATGTTTGTTCCCAGTGATGTTCACTTTGTAGACATGTCACTTCCTATTGACAGGAAGATCCTGTCTATGATGGACATCAAGGGTATCCCTCTGGCTGATGAGGAGGAGGAGGAGGAGGAAGAAGAAGAAGAAGAAGAAGAAGAAGAAGAAGAAGAAGAAGAAGAAGAAGAAGAAGAAGAAGAAGAAGAAGAAGAAGAAGAAGAAGCCTGTTGCTGAGCAGAAGCAGAAGGAAGAACCAGTGGTTTCCACTGATGAATCAGAGGTCCCTATCTATGAAAGGCTTTTTAAGCCTGCTGGAAATGTGGCAAGAAAGGACCAGAGACCTGAGCTGTAACAACCATCAGTCTCTGAAGAAACTGCTGAGACAGTTGAGCCTTTAAGGTTCAAGCTGACGGAACCCTCTCCTAAGAGGAAGACAAGTGAAGCTGAGGAATCAGCTGCTGCACCTGCTTATCCCAGCAAGAAAAGAAAGCTCGTGAAGACCTTTGCCAAGGTCAGACAAGTTGATTCTGAACCTAGCAAAGATGAAGCATCTGCTCAGGGGGAGCAGACAGTTGAACCCTTGGAGGAACCCAAGGAGAAGAAACCTCTTGATTTGGGAATCATTCCCAAAAAAAGAAGTCTGGCTACCCAGTGCCATTTGTGGCAAATGCTGAAAGGGCAGAAACTCCTGCAGAAGCTCAAGCTGCAGAGGTTGAAGCTGCTGCTTCTACCGACCTGTCTGGTGGGACTCAGACAGTTGTTCACCTGAAGGATGACACTCTGTCTCCTTCCAAGAAGTAGTTGATGCTATCTAAAGATCATATAACTCCTTCAAACCCTTTTGCACTATCCCCTCTCTCTCATCAAGGTATCCATACCTCTTCTATCTCTTCTCCATCCACTTTTTTTATCCAACCTTTAGTTGTTGCGTCTCCTTTCCATTCACCCGTCTCCTCTCATCAAACTCAATCTTTTTCATTTGACCTTGTGTCTGATATATGTCAGTACATAGTTCACGGGGATTCAACTCCCAAAGAACAAACTGGCATATCATCAAGTTTGTTTGTGTCTGACCTACAATCTCTCATGACTGCAAGTGTCTCACATGTGTCTGTCATCCCTTCTCCTCCACCTTCTATTCCTAACACCTGTAGGGAGATTTTCTTTTATCCCCCTATAGTTCTGTTCATTAGAACATTGGCTAGGACTAATTATCCTGCTTCTGTTGTAATGTTACCATGTAGGTCTAGGTATTTATTTCTGTTGGTAACGGGATCAAACTCCTTTTTCTGTCATATTGATTTGTCGTTACCTATCCCTCCATCTGTCTTAGCCCAACAACCTATTTCCCCACCTGTCCAGATAACCATCACCCGTCTCTGTCCGAGAGACTTTCTTGTGTCTTTTCTTCTCCTGATACTAACTTTGTCAGAAGCAGTCTCTTGTTTAAGTTCGTTTTTCTTCCATTATTTGCGTATAAAACCCTTCATCAACTCTTTTTCCCTCACATCTCTTCACCCTTCTCTGTCCCTAAGGCACCCCCTGTCTTAGCTCTGCCCTGGTACTCAGACCAGTCTGCTTCTTCAACCAGTTTGACCTCAGAAGCCTCCACTTCTCAGACAGTGGATTTGCATGATTTCAATATGCTTCGAACTCAACTGGAAGAAACAAGAAGACAGCTGAATGAAGAACGACGAGCAAGGATGCTTTTAGAGCAGAGAGTAGATGTTTTGTTTTTTACTTCTTAGTCAACACTAAGGGAGACGTAGCTCCAAGAAAACTAGGATTAGAAAAAGAGATCTAAAAATTGGTATATCTAATTCGCATTGAAACAAGCTATATATAGGAAACTGGATCTGTGCTCGCTCTCGTGGGGCGAGCACTTACTTTTGGTTCCAATATGGTTTTGAATCCTCATGGGATGAGACTGAACGCACTCAGATTTCTTGTGTCTGGCTTGCGGGGTGAATCCTTGCTCGTGGGGTGAGCCTGAAAGGCTCCAATCCCTTGCTCAGCATTAGCTCTGGCTGGCGGGGCGAGCACTCTCTCGCGAGGCGAGCCTTGAAATTATTCTTTTTGCTTGTTTTCCTCAATTTTCCAAGTTCCTTGAGCTTAATTTTTAACCTGAAAATAAATAGTATCATTAAATGCTTTATTTGACTAAAAATTAACCAAAATATCCTAAAAACTACTTAAGAGACTGAAAATGTTGCTCGAGGGCAATTAAAGCCAAATTTCGGAGAAAACGAGATTAAACTCGAACATTTAGCACAAAAACCGTGGCCTCACTAGCTATAAAACTAGATAAGTCAGAGGCTTATCAAAATACCCCAAACTTAAACTTTGCTTGTCCCCAAGCAAACTAAGACTCAAAACTGGGTAAGCTCAATGGACTCAATTATTTTCGTACAAATTTCATGTAATTTTATCAATTCAATTTTTATTCAATGTTTCCCCTTTTCATCCATGCAATCCCCACGCTCATTTACTTTAAACAATTGAGAATTCAATCATTCATGCAATCATTAATCTAAGTCAAGGATCCAACATACACAATAAAGGGAGATCACCAATTTCAAACAATTGCCTTCCTCACAAGGGCATTTAGTAATTCTCTCAATTTGTCTAGGATATCAACTTTCACTCAATTTCACATTTTCAGCGCACTTTCCATCAATTTGATTTTCATCTCAAAAATAGTTCCCACGAAAACATGCATGCATCATCAAAAGGTCTTTTAAAGGTTGTAATGGGTCCTGGCTAAAGGTAGTATATACAAATGTGCTAGGCTTTACGTCCCTGAGAATTAAGAGCGCATGAAACTTTTTACGCTTTTATTTTCACTCTAATTCATTTTTTCCATTTTTCTTTTTCACGCTTTGGGTGGCTACAACTTTTTCCTTTTGATACCCTTTTTGACATTTTTTTGTACTTTTCTTCTTTTTCCCTTTGGCTGGCTTCAACCTTTATATATATATATATATATATATATATATATATATATATATATATATATATATATATATATATATATATATATATTCTTTTTCTCATTCCCAAAATAACATGATAAACCCATTGTAGCCACCCCAACCTTAGTTTCCTACAACCCTTGTCTTGCTAGCATTCATGCTCTCCGAAATCCTATGATTGGGTTAATATGGTTTTTCTGGATTTTTGGCTTATAACATAAGGTCAATAGGCTATTAGGTTCAATGTGGCTAACTAGTGAACATGCATTAGGGATGGTTATTTTTAGGCCAAGTAGCTATTTCAAAGAAAATTGTCTAAATCATTTAATGCAATCATATAAACATGTAAACCATGAAGAGATTCAAGCAAATCCGAGAAAGTGCAACTTAATAGTGATTCACACAATTAAAAAATAATGTTGGAGACTCAAATTCCTCACCTGGACATTTTTCGCAAATTGTTTGACCGAGATACAATCCCTAGTGTGTGCACCCCTTCACCCCAAACTTATAATAAATCGTGCAATACAACAAAATTTCTCTAAGTCATTTTTTCAATTTTCACATGGGGATTAATTTTCAAATTTTCAAAACTTATGGGGAAATCATCAAAAATTAACATTTTTCATGCAATCCATGTATGCTAAATTCAATAAAATCCATTCAAGCTCACCGAACAAGACTCAACACACATATGACTCGAAGCAAAGCAAAGCAAAGATAATTAGAAAGAGAAGGGTTTAGAAAAACTCATGAAGATGCTTCCACCAGGATCCCTTTGCCTATGGTACAATGGTCAAGAGATGCCCAAGATGTAAGTCCTTCCTACTAGATCCCATGGCTTGTGGAGTGGAGATGGAATAAGCAAGTGTGAGGAGATTCCATTAACTTCTATAAGTGCTATGATGAGCTCACTTCCTCCTAAGTCAAATGGCAAGTCATTGTCGCAACCTTAGAGCCTTTGTCGTTATTAATGAAAACTCCAAATGCTGAGGCAATGACTTGAACTCCAAAGTTCGTATTTTCATAAAGTAATGTGGTAGACAAATGGAAGGCACCAACTTTGTAACATTCACACATGCATGCAAACCAACATACTTATCCAACTCATAATTTCTAGGCTCCTCAATAGGAATGGTGTAGGAAGTATTTTCCACATGATTCTTCTCAAATGTCCCTTGCAAAGGAACAATATGAGATATTTCCTCCTTGCACTCCGCTTCATGATCCTCTCTTCTTGAATCATCTTCCACCACCACTTCATCTTCATTCAAGGCCATACTAGCAATTGCATTCTCTTCAATTTGAGTCTCGTGTCGCTTTTCTTCTAGCAACTTAGAAAATTCACTAGCTTGCACTTCTAACTTCTGAAACTGGTCACTTAGTAACGCTGCTAGCTCTTTAAAATGTTCCCCATCTCGCATTTCAAGCCTCTGAATCATGGCACTTATTTCTTCCTTGATACGCTCTATGCTATGGATCACAAGTTGAGCATCTATCTCCCAAAGAAATTCTAGTACAACAGGATCCAGATTAAAGTGTGGTGGTGGTTGTAAAGATGACAGATAGGATTTCCATTCCTCCTTGGAGTATATCTTCACATGCTTATCAATGATACCATTAAACACAATCCAATCAATTTGATATTACCGGTTTGGATAGTAACGATGGTCCATGTGCTGCATCACCTTTTCTTGGTCCTACGAATTTCTGGGTTGTATAGCAAATCTCCCCCGTGGAACGGTACCTTGCATACAAAAAAAAAACTATCAAAACCAAGTGAAATCAAGGAAGTTAAAGAGAAAAAAAATAATAAGAAAAATTGGCTTGTTCAAAAATAATAATTATTTTCTTCAAATAAAGAAAACTAGTTATGCCAATCCCCGGAAACGGCTCCAAAAACTTGATGGGCTCCAACAAGTGTACCGGACCGAAGCAAGTAATAAAACACGGTAAGTAAATACCGAGTTCGAACACAAGGATTGGGTGGCCAATTTGTCTAGATTTGAAGATAATAATTAATGTTTTTGACCAAGTGAATGGGATAAAAATTGTTGGGATAAAAAGTTGTTGGGATAAAAAGTGTTATCTAATTCAATTATCTAAATCTAAAACTAAGCATCAATTATCAAGATATTAACTATGATTGTGAGATCTAAGTTCACGATTCCACCTACCCAATTAAGCAATAGATCCAAGTGAATATCTTCTTATCCCTAAGTTCAATTTCTTTGCCAACTAGGAACCCTAAGTTATCCCAATGTCTCTCTCGAGCTCGAAAGGACATACCTACGCATGCAAATTGCCTATATCTCTATCCTACTCTATCTCTAGCAATGCTCAATTGGTGTTTCTAACCCAAGTCCTAAAGCATGAATCTCCTCTCAGACTCATCGCACTTGACTAGTTAACCATGCGCACTTTTGATTAACGCAACCAAATCAGAATTAGAAAGCAATAATTGAGATAAGGGAATAAGAAAACATCACATTGAAACTATGCCGTCATGAGCGGCTTCATCGATCCCTCGGAAAAGAGGATTAGATCCTCATCACGTTCATAATCAACAACAAAATAATTGAAAATAAAACAAAATAAACCTAAAACACTAAGGGAGACAACTCCAAGAAAACTAGGATTAGAAAAAGAAATCTAAAACTGGTATATCTAATTCGTACTGAAACAAGCTATATATAGGAAACTGGATCTGCGCTCGCTCGCGGGGCGAGCACTTACTTTTGGCTCCAATCTGGTTTTGAATCCTCTTGGGACGAGACTGAACGCTCTCAGATTTCCTTTGTCTGGCTCGCGGGGCGAATCCTTGCTCGTGAGGCGAGCCTGAAAGGCTCCAATTCCTTGCTCAGCATCACCTCTGGCTGGCGGGCCTAGCACTGTCTCGCGGGGCAAGCCTTGAAATTCTTCTTTTTGCTTGTTTTCCTCAATTTTTCAAGTTTCCCTGAGCTTCACTTTTAACCTGAAAATAAAGAGTAGCATTAAATGCTTTATTTGACTAAAAATTAACCAAAATATCCTAAAAACTACTTAAGAGACTCAAAATGTTGCTCGAGGGCAATTAAAGCCAAATTTGGGTGAAAACGAGATTAAACTCGAATATTTAGCACAAAAACCATGGCCTCACTAGCTATAAAACTAGATAATATCAACAAGTTATGTGGCTTAGCTATTTGTGAACTTAATCTGAAGCAGGCATTGCTTTGTGTCTTTCATCTCGTATGTATTTTTAAACTATAAGTTGCAGAAGTTATTTTGATCATTCAGTGCAAATTCTGATTTGTTGGACTTAGAATCCTTATCCTACACATTTGTTTTTTACATAAACAGATGAAGTCTTGGGGAAAAAATCACAGTTTAGCTTTAGAGGCAACTCTTTCATGTTGTGGAGAATATTGCTACACAGGTGAAATCAAGTATCACAAACCAAGTATTCTTTCATAGTTATAATTCTGGAATGCAATTGGGATGTTTAGCTTCTTTTAAAAAAAGTAAAGAGAAAGAAACACTTAGAAGTACGAGGAAGGGATTGGTTTGAAATGTTATACTCTTACAAGAGAATACTAATTCAGGAGTCTATTTAAATAAATAAAAAAAATTGCATATCTAAATATTCAGTCTTAAACTAGAAAACCAACCATCAGATGTTATTTTAGTAAACTTTATTAACAATTATGCACTGCCACCAATCAGCATGTGGTCTATCATCAGTCATAATTATTACATTTGTAAAACTACAACAATTACAAAGAAGAATATGGTTCTTGGTTCTTTGACGATGCTTTAGGTGCCCATGCAATAACAAGTTTAGGTTGTCCTCATATAAACCAGAGTCTTTATTTGCTTCTTGATCCTTCACCGCTTGAACAATGTGGCACACTTAAGGGGGAATGGCATAAATATGTAGAAACTTGCTTCTCTTTCTTATGATATCCTCACTTTGCAGAAAATGTTGTGAATGCCGTCTTTCAGTTGTGCCATAATATATTGCCTGACTATATAAATCTGATGTGAAGTGGAGGTGACATCTGTGTCAAGTATGAAACTTCAAATGTTGCTTCTCTCTCACTAGCTTTCCATCCTCATAGAAAGAATGGAAGTGACATCTGCGTCTATACACGATCATTGCATCATTCCATGGTAAGAAAAAAATTTAGAAGTTTAATTAGAAAAATATTCTCATTTACCAATACCTATAATGTTTTTTTATTAAAAAAACGGATTATATTACAAAATAATATTTTAATATGAATTAAAATAATATTCGTTGTGAATAATATTTTGTAATTTTTAATAAAAAAATATTTTTTTAATGTGAGTTAAATTTGCAAATACAAAAAACACATATATTATACTATAATATATTGTATTCATATAGTTTGACTACAGTATAATACAACTAGAAAGTTTGAAATTTTGACCAACCTATGTGGCAATTTGATTGACCCAAAATTTACCACATGGGTGGTGTAGTGGGTGGTGTAAAATATAGGTGGTGCACCATAGCCGAACCTTATAAAAGAAGCCTAAATGGGTTTGCGGTTGTGCTAAATGAAGAAGTTAGGAATATGGTGACGTTTGGAAGAACTTATTTAAGCTCATTTTGACTTATCTGGTGATATAAGTTCTTATGCAGTGTGTTTGACAGAGCTTATAAAAATAACTTATGTCATCCCATAAGGAGCTTTTGACTTATTTTCATAAGTCACCGGGAGAAGCTTATCATAAGAGCTTATGCACTAAATATCATCTCCGTGTTTTTCATTATTTGAATCCTCTCATGCCCCTTTATTTTTTTTTCTTTCTTTAAGCGCTTATGGCATAAGCTCTCATACGATAAGTCTTATGTGATAAGCTCTTAATCAAGTTATTTACCCAAACGCACCTTATATATCGTGAATTGGTCATCAAAAGTGCTTAGTAGTACGAAACGAAATTCGTAGTGAGCACTTCCTATCATTTTGTGATGGTTTCTCTTCTCCCTATTTTTATGGCTTATCAATCCTTTGATTTGGTTACATTTAAATTCGTCGGATGTCGATTTGATGTTTGTCGTACTCAATAGCTTTGTCATACAGAATAGTAAAATAGGACATAACCATACAAACTTTCTCATACTGTGTTAATATATTGTACCTTACTCTCAGGCATTTCATCAAACACTTGATGAGCACACACTATTTCTCCACATCTAGCATACATATCAACAATAGAGCTCCCCGAAAAACACATCAGAATCATACCCAGTCCAGTTTAAAACAATGCAGTGACTACCCAACAAAGAAATGGAGCTCCAAGTGGTGGAACCTTAATTTGTGGGGAGTTTTGTCCAACAATTCGGTGTGAAGAGCAGGGGTGACGATGTGGGCATGAAGCCTAAGCCCTGTCATGGTTAGAGAGAAGAGGTTGTTGTTGTTGTTGCAGTTGCAGTTGCAGAAGGTTGTTTGATGTCGATATCCCCATGAAACCTGTAACTCAACCAAACATGGGATCAACCCATGAATATTTTTTTTTGTGTCCGATTGTTTGTGTCAGCTGATTTGTATGTGTGCATGTGTTTTTACATTGGTTTTGGCCTCATGGACGCTGTGGAGAATAGCTTTCAATTGCTTGTGTGGAGAGATGTTTGGGAGTGAAACTCTAGTGCCTTTTTGTGTTGAGTGTGTGAAACAGTTGAGTGTTTGTTGTCTTGGAGTGAAACACGAGAGAGTTTTTTTTTTTTTTTTTTGGGAGAGTATCTCTTGAGAGGTAAATAGTAAACACGGTTCTAAATTGTGGTTGTGGTCGTGGATGCAGTTGCGGTTGTGGTCACTGCGATTGCTGCAATTGCGGTCGCTGCGTCGCGGACTGCGACCGCTGCGGCGTGAAATAATTTTATGTTCGCACCAAATCTAAAAAATATTGTATAATTATTGTAATTCTTCATATATCTGAATTGAGAAGAGGATAGCAAAAATAGAGAAAAAAAACAAATTGCTAAAGCATAAATGTATAATTCTTGCATCTAAATGTTTTGGGGGCCTGAAAAAATTTGAACGAACGGTACTGAAAATAGGTGTTGCGGCCTGATGCGATCTGATGCAGTGTCTAATGCGGTCTGATGTGGTTGTCTTGCAGCCGCAACACGTGAAAATGGATCACACCGCAATTGCGGTGTGATGCGGTTGCGCTGCGGTCCGCAACCACAATATTGCGGCCGCAATACGTGATGCGGTCCGCAATTTAGAACTATGCGGTGAGGTAAATATGGTGAGTTTTAGTGTGTCTCTCTTCTTGTTGGTTGCTCTGGTTTCTGACTTTGCATCATGTCCCTTGATTTGGCTTTTGGTTTTTTGCTTTGATGTGGATGCTTCCCTTTTGCTGTTTGTTAACAGCATTGGTGTTCTTGTCTCTCGGATGGATTGTTTGATGCTTTCAGCATGTCGTTATGGCGTTTTAGTAAGGGTGATGCGAGTTTTTTTATAGACAAATATTAATTGTTAGTTCGAACTTTACATCTTAAAACTCGGAACACCTCTCTCTTACACCCCAAACCACTTGACAAATAGTTAATAGTTATGTTCTCTACATTGGGTTTGGTCCTTGTTTCTTGCCATGTGGGAGTTGGTTTCTTCACCTCCGTTGTCTCATTGTGATCTTCTGCTAGTTGTTATCTTGGCTGAAGCTTCTTGGTTCGTAAGCTTGGGTGGCTGGCACAATTTGTAGCCGCACTTGTTAGACTTCTTGGTCTCTTGGTTATTGAAGTTACATTATTTCTTGGCTGGTTTTTGCTGCGTGATCTCTTACTTGAGTTGCCGGTTAAACATCAACTTGGCAGCTACTGATTTTCTCTTATGCTGGTTACATTCTCCTCTGCTCGGTGTTGGTCATGGTGCCTCTTGTTGGTTTGCCCTTTTGTCATTTGGTGGGGCTAGAACTTGTTCAGTTTTGGTTCTCATTGGGTTGGTATTGCTGTTTGGGTATTTTTAGGGGCTTGGGACATTGTATTTTTTCAACCAAGTTGTGGATCGGTTCTCTCTTCTTTAGAGTCTTTTTGTCCTAGATTGGGTGGTATTATATGCTCTTAGTTGAACTTTACCTTGTTTTTTCTCTCTTTTAATTGTACTTGTATTTTATTAGTCTCTTTGTATTCGGGTTTGGTTTCCCTCCAACTCAATTGAATATATTCTTTTGGTTATAAAAAACCCATTAATATTTTAAATCCACCTGTATCGTATTATTATTTATTAGGAAGGGTTTAATTGGTATGAACCATCAATCAATATCAAATTATTACAACATTAAAAATCTTTAATTTTTATTATAATTATTTTAAAAGTCATTCATATTGTGATTTGTGATTGGTTGATACTATAAAATGTGGATACTTTTTTCTTTAAAATATAATGTTTTTGCCCTATCTTTTGATGTCATTTTTTGTTAAGGCTATGGTGCTCCACCTATTATACCACCCACATGTCAAGAGCTCCACCAATCATTTATACATGTGGTCATTTGATTTTTCAACCACCCAAATATATGGTTGTGTTTGAAATCCTGACCAGCCCATATGACAATTTCATTGACCCAAAACTTACCATATGGATGTTGTAGTGGGTGGTGCGTGAATTGGGTGGTACACCTTAGCCCAAACCGTCATTTTTCTTTTGAAGCTTAATTTTGTTTTTCAGAAGAAGAAATACTGACACTTCGGTGGTTCTTTCTACAAGAGAGATCTTCCCAGTTTGGTGGTATGCAATTTAAATGGTACTGCAACTGTAATTAACTAATTATCTATAAAATGAACAACTATATTGGCTTAAACCCTCTTTTATTAGACCATGAACAACGATAAACCTGAGTGATGAATACTTTAAATATTAATCCTCAAAAACTTCACAGATTTCCATGAGATACCATGACTGCTAATCTAATACAGAAACGCTATTTTGACACAGAATTCGGACACAGACACCGTATGTGCCGCACTGTGCGGCACTGTAGCTGTACTGTGCGGCACTGTAGCGGGTTTTTTTTTTAATTAATTTATTTTTATAAATAATTTTTTTGATTAAGTATGTATAAATATCTGGTGAATCGGGTACAAATATCTGGTGAATTCAGTTCATTATCTGGTGAATGAGTTTTTTTGAGAAATAATTTTTTTGATTAAGTATGTGCAAATATACGGTGAATCCGGTATAAATATCTCGCGAATTCAGTTCATTATCTGGTGACTAGGTTTTTTTTAGAAATAAATTTTTTGGTTAAGTATGTGCAAATATAGGGTGAATCAGGTATAAATATCTGGTGAATTCAGTTCATTATCTGGTGAATGTGTTTTTTTTTATAAATAAATTTTTTGGTTAAGTATGTTTAAATATCTGGTGAATGAGTTTTTTTGAGAAATAATTTTTTTTGGTTAAGTATGTGTAAATATCTGATGAATCGGATACAAATATCTGGTGAATTCAGTTCATTATCTGGTAAATGGGTTTTTTTGAGAAATAATTTTTTTTTTGTTAAGTATGTGCAAATATCTGGTGAATCAGGTATAAATATTTAGTGAATTCAGTTCATTATCTGGTGAATAAGTTTTTTTGAGAAATAAATTTTTTGGTTAAGTATGTGCAAATATATGGTGAATCAGGTATAAATATGTAGTGAATTCAGTTCATTATTTGGTGAATGAGTTTTTTTAGAAATAAAACTTTTATTTTTTTTTAAAAGTCAAAATTAAAAAAAAAAAAAGTGCTGCTATAGTAGCGCTACAGTGTGCTACTGTAGCAGTGTCGCGTATGATGTCCGTTTTGTGTCAAAATAGCAAACCTCATATTAGATTGAGGTTTGCTATTTTGACACAGAAAATGGGCATCATACGCGACACTGCTACAGTAGCGCATTGTAGCGTTACTGTAGCAGCACTTTTTTTTCCTTTTTTTTTTTAATTTTGACTTTTTTAAAAAAATAAAAGTTTTATTTCTAAAAAAACCCATTCACCAAATAATGAACTGAATTCACCAGATATTTATACCTGATTCACCATATATTTGCACATACTTAACCAAAAAAATTATTTCTCAAAAAAACCTATTCACCAGATAATGAACTGAATTCACCAGATATTTATACCCGATTCACCAGATATTTGCACATACTTAACCAAAAAAATTATTTCTCAAAAAAACCCATTTACCAGATAATGAATTGAATTTACCAGATATTTGTACCCGATTCACCAGATATTTACACATACTTAACCAAAAAAAATTATTTCTCAAAAAATACTCATTCACCAGATATTTAAACATACTTAACCAAAAAATTTATTTATAAAAAAAAAAAATACATTCACCAGATAATGAACTGAATTCACCAGATATTTATACCTGATTCACCATATATTTGCACATACTTAACCAAAAAATTTATTTATCAAAAAAACCTATTCACCAGATAATGAACTGAATTCACCAGATATTTATACCGGATTCATCATATATTTGCACATACTTAATCAAAAAAATTATTTCTCAAAAAAACTCATTCACCAGATAATGAACTGAATTCACCAGATATTTGTACCCGATTCACCAGATATTTACACATACTTAATCAAAAAAATTATTTATAAAAAAAATTAATTTTTTTAAAAAAAAGACCCACTACAGTGTTACACAATGCAACTACAGTACCGTACAGTGCGACACATACTGTGTCTGTGTCCGAGAATTCTGTGTCAAAATAGCGTTTCTGATCTAATATACCCTTTTCCACTGAACTGCTATATGGTTGCTCTTAAATCTCAGTTACTCCCTCCGGTCCGTTAGTTACTTCATCCGGTTCATTTCTATGGTAATTTAAGATTTTTACACAGAGATTAAGAAAGCATTAATTTGTTTATATTTGTACCAAATTATCCTTATTTATAATATCATTAATTATTTACACATTCTAACCATATTTACTCCACGTTCTACTTGTCATTAATAAGCACTCAGAATATGCACATTTATTGGTAAAAAAAGAGTGTATTCATATGACATTTAAGTAGGGAATAGTGATTGAATTTAAGTAGGGAGTATAAGGATATATATGAAAAAAATTATCAAATATATTTTGGGTTTGTAAAAGATCCATTATTTTGAAACAAAAATAAAAAACTAAATTTATCATAGAAATGAACCAGATGATTTTAAAGTCATATGAGCTTTGCTGTAGAACAACAATCATGTAATCATAAGCATCGTATTTATCAACTCTCCGTTGTCTTAAAATTGTACCAATTTGTATTGTAATTTGTATTGTAATTATTTGTCGGGTCTTCTTAACCAATGACTAAGGAATCCAAAAAAGTAATTTTTTATGGAAAAATTAAATGTATCACTTCTTACAAACATAAATACATAAGTTTCTATAAAATTTTGCTCTTCTTGGTTTCTTAATTAGTGTCATTGATTAACATTCTCCTTATTTCTTTTTAGGGTCATGCTAACGAGTACCCTTAGAAAATTTTTTTAGGAATTAAGAAAAGTAAGTTTTTATTGGAAAACTAAAGACCTGTTTGGTTTATATTTTTATTTCATGTTTTCATTTTCTAAAATCTATATTATATACGTTTTTAAGTCATTCTTGGAAGGGGTTTTTACACGTGGCCTTCAAACAGTGATCACCTTCAAAATTCCAATTCAAATGTTTGCCATAACAGGAAAAGGCCTGGCTCGCTAACACTTCCTTTGGCCCAACAAAAGCAGCCCAATGCATTCAACTACTCCCTCATGCAGTTAGCCAAAAATTCATGGTTCTCTAGTGTATCACTCCTAAATATTGCTAACTGTCAAACAAATCCCTCAAAATCTCTCTCAAATCAGACATTATTTGTCAAAACTATGTAATTTATGTTCATCTCTCCTCTCTCTCTCACGAAATCCCTCAAACCCTCACCGAAAACCTCACCCTACTTTCTCCCCATTCTGAACAATTGTTGCTAATTCTTGCTAAATCTCATAGGAATCTCGAAAAATCTAAATCATATATATCAGTATCAAATTGTCACAAAGATGCAAACTCCCTATCCCACGAAAACCAACGATTGACCGCTTTCAACGATGGAGGAAAGCTTTTTGTGCTGATTAGAGCTTTCATTGTGCAACTTTGTTTTTGATGCAGTGGTATGGTGTTTCCTAGGTGGTTTTGAGTTTCTCCCATACCCATATAGAAGGTTTTGGACCATGGAGCCAAGCATTGTGACACACTGGGGCGCTCACAGCTTGCGAGGTCAAGTGGGTTTGTCTCTGGTCAAATCCGATTTGAATTTCATCTCTACTTTTGAATTTCTTATTTTTATTTTTATTTGTATTTTAATAATTGAAATTATTGTTTAATGTTTTTGCTCCCATTCCATCCTCTATAAATTGACCCATCCGGCTTCATGGAGTTGCACAACACTCACATTCAAAAGACAAGTCATCTGAGTTGCTTACTTGCTGAGAAATATGTGTACCAAGTTTGATTCAGTTTCTGAGATTTCTCCTGAGAAGGAGACTTGGACCATCATGGCTAGGGTGGTTCGTCTATGGCTGGTGGCTGACTTCAGTAAGCAAAAAATTCCATTTTCGATGGAATTGGTGCTCATGGATGACAAGGTTCATGTTTCAACATTTTTTTCTCTTCATTTTTACTATACTTTCTCACATATATATGTTATTGACATATTTATATTTGTTGCAGGGTGACCGAATTCATGCTACAATTAGGAAGACTTTGATTTATAGGTTTCATAGGGATTTAAAAGAGGGCTTTATTTACTCTTTTCAATTTTTTGGGGTTGCTTCTAATGGGGGTAGTTACAGAACTTGCCACCACCCCTACAAGTTGAACTTTCGGTTTCAAACTAGGGTGGTGTCACTGGATAATTACTATGTGCCTACAAATTTGTATGCTTTGGTCTCTATACCTGAAATTACCATGCCTGGCTTTGACACTGACTATTTAGTGGGTAAGTGTTTATTTTCAATTAGTTTTGCTTGTTGTGGTGTTGCTTTTTAGTTTCTAATAGTTAGCCTAATTAAATTTAACTTATTGATACAGATGTCATGGGTTTGCTTATTGGTGTTGGAACTGAAAGAGAGATTGAGAGGAATGGCATAAAGACAAAACTGAATGTCATTTGCCTAGAAGCTGATGGGTAAGGATTGCATACCAAACATCAACCATTCAGATTCCTTGGTTTTTTTTTAATACTTTTTGTATCTTATGGTTGTCCTTTTTTTGTTACAAGCATATGATTGAATGCACTCTCTTTGGATCCCATGTTGATGAACTCAACACCTTCCTTGCTGCTGGAGATGTACAAAATGTTGTTGTCATTGTCTAGTTTGGGAAAGTAAAAACTTTCAAAGGTATCATTCTACCCTGTTTACTCATGTGAGCCTGAAATTTTTTAATGTTTTCTAGAAAAAATTCATCTCCAGAACTGCATGAACTGTACGAAGTTAGTCTTCAATCCAACATGTGCTGAGGCTGTGCAACTTAGAAATAGGTTATCTGGTTTTTAAAACTTCTTCCTCTTATTTTTCTTCAAAATTTTATCTGGTTTTAAATATGGTAATTTATTTTGTTTAATTTTTTGGTGAATTAGAATGAATGAAACTATGGAATCTCTCACTCAAGGGTTGAGCCAGCTCATTGAAACCCCATCTGTTGGTCTCTCTGAGGACTATTGAGGGTCTCAAAAATTGCAAAGAGGTTAACAGTTGTAATTCAATTTGTTATTTGTTATTGTGTTAATGTGTTATGTGTCATTGTGGTATTGTGTTACTTTTGGTTTAATTACTATCTTATGGTTTTTGTTTTTGTTTTAAATAATATTATAGTCTAAAAAAATGTCTACAAATGCATCCAGGACTCTTGCTGTGTTGTCCTTGCTACTGTTAAACACGTTGTTAATGATGATGATTGGTACTACACTGCTTGCATATGTGGGAAGTCGGTCTATTCAGATCACAAAATGTTTTTTTGTGAGAAATGCAATAAGCATGTGATGAAGGTTTTCCTAAGGTATTGTATTAAGGTCCGTGTCATTGATGAAACGGATTCTGCAACATTTGTGATTTTTGATCGTGATGCTATGGCTCTTTTCAACAACAAAACATGTGCAGACATGTTTGAGGCACATGACAGGGTATACATACTTTATTTTATTCATGTTTCATTCATATTTATTCATATTGGTAATTTGTAATTGGTAAATATATATCATACAGTCTGCTAATTTGTCCATTTTATTGTGTAGAGGGCTGGCCAAGGATCTATTCCTAATGAAATTAATGGTTTGGTGGATAAGAGCTTTCTCTTCAAGGTGGAGTGTAGGAATGAATTTAGTGGAAAGTTTGAGCAGTCCTTCAGGGTCAAAAAAGTCTGCAGTGATGCTGCAATTTTGAACAAGTTCAATGACTTATACCTGAAATCAGTGGTAATGGTATTGTTAACTTGCTTGCTTACCCTTTTACATGTATTATGGTTGTTGATTTATATCATAACTGATTGGTAATTTTTTATTTTAGGAAGTGAACTCCGAGAATGTTATTCTGGGTCGTGGGAAACAACTGATGGTTGAGGGTTCTGAGATTGGTCTGAAACAGGTGTTCTCAAACATAACCAAATCTTTTTTACTGAGTGAAAAATTTAAAGTTTCTAAATCATTTTATAATTTCTGTAATCTATTGTTGTTCACAGAATCTGATGGGGCAGTTTTCACAAGCTGATGGTGAGATGGACAGCCAACTTGATGAGGGTTGTGATTTGTCTAAGGATTCACAGGGAATATCTCCCCTAAAGAGGGACATTGCAACTGAACACACCCTCTCTGAGCTGGAACTGCCCTTGAAAATGTTGAAGAAAAACATAAAGATTGAGAATAATTAGAGTGTTGTGCAAGGATTGTTGTTTGGTTTCGGGTGTTACATCTATTTTCAATTAGTGTTGTTATGTGTGTTGTGTTGTTGTTGTTGCTTGGTTAATGGACTATTTATTACTCTAAATATTTTGAGCAGCTTTAGTTAGGTAATTTATGAGGCTGCTGTAGGTGCAGGGTTTAGGGAGTACTAAGTGACTTAGTCTCTTTCTTTGTTATTCTGTTGACAACCTTTGTAATAGGGCTTAAATGCTTTGACTGTTGGTGTGTTTTGTTAACACCAATCTAATGTTAAGCCTGAATGTTTTTAAAAGTGAAGTGTTACTTTATGATTCTAATGGTTGTTTTTATCCCATGAACTTCCACTAAAAAGTTTGTTTATATAAGTTAAAAATTAATTTGGTTTTAAGCTTATGACCTTTTATTTTTAACTTATCAACTTAAGTGAAACCCTAATTGAAAGGAAACTAACCAATAGGAAGAAAGCCCTACATTACCTTTTGGTGTTAATATAATTATCACCTAAAAACCTTAAAGCCAAGTTTTTTTTTCGTTGGAAAAGTGTAATAGCCGAAGACTTGTACCCCACCAATATTCCTTCACTAAAAATAATTTATCATTTTAACCTACTAACTTTTTTTGTACCAATTAAAACCTTAATCCTTTCTATACAAAAAAAAAAACAAAAAACAAAGAAACCTTAACCCTTCTGGGTTTTCTTTCAGAATGGCTAGCAGGCCAACAAATAAAGCCCAACCGTAGCTTTTTATTATCAATTTGGCTATACCTTGTGAATTTTTTTTTTACCCCACTGAACATTGTAGAGCCTATCAATACTCAATTGTCATCCTCTATCTCCCTGCCATTTTACATTTCGATGATAACTAAGCAGATATAAAAAACCTTTATTTTTTCATTTAATTCAATACTTTAATAAAACCCTTTAACCCTTTCATTTCATGACTCTTCACTCCTTCTACTTTCATCCAACCATCAGAGTTTTTCCCCAAAGCGCCAATGGAAGATCACCATGCTATTAATAGGAAGAGAGCTCAACATGGATTTCGTACCTTGAGCATGAAGGATGTGGTAAGAGAAGTGTCATGGTGATTTTTCTTTGTAGGGTTTTAACTTCCCCTGACATTGTTACTAATTTGTTATTTACATGTTTCTCTCACAGTCATATGGTGAGATTGACATTGACTTCATTAAGGTGTTTTACAATGAACTTGATCACATTTGGACTTTGATTGATATCAAGGGAAATGCACACAGCGTCACTTTTAACAACTCCATCATCAAACCCCGAATGACGGATGGGTGGTCTGACCTGCGTCCATTTTATGGATTGACTGGTGACCATTCAATCAATTTGAGCTATATAGGGGAGTCTTCATTTTTAATTACTGTGTTGAAGAAACCATCACCCCCATCATCATTTCCTGCATATCATTCTCATCATCCTGCTAAACGTGCGATGACCTTCAAAGTTAATTTGACACATTATAAAGCAAGTGGAAGTCAACTGGTGGGTGTATTCTCTATTGGAGTTAATTTTTATTCACTCAAATTTATAAATATATATTTATATGAATTTGTTTCTTTTGTTTTGTTTTTTTTTTTCCTTCAGAATTTGCCTTTGGATTTTACTGAGTATCTAAGGAAGTCTGGGTTTGGAACCCTTCTTTTGCGTGGTTTGAATGCAATGGAGAAAAATTGTGACATTTTGCTTCGCACTGTCCCAGGAAGGTCAATCAAGATTGAGAAAGGATGGAAGCAATTCTGTGCTGCCCAAGGCTTCAAAAAGGGGGATCAAGTTTGAAGTTGGCACACAAACACAAGAAGGGGGTTGAATTGTGTTTGTTAATTATTTTCGCAAAAACCTTTTTAAGAAACATTTTCACATGCAGAAGATAAAAAGTTCAAACACACAAGAAATCCATTTTTTTAAAGATTAACAAAACCAAAATAAAATCCCACAGTTAGTATAAATAAATAAAACTGTAAAAGATAAGGGATAGAAAATTCGCTCAGGTATTTTATCATGGTTCACTCTCTTCCAACCAAGAGCTACGTCCAGTCCCTTCTACTTGAAGGATTTTCTCCACTATTTCCAAATAGTTTCTACAACAAGTATTCTACACCTCTTCAGGCTACAAGTATTATTTTCTTGCTAAGCCTCTTCGGGCTCTAGTTCAATCACAGATTTTTCTAAGATCTTTCCAACTCACTATATATGAGGGTATGAAAGTTTAAGATCTACTGAATATTTTTACAAATATTCAACCTTAAGAATTACAGACTTTTGCTTTACAAAGGGAATATGAGCTTTGAATATCTTGCAATTGTTCAAATGGAAAAAGTTGTTCTTCAGTGTTTGAGACCTTCTATATATAGCGGTCTTCAACTTCTCTTGTAAATCTTCAACGGTTATATTTGATCATCCCGTTTAGAGATAGCATTAAATGCATGATATCCGTTGAGACTGATAGCTTGATTTTGGCCGTGTTGAAAAGCATCCTTGGTTATCAGAAAAGCACAAAATGGAGGCTCACTGTTCTGAACAATTGTATCTTAAAAACTTTCTTTCCTCCTATATGTATAACCCAGCTTTTGTCCAGCAATAAAGTTGTCATCGTACAGATCGTTTTGCAATTCCAATTGTACTATTTACTTTTTGTATTTCCTTGATAGTACTATGAATTTTCTCACAAGGAACAAGGCATTAACCAGATAAAACAATTATAAAGAATAAATATTCGATCGAAATAAATATCAATCATTTCAAATAAATTCAATGTGGTCCAGATTGCATTAAATACATTCAAGGTAGTAAAGATATAGAAGGTGTAGAACCGTCTACAGGCACCCAATTTTAGAATGCGTTTACACAAGGTTTTATTCTGCTCGTCCACTGATGTGGCAGAAGCGCTCGTCCACACAAGTCTTTGGACTTGCTAAGAGAAACTCCGTCCAATGACGTGGCACTATAGACTTCTACTGAATTTTAGTTAGGCACTATGGATGTCTACTTGAGTTTCAAGGAGAGCGCTCGTCTACTGACGTGGCTATTATGAACATCTACTGAATTTTAGTTAGCTGTCTATTTAACGATTAAAATATAAACAGTTTAAATAACCTTTGGATGGGTAATTATTTTCAAGAGTCCAAGCATTGTATACCTTATATTATTTTGGATATTCCTGCATAAACTGAAATCACTTGTTAGATCTCAACTAACACTTTGACAAGCAAATTTAATCCTTTTGTTAACATCAAAACCTAGATATTAAATAAACCAGAACCACTTTGGTTCCAACAATCTCCCCCTTTTTGATGATGACAAAAACTGATTAAATTTAAGTAGCAAAGTCTAAGAGAGCTTGCAAGGCTCCCCCTAAGACATAGCATTCAACAGATCAAAGTAGTTAAGGCATAATAAACCAAGTCTTATTTGCAAGATAATATAAGTTATCAGACCAAGATAGTAGCTTATCAAACATTTGTGAATAAACAAATCAAACTAGTATCAGAGCATAATTTACTTTAGACAAAATTTAGGCATAAGAAGTCAATGCAATATATCATCAATATGAATAGATTAAACTTATGCATATGCAGACAAAATATGTTCCTTTTCAAACAAAAACTCTGTATAAAATTTAATCTCTTTCCATTCTCCCCCTTTTTGGTCATCAGACAAAAAGGTAAAAGGAGTGGGCCATCATAGTCAGCAAAACATATAAGATAAAGAAAGAAAAAATTTAGGTAGAAGGAGGTGGCGGAGGGGGTTGGTTTTGATTTGGATTTTGGCTTTTCTGAAAATCCATCAATAAGCCAGCATCTGAGTCACCATTGCATTTGTAAGGGCCAAAGTATCTTGAACTTGCTTCTGTACCCTTTCTTCAATCTGTTGTGCCATTTGTTCTGTCTTCTCTTCAACTATCTTACCAACCTTATCATCAACAATTCTTCCAATGATGTCCTCAAGATTTGGTGGCAAGGATAATTGTCTTGAGCTCTCAGCAGTGTCTGAGACAATGTCTTGAACTTGGGCTGGAGGATGAGCCATAGCAAGAGCTAATGGTTGAGATGATGTCTTAGCAGACTCAGCACCTTGCTTAGAAGCACAGACCTCATCAAACTGCTCTGTCAGAGTTGGCTCATCAGTAGCAACAACAACAGCATCAACTAATGTAGTTGAAGGTTCAGAAGCAGGTTTTGAAAAGATTTAAACATTTAGCTCAGGGCCTTCTACAATTAATTCTTCTGTTGTATGGTCAGAGGATGAGGTTGAAGCTTAGGCAAAGGCATATTGTAGAATTGGCTCAGGGACATCCTTTTGCCCAATGAATAGGATTAGAAATTTGTACATCACGACTTGTTATTGGCAGACCCCAAAGATCCTTAAAGATCAAATATCTGACATGAGAGAGTCCACACTTGCCTCTGAATTTTGGAGTTTTCTTCTTCTCTTCACCAGTCAGGCCAGAAGTGGAGGCTTCTCTGGTGCAGTGAATTACGTGGGACTGCCAGAACGCTCCTGCATAATTAGCCTCAGTGACCATCTCAATTGGCAAAGACTGAATGTAATCCATCTGAGAGTGGTCAAAGGGTTCAGAATTGAGATCTAGCATAATGACTTGAACTACTGGCATCTTTCCTTTGTGCCTTGGATACTTCCGGTCCTTGTCCTTGTTCAGATCTATCATTGACAACCTAGGACAAATCTTGGTAGGTTTGACTCCAACATTTGTGGAAGTAGAGTGTTTTAACTAGGTTGGAGGGACAAACCATGCAGCTCTATCTGCTCTGAAGTGGCTGAACTCCCATTTCAGAATCTCATACATGAGAGTGTCCACAAACTGATTAACAGCAGCTCCATATACTCTTGGATGTTTGAAAGTCATCCATTTGGAGGTCTTGTCCATCACAAAAGGAATTTACCTAAAGGATCTTGCTCTTTTCTCTAGAATACTCCCAAGATCCTTCTTGATGGGATCAGTGTGCCAGTCAGATATTATAATTCTCTCTACTCCATCGGTGAATGGTTTAAGGGGTGGAAGTTTCACTAGATTGGGGTAGATTTTTCTGACAGGGAATCTCTGTTGAGGAAGGTGGGTGATGAGAGGTCCATGTTCATTAAACATTTGGGAAGGGAAAAGGCCAGTTGGAGTGTGGGGTTCAGGGTTGACCTAGTATTGATAACTGTTGAGGGGTTTATACTCATACTCAGCCAAAGGATACCACCTTGTTAGAATATGTTCTGGTTCTCGTGGAATAGTGTGGAATAGTATTCTCCATTCTCTCTGTACTTTGGCCCAGTTTTCAGATTTGCCATTATAGAGAGTGGAAGAGGGAATTATTGCTGGAAACAAGGTTTTCAATGGTTTAGGAAAGGGGGCTCCAAGGGTAATGCTATTGTCTATTTGTGTTAGTGGTGAGTGTGGTGATTGTGGCAGGGTATGGACATAAACATCATCCACATCATGTGGAGTAGAGATATTATCAGCCTGAGTTTTCAAAATGGACACTAATTCATCTACTGCTAACCTAACAAGGTCATCAGCAGAGATTATTACCTCAGAAACCATAGTTGTTTTAGCCCTCTTTGCTGGTTGCCTCTTCTTCTTGGCAATAGGACCAGCAACAGCAGCAGCAGCAGTTTGTTTTTTTAAAATGGCAGCAATAGGCATTTCATCATCATCTTCTTCTTCAGACATGATTACTTTCCTTGTCCTTTTGGGTGCAGGTGGAAGAGTAGCACCAGAAGATACAGAGAGGACAGATCCTCTAGTAGTCCTCTTAGGGATAGGTTGCCTCACAGCCACAGTCTTCCTCTTGGTTCCTTTCTTTATACCAAGGATTGCAACATCGTTGGCCTCAAGTGATTCTTATTTAATCTTCATTTTCTCCTCAAGCTTGGCCAACTCCACTTACTTGTATGTGCTAAGTTGCATGCCACTGAGATTAACTCTGCCAAAATCAGCAGCTTGCAATCCTTTCTCACGAAGGAGTCCTTTCTTGTTCATCCTTAGGTTTTGCACTCAGAACATCGTACACACCTTGCTGCTTGAAAATCTTTGACAGAAGATGAGTGAAGGTAATGTGAGAAGCATATTCTTTGTTGGTAATGGCATCTTTGAAGCGATGAAACAGGATCCAGGGTAAGTTAATCTTTGTTTCAAAAACCAGATGGCAAAGACAGAACCTGTGAAGAGCTGATAAGTTGTCCTTAGAGCCAATTTTATGCAGCACCACCTTGTTCAGGATTTAGTGAAGAATCCTGATGTGATCCTTCATCTCAGAGGATTTCCAAGAATGAGTTCTTACGCTGTCTTGCCTCATTAGGGTGACAACAATTGTCTCTGAACCACCTAGGTCTTCTTCCTAGTTCTCTGTGAAGACCAAACCCTCTTGAGCACATGCAATCGCATCAGAGATGGTTTTCTAGGACACTATTATTTTTCTTCCCAGCACAAACCCAACTACTTCTGTTTCAGAAATATTTGGTCTTCTCCAGAATTTCCTTATCAAATCTGGATACACTGAGACCTTTTCCAGAAAGATTCCATCCCATCCAGTAGCATTAATGAACTTACTCACATCCAGATTGTACTATTGTAGAATTCCAAAATTGAAGTGATGTTCCACAGATATGGACATAGTGTCAGTTGCAAAAGCAGGCATGGGAGCAGAGGTTGAAGCCATTGTTGAGTAAGATGAGTTAAGGTTTGGAAGAACAAGGGAGACAGAGAGTTCGAAAGATTCTGAGAGAGGTTGACAAGGATGAAGAGACGCGGAATGTTTTTCAGAGGGAAAGAGGTTACTTTTAAAGGTTTCTGAAAAACAACAGTTTCCAAAAAAAAGATAAGACATGTCATTATGTGTAAAACGACATTGGAAAATTGGGACCGTAAAAAGTTATGATGGGATTGATGAAGGTAGCTGACTCGGCAAGGAAAAAGAAGCGTTTTTGATAAATGTGTTCAAGGACAAATTAATATAAACAATAAATGAGTGCATAGACGAGTCCACACAAGACTAAGAGTGGATGCGTAAAGACATATGTAGTGGACGCGGCACACCAACAGAAGTGGACGCATAGACTCCACGTGCTCTGGATGTCATGACTAGTGGATGTGCAGAGAAAACATGCAATAGACGACCAAATTAACAACAAATATACTAACTCAATCCACATACAACATATTTAAATGCTTTCTTATAAAGATAAATCTGTCCTCAGTAAGAGGTTTAGTAAAGATATCTGCCCATTGGTGATCAGTATCTACAAATTGAACATCAAACACACCTTTTTGCACATAATCCCTAATAAAATGATGTTTGATTTCTATATGCTTAGCTCTAGAATGCAATATTGGATTCTTAGATAAATTGATTACAACAGTATTATCACACATAAGTGGAATACTACTTACAAATACATTTTAGTCCTCCAATTGGTGTTTGATCCATAGAAGTTGTGAGCAAAGAACTTGCGGTGATATGTACTGCCTTGGAGTTGATAGAGCAATGATACTTTGCCTTTTTCTTGACCATGATACTAGGTTAGCTCCAATGAAGTGATATCCTCCACTGGTGCTTTTTCTTTCAATTCTATCTCCAGCATAGTCAGCATCACAAAACCAACTAATCTGTAATCATCATTTTTCTTAAAGCACAATCCCGTATTAGTAGTACCTTTTAAATATCTAAATATTCTCTTAACTACTGAGAGATGAGACTCTCTAGGATCAGATTGAAAACGAGCACATAAGAAAACACTGGACAATATATCAGACCTAGACACAATTAGATATAAAAGAGATCCTATCATACCTCTGTATACCTTTTGGTCTACCTTTTTCTCTTTATCATCTTTGTTCAGTATTGAAGTGGGATGCATAGGAGTATTCGTTGGTTTGAAATCATCCATCTTAAACCTCTTTAGAAGTTCCTTTGTATACTTAGTCTGATGGATGTACACCTTGTCCATAGACTGTTTAACTTGAAGTCCAAGGAAGAATTTGAGTTCTCCCATCATGGTCATTTCAATTCTTTCTGCATTAACTTAGAAAATTCCTTGCACAGAGATTCATTAGTAGCATCGAAAATGATATCATCAACATAAATCTGTACTATAATGAAATCTGACTTAATAGATTTTCTAAATAAAGTTGTTTCTACTTTTCCTCTGTTAAAACCACTTTCCATTAGAAACGAACTTAACATATCGTACCAAGCTCTAGGAGCTTGTTTAAGTCCATACAGTTCTTTCTTAAGCTTATAAACATGTTCAGGGTGATTTGTACTTTCAAAGCCAGAAGGTTGCATGACATATACTTCTTCATTAATAAAGCCATTTAAAAAGGCACTTTTAACATCCATTTGAAAAAGCATAAAGCTATGATGTACAACAAACGATATTAAAATTCTTATAGCTTCTAGCCTAGCAACTGGTGCAAAAGTTTCAGTGTAGTGTATACCTTCTTCTTTAGAGTAGCCTTGAGCAACAAGTCTTGCCTTGTTTCTCACAACCTTACCATCTTCATCAAGCTTGTTTCTGTAGACCCACTTTGAACCAAGTACTGACTTGTCTTCAGACAAGGGTACAAGAGTCCAGACTTCACTTCTCTCAAACTGATTAAGCTCTTCTTGCATATTTAGAATCCATCCTTCATCCAGTAGAGCTTCGTCCACTGTCTTCGGTTCACATTCAAAGACTAGAGCAGAATTACTTTGTTCTCTGAAGGTTGACCTAGTTCCTAGCTTGTCATTGGGGTCACCAATGATTTGATCTTGAGGATGGTAATTTTTGAAATACCAAGATTTATGAGCATTTTCCTGTTGAGAGGTAGACGTTTCTGGTTGTTGTTGAGAAGTGTCGTCTACTTGAACATCAGTCTTGATTTCTGGTTTCTCTCATGAGATATTTAGAACAAGATCTGTAAAAGCTTCATCTAGCTCTGATAGTTTCTTATCAGGCTATTTGTCATCAAATTTTACATGAATACATTCTTCTACAACTAAAGTTCTAGAATTATAAACTCTAAAACCTTAGCATCAAATTTATCAAGTTGATCTTTTGTATTCAAAATGTAACATTTACATCCAAAAGGGTGAAAGTTTGAAATGTTGGGTTTTCTATCTTTCCACAATTCATAAGGAGTCTTATTCAGAATAGGTCTAATGTATATTCTGTTCTGAATGTAGCAGGCAGTGTTCACAGCTTCATCCCAGAAGTGCTTAGGGACAGAATTGTTATTAAGCATAGTCCTAGCCATCTCTTGAAGAGATCTGTTCTTTCTCTCTACCACACCATTTTGCTGTGGTGTTCTTGGTATTGAGAAGTTGTGTTGAATATGAGAAGTTGTGTTGAATACCACCTTCTTCACAAAACTCATGGAATAGCTCATTGACAAATTCTCCCCCATGATCACTTCTAATTGAAGTTATACACATGCCTTTTTCATTCTGTACACGTTTGCAGAATACAGAAAAGACCTTGAATGACTCATCCTTGTGAGCAAGGAACATAACCCATGTCCATCTAGTGTAGTCGTCTACTATGACAAGACCACATTTCTTACCACTGACAAAGGCAGTCTTTGTTGGACCAAAGAGATCAAGGTGTAGCAATTCTAGTGGTCTGTTGGTACTAACAACATTCTTAGATTCAAATGAACATTTGACTTGTTTTCCCTTCTGACATGCATCACAAAGAGCATCAGATTTGAAACTAAGGTTTGGTAGACCTCTTACAAGGTTATGCTTTTTCAGCTTTGAGATTAATCTCAAACTTGCATGACCTAACCTTTTGTGCCAAATCCATCGCTCATCCTCAATGGACACTAGACATGAGACACTTTGATTTGAGAGGTCCTGTAAGTCAATCTTATACAGATTGTTTTGCCTCTGGGAAATGAATATGAGTGATGCATCAGCTTTCTTGACAGTACACATATTCTTATCAAATGAAACAGCAAACCCACTATCACATAATTGACTAATGCTAAGCAGATTGTGTTTAAGACCATTTACTAACAGAACATTATCAATGGAGGGAAAATGATGTTTACCAATTTTACCTATACCAATGATATTTCCTTTTTGGTTTCCTCCAAAAGTGACCCAGCCACCATCTTTGGGTCTAACGTCTTGGAACATACACCTTTCTCCTGTCATGTGTCGTGAGCACCCACTGTCCAAGTACCAGGACTTCTGTTTCTTTCCTGTTGTTAAGCAGATCTACAACAGGGATTATCTTATCTTTAGGTACCCAAATTGACTTGGTTCCTTTCTTGTTAGTGATCATAGGTCGTGAATGCTTTGCATGCTTGTTATGTATGCATCTAGATGACACATGCCCACTTTTTCCACATACTTTGCAGTAAGTATTGGAAGGGCTTGGTTTTGACTTAGTGTGCTGATAAGCCTCTAGCTTATCTAGTTTTATAACTAGATGGACTGTGGTTTCTGTGCTAATTAATCGAGTTCAATCTCGTTTTCGCCCAAATTTGGCCTTGTTTTGTTCCTAAGTAGACTTTGACTCGTTCTAGGAAATTTTTGTAGTTTTTAGTCTATTTTGAATAGAATTACGCTTTTTGTTTCTTTTTATTGTTTCAGGTTAGAAGTGAAGCTCCGAGAGTCAAGGAAAGTCAAGAAACAGTGGAAATTTCCATTCTGGAGATATTCGCCTCGCGAAAATCTGCTCGCCTCGTGAGCCTGAAGACCAGTTGAGCAGCAACAGTCATCAATTCTGTCTCGCCTCGCGAGTCACCGGCTCGCCTCGCGAACCTGAAGGCCTGACTGTGCCAGAGAAGTCATCCTTTCGGTCTCGCCTCGCCAATCACAGTTCGCCTCGCGATCATTCAAACTCAGGAGAGCCAAAACTGAAATTCGCCCCGCGAAAGGATTATCGCCTCGCGAGAGTCCAATTTGAATGCGCGCCAATTTTAATGTTCGCCTCACGAGAGTCTGTTCGCCTCGCTAGCGAGCACAAAATCAGAACTCTATATATTGCTGTTTCAGTAATAGAACAGGGGATCCGAATCCTAGTTTTTCCACTTGTTTAGAGTAACGTTTAGGACGATTTCTTGTCTCTTTGGAGCTGCGTCTCCCTTTTTCTTTTTCTTATTTTACTATGGTGGTTATGTCCGATTGTTTGTCTATGAGCATGAAGAACTAATCCCCTCGTCTGAGGGAACAATGAAGCCACCCATGGCGGTGTAGATTCGATGTGATGTATGTCTTTCTCCCTTCTTTCAATTAATGTTTTCCAATTCTGATTTGATTGTGTTGATCATATGCATGCGTGATTGACTAGTTAAACGTGATGAGGCTTAGGAGGCAATTTGCATTTTAGAACTTGAATTGGGATCATTGATCGACTATTGCACGAGAGTGAGTAGGAGATCGGTGCAACCTTATAGGGAACAAGAATTAATAGAGTTTGATGATTAGGATTATGAGACCTAGTAAGTAATTAATCCAATCATCGAATACGTCCTATTGAGCACGACAATGGATATAGGAGAATTTGGGGGTCCTGGTTGACATTGTAATTGAACTTAGGAAAGAATCATCATCACTTGGGTATGCATGATTGAGTAGGTGGATTTGTGACCTTGGACATTTTAATTTCAGATTTTTAGTTAATTATTTTATTAGATTTGTTAATTTGATTGCGATCCTATTTTCTCTCCAATCTCAACCACTTTCTGTTACTTGACCAAACGTATCGAACGTCTCGCGAATTAGTTGAATTGGTAGCCCAATCCTTGTGTTCGACCTCGATAAATTCTTACCGTGTTATTTTATTACTTGCGACGACCCAGTACACTTGCCAGTGACTCAACAAGTTTTTGGCGCCGTTGCCGGGGATTGGCACAACCAGTTTTCCTAATTTTAGGGAAGTTTGATTATTTGGTTAAGCTGTTTTTATTTTTTATTTTTCTGTTATTTATTTATTTTTGTTTTCTCTCTACTTCTTTGATTCCACTTGGTCTTGCCTTGTTTTTGTATACGAGGTACCCTCTCACAAGAGGACTTGCTATTTGATTCGGAGATCACCAAGACCGAGAAGCGCTTAAGGAAGGAAGTCAGAGAAAGAAAAAGGCTTGAAGCGATTAATCTTGAGAGGATGGCCGAAGAAAATCCTCCTCGTCCTCGTTACAAGCCTCTCTTCGAGTACAGTCTACCCAACTTGGGTGATTGTGATTCTTCCATCGTGAGAGGCAACCTCAATACAGACTCCTTCAGAGTGGAAGGATGTGTCACAGCCTATATCCGTGAGAATCAGTTTGATGGGAGTGGCAGACATGACCCTCACAGGCACATCACCCACTTCCTTGAAGCTTGTGACTTGCAGAGGACAAGAGGTGTTTCTCAGGATGAGTTTCGCTTGCGGCTATTCCCTCTCTCTCTTAGGGATGTCGCTCGCGATTGGTTTGACAGCTTGGATAGGAAATAGATCGAACTTGGGAGCAAATGGCACAAAAGTTCCTAACTAAGTATTTTCCTCCTCAGAAAGCGGCACAAGCAAGAGTAGCCGTTACATCTTTCAGACAGACAGAGGATGAAACTTTTAATGAAGCTTGGGAGAGGTACAATGTGCTCTTGAGAAGATGTCCTTCAGCTTTCTTTGACCCGGTCTCCAAAGTTGAACATTTCTTTAACGGGTTAAGGGGACGCTATCAGATGAATTGTGATGCCGCAGCTGGCGGTTCCTTTTCCTTTTTATCAGCTGAGGATGGATGGGCATTATTAGAGAAGATGTCGTACAATGACTACAACCGTGGTAGGGAAACCTCAAGTGGAGTCAGTTCTGCAACAATGGAAGCCATTCTAGAGCAAGTTAAATCGTTGAAGATACAAGTTGCGGCTTTGTCAGAGAACAAGAAGGTTAATGCGATACACGAGGGAATGCCTCCGGGTTGTGATAATTGTAATGGAAATCATGACATTCAGAGCCGTCCGTTCAACTTCTCTCGAGAACATGTGGACTCATGCCACAATTTCTATGACAGCGTGCCCCAGAACAACTATCAGAGGAACAGTCAAAATCAGAATAGGGGATATATGAGGAGAGACCATCCGGGTTTCACTTGGAGTAATGCTAGTGGTGGTCTAGCCGGGCAACAACAACCTCAACAGGGTCTGAGGCCAAACATTGGAATCCAGCAGCACAATACTCAGCAGGCTCTTCCGGGGCCTAATCAGTTGCAAATAACAGATGGTGGAAGGCAACCTTGGGAGTTGGGTTTTGAGAAGACGAATGCGGCAATTGAAAAGTTGGCAATCAACACAGGCGCAGTCATTGATAAGTTGGCAACTCACACGGGGTCAGCAATTCAGAATTTAGAGATGCAGATTGCTCAGCTCGCAAAGCAACTAAATGAGCGTCCCCCAGGCACTTTCCCAGGTGATACCGAGAACAACCCTAAGAACCATTGCAATGCCATAACAATTAGGAGCGGTAAGGTGTTGGGATCTAACAGGGGTGCAACTAGTTCTCAGGAAGACAAGGCCCCGGAACAACCACATGTTGAGGAAGAGCAGCCTGAGAAAGAGGAGTTGGCAAGTGACAAGGCACCAGAGCAAGGGGGAAGGCTGAAACTTGTAGATGAAGAGTTCCGAAAAAAGAAGTGGGTTGAACCCCAAGACCTCCCGCCCTACATGAAGGTACCATATCCTGAAAGATTGAAGCAGCCCCAACAAGATAAGCAATTCAATAACATTGTCAGCCAGACTAACATTGTTTGATTTTAATGTTTCATTTTCATTTTTAAGGTTTTGATTTACTGTGCAGACCTTATCATAGTCTCTAGAGAGTTTAATAAACTTCTTTTTGAGACTCTTATACTCTTTAGACAGTATGCATGATTCATGCAGTAATTCATCAAAAATAGTTTGAAGAGTAGATGGATCAGAGTCCATTACCTCAGCATCAGTGAATTCACTTTCTGATGCAGTGTCAGCCATGAAGCAAATGTTTGCTTCTTCTCCTGCTTCATCTTCTTTATCTGAAGAAGACAGGTCAAGATCCTCCCATGTAGTCATCAAGCCTTTCTTCTTTTTGAAGAATTTCTTTTTCTCCTTTAACTCTGGGCAGTCAGCTTTGAAGTGTCCTGGTTTCTTACATTCAAAGCACAGGGGTGGGCCTTTCTCCTTGGAATCTGACTTCTCCTTGGAGAATTTTTTGTTGAACTGCTTCCTTCTGAATCCACCTTTCTTTCTCCACATGTGTTGGATTTTTCTGGAGATGAAAGATATTTCATCCTCATCTGAGTCACCTTCATTATTTGATGAATCAGCTTCATCTAAGGACTCGGCAACTTTAAGCACCTTTGAGGAACTAGCTTTCTTGGCATTTAAGGCAATGGATTTTCCTTTTATGGAGTTTTCCTCTTCATTAAGTTCAAGTTCATGAACTTTTAATGACCCCAGAAGCTCTTCCAGAGAAAGAGTATTCAGATTCTTTGTTTCCTGGATAGCAGTTACCTTAGGTCTCCATTGCTTTGAGAGACTTCTCAAAAATTTTCTCAAATGATCTCTATTCTCATAGACCTTTCGAAGAGACCTGAGACTGTTAGTGATTGTTTGGAATCTTCCAAACACCTGGTCTTTAGTTCCATGATCAGCCATCTTGAATAACTCATACTGGTGAACCAGTATGCTTATCTTTGATTCCTTCACTTGTGAGGAACCTTCATGAGCTAGTGCAAGAGTATCCCAGATTTCTTTAGCTGTGTTGCAACTATGAACCTTGCCATGCTCAGATCTGGTGATAGCACACATGAGATAGTTCTTAGCTTTCAAGTTTAGTTGATGTTGGCTTTTCTGCACTAGAGTCCATTCAGCTCTAGGCACTGCAGCTCCAGCTTCACTCCTTGGCTCATTGTAGCCATTTTCTATCAGATCCCAAATGTCAGCATTCTGTGCATCCAAGAATGCAATCATCCTCTTTTTCCAATAATCATAATCAGTTCCATCAAAGAGAGGGGGTCTGTTGATAGCTTGTCCTTCTGCATCCATGATTGTAGGATCGTACTGCCTTAGCACTTCTTAGATGCTCAACCCTGTCAAGGCTGAGCTCTGATACCAACTGAAGTTGGCACAGGCAAACACAAGAAGGGGGATTGAATTATGTTTGTTAATTATTTTCGTAAAAACCTTTTTGAGAAACCTTTTTACATGCAGAAGATAAAAAGTTCAAGCACACAAGAAATCTTTTTTTTAAAAGATTAACAAAACCAAATCAAATCCCATTGTTAGTATAAACAAATAAAACTGTAAAAGATAAAGGATAGAAAATTCACTCAGGTATTTTATCCTGGTTCACTCTCTTCCAACCAAGAGCTACGTCCAGTCCCTTCTACTTGAAGGATTTTCTCCACTATTTCGAAATAGTTTCTACAACAAGTATTCTACACCTCTTCAGGCTACAAGTATTGCTTTCTTGCCAAGCCTCTTCAGGCTCTAGTTCAATCACAGAGATTTTTCTAAGATCTTTCTAACTCACTATATATGAGGGTATGAAAGTTTAAGATCTACTGAATATTTTTACAAATATTCAACCTTAAGATTACAGACTTTTGCTTTACAAAGGGAATATGAGCTTTGAATATCTTGCAATTGTTCAAATGGCAAAAGTTGTTCTTCAGTGCTTGAGACCTTCTATCTATAGTGGTCTTCAACTTCTCTTGTAAATCTTCAACGATTATATTTGATCATCCCGTTTAGAGATAGCATTAAATGCATGATATCCATTGAGACTGATAGCTTGATTTTGGCCGTGTTGAAAAGCATCCTTGGTTATCAGAAAAGCACAAAATGGAGGCTCACTGTTTTGAACAATTGTACCTTAAAAACTTTCTTTCCTCCTATGTGTATAACTCAGCTTTTGTCCAGCAATAAAGTTGTCATCGTACAGATCGTTTTGCAATTCAAATTGTACTATTTACTTTTTGTATTTCCTTGATAGTACTATGAATTTTCTCACAAGGAACAAGGCATTAACCAGATAAAACAATTATAAAGAACATATATTCCATCGAAATAAATATCAATCATTTGAAATAAATTCAATGTGGTCCAGATTGCATTAAATCACATTCAAGGTAGTAAAGATAAAGAAGGTGTAGAACCGTCTACAGGCACTCAGTTTTAGAACGCGTTTACACAAGGTTTTATTCTGCTCATCCACTGATGTGGCAGAAGCGCTCATCCACACAAGTCTTTGGACTTGATAAGAGAAACTCCGTCCAATGACGTGGCACTATGGACTTCTACTGAATTTTAGTTAGGCACTATGGATGTCTACTTGAGTTTCAAGGAGAGCACTCGTCTGCTGACGTGGCTACTATAAACATCTACTGAATTTTAGTTAGCCGTCTACTTAACGATTAAAATATAAATAGTTTAAATAACCTTTGGACGGGTAATTCTTTGCAAGAGTCCAAGCATTGTATACCTTATATTATTTTGGATATTCCTGCATAAACTGAAATCACTTGTTAGATCTCAACTAACACTTTGCCAAGCAAATTTAATCCTTTTGTTAACATCAAAACCTAGAGATTAAATAAACCAGAACCACTTTGGTTCCAACAAATTTGTCTTCGAATTTCTATATGGAAATGCCAATATAGTTGATGTATACAAGACAGCTGTTTAGTGTTTTGTTATTGTGGTGAATGTCAGACTATGATAACACCTTTTAGTGTTAGTATTTTGAGGTTTCAAGTTTAGGGGATCAGAACACTTTGTGTCTATTTTTCTTTACAAGTTTTTATGGTTGTTTATATTTTGGGTGTTTCAAATATGTAATGGTCGGAATGGATGAATGTTGATTTTTATTTTGATGACCAAAAATCCGTGAATGAATCAATATATTTAACTTCCGTGTTTTATTTTTCATATGCTTCAATAAACCAGAGTTATATCAATAGTGTTCCATTCAGACTTATAAAAAAGATTCAAAGTTCAAATCGTGTATAACAAATAAAGGTATATTGCTGATGTTGGTTACTTGCACATTATATATATAAATATTTTTTAAAATAAGTAACAATTCTTATTGAACAGAATTGCAAGCAAACCTTTCCGTACAATGTGTATCAACACCAAGGTGACAATAACAATACAAGGATATAGTCGTTAAAATATATAGGTCAATGAACAATTGTGGTATTCTGAACACAGCAAAGTTCCTAATCCAGGTATCGGTATTCGATGTATCAAAAACTATAGTAGTAACACAAAAACAATATAGTCATATCATGTTTTGCAAAAATTCCACTCTAATGCAAACAAAAGTCTCAATTTACCTTTTGGTAATCATGCAGCCAATATTGCGACACCTCTTCTTAGGACATCACATAGTTACCCACGTGCGGAAATAAAAAAAATCATAAATCGCTGGTTACTTTCGGAAAATAAAACTTTTAAGTAAACATCTTATCACGGAAATGATGATAATTTTTTTTAAACACAGTGAACATAAACAAACGTATAAGTATACATATATACATCATCAGTTAATACACACCCTATCACTACTATGAGATCACAAAAGGGCCTTTACGAGAACAGGCCATTCTCAACAAACTAAGTAAGAACATAAAAACATATACATAATAGTAGTGAATCGTCTAAAACCATATACAAAAACTCACGGCTCTTGGTAGCCAGATCAAACTGACGAAACTCACTACCCCAAAATAAAGCTAAACCTATAGCTAGTCAAGCTAGTGACACCCGTTAGGGAGATCATGATGATCACCCCTCCTACAGCAGAAGTGTCTGATGAAGACACCTCCGCTCCCGCTCCCTCGTCGGGAGAATCGTCGTCATCATCAGCGGTAAGGTGAAACTCAAGATCATTCTCCACGTACTTGATGAGTGTGATTTCACCTCATATTTCAGCGGGTAAGGCGGTTTTGTGGTGTTGTTGTGCAGGAATTAAGCATTAAAATGCTCTAGATTAACCATGATGGGGCTTGCATGAAGATGGGGCTTGAAAAGTGAAGAAAATGAGCCAAACAGAGCCCATCACGGCCTAGCCGTGACAGCCATCACGGCCATGATCGAGTAGAGCTGAAAAGAAAGAATGGAAAAGACAGAACTGGTCACGGCCAGCCCGTGATGTCCATCACGGCCGTGACATGCCTACTGAACCAGACCCTCACAGGCAGAAATGATCACGGCCTAGCCGTGATGGTGGTCACGGCCGTGACAGACCAACCAGCGAAGCAACTGCCAAGTCAGAATTGATCACGGCCTAGCCGTGACAGGCATCACGGTCATGACGTGTGATATATGAATCTTTAGAAACTGATTTGATCTGAAATTGTGATTGCTTGGGATCCAAGTTATCCTAATCTATAAATAGAGCACTTAGGCTCGAAAATAGGGGACTCGATCTTTTGGAGACTTTTGGGCTGCCACCAATTAGGATTCTCTTCTTCTTCTTCTCTTCTCTTAGATTTTCATTAATGTTTTTGTTGATCAAGCTTGCCATCACCATGGCAATGCTTGAGTAGTAGCTTTATTTCTAGGGATTGGGGCTATGCCCAAGATCTGTTTTATGTTATGAATTGATGTTTTACTTTTGTTAATTTCAATTTTGCTTTAGATCTGATTTCTATTGTTTTAATTACTCGTAAATTCGGTGGCCACTTATTTGTGTGTCGTAGATACGCTAAGGAGGAACCTAGCGGTGAACTTAGGTATCGGATCTATAGAATCAGACTTAGGACTTAAATCACGAGAGTTAGAAGCGGTCCTTCGAGGGTCAACGAATTGTCACAAAGCGTAAAGGGTTCAATCTAAATTCAACTACCACGAGAGTATGGGTTGGTTTAATTCGGCATGGTTTTTGTAACCCGAGAGGGAGCATTAACTTATTTAGGATAAATTTGACTTCAAAGCAATTTTGATAATTAACAAGGGTATTCAATTTGGTAACATGAACAATCTTGTTGGTAACCCAATTCCTAGGAATCTCTTTAGATCTGAAAAACCCCTAAACTGATTTACTTTCCTATTTTGTTTAATTGCAATTTTAAATTTGATTGTTACTTGATTCTTATTTCAAAAATCAAATCATTTCCAAATCCCTTTTATATAGTCCATTTTTATCGATTTAATAATTAATTGTGATTTGAGATCACGGTCTTTGTGGGATCGATCTTTTTATTACTTGGCGACGAATCCGGTACGCTTGCCGGAATCACACACATAAGTTTTTGGCACCGTTGTCGGGGACTGTGCTTTCTTGAATCTTAATTTAATTTTTTAAATTGATTTTTCTGGAATTTTTCTTTTTAATTATTTCTTTAAAAAAAGATATTTTTTTTTCATTTATCTATTTTTCTTTCTAGAGTATCTATCTCTCTCTTATAGGTGTTTTTCTCTTTTATGCAAAGATCCCTAAGTCTTGGAAACCTTATTGAGGTTGACCCCGAAATCAAAAGGACCTTTCATAGACGTAGGAGACTACAAAGAGAGAGGGAGAGGCTGATTCCCATTCCACTCATGGCGAATCTACCGGATACAAAACCACTGAAGGACTACGTAGCCCCAAATGCTAGGGTTTACGAACTGGGATTGCTAGGCCAGAGATCGAGGCAGAGAACTACACTATACCGCCTATGCTAATTAGCATGATTAGGCAACATCAATTCGTATGATTGCCCTCGGAGGACCCGACTGATCATGTGGAGACATTCCTGGAGTTCACCGATTCAATTAGGATTCATGGTGCCCCGATTGATGCTATTCGCTTGAGGTTGTTCCCCTCCTCTCTTACTGGAAAGGCAAAAGCATGGCTGAAGCAAGTGCCCGCTAATACCTTGTCGACTTGGGACCAACTGGAGCAGGCATTCTTGGAGAAATTCTTCCCTCCATCCAAGACTGCCTACCTACGAACTCAGATCACCGGCTTCTTCCAAAAGGACGGAGAATGCTTATCAGAAGCTTGGGATCGCTACAAGGGATTGCTAGAGTCTTGCCCACATCATGGACTCGAGAGGTGGTTGTTAGTGCATACCTTCTACAACGGATTGGATTACTCTTCGAAGGTGTCACTTGACTCCACAGCTGGTGGAGCCTTTATGAATAGACCTCTGACTGAAGCATTCAATATTATTGAAAACATAGCCACCAACTACCACCAATGGGGTTCGGAAAGAGGTAATAACCCGAAAAAGCTTTCGGGGGGTAAGTTTGAAATGAATAGCACTGATCTTATTATGTCTAAATTTGACTCATTGAATAAATGCTTTGATCAGCTTGAAAAGGCTAATGTGAGTTTAATAAGTGCTACTAATATTGTTTGTGATATTTGTGGAATGTAGGGACATGACATAATGGAGTGCCCACGTGGTATTGCTCCTAGATCCGGCGCTTCGGGGGAACAAGTGAACTCTTGTCACAACTTCTATGACACGAACCCGAAGTTGCCAAACTATGTTCCCCCAAATTCTTACAACCAAGGAAGGAAGAATAGCCCTTACCTCTCCTACGGGAACTACAACAACACCTTGAACCACGAATTCCAGGAAGGCCAAGGTAATAGGAAACCCGTATCAGGGTATCCTCAGGTACAAAAGTCTAGACTTGAGTCTCTCTTGGAAAATTTTGTTGAAACTCAAACAAAACAAAATGAAGAGTTTAGGCAACAAGGTCGGGCAGTCAATGAGGCAATAAAAGAGTTAGCATCTAAGGTAGATAACTTAGCCATCCATAATAAGATGTTAGAAACTCAGATTGCCCAACAAGCTAGTACATATACTAGAACTAAGGGTACGTTCCCAGGACAACCCGAAGTTAATCCCAATGAGCACTGTAATGCAATATACTTGAGGGATGATAAGCTTGGGGTGGTTGAAAAGGATGTGGAATGTGAGGAGGACATGAGCGAAGATGAAGAGATAGAGCCAAAGTATGTCCCTCCACCACCGTACCAACCCCCAATACCTTTCCCACAAAGGTTGGTCAAGAAAAAGCAAGTAGAAATAGAAACTAAGAGCTTAATTGAGGAGCATAATGCCATGATAACAACTAATATGCCTCATAAACTAAAAGATCCAGGAAGTTTCTCTATGGCTTACTCAATTGGAGAAGTGAAAATAGACCAAGCCTTATGTGACTTAGGAGCTAGTGCGAGTTTGATACCGATTACTATCTTTGAGAGGTTAGGAACCAAGAAATTGAGTTGATCCGAATCCTATTTACAATTTGCAGATGGCTCAACTAAAACTCCTCTAGGCATACTAGAGAATGTTCCCATAAAGGTAGGAAAATTTTTCATTCCTACCGATTTCATGGTGTTGGATATGAACAGGAATTCTAAATTCCCTATCATTCTTGGAAGGCCATTCTTGGTCACAGCTGGAGCGATAATAGACGTAAAGAATGGCAAACTCTCTCTGAATGTAAAGGAAGGTAGGGTGGATTTTGATTTGACTAACTCATATAACAACCCTCCTTTTGAGAGTCATGTGTGCAGGATCGAGATAATGCCTCCAGAGGTGAAGGAAGAGCCTAATATGGAAGCAATTCCCAAGCTTTGCATGACGAATGATGCACCAAATGGTGATTAAGTTGGAGTTTCTCATCATGTGGAGTTAAAATTTCCGCCGGAAGGAAGTAAGGCCATGAAACTCAAAGTGAAAGAGCAAAGCGAATGCGCAATTGGCCATACGAACAAAATAGGCTCTTTGAAGGACTTCCATGGAAGAGAAGTGTTCTTTCACTTCCAAGCCCAACCGATCCCGGTTGATTGAAGGGAGTATGGTCAAGCTTAAGATCGTAAATAAGCGCTTCTTGGGAGGCAACCCAAGTTTCCTTTCCCTTTTCCATTTGTTTTTGAATTTTGTTTTTTAATAATTTGAGGATATTAAGAGAAGAAAGATCACTAATTGAATGTTTTGCCAAAGTATTTTAAGGTTATGAAAGCAGTAAGAAAAAAAAGGCAAGGAAAAATAAAGTCAGAAGTCATCACGCCCAGGTCGTGACGATGGTCACGTCCGTGATTAGCTTACCAGAGAAGCTCAGAAAGGATCATGGCCCAGCCGTGATACCCATCACGGGCGTGATGAGAAGGACCCTGAAGATCAGAATGTATCACGGCCTAGCCGTGATGGAATTCACGACCGTGACAGGCCAGCTCCTATAAACCAGAATTGATCACGGCCTAGCCGTGATGAGCATCACGGCCGTGACACATTTTCCAGTATCTCTTTGACTGGCATGTGAGCCAGCACCCTCTACCACCTCGGTGAGTTGTTCCATTTTTCTCCTCTCTCCGACTTGATTATTTATATTGGGGACAATGTAAGTTTTTAAGCTTGGGGTAGGGGTATTTTTGTAATTTTTTTGCATTTTTCATGTTGCATTCATATAGGCATAGTTCTGCATAATCACATGATTAGATTACCCCCTTGCTTAGATTATGCATCCAATTGTGAGAACTTGGTGCCAAATAAATTGAGATAGTGAATTTTTGAACCCAATTTTTGTATTCTTGTGATAGGCTAAAAATAATGATGCTTGAAATGATCTTTTGATAGTCGATAATTAGCATGTGGTTCCTTAGATTTGTGTTTCTCATTGATTTTAAACTACTAATGTGAGATTTTTCAGCCTAAAAGGGGTACTCACTAAATCTACCCCATTCTTTGTGATAGAGTGTTTTATTCCTCTTGGATTGTATTCTCTAGAACTTGACTTGAAACCGTTTTGAAACTTAAAAATTTTTGAAAACATATTTGAAAATGATTGAGGTACTAGGTATTTTTCTGGCCTTCTGAGCTTTGATTGATTAAATGCTACCCCTTAGTTTCCCAATTTTGAGCCTAAAAGAATAAAATACTTTTATTGGTACCTTGAAATATTTTGATGAATGATGTTTGGTATGAGACCTTTTAAAGTATTGCACAAAGGGTAAAAAGGTAGTTTGAAAAATAAAATTGTGGGATGAGAAAGTTAGAAAAATATTTCTCTTGAATTGAAAATCTCCCCTTCTCCAAATAAATAAAATAAAATAAACAAAAAAAAAATGGAGAAGGGGATGAGAAAAAGAAAGTGAGAAATGAAAAGTAAAAAAGGAAGAAAGAAAGAAAGGTGAAAAAGTGAACTAAAGCCCAAAAAGGAATTTTAGAAGGTTATCATGCCTTGCATTGTTTGATATTTTGTTTAACCTTCTTGAAATTTACTTTTCTTAATTTCCCCACCTAACAATTAATCACATGGCCCCATTACAACCAAAATAAAAGACCTCTTGATTCTTATGTGTTTTCATTAATAAAGTAGAGATTTGGTTAATAGTTAAGCTTATGGTAGGGTACCTTCCTTGAGGAAATTGAGCGAATTGTCATATACCCTTAAACACTTGAGTGAGGTAAGAAGAGTGCCCGAATCAGTGAGAGATATGAACTTAGGGAACCTAAGCTTCTAATTGGACTTGAAATTGATTGTCTCTTGGGTGCTTGTTTGAATATGCCTGTCACTTGGATTAGTTACTCGGGTTCTTGGTTCATTGTCCATGCTCTGGTTGTTTATCTTGACTGGCCTTAGTGATTGCTTGAGGACAAGCAAAATCTTAAGCTTGGTGTAGTTTGATGAGTGTGATTTCACCTCATATTTCATTGACATTTTGCATGCATTTTCATATAGTTTAGGCATTTCTAATTTGATTTTGGTTAGTTTTTTTACCTTGGAACGGGTAAGGCGGTTTTGTGGTGTTGTTGTGCAGGAATTAAGGATTAAAATGCTCAAGATTAACCATGATGGGGCTTGCATGAAGATGGGGCTTGAAAAGTGAAGAAAATGAGCCAAACAGAGCCCATCACGGCCTAGCCGTGACAACCATCACGGCCATGACCGAGTATATCTGAAAAGAAAGAATAGAAAAGTTAGAACTGGTCACGGCCAGCCCATGATGTCCATCACGGCCGTGACATGCCAACTGAACCAGACCCTCACAGGCAGAATTGATCACGGCCTAGCCGTGATGGTGATCACGGCCGTGACAGACCAACCAGCGAAGCAACTTCCAAGTCAGAATTGATCACGGCCTAGCCATGACAGGCATCACGGCCGTGACGCGTGATATATGGATCTTTAGAAACTGATTTGATCTGAAATTGTGATTGCATGGGATCCAAGTTATCCTAATCTATAAATAGAGCACTTAGGCTCGAAAATAGGGGACTCTTTTGGAGACTTTTGGGCTGCCACCAATTAGGATTCTCTTCTTCTCTTCTCTTAAGTTTTCATTAATGTTTTTGTTGATCAAGCTTGCCATCACCATGGCAATTCTTGAGTAGTAGCTTTATTTCTAGGGATTGGGGCTATGCCCAAGATCTGTTTTATATTATGAATTGATGTTTTACTTTTGTTAATTTCAATTTTGCTTTAGATCTGATTTCTATTGTTTTAATTACTCGTAAATTCGGTGGCCACTTATTTGCGTGTCGTAGATAAGCTAAGGAGGAACCTAGCGGTGAAATTAGGTATCGGGTCTATAGAATCAGACTTAGGACTTAAATCACGAGAGTTAGAAGCGATCCTTCGAGGGTCAACGAATTGTCACAAAGCGTAAAGGGTTCAATCTAAATTCAACTACCACGAGAGTAGGGGTTGGTTTAATTGGGCACGGTTTTTGTAACCCGAGAGGGAGCATTAACTTATTTAGGATAAATTCGCCTTCAAAGCAATTTTGATAATTAACAAGGGTAGTCAATTTGGTAACATGAGCAATCTTGTTGGTAACCCAATTCCTAGGAATCTCTTTAGATCTGAAAAACCCCTAAACTGACTTACTTTCCTATTTTGTTTAATTGCAATTTTAAATTTGATTGTTACTTGATTCTTATTTCAAAAATCAAATCTTTTCCAAATCCCTTTTATATAGTCCAGTTTTATCGATTTAATAATTAATTATGATTTGAGATCACGGTCTCTGTGGGATCGATCTTTTTATTACTTGGCGACGAATCCGGTACGCTTGCCAGAATCACACACACCAGTACTCCACTGGTGCTCGATCTCAAGATCCACAACTACCTCTGCAGGAGGTGCTGCTATCTGTAAGGACTAAACCAGTAGAGGTGGAATATCAAGCATCCCATGCTCAACCAAGTACTGTAGATAAAACGCAACTGGATGTAGAGATACCTCGACAGTCTCCACTACATGTGTCTGTTGTTGTGGCCCCGTAGCTACTGTGCCAGCGACCTCTCGACTGACGCCAGAATAGGCAGCGCTGAGTGCCCCCTGGTTAACCTCCCAAGTGCCACCATGATGTGCGTTCTCAAACGTTAGAGAACTTATCCCCGAGTGCGCCAGATGCATCTCTGGGTCCATCTATACTCAGATATAAATATATTCCACAAGTAGAGGAACCAACAAGGAAATATGCAAGAGTGAGAAACTAATATATGGATTTAACACGACAACTACATGCACGACACAAAAGAAAACAGCTACACATATACATGTTCATAACAACATAAGCTTTCATAATAAAGTAAATAGTTTATCAATGGGTTTTCATACCCCAAACATCATCATTTGAAAACTATGCATGAACACTTCATATATGTCATCTAAATTTAGACCTAATCTCCAGAGATCCCAACACCGTATAAAAAAGCTGATCAAGCTCGATTGCCAAATAAGGCACGCCGTCTTGAATACCTTGCCATGAAGATATCCAGATTCGCCGTCTTGAATACCTTATCTATTAAGATATCCAGATTCGCCGTCTTGAATACCTTATCTATTAAGGTATCCGGATTCTTGTCTTGAATATCTTGTTCACCAAGATATCCAGAATAAAAATTTACGCAGTCTTGAATACCTTGTCCACCAAGATATCCAGATTAACGCTGTAGGCACGTCTGTCGTATATGCATGTAAAACATTTTGTTCTTATCACTTGTCTTCGTTTTCAATCTTTCCTTGCCGAAGCTCAAAGGCTTACGACCATTCATCGTTTTCAACATCTTAAGATTTTTATCATTTAACACAGGACATACAGCCTGAGTGCTCAATCACAAAAACTCTAGACATATGCCTCAGTCTTGGTTTCGTGGTAATAGAAAACAACATTAACTCTTTAATATTGTTCCTTACACCTTAATTAGGACACCAAGTCCAAAGGACACCATGTCCATAATCTTAGAATTTGGGTTTGGGTCTAACTCAACCCCAAAAGTTAGCTTGTAAGGTGAGGATTACCCCTTACTTATAACCACTCTTCAGGCCATATCGCTATCCAATGTGAGATTCCAACACCCCCCCTCACGCCCAGGACTGGATATCTGGAGCGTGAAGTTTGCAGGACTGGATATCTGCTGGTGGCCCAATGGATCTAGGATAGGCTTTGATACCATCTTAGATTTTGTGCCTAACTCAACCCCAAAAGCTAGCTTGTAAGGTGAGGGTTGCCCCTTTACTTATATGCACTCTTCAAGCCGTATCACTATCCAGCCCAAACCCAAATTTTAAGATGGTATCAGAGCCTTTCCTAGATCCGTTGGGCCACCCGCAGATGTCCAGTCCTGCAAACTTCACGCTCAAGATGTCCAGTCCTGGGCATGAGGGGGGTGTGTTGGAGTCCTACATTGGATAGTGATATGGCTTGAAAAGTGCTTATTAGTAAAGGGGCAACCCTCACCTTACAAGCTAGCTTTTGGGGTTGAGTTAGGCCCAAACCCAAATTCTAAGACATAACACCGTAAGAATACTAGTTTTCTGATGTCTCGGTTACTAGATTCATGTCTTAACTTTATACACCGTTTTTCGTTCAAAACAAAAACTCCACAACTTTTCCAAGTGGTTGAAAGTAACTCAATTGAGTAAAACTCGTTTACAGAAAACCATTTCTAATTGAAAATCTCTTTATAAAATCATCAAGTTTCTGATAAATCTTTTCTGAAAACTTTACTTTTCAAAAAGAGAGTCAAATGAGACTAAATATTGGTTTAAAATAAAGACTGCCACTTTAGAATTACTTGCCGTAAATAATTTTCCGAATTACTGTCGTCTAGCATTTTTAAAGTACTTTAAGTCAAATCTTGACCTTTTCCACATAAATAATTTTCTAAAATCATAATTAAGTTATTTTCGAAGATTAATTTCTCAAAATAACTTTTAATAATATTTTGGAATTATTCGTGTAAAAATTAGCAGTACAAAAATAATTTCACGGTTCCGTCCTCACTGTGTCTCATAATTCACTCTTACACCGATAAATCATTAAAATAATGATATTTTCCAACATTTCTTATTTTTCCCAAATAAAATGTTCCCCGAATATTATATTCCAATATTTCTCCGTTAAACATTGAATATAATTTATAAAGCTTGTTAAAACTTTTATCTTGTTAATTGATTGGGCACTGACCACGGTCAGGCTTCTCAAAAAACAATCAACAACAATATTATCGCAATTAACCCAAGCAGATCATGCATCAAAACACTATAATTGTTGCAACAAAAAGTGCAATGTGCAAGTATACACAATCGTAACAAGTAATATAGAACGTAAGTTCAGATATCGTTCCCACAAGGATTGTAATGCTGTAGCAAATTCCAGTTCAGATTATATGTTCTAGGAGTTAGAGTAGGTAACCAAAAATAGTGGTGTGTGTGTAAAATAAAGTAAATGAAGCTTTGGAATAAAAACTGAAAGTAAGCAAGCAAACAGAAAAGAGAGTATGTTGTCAAATATGGATAAATAGCTCTAGGTATGCTGCATCATAAATCCTGCTTAGCTTAGATTATGCTCTGCGTATGCTGCAGCATTTAACTCCAGGAAATAAAAGTGTGTTTTCCAACACTTAAGGGTTAGGTTCATTAACTGCTTTCTATTCCTAGATTCAGATTAATTACACCACCCTTTTAATAAGCATGTTCCTGTTAGTTTAGGGACTTGAATAACTTTTCCTAGTTCATTCAACACCATTAATTTTCCAATTAATGATTTAATCCCTATCCTTTATCAATTTCCACTTTACTCAATTTTTCCAAACCAAGCAAGCTAGATATTTAATTAAGTTGGTCACTCTTAACTAAACAACATTCAACACATAATAAAGGAAAATGAAGAACATATCATTGCATAAAAAGAGCTAAGCATTCATTACAATAACATACCTAAAGCTTAAGAGGTTTAGCTCATGTTGAATTTACAAATGGAAAATATAAAATGAGAAGAAAGCCATTACAATGGGAGCACGAAAATGAAATAAAGGAGAGGAAGGAGATGACCCTTGACTGCTGCTTTTCGTCCCAGTCGATGTCCCTCTCTGATATGAGCAGCCCCCCCTTTAAAAAGTAAGGAATATTCCCTTTTTTAGGGTTTTACAAAGGCCTTTTTCTCTTGCTTACTTTAGGGCCAACTAAAGTAATATTAAAATAAGTGTTTGGGACCATTTCTACGAATGTACCACCACAAAACCCTAAAGAAATCAGTAAGGACGTCCCCAGATTTTATGACAGCTGGCAGGAGAGAGAAAAGGTGCTCAGCTTTTGTTCTTTTATGTGCGTCCTGTTAAGTCTCTAAAATGTCTGATGTGCATTTCCCTAAGTTTTGATGAGAACTAAACATTGGTTAATGATTTAATTAACCTTCATATTGGTTGCTAACCTATCTATCGAGTGTGCAGATTAAATAAGTGATAGAAGCTCACGTCCAACAATGTAGTGATGGAAGCTCTCGTCCAACACTGCAGTGATTGAAACACACGTCCAACACTGTAGTGATTGAAGCTCATGTCCATCGCAAATGTTTGAAGATTGAAGCTCACGTCCAGCACTGTAGTGTTTGAAGCGCACGTCCAAAACGCAAGAGAAACAAACCCGCGTTCACTAAAGTATCAGAAGGCCTAAGTATCAGAAGGCCGCGTCTACTAAAGTATCAGAAGGCCGCATCCACTAAAAGTATCAGAAGGCCGCGTCCACTAAAGTATCAGAAAAGCCCGTCCAATGAGGTATCAGAATTATCCGTCCAATGACATGGCACTTGGAGCGCGTCCATCAAAGTATCAGAATAGCGCATCCATCAAAGTATCAGAATAGCGCATCCATCAAGGTATCAGAATGGCTCGTCCAAAGACGTGGCAAAAGACTCTCGTCCATTAGAATAACTGAGACTATCGTCCACTAGAGTAACTAAGACTCTCGTCCACCAGACTAACTGAGACTCTCGTCCAGTAAAATAACAGAGGCTCTCGTCCACTAAAGTAACAGAGGCTCTCGTCCACTAAAGTAACAAAGGCTCTCGTCCACTAAAGGTGACAGAGACTCTCGTCCACTAAAGGTGATAGAAGCGCTCGTCCATTAGTCTTTGGACTTGCTGAGTCCTTAATATAGAGCTCATCTACTAGCCCGAATGAAAACTCAAATGACTAGATAGACGTGATTATTTTCAAGATGGAAGCACTTATCTTATGAACGCGAATTCTCTAAGGATTATCAGAATCGTTTTTCAAAAGCCAGAAAAAAACTTGAAGTCTTCTCTCATACTCAGTTTCACGATTATCAAGAAAAGAAGACTACTCTCTCAAGCAACCTTGGACAATCTAAAAGAATGCGTCCAACATGCTTTATTCCACAAAAAGGGGAGTGTACTCAGCAAAGTACAAAAAGCTCTCTGCCTAACTCTGACATGGATGTATCTCAATGCATAAAGCCATGATCCTACATGTTAGAGTACCACCAATGTTCCTATTACATTAATGGCTGCTCAAAACGACTCTATTGCATTAATGGGTGCTCAGAACGACTCTATTGCATTTAATGAAGTTCGACTTGAAGCCAACATCTGAAGGAATGTCTCTAACGGATCCTAAATGCTTGAAGACTATAAATACAGAAGTCATTGAAGATGAAGAATAAGAGAATACACACTGCATTAAAACGCCATTACTCTGCACATTAATTCTTTCATTCTATATTCTTCAAACATTTGAAGTCATTACGCAGACTTTCCTAGACTTCACATTTAAACCACTCTGAGTGTTAGTGAAAGATCTGCTTGTGAGAAGTTGTATTTTTTACAAACCTAATCTCTCAAACAAACCTAAGTGAGTCTGAAGAGGCTAGGTGTGAAAACAATACTTGTCTTGAGCCTGAAGAAGCTAGGTGTGAAAACAATACTTGTCTTGAGCCTGAAGAGGCTAGGTGTGCAAATAATACTTGAGTCTGTAACCTTATCAGTTATAGTGGATAAATCTTGGTGCTGCCAAGGACTGGTCGTAGCTCTTTGATTTGAAGAGTGAACCAGGATAAATCACCGTGTCAATCTCTCTTCCCTTAAACTCTTTAATTGCTTTAGTTTTCTTGCATCTGTCAAGTGGTGTGTGTGCAATAGTCACGCGTCCATCCTGTATTCTTCCACTCGTCCAAAGCTAGCTTTCTGTTTGCGAAAAGATTTCAGCTTTGCTTAAATTCTGATAAACACAATTCAACCCCCCTTCTCGTGTTTATAGTTGTCTATTTCAGTTGGTATCAGAGCTCAGCCTCTGGGTTGAGCATCTAACAGTGTAGAGGTAAAAGGTCCTGAAGAATAGACATGACGGCTGGAGCTAGTTCAAGTGGAAGTCATCAGACTGAAGGAGCTTCCCTAACCAGACCTCCTTACTTCAATGGAGAAAACTACAACTACTGGAAGGATAGATTTCAATGGTTTATTCTATCCACAAACTCTGATCTTTGGGATGTCATCCCAGATGGTCCATTCATTCCCAAGAATGATGATAACACCGACAAACCAAAAACTCAGTGGACTGCTGCAGAAAAATCAAAATGGGAGCTGAACCACAAAGCCAAATACAACATCATTTGTGCTCTCAGTCCTGAGGAGTTTGAGAAGGTATGTGCTTGTGACTCTGCAAAAGAAATATGGGACACCTTAGCTGTCAGACATGAAGGAACAACAAAGGTCAAAGAGTCAAAGATTGCCATACTTGTTAGAAAGTATGAACTGTTCATCATGGAGGAAGGAGAATCTATTGCTCAGATGATAGGAAGATTTCAAACTATCATCAACAGTTTAAAATCTCTTGGCAAAGTCTATACCAATGCTGAGAAGGTTGGTAAGATTTTGAGAAGTCTACCTAAACAGTGGAGACCTTTGGTCACTGCTATCTCCCAAGCCAAGGATCTCACTACCTTGACTATGGATGAACTTCTTGGAACACTCACTGTTCATGAGCAAGAACTTGGAGATGAAGCTGCACCAAAGAAGGGCAAGTCAATTGCTCTGAAAGCTGATCAAAAGTCAGCAAAAGGTTCCAAGGCTCTGAAGGCAGATGATTCATCCAGTGATGCTGACCTATCAGAACTCGAGTATTCTGAGAGTGATGAAGAATTGTCTCTCCTGACCAGGAAGATAAAGCTTCTCCTACAGAAAAAGAAGTTCAAGAGGGATAGGCCATTCAGAAGGTTCAACAAGGACAAGAACTTCAAAGAATCCACCTCAACAGACAAAAGTCCAATTGTTTGCTATGAGTGCAAGAAGCTCGATCACTTCAAGGCTGAATGTCCTCAACTCAAGAAGGCCCCTTTTAAGAAATTATTCAAGAAGAAGAAGAAAGGAATGATGGCTACTTGGGAGGATCTGGAGTCAACATCTTCTGATGAAGAAACTGAGGAAGAAGCCAATCTCTGTTTGATGGCCAACACTGACTCAGACTCTGACGATGAGGTACATCCTAACTATGAGGAATTACTTGATGCCTATGAGGAGTTGATGGAGGAATCCAACTGCTTATCTAAAGCCTTCAAATCCCTCAAGAGAGAGTATGTAAAGCTCACCAGTGAGCATAAACATAAATCTCAAGAGTGTGAGAAGCTGGCTAAAGAAAACAGTGAGCTGAAGACTGAAAAGTCTAATGAAGCTAAGATCTCAAGTGAAACACCACCATCTGAAGAAGTTGAAAAACTTCAACAAAAAGTGGAAGAGCTCACTTCTGATCTTGCCAAATTTGTTAATGGTAGAGACAATCTGACTAAGCTACTTGGTAGTCAGAAGCACCCTCTTAACAAAGAAGGTATTGGATATGTCCATCAGACACATCATAAAGTATAAACTAAAGCTTCTAAAGTATCTGTTAAGTCAACTGTAACCAAATCAACACCTATTTGTAACTTCTGTGGAAAAACTGGGCATGTTATGTCTAAGTGTATCCATAAGAAGAGAAGGAAGTCCTCACAAACTCCTAGAACTAACAGAAAAGCACCCAGAAAAATATGGGTACCTAAAGATCAAATAATCTTTGTTGCAGATGTCCTCAACAAGACAAAGAAAACACCACTGCTGGTACCTGGATAGTGGCTGCTCGCGACATATGACAGGAGAAAGGTCTATGTTCCTAGAACTCTAACTTAAGAAAGGAGGACACGTTGCCTTCGGAGGGAATCAAAAAGGGAAGGTTATGGGAATTGGTACTATTGGTGGTAAACCCCCTCTTCCCTCTATATCTAATGTTCTTATGGTTAAAGGATTAAGACACAACCCGCTTAGCATAAGTCAATTATGTGATAGTGGTTTCGATGTTTCCTTTACCAAGGATGTATGCATAGTTAAAGACTGTAGTGGCAAAACCTTCTTTTCAGCTAAAAGGCAACAAAATCTTTATAAGATTGAACTGTCTGATCTCTCAGATCAAAGTGTAACATGTCTGATGTCTAAAGAGGATGAGAGATGGTTATGGCATAAGAAACTAGGACATGCTAGTATGAAACTAATTTCTGAATTAAAAAGGAATAATCTCGTGAGAGGATTGCCTGATATTAGCTTTAAGAAAGATGTCTTGTGTGATGCATGTCAGAGAGGTAAACAGATAAAATCAAGTTTCAAATCTAAAAACCAAGTATCAACCTCTAGACCTCTTCAATTGTTACACATGAATCTGTTTGGACCAGTCAGTGTTGCCACTGGGCTCGAAGAAAATATGGATTTGTCATAGTTGATGACTATTCTAGATACACATGGGTACTCTTCCTAACACACAAGGATGAGTCTTTTAAGGCTTTCTCAGTATTCTGCAAAAGAGTACAAAATGAGCAGGGTTTCTGTATTTCTACCCTTAGAAGTGATCATGGGGGAGAATTTGAAAATGAGCAGTTTAGACAGTTTTGTGAGGAGAATGGAATCTCTCACAATTTCTCTGCACCTAGAACTCCACAGCAAAATGGAGTGGTTGAGATAAAGAACAAATCTATGCAAGAGATGGCTAGATCTATGCTCAATGAAAATAATCTCCCTAAGTACTTCCAGGCGTAAGTCAGAAACACTGCTTGTTATGTACAAAACAGAATACTTATTAGGCCTTTTCTAAAAAGGACTCCTTATGAATTGTGGAAGGAAAAAGTCCCAACATATCTTATTTTCATGCTTTTGGATGTGAATGTTTTATTTTGAATACCAAAGATAATCTTGGAAAGTTTGATTCTAAGGTAGATAAAGGTATTTTCGAAGGTTATTCTGAAAAGTCTAAGGCTTTTAGAGTTTACAATTCAAGAACTTGTATTATTGAAGAATCTGTTCATGTTAAATTCAATGATGGATTAAAAACTGATAAAGAACTATCAGATCTAGAAGATGATCTTGCAGGTCTTGATATAAACAAGCCAGAAAGTCAACAACCCGATCTAACCAAAACAGAACCTGTGCCTGAGGCTGAAAGACAAGTGGAGCAATCGAGTCAGCAGACAAGTCAAGATCTTCATGATGATCTCAAAAGGGATTAGAAGTTCAATACTCATCATCCTAAGGATCTTATTATTGGAAATCCTTCTGAAGGAGTAAGAACCAAATCCACATTAAGAGAATCAAGCAATGTGGCCTTTATTTCAGATTTGGAGCCTAAACGCATTGAAGAAGCTCTTGAGGATGAAAGCTGGATTCTTGCTATGCAAGGAGAACTTAACCAGTTCACCAGAAATGATGTCTGGACTATTGTCTCTAAGCCTAAAAACAAGTTGGTTATTGGAACAAGATGGGTCTTCAGAAACAAATTGGATGAAGATGGTAAAGTTGTCAGAAATAAGGCAAGGTTGGTAGCTCAAGGCTATAACCAACAAGAAGGTATTGATTATACTGAAACCTTTGCACCTGTAGCTAGAATAGAAGCCATACGCATTTTAATGTCATATGCTGCACAACACCAAATTACCCTATTTCAAATGGATATAAAAAGTGCTTTTCTTAATGGTATAATTGAAGAAGAAGTGTATGTTAAACAACCCCCTGGTTTTGAGGATACTGATAAACCAGATCATGTTTTCAAACTTAAAAAGGCATTATATGGTTTGAAACAAGCACCTAGAGCATGGTATGATAGACTCAGTTCTTTTCTCATGCATAATGGCTTTACTAGAGGACAAGTAGACATTTCTCTGTTCAAAAAATGCTCTAAAGAGAACTTTATTATAGTTCAAATATATGTTGATGATATTATTTTTGGAGCAACTAATGAAAAGTTGTGCAAGGAATTTTCAAGTCTAATGCAAGCTGAATTTGAGATGAGCATGATGGAAGAATTGAAGTTCTTCCTTGGATTACAAATCAAGCAAACAAACGATGGAATTTACATTCATCCACAAAAATATACCAAGGAGATACTTGATGTCGTGCGTACGCACGTGCGATTCCGGCAAGTGTACCAGATTGTCGCCAAGTAATAAAAAGATATCGATCCCACATAGACCGTGATCTCAAATCGCAACTAATTATCAAATTGACTAAGCTGGACTATAGAAAAGGATTTTGATTTTCGAAATAGGATCAAGTAACAATCAAATTTAATTTCACAATTAACCAAACAGAAAGCAATTCAAACTGGGGGTTTTCAAATTCAAATGGGTTCCCAGGAATTGGGATACCACAAAACCGTTTATGTTACTGAATCGATTCCTCTCCTTGTTAATTACCAAAACTTGTTTTGAAGGCGAATCTGTCCTAAATTAGCTAATGCTCCCTCTCGGGTTACAAAAGTCGTGCCCGATTAAATCAATCCCTACTCTCGTGGTAATTGAATTTAAATCGGACTCAAGCTTGAGTTTTGTGACGATTCGTGAATCCTCGAAGGACCGCTTCTAACTCTCGTGATTTAAGTCCTAAGTTCGATTCCTATAGATCCGATACCTAAGTTCACCGCTAGGTTCCTCCTTAGGGTATCTACGCCACGCAAATAAGCGGCCGCCGAATTCGTGAGTAATTAAAGCAATAGGGATCAAATAAAAAACAAATCTAAATTAACAAGGAATCAAAATCAATACATCACCATGAACCAGTTTTGGGCATAGCCCCAATTCCTAGAAACTAGACTACTACTCAAGCCTTGTCATGGTGACGACAAGCTTGATTACAAATAACATGAAAACAGAAATAAGAGAAGAAGAGGAAGAAGAAGAGGAGAGATCCTAGATTATAGCCTAAGAGTAGCAGCCAAAGTGTTCTCTTCATCTCTGCTCAGATGCCTTATTTATATATTTGGGGAGTTTGAATCCCAATCTAACACAAATTCTGATCCAAATCAGTTGCTTCAGATCCAAGGAATGCGCATCACGGCCTGGCCGTGATGGCTTCTGTCTTCTGCGCTGCTTCAATAAATGGTCTGTCACGGCCGTGATGGCCATCACGGCCTGGCCGTGACAGATTCTGCCCTGAGGGGGTCTGGCTCAATATGTATGTCACGGCCGTGATGGGCATCACGGCCTGGCCATGACAGCTTCTGACTTTTTTCATTCTTTTTCAGCTTCACTTGATCACGGTCGTGATGGGCTCTGTTTGCCCCATTTTCTTGCCTTCCAAACTCCCATCGTCATGCCAGCTCCAACGCGACTGATCCCGAACATTTTAATCTACTTTTCCTGCACACAAGCACACAAAACCACCTTACTCGTTCCAAGGCAAAATTAACTAATAATCAAATAAAATAAGCCTAAACTATATGAAAATGCATGAAAAATGTCATGGAAATATGAGGTTAAATCACACCCATCAAACTACCCCAAGCTTAAGATTTTGCTTGTCCTCAAGCAATAACTAAGGCCAGAAAAGTTAACCAATCGAAGCATGGACAGTGAATCTAGAACCTGAGTAATGAATTCAAGTAACAGGCATATTCAATAAGAAACCAAGAGAAAATCGATTTTTAAGTCCAATTAGGAGCTTAGGTTCCCCAGACTCACATCTCTCACCAATTCGGGTACTCTTCTCACATCACTCATGTGTTTGAGGGTATGTGACAATTCGCTTAGTTTCCTCAAGGAAGGTGCCCTACCATAAGCTTGACTATTAACCAAATCTCTACTTTATTAATGAAAGCACAAAAGAATCAAGAGGTCTTTTATTTTGGTTATAACGGGGCCATGGGATTTATTGTTAGGTGGGGAAATCAAGAAAAGGAAAATTCTAGAAGCTAAACAAAATCAAGCAGTGCAAAGCGTGACACCTCCTAAAATTCCTTTTTGGGCCTCAGTTTTCCACCTTTCTTCTTTTTTTTGTTTCTTTTTGCTTCTTATTTCTCGCTTTCTTTTTCTCATCCCCTTCTCCATTTTTTTTATTTGCAGAAGGGGAGATTTTCAACTTTTAGAGAAATTTTCTAACTTTTTATCCCACACTTTATCCTTCAAATTACCCTTTTTGCCCTTTGTAACACTTTAAGAGGTGCCATACTAAGCATTGTTCATTAAAATAGATCAATGGTACCAAGAAAAGTATTTATTCTTTTAGGCTCAAAATTGGGCAACTAAGGGGCAATTCATCTGTCAAAGTTCAGGAGGCCAGAAAAATACCTAGTGCCTCAATCATTTTCAAATGTGTTTTCAAAAAAATTTTAAGCTTCGAAACGATTTCAAGTCAAGTTCTAGAGGGCACAATCCAAGAGGAATAAATCACTCGATCACAAGGAATGGGGTAGATTTAGTGAGTACCCATTTTGGGCTCAAAGTCTCTCATTTAGTGGTTTAGAATCGATGAGAAACCTAAATCTAAGGAAACATTTGCTAATTATTAACTTTCAAAAGATTGTCTCAAGCATTTTTCATCTTTATCTCATCACAAGAAATCCAAAATTGGGTTCAAAAATCCACAGTCATAATTCAATTGGCTGTCCTAATTCGATTGGCACAAAGTTTTTCACTATTGGGGGCATATCCTAAGCAGGGGGCAGTTTAATCATGTGATTAATGCAAAACTAGTCCTAAATGAATGCAACATGCAAGAATGCAAAAATGATACCCCTACCCCAAGCTTAAAAACTTACATTGTCCCCAATGTGAATAATTAAGCCGTAGGGAGGAGAAAAATAAAAATAGAAAGGAAAAAGGAACTCACTGTGGTGGTGGGTGCTGGCTCAGATGCCAGTCATAGAGCTGCTGGAGCATAGCTCTCTGCTCTCGCTGCTTCTCCATAATGCGCTCCTGGTTCGCTAAGATGGTGTCGAAAGTGGATGCGAACCGCACATAGGGGTCATCGGATGACGAACCTGCAGCGGAAGAAGACGGGTGCCCAGATGGCCTAGCCTGCGGTGGCGGGCGTAACGACCTCTCTACCCTAATAGGCTGAGGCTCCTCTCCCGCCGGCACTTTCCAATTTGCCGGGTTTGATACATCTAACAGTGTGGGGTTAGGGAGAGGAATTGGGTGCCTGAGCCTGGGGTGTTTTAGGCAGTATATGTCGTCCTCCTGGACAATCATCCCCATAGCCTCACAAGCCTGCAAGGCGATACGGGTCCATCTAGGGGCGGCCTCAAAATCATCTAAGTCAAAGTTGAAGTGGTGGCAGATGGTGGTGATCAGGCCACCAATGACAATAGTGCCACTCGCACTCTTGGCAACCTTTAAGAGGTGCCTAGCCAAGTATGACCCTGTGTCCACGTTGCTCTCAGGGTGGAGCATGGCCCATAATATAAAGACCTCGTCCTGGCAGACGGATCCATCACTCTCTCCCCGGCCAAACAAGGTATTGGCTATGACCCTATGCATATACCTGATGCTAGGGTTAGCAAAGGCTGTGGACTTGGATGTCCGAGGGTCAAAACTTCTGCCCTCATAGTCTATTACTGACGAAAAACTATGCGCACTAAACCCTAGGGGGTATCTTCGGTCACCCCCTACTGGCAATCCAAAAATCTCAATAAATTCAGCCAGGGTTAGTACGAAGTCCTGGTTGAAGAGCCGGAAAGTGATCCGACCTTCTTGGCAATGTGGCCCTTGGATAATTTCCGCATTCAGGGAGCTTAGGAACTCCAGAGTAGGGCCATCATATGCAGGGTATCTGGTGCGAGCGAACTCGCTCCACCCTATGTTCCGCAACATCCAATTAACGTCAACAGTCAATCCTAGGGTATCTAGGCATGCATCATCAAGATATTTGGTCTGGACTATCTTCCTATTTTTTAAAGTATTAAACCTATCTTGCTGAGCAACATCCTTAAAAATAATCCCATACCCATATCCATCAGTCTCAGAGTTGGATGAGTCAGAGTCAGAATTGTTAACTATGCTCCTGGTTCCTCTGCTTGAGGCTGCTGTTGCCCTTTGCCGTTTGGTTGCCATGATCCCAGTTCGTACCAAAAATCACAGAATCCCCTTTACTGCTTCTGAAACACTGGTTTTGGTTAGGGTTTCAAATTTTGGGACTTTTTGAGTGTGCCCAAAATTGGAGGGGTTGCCTTGTGGGTGTTGACGGGAGAGGTCTAGGGAGGAAAGGAGTGGTGTTGGTTGCGTGTGGGTGTAGTGGGGAGGTGATTTTCGAGCTTTTGGTTATGGAGGTTATGGAGGTGAGATGAAGAGGAAGAAGAAGAGGAGGAGAAGGGTGGGATGCAGAGGAGCATGATGGTGTTGGGGAGAAGGAGGAGAGGTGAGTGTTTGCTGGTTATGGAGGTGAGTGTGAGAGGAGGAAGAAGAAGGAGAGGAGAAGGGTTTGCGTTTTGTGGCAGAGAAAGGGGCTGCGATTAGGTTTTGAAACCTGGGTTAATCACGCGTCACGGCCGTGACCCACATCACGGGCTGGCCGTGACGCGTTCTGTGTTTGGTAAAAAGGGCCATCACGACCGTGATGCGTATCACGGCCTTCCCGTGATGGTTTCTGTCCTGCTCGGGCTGCCTGTCACGGCCGTGACCTATATCACGGCCTGCCCGTGATCCTTTTTGTCCCTTTCATGGTCTTCACATCACGGCTGTGATAGGTATCACGGCTTGCCCGTGATGGACTCTGTCTTCTGAGGACCTGCTTGTCACGCCCGTGATGTGCATCACGGCTGGGCCGTGATGGTTTCTGACTTTCAACTGTTGGTCCATCACGGCCTGGGCGTGATGGTTGCTGACTTTTCTTTTCCATCCCCTCTTCACTCTCCATCACTTCCTGACCTGAAAACACTTGGAAAATCTATTAATTTATGATTTTTTTTTACTCTTGATCTTCTCAAATTATTCAAGAGCTAAATTCAAAAACAAATGGAAAAGGGAAAGAAAACTTGGGTTGCCTCCCAAGAAGCGCTTATTTACGGTCTTAAGCTTGACCATAGTTCTTTCGATCAACCGGGGTTGGCTGGGCCTAGAAATGCAGGAACACTTCTCTTCCATGGGAGTCCTTCAAAGAGCCGATTCTTCTCATAAGGCCAATTGCGCTTCCGCTTTGCTCTTTTTGCTCTGAGTTTCCTAGCCTTACTCCCTCCCGGAGGAAGTTTTGTTTCCACATGATGAGCAACTCCAACTTTATCAGTAATGGGTGCATCATTCGTCATGCAAATCTTTGGAGTTGCTTCCATGTTGAGCTCTTCCTTCACCTCTGGAGACATTATATTGATCCTGCACACATGACTCTCAAAAGGAGAGTTGTTATATGAGTCAGTCAATTCAAAATCGACCCTACCTTCCTCTATATTCAGAGAGAGTTTGCCATTCTTTACGTCTATTATCGCTCTAGCGGTGTCCAAGAATGGCCTTCTTAGAATGATGGGGAATTCAGAATTCCCGTTCATATCCAATACCAGGAAATCAATAGGGATGAAAATTTTCCCTACCTTTACGGGGACATTCTCTAGTAGGCCTAGAGGAGTCCTAGTTGAGCCATCCGCAAATTGTAAGGACAATTTGAATGGACTCAACTCTTTGGTTCCCAACCTTTTCAAGATAGTGAGCGGCATCAAGCTCGTACTAGCCCCTAAGTCACACAAGGCTTGGTCTATTTGCACTTCTTCAATCGAGCAAGCGATAGAGAAACTACCTGGGTCTTTCAGCTTAGGAGGCATATTAGTTTTTATCTTGACATTATGCTCCTCAATTAAGCTCTTAGTCTCTATTTCTACTTGCTTTCTCTTGACCAACCTTTGTGGGAAAGGTATTGGGGGTTGGTAAGGTGGTGGAGGGACATACTTTGGTTCTGGCTCTTCATCTTTGCTCATGTCCTCCTCTGGTTCCACGTCCTTTACAACCACCCCAAGCTTATCATCCCTCAAGTATATGGAATTACAATGCTCATTGGGATTAGTTTCGGGTTGCCCCGGGAACGTACCCTTAGGTCTAGAGTATATGCTGTCTTGTTGGGCAATCTGAGTTTCTAGCATCTTGTTATGGACGGCTAAGTTATCTACCTTAGATGCTAGCTCTTTTATTGCTTCGTTTACTGCCCTACCTTGTTGTCTAAACTCTTCATTTTGTTTTGTTTGAGTTTCAACAAAACTTTCCAATAAAGACTCGAGTTTAGACTTCTGTACCTGAGGATACCCCCCGGCGCGGGTTTCTTATTACCTTGGCCTTCTTGGTACTCGTGGTTCAGCGTGTTGCTGTAGTTCCCGTAGGAGAGGTAAGGGCCGTTCTTCCTTCCTTGATTGTAAGAATGCGGGGGGACATAGTTTGGCAACTTCGGGTTCGTGTCATAGAAGTTGTGACAAGAGTTCACTTGTTCCCCCGAAGCACCGGATCCAGCAGCAATACCTTGTGGGCACCCCATTATGTCATGTCCCTGCATCCCACAAATCTCACAAACAATGTTAGTAGCACCTATTGAACTCACATTAACTCTTTTAAGCTGATCAAAGCGTTTATTCAGTGAGTCTATTTTAGACATTATAAGATCAGTGCTATTCATTTCAAACTTACCCCCCCGAAATCTTTTTCGGGTTATTACCTCTTTCTGAACCCCATTGGTGGTAGTTGGTGGCCACGTTTTCAATGATGTTGAATGCCTCAGTCAGAGGCCTATTCATAAAGGCTCCACCAGCCGCGGAGTCAAGTGACACCTTCGAAGAGTAATCCAATCCATTGTAGAAGGTGTGCACTATCAACCACCTCTCGAGTCCATGATGTGGGCATGACTCCAGCAATCCCTTGTAGCGATCCCAAGCTTCTGATAAGGATTCTCCGCCCTTTTGGAAGAAGCTGGTGATCTGGGTTCGTATGTAGGCCGTCTTGGATGGAGGGTAGAATTTCTCCAAGAACGCCTGCTCCAGTTGGTCCCAAGTCGACAAGGTATTGGCAGGCAATTGCTTCAGCCAAGCCTTTGCCTTTCCAGTCAGAGATGAGGGGAATAACCTTAAGCGTATTGCATCGACAGGGGCACCATGAATTCTAATTGCATCGGTGAACTCCAAGAATGTCTCTACGTGATCAGTCGGGTCCTCCGAGGGCAATCCTTCGAATTGATGTTGCCTAATTATGTTGATTAGCATAGGCGGTATAGTGTAGTTCTCCGCCTCAATCTCTGGCCCAGCAATCCCAATACGCAAACCCCTAGCATTTGGGGTTGCGTAGTCCTTTAGCGGTTTTGTATCCGGTAGATTCGCCATGAGTGGAATGGGAATCAACCTTTCTCTTTCTCTTTGTAGTCTCCTACGTCTATGGAAGGTCCTTTCGATTTCGGGGTCAATTTCAACAAGGTTTCCGAGACTTAGGGATCTTTACATAAAACAAAAAAAACAGAGAGAGATAGATACTATTTTTTTTAGATAAAAATTAAATAAAAAGAAAAAGTCCAGAAAAATCAATTTCAAAATTAAATTGAGATTCGAGAAGGCACAGTCCCCGGCAACAGCGCTAAAAACTTGATGTCGTGCGTACGCACATGCGATTCTGGTAAGTGTACCGGATTGTCGCCAAGTAATAAAAAGATATCGATCCCACAGAGACCGTGATCTCAAATCACAACTAATTATCAAATTGACTAAGCTGGACTATAGAAAAGGATTTTGATTTTCGAAATAGGATCAAGTATCAATCAAATTTAATTTCGCAATTAAACAAACAGAAAGCAATTCAAACTGGGGGTTTTCAAATTCAAATGGGTTCCCAGGAATTGGGATACCACAAAACCGTTTATGTTACTGAATCGATTCCTCCCCTTGTTAATTACCAAAACTTGTTTTGAAGGCGAATCTGTCCTAAATTAGTAATGCTCCCTCTCGGGTTACAAAAGCCGTGCCCGATTAAATCAATCCCTACTCTCGTGGTAATTGAATTTAAATCGGACCCCTTGAGTTTTGGGATGATTCGTGAATCCTCGAAGGATCGCTTCTAACTCTCGTGATTTAAGTCCTAAGTTCGATTCCTATAGATTTGATACCTAAGTTCACCGCTAGGTTCCTCCTTAGGGTATCTACGCCACGCAAATAAGCGGCCGCCGAATTCGCGAGTAATTAAAGCAATAGGGATCGAATAAAAAACAAATCTAAATTAACAAGGAATCAAAATCAATACATCACCATGAACCAGTTTTGGGCATAGCCCCAATTCCTAGAAACTAGACTACTACTCAAGCCTTGTCATGGTGACGACAAGCTTGATTACAAATAACATGAAAACAGAAATAAGAGAAGAAGAGGAAGAAGAAGAGGAGAGATCCTAGATTATAGCCTAAGAGTAGCAGCCAAAGTGTTCTTTTCATCTCTGCCCAGATGCCTTATTTATAGAATTGGGGAGTTTGAATCCCAATCTAACACAAATTCTGATCCAAATCAGTTGCTTCAGATCCAAGGAATGCGCATCACGACCGTGATGGCCATCACGGCCTGGCTGTGATGGCTTCTGTCTTCTGCGCTGCTTCAATAAATGGTCTGTCACGGCCGTGATGGCCATCACGGCCTCGCCGTGACAGATTCTGCCCTGAGGGGGTCTGGCTCAATATGCATGTCACGGCCGTGATGGGCATTACGGCCTGGCCATGACAGCTTCTGACCTTTTTCATTCTTTTTCAGCTTCACTTGATCACGGCCGTGATGGGCTCTGTTTGCCCCATTTTCTTGCCTTCCAAACTCCCATCTTCGTGCCAGCTCCAACGCGACTGATCCCGAGCATTTTAATCTACTTTTCCTGCACACAAGCACACAAAACCACCTTACTCGTTCCAAGGCAAAATTAACTAATAATCAAATAAAATAAGCCTAAACTATATGAAAATGCATGCAAAATGTCATGGAAATATGAGGTGAAATCACACTCATCAATACTCAAGAAATACAAAATGGAAAATGCAAAGCTCATGAAAACCCCTATGCAACCCAATGCAAAACTAAGCAAAGATGATGAAGGTAAAAAGGTAGATCAAACTGTCTACAGAGGTATGATTGGCTCTCTACTGTACTTAACTTCAAGCAGACCTGACATTCAATTTAGTGTCTGTATGTGTGCTAGATTCCAATCTGATCCTAGAGAATCTCATCTTAAGGCTGTTAAAAGAATATTTAGATATTTGCTTGGAACTACTAATCTTGGTTTGCTGTATTTAAGATCAAAAGAATACAGATTAGTGGGATATTGTGATGCTGATTTTGCTGGAGACAGAATAGAAAGAAAAAGCACCAGTGGAGGATGTCACTTCATTGGAGCAAGTTTAGTCTCATGGTCAAGCAAGAGGCAGACAACCATTGCCCTATCTACTGCTGAAGCAGAATACATCTCTGCTGCTAGTTGCTGCTCTCAACTCTTATGGGTAAAACATCAACTTGAGGATTACTCTATTTATGAACATAACATATCTGTATGGTGTGATAATTCCAGTGCTATATGCTTAACTAAAAATCCAATTCAGCATTCTAAGGCTAAGCATATTGAAATCAAACATCATTTCATTAGGGATTATTTTCAGAAAGGCATCTTTAATATTAAGTTTGTTAAAACTGAAAATAAATGGGCTGATATTTTCACTAAACCCCTCGCAGAAGAAAGGTTTTTATTTACTAGAGATAATCTAAACTTGCATTGCATTGTTGAATGACATGTCTAAATGTTAAGATGTCTGTGCTAAATCTGTCATTACTCCTATATACATGTTCTTTCAACTAAGAATTAGTTCAGGGGGAGTAATGATACAATAGTTTAAGTGGAGTATGTTTAATATGCTTGCTGCATTACTATGATTTTCTTCACATGATATATTGCCCTTAACATATCTCATAAATAAAACTTGATAACCCTTTTTGATGTTGACAAAAGGGGGAGAAAGGGAGAAATGAATAGGGAGAATAGGAGAAATGAAAATGGGAGAATAGGAGAAATAGAATGGGAGAATGAATATGATATGACCTGTTCACTTAAGAAAATTTCAACCTGTCTATATATGCTATTTTCTTTGTTGATATTTTGAGGTTCATTAAATAATCTCAATGTTTGTCATCATCAAAAAGGGGGAGATTGTTAAGTCTCTAAAATGTCTAATGTGCATTTCCCTAAGTTTTGATGAGAACTAAACATTGGTTAATGATTTAATTAACCTTCATATTGGTTGCTAACCTATCTATCGAGTGTGCAGATTAAATAAGTGATAGAAGCTCACGTCCAACAATGTAGTGATGGAAGCTCTCATCCAACACTGCAGTGATTGAAACACACGTCCAACATTGTAGTGATTGAAGCTCACGTCCATCGTAAATGTTTGAAGATTGAAGCTCACGTCCAGCACTGTAGTGTTTGAAGTGCACGTCCAAAACGCAAGAGAAACAAACCCACGTCCACTAAAGTATCAGAAGGCCTAAGTATCAGAAGACCGCGTCTACTAAAGTATCAGAAGGCCGCGTCCACTAAAAGTATCAGAAGGCCGCGTCCACCAAAGTATCAGAAAAGCCCGTCCAGTGAGGTATCAGAATTATCCGTCCAATGACGTGGCACTTGGAGCGTGTCCATGAAAGTATCAGAATAGCGCGTCCATCAAAGTATCAGAATAGCGCGTCCACTAAGGTATCAGAATGGCTCGTCCAATGACGTGGCAAAAGACTCTCGTCCACTAGAATAACCGAGACTCTCGTCCACTAGAGTAACTAAGACTCTCGTCCACCAGACTAACTGAGACTCTCGTCCAGTAAAGTAACAGAGGCTCTCATCCACTAAAGTAACAGAGGCTCTCATCCACTAAAGGTGACAGAGGCTCTCGTCCACTAAAGTAACAAAGGCTCTCGTCCACTAAAGGTGACAGAGACTCTCGTCCACTAAAGGTGACATAAGTGCTCGTCCACTAGTATTTGGACTTGCTGAGTCCTTAATATAGAGCTCATCTACTAGCCCGAATGAAAACTCAAATGACTAGATAGACGTGATTATTTTCAAGATGGAAGCACTTATCTTATGAACGCGAATTCTCTAAGGATTATCAGAATCGTTTTTCAAAAGCCAGAAAGAGGCTTGAAGTCTTCTCTCCTACTCAGTTTCACGATTATCAAGAAAAGAAGACTACTCTCTCAAGCAACCTTGGATAATCTAAAAGAATGCGTCCAACATGCTTTATTCCACAAAAAGGGGAGTGTACTCAGCAAAGTACAAAAAGCTCTCTGCCTAACTCTGACATGGATGTATCTCAATGCATAAAGCCATGATCCTACATGTTAGAGTACCACCAATGTTCCTATTACATTAATGGCTGCTCAGAACGACTCTATTGCATTAATGGGTGCTCAGAACGACTCTATTGCATTTAATGAAGTTCGGCTTGAAGCCAACATCTGAAAGAATGTCTCTAACGGATTCTAAATGCTTGAAGACTATAAATACAGAAGTCATTGAAGATGAAGAAGAAGAGAATACACACTGCATTAAAACGCCATTACTCTGCTCATTAATTCTTTCATTCTGTATTCTTCAAACATTTGAAGTCATTACGCAGACTTTCCTAGACTTCACATTTAAACCACTCTCTGAGTGTTAGTGAAAGATCTGCTTGTGAGAAGTTGTATTTTTTACAAACCCAATCTCTCAAACAAACCTAAGTGAGCCTGAAGAGGCTAGGTGTGAAAACAATACTTGGCTTGAGCCTGAAGAGGCTAGGTGGGAAAACAATACTTGTCTTGAGCCTGAAGAGGCTAGGTGTGAAAATAATACTTGAGTCTGTAACCTTATCAGTTATAGTGGATAAATCTTGGTGCTGCCAAGGACTGGTCGTAGCTCTTTGATTTGAAGAGTGAACCAGGATAAATCACCGTGTCAATCTCTCTTCCCTTAAACTCTTTAATTGCTTTAGTTTTCTTGCATCTGTCAAGTGGTGTGTGTGCAATAGTCACGCGTCCATCCTGTATTCTTCCACTCGTCCAAAGCTATCTTTATGTTTGCGAAAAGATTTCAGCTTTGCTTAAATTCTGATAAACACAATTCAACCCCCCTTCTCGTGTTTATAGTTGTCTATTTCACGTCCTTATGCTGCAGCATGGCCAAAGCATTTTCCAGCAGCTTGTCAGCAGTTTGCTCCCAGATGTTGCAACATGCCCAGTTCCAGCAGCTTATCTAAACCTCAACAAAAACCTAACAACACTCATGAAACACATTAAACATATTCCTAAACACTCAAAAACATAAAATTAAATGAAATTTATAAAAAAGACACATATTACACTAAACTAACTTAAAACACCTAAAACATCCACATAAAATACTTAAAGTATACAAAAACTCAAGGTAAGAAAGAGTAAATAACTCTTCATTAAAAGAGTTATCACACCCCCAAACTTGAATCATTGCTTGTCCTCAAGTAATGCAAAAGAAACATAGGAAAACAGAAGAATTCTATTTAATGAAAGGTATGCATGGATCACCCAAATTTTTCATTCTTTTTAAGACTCAGAATTCCACACTTGCATTCCTAACAAAATACTCTTTCTATCCTACACAAATCAACAATTATTACAAAACTGGTCTAATGTCAGATTAACATATGATGTGACAAGCTCACTAAGAACAGTTGGTTCTGCTTCTCACCCTCTCATCAGAATTTCACTCTCACCATAAACATACATCTCTGATCTAAGCTTGATAAGGTTTTATCACAATCAAAACATCACAGAATTACACACAGCAAGATGTCTTTTATGGTTGTAACAGGGCTTAGGATAGGTGGGATTAAGAAATTTGGGTAAGTAGCTAATATCAAGGTAGAGCAAAAGGATGCTTTTCAATTCAGCTCACAATCCCCATTGTTCCTACAATCCACACATTTGTTTCTTCCTTTCCTCACTAAGATCCCAGTTTATTGTTTTTGTTGTGAACAAAGAATAGATTATTGTTAACTTTCAGATTTTTCTTTGTTCTTTGTTCTCAATTTTCTTGTTTTTTTCTTGTTTTTTTTTGTTTTTTGTTTGTTAAAACATATATAAAAGAGGGGAATTTTTCAGCTGCATTTTTTTTTTACATTTGAGATTTCCTTTCTCCTTTGCTGCTTTCCCCCCCTTTTATTTGTAAAGCCTTGCAGCTGCATAAGTGTTGCAGCATAGCACCCCGAAACTTAATATGGTGCTTGTCCTCAAGTCACCCCCAAACTTGTCTTAGAACATATCTACAAAAAAACATCCTTAAGCTCCACCTATTCAGGTATTCTTTGTTTTTCCAGTTAAGGGCTTGTAATGTGCTAGTTTTTTACAATAAAAGGGCTCAGTCTCAAAGGGGTAACACTAAGGACATATAGATTGAGAGGGTTGGTTGTTTAGGCACTGGATAAAAATAAAAACAGAATAAGAAAATGCCTCAAGCATAAAGTGTGTGCAATCATGTGTGTTCAGATCAAACAGAAACAAAGCAAGCTTTACAGAAAATGCATGAGTGTGGTTTATATGCACAGTGTAGATTTATCACTCAGGCTCACATTTATATGTTCATGTTGCAGCACATGTGTCTTCTAGACTAGACAATGGTGCAACAAAGTTAATGGTGCACAGTCAAGTTAGAGCATTACGTTAGTCAGCAAGTGTTTTATTCAAAGAATCTTGTTTTCAAAACATCAAAAAGGCTAGAGGCCACTTCCATTTAATCGTTAATCATATGGAATCAAAACACGGGTGGGGCACATGCACAACATTCATTAAGCATAAATTTAAAACAACTATGGCCCTAATGGCCCTACAAACAGTTAAACAGAAAAGGTTCTAATGACCACTACTTGCAGAAAAATTAAAAGCATGGGTTATGGTAATGAGGTGGAGGGTTTAGAAATGCATCTTGCTGCAGCATCCCTCTAAGGCTCTATTTCAAGCCATTGGTGCTTTGATGCGGTTGATCCTCCTGTTCCCCCACTTTTGGTGGTGACACCTTGCTTGGTGTTGCTTCAGTGACTTGGACTTCATCTTCTTCATTTTCACCTTCTTCCTCTCTTTGTGCAGCAACCTTTTCTTGATTATTCGTGGCTCCAATGATTCATACTTTCTAGACAACACATGTTGAGCTGTCTTGTTGTCCAAGAATTCCACCCCTTCCTCATCAGAGGAGTCATCAGCATCTACTGATGCTGCAACATTGCCACAATCAGACTGATTCTTCAGGAAGTGCTGAGCTCATCAAATGATTGTATGAAAGAGTATTCTTCCATTCCTTCATCTGGGTATTTGAAGTCATTGAAAACATTGAATGTGACATTCTTTAATCTCTGAGGAAAAGGTGGAAGAGGTCTTTCTGGAATCAGTTAAGGTGTAGTGGGAGATGCTGCAGCATTGGGTGTTTTCTCAGTAACTACAGGTTGCTCTGTTGCAGCATCTGCTACTACTACCTTCTTTTTAGGCTCTGACGTTTTCACCTCTGGTTTCTTCTTTGGTTCAGCAACCTCCACATCTTTACCACTCCTCAAGTGAATCACCTTGCATTGTTCATTTCCTCCTCCAGAACTTGAGGCTTTAGGGTCTTCAGTAGATGCAGGTAATGTAGCTATCTGCCTTGAGTTGATTGCACTAACCAGTTGTCCCACTTGAGTCTCTAAGTTTCTCATTCCAGCCTTGCTTTATGTCATGAATGCTTTCAGTACAGCTTCTAAGGATGAATCTGGCATTTTCTGCTGCACTTGGGATTGCTGCTGGCTAGGTTGTTGTTGCTGATTGTAACCAAGAGGTGGGTTCAATGTGTTACTGTAATTGGAATACCTTAGGTTTGGATGTTGAGATTGCTGCCAACCCGTGTTGCCAAAAGAACTATTGCCTCTATAATTATTATTTCCCACATAGTTGACTGCAGCAGGGTTTCCTGAGCAATTCTCAAACAAATGATCTCCTCCATAATATACACATGATATTGCATCTGCCTTGTAGATTTGTTCATTCACCATTTCTTCAGTCATTATTGGTGGTGCAAATGAATTTCCTTGGTTTCCCATAGTCATTCCCTTTACCATATTGGTTAAGGCAAGTATTTGAGCTGAAAGAACATATATTTCACTCACTTCATAAGCTCCTGCTACAGCATTGACCTTGCCAGGAGCAGGTCTAGTTGTTGGCCACCGATAACTGTTAGCTACGATTCCCTCTATCAGAGCATGGGCTTCATTGTAAGATTTAGTGAGCAGACAGCCTCCAGCTGAAGCATCCAACATCATCCTTGAGCTAGGTGAGACACCACTATTGAAGTGCTCCATCTGAATACAATATGGGATGCCATGATGGGGACACTTCTTCAATAATTCCTTGAATCTCTCCCAAAGTTCAAATAATGGCTCACCATCATGTTGCCTGAAAGCCATGATCTCATTTCTCATCTTTGTATTCATGGTTGGAGGGAAGAACTTCATAAGAAATTTCTCAGCCAGTTTGTACCATGAGTCAACTGAGTTTGGCCCTAGAGTATTCAACCAATTCTTTGCCTTGCCTCCCAAGGAAAATAGGAACAATCTCAGTCTGAATTCATCATAAGAGATGCCTAGAATCTTCAAGTTGCTTGCCACATTTAGAAAATGCTTCAAGTGCAAGTGAGGATCCTCTGTTGCAGCACCATTAAATTTTCCCATTGGTTGCAGCATTTGGAACATCACTGGTTTAAACTCAAATTGTGGTGCAATGATTGGAGTCCTCACAATTCCAGTATTCATAGATTCAGGGTCAAACACAGCATACCCTCTGATTGCACTGTCCCTGTTGTTGGCCAAAGCCATACTATCATGTTGCTCTTCTTCAGCCATTTCAGAGCTTGCAATAGATAGTGTTGCAACAATAGATAATGTTGCATCAAAAGCTGGTATGGAGTTGGGTGAAGTACTGAATTCCAACTCAGGAATGGACTGAGCAATTTGATCTCTTCTAAGTCTCCCGAATGTCCTTTCAATCTCTGGATCAAGTTTGTATTCAGGTGTCAAAAACCTGTGCATACAGTTTATGTACCTGATGCTACATCAAATCACCCAAAATATTAGAAAATTAGAAAATCTAACTACATAATTAATAATCTAAAAACAAAATTTTAACACCATTAACAATCCCCGGCAATGGCGCCAAAAACTTGTTGCAATACAAAGTGCAATGTGCAAGTATACACAATCGTAGAAAATAATATAGAACGTAAGTTCAGATATCGTTCCCACGGGGATCGTAATGCTGTAGCAAATTCCAGTTCAGATTATATGTTCTAGGAGTTAGAGTAGGTAACTAAAGATAGTGGTGTGTGTGCAAAATAAAGTAAATGAAGCTTTGTAATTAAAACTGAAAGTAAGTAAGCAAACAGAAAAGAGAGTATGTTGTCAAATATGGATAAATAGCTCTAGGTATGCTGCATCATAAATCCTACTTAGCTTAGATTATGCTCTGCGTATGCTGGAGCATTTAACTCCAGGAAATAAAAGTGTGTTTTCCAACACTTAAAGGTTAGGTTCATTAACTGCTTTCTATTCCTAGATTCAGATTAATTACACCACCCTCTTAATAAGCATATTCCAGTTAGTTTAGGGACTTGAATAACTATTCCTAGTTCATTCAACACCATTATTTTTCCAATTAATGCTTTAATCCCTATCCTTTATCAATTTCCACTTTACTCAATTTTTCCAAACCAAGCAAGCTAGATATTTAATTAAATTGGCCACTGTAACGCCCTTCGTTACATTAGTAACCCAAAATAATTGCATAAAAATCCTTTAATACATTTCTTTAAAATATGTTAGTCATAAAAATTTTCTCAATTATATAAGTCTGGAAAATGTCTCATATTAAATAAAATAGTAATAATGTATCAAAGTAATAAATATAATATTAAATCCATACCTCTGAATAAAACCAAATCAAAGAAAAGCCTCAAAACCGGGTGTCTAACTACAATCCGAGGAGAAAAACTAAAAATAATAAACGATGTCTGCATGGCACTCGTAAGCCATGCTACAATACTAACCAGCTAAGCTAAAAAGAAAGTAGTTCTTCAAGCCTCGGTGACCGCAACAGTGATGTCCTCGGGCTCTGAAAACAACACTTTTGAATGAGATATAAAATCTCAGTGAACAACAATACAATTATAAAATATTTCGAAAATAGTGATGTTCTCACCAAGACGTAACCGAAAAACTATCCATGGTACCCGCTAATTTTCCAAAATAATGTTCATTAAAAAAATACATTTAATTACAACAAACATATAACGACAACATAATCAAATATCATATATTAATTAAACAAAGTAACCACACATCACACAATAACACAATCATCCAGTGGCTCGGAAACCCCACTTCGTGTTGGTTTCTTGCCCAATTCGGTGACTCGAGAACCTCATTAAATTGGTTCCTTGTCCCTAGTCTGCGGTGACTCGAGAACCTCATTCTAGAATTGATTCCTTGCCACCCTCTTTATGGTGACCCGAGAACCTCGTCCTAGAATTGATTCCTTGTCCCTAGTCTGCGGTGACTCGAGAACCTCGTTCTAAAATTGATTCCTTGCCACCCTCTTTATGGTGACCCAAGAACCTCGTTCTAGAATTGATTCCTTGCCCCGATGGTAACTCGGGAATCCCATTTTAGAATTGACTCCTTGCCCCTATGGTGACCCGAGAACCTCATAATTAATTGGGTTCCTTGCCTCACATTAACGGTGACCCGAGAGCCTCGTTCTTAAAATGGATTCCTTGTCCCATATCTTAATTTTGACATCCCATTAAATGGCGATGTTAAAAGTCAATGCACCTACCTTAGGAGGCATAAAAGCAAACTTCACTCACATACGTATATCATTTATATCCCGAATAAAACATGTCGGATATATTTTAAATTATAACAATCAAATGTACTTATTCTCTTTTTAAACCATAAGCAAAATAGGATTTAATACATGCTATGTCTAAGCTATTAAAGTCCAATTAAATAAAATTATATGCTCCCAGAAGGTAAAACCACGCGTCAGTGGAACACCAATGCCTATTGAATTGAACTTGGCATACAGGAGACTTCACAAAAGTAGTTAAAGATAAAAAGAGAATCTACTCCTGAGAGGTTTTGGACGCGGATAGCATTTAAACTTTAGTGATTTTACCGTCTGGCTTAAACACAAGAATTTCGCACACAGAACTATAATTTAGCAATAAACAATTTCTTTTAGACTTAGGGGAACACACTTGCAAATCAATTCATCCATCAATAAGAAAAATAATAATAAAACTGTCAACACAAACAATCATTCATACCATGGAGAGGGTTCGTAAAAAGTATTGTTACTTACCTCTCGAAGACTCCAATATGCTCTAAAAATTATTTATGATAAAACTAGTGCTTCCTTAAAAATTATTCTTCCCTTCACTGGCCTCCTTGGACCTACGTATTGTAACAGCTGTACTGCCAAAGAAAAGAAATCTCTTTCTCTTGCGGTCTCCTGTGCGGCGCCTCCCCAATCCCGTGCGCAGTGTTTATATATATAGGCATTAGGCATTTAGGTTGTCTTATGTTTTCTTTTTCTTTTCCTCTCTTTTTTTTATATTTTATAATTAGGTGTACTTGGGCGTTAAGCCCAGTACACCACTTACATATATATTTATATTTATATATATATATAGATATATATATATATATATATATATATTAATTCTTTTTTTATATTTACTTTACTTTAATATTTCTTTTGTATTTACTAACCAATTCTAATAAATTTTATACTAATAAACTCTCGTCACTAAACCTCTTAATTATATTTTATTTTTATTATATCATTATTTTTTTTATAACTCAATCTCTTTTTTTTTCTTCAAATTAATTATATTAGAATTTTAGGATGTTACAGCCACTCTTAACTAAACAACATTCAACACATAATAAAGGAAAATGAAGAACATATCGTTGCATAAAAAGAGCTAAGCATTCATTATAATAACATACCTAAAGCTGAAGTCAGCTCATGTTGAGCTTACAAACGCAAAATATAAAATGAGAAGAAAGCCATTACAATGGGAGCACGAAAATGGAACAAAGGAGAGGAAGAAGATGACCCTTGGCTGCTGCTTTTCGTCCCAGCCGTTGTCCCTCTCTGATATGAGCAGCCCCCTTCAAAAAGTAAGGAATATTCCATTTTTTAGGGTTTTACAAAGGCCTTTTTCTCTTTCGTACTTTTGGGCCAACTAAAGTAATATTAAAATAAGTGTTTGGGGCCATTTCCTCAAATGTACCACCACAAAACCCTAAAGAAATCAGGAAGGACGTCCTCAGCTTTTATGACAGCTGGCAGGAGAGAGAAAAGGTGCTCAGCTTTTGTCTTTTTCTGCGCATCCTTATGCTGCAGCATGACCAAAGCATTTTCCAGCAGCTTGTCACCAGTTTGCGCCCAGATGCTGCAGCATGCCCAGTTCCAGCAGCTTATCTAAACCTCAACAAAAACCTAACAACACTCAAGAAACACATTAAACATATTCCTAAACACTCAAAAACATAAAATTAAATGAAATTTATAAAAAGACAGATATTACACTCAACTAACTTAAAACACCTAAAACATCGACATAAAATACTTAAAGTATACAAAAACTCAAGCTAAGAAAGAGTAAATAACTTCATTAAAAGAGTTATCAATAATACATAACTGCAAATAAATAATTAACTGCAGATAAACAAACACAGATAAAATTACACGACATATAATAACTTAAACAAACACCACAACCACATATAAATAATACAGACCAACAACTTGATAGCACGTAGCCATCGAAAAAATCCCTCAGGCAATCCCCTCTTACGATATCTTTCCTCGAACGAACGTCAAATTCCGGTTTCACGATCCACGTATAATTATTACACTTAACCTTCAACAAACAACAACCAAACAATTACAATCAAACAATTAAAATCACCTGTTCCTTTAAGGTAGGTCACGGCCATGAGATGTTTTGTGGCTAAAAATTTCTAAAATTACTAAGTCTTTGGATTAATGATCCTTAAGTACTCAAGACATAGGATTAATGGTTTAACACAAAGAATTGAAACCAAATATTCCAATTCCTCCAAAACTCAATTTCGGCCATACATGAAAACATGAGCTAGGGATTTTATTTGAACACAACAACAAGGATTCAACATACATATTCAATAAAAAGATGGAATGTGTACTAGCCGAGGAGTAAAACTCGGCCATCAAGCTTGGATGCCCGATTCGATAAAGACGGGAAAGATAAGATCATGATACTATCTCAAATAACCTTATCTGGTTACAAGAGATAAATCCCACCAATTAAGGAAATCATATATCTCAGAGAAGATTTAAAGATTTAAAGAGATAAGAGATAAAGAGATAAACTCAATTTCTAAGAGATAAGGGGATCCTATTATAAAAAGAGGAGAACCCTAAGAGAAAGAATCACTTTTCACTAACCTAGGTGAATCTCCCTTAAGCATATTGGAGGAACCAGTTTAACCAAGAGACTATCGAAAAGTCCTTGTCCATTGGTATTCATCAGATACAATATTAAGGGATTGAGATCACCGCATGACCAAGGGTTGAACCTAGAACTACGTCTGGCTTTGATTCCCATCGGGAGACGTAGGACCGAAATACAATATTCTGTCAAGCCACAATCTAAAACAACCCCCATTGTTCACTCTTGGTTTGACGTTCTACGGCAAGATTCCGGCAAGTCAGATCTCGACAGGAACATTTGGCGCCCACTGTGGGGCCGAGGTAAACTTTCCTCGGCCACATATTTATCGACATCTGCTGAATGATTGATCAATGATCAGCAGAAAAAATTTCGTGGCAACGAAGCCTCTTCAAATTCGGCATTCTCAATTTGAACAGAGATGGAGTATTCTTGTTACCAGGGAAGTCCTCTTTGTGTTTTCACATTATTAAAATAACGATATGCATATATAGTGCATTTGTTGGTGTCAGGTACTAATCAAACCTCAATTTATAATTGTTGTCCATGTCAGGCAACTCATCTCTCCTGTCCTTGCGAAGTCGACCTTTAACATACTGGGCAGAAGTGAGTCCACTCGGCTCAAACCAAGTTTGGAAACTCAGTTAATATAGGTTGCACATGCCACATACAATAAAATAAAGTCTCATTCAAAAATAATGGAGACAAGGAAGGAATATATATGGCACAAGGGGTGGTGAAAATATGGTAATGGTTTGCAAGGACACCATGGACGCCTTGATGACCTCCACCTAGTCACAGGCTAAGAGATAAGTATTTTCCAGTCTTGATTAGATAAGATTTATCCTCATTTAAAATAACTAAGCACCTAGATTTGAAGGGGGACGATCTTGATATTCTATCAAATAAACAGATAGATTTATATGATAAATATGTGTTTTACCATCGAAATCAAATGCTAAATATGGGATTCATAAAATATATCAGTCACATAATATGGTGACGAATGCTTTCATGATTTTAAAGAACCAATATCCTTTAATTATCATAGTATGATATTCTTATAGTGAGCATGTCAAATGTGCCATTTATTCTTGAGTCAAGTTTCATACTATGGCAGAAATTTAGTAGTGTTAAAATGGCACACTGGGATCTTGGAAGAGAAATACTTCCCTTCTGTTAGATTTTTAAGAGACAAGACACTATCTCTATGCTATTTTTATGCACATCATTTTCTTATTATTTTGTTTTCTTGAAAGCAAAAAAAAAAAAGGCTTGTCAACTCCATCGTGATCTTTATTTGAACTTGCGGAGATTATGGTTGGATCTCCCCTATTATTATCTACATTACTAAAAGTCCAGATACTTTTCATGATCTCTCTTTATCCTATAGCTAAAAGTATTAGAGTGCTTAAAGGCTCCAAATCTCAGCAACAAACAGAGCGAGAGCTTGGTTGTCAACAAAAGGTTTGCGGAAGGGCTAATTAAGGTGGCTAACAATCTTCGTCCCTGGCTAGCATCTTATCCACTTTTGGGATTTTTTCGATGCTAGGAAGTTAGAAGCTATTCAAAAAGTAACGATATATCCGGTAATCTCGTAAAACCACCTCTTATCATGTTATTCTCAATAACTATTATATTTTTAAGTGGCTAAAGTTGGTTACATACACCTACTCATCCGAAAGAGTTGTAAAATCAAGGAAGTTGATGAGTTACTTAATGACACCAACCAAATAAGTGGTTCTGGTTTATTTGAGACATTATATTTTGATGTTTGCTTATACTTATCCATGCTAGCTTGTTGTCATTAACATGACATTTTATGGAAAAGGGATCTTAGGTGCAGAAAGTCATCATTATGTGCTAAGATAGTAGAGCACCTCCCTCCCAAAAATTTGGTGAAACAAGTGCACTAGAACCTGAAAAATAAAAAAATGAAAATGACATTGAAGTTGAAGAAATCGTGCAAGTGAACTCAGCCAGAGGTTCACAGTTTTTACTGCTAATTGCTATTTGCTTTGAAAGTTGAAATTTAATATATTCAATTATTTTGACTTAGCCAGAACAATCTGATTTTGGCCAAAAAAAATATTTAGGTTGAGCACCGATACCATTATAGACCTTCGATAAGGTCATCTCCCTTAACCTTTTAACCATTAAGTGAGAAAGTTTCGCTCAAAAGTGGTTATAGTATAAAGTTTTTATCATAATCCCGCTTTTTACGGGTAGAGGAAGAAGCCAATTTTAGCGAGCTCGGCCTAAGCTGTTGGGCATAGTTCAAGCTCGGTCTCAGCTATTCGGCCACCACAGCTCGGCCTCGGAGAGCATAAGAAGGTATCTTGGAGAGCTCGGCCACCACAACCTAGCCTCGGAGAACAGAAGAAGGTATCTTAGAGATATCGACAATAGCAGCTCGACCTCGGTGAATTCGGCCATGACAGATTGGCCTCATTGAAGGTTGGCCATTACAAACCAAAACGCCCTTCACCTGATACAAGGACTAGAGGTCGAAGCTCCGCGCTTCCTTCTCAACAAGGTCGAAGTTTCGCGCTTCCCTCTCAACAAGGTCGAAGCTCGGGCTCCTTCAAAACCCACAGGTCGAGCCCCGGCTCCCTTGGAGACACAGGTCGAGCGCCGACTCCCTTGAAAGCACAAAGCCAAGCTCCGACACCCACAAAAGTCAAAGGTCGAGCTCCTGCTCCTTTAAAGACCACAGATCGAAGTCTGGCCCCCTTTCTAGCTAACTAAACGGAGGTCGATCTCGGACTCCCTTTATTAAAATCTCAGAAGTAGACCTCGGATTCCTTCTATAAAAAACAAAGAGGTCGAGCTCAGACTCCCTCTATAAAAACAAAAAGGAGGAAAATTCCTAGGGTATATGTTGACAAATGAAGGGCTGTCATTGACATGCGGAGGCCACAAAGTGTTAAAGAGATACAAAGACTGGCGGGATGTCTGGCCTCTCTATCTCGGTTCCTCCCAAGGTCTACGGAGAAGGCGAGGACCTTCTTTCAACTTCAGTAGATGCCACTGTATCATGTCAGCCGGATCCTGAAAAATGCGAAAACAAGGTATCAAGTAATTGAGAAGCTCGCCCTCACTTTAATCTTGGAAGCTCAGATATTATGACCTTACTTCCAATTGCTTCAGGTCATAGTCAATACAGATTACCCGATAAATCAGGTACTTAGAAAACCATATCTGGCAGGACGAATGATAGCTTGGTCAGTGGAGTTATCAGAGTTAGGTTTACAATATGAACTGATGAGACCGATGAAAGCACAGTGCCTCTCTGACTTCATTGCCGCGCTCTCTTCAAAGCCGAACTCAGAAATTTTCATTTGGCTTCTGTATGTTGATGACTCATCTAGCTTGAAAGGAAGTGGAGCAAGAATAATCCTTGAAGGTCCGGACAATCTGATCCTGGAGCAATCTTTGAAGTTTGGATTCAACGCTTCAAACAGTCAAGCAGAATATGAAGTCATCATTGCGGGACTGATGCTAGCTAAAGAAGTTGGAGTCAAAGAGTTGAAGTGCCGAAGTGACTCACAACTTGTAACAAGACAAGTCTCGGTTGATTATAAAACAAAGGATCCCCAATTGACCAGATCTGTTATCTAAGCTGGCTAGCACTAAAAAGCTGGCCAGCTAAGAACCTTCATTTTGGAAGATCCCCCTGAGCCGAGCATAAAGAGTGTCGAGGTAATGATGACCGAGCACTATGATCGGGGCTGGATGACATCGATTTAGGAATATTTAGCCTCAGACAAATTGCCCAATGATCCTAAAGAAGCAAGGAAAATCCGTCTGAAATCTTGCCATTACACCATCCGAGATGGAGAGTTATACAGAATAGGATTCTCCATGCCTTTACTACAGTGCATAACAAAGGAGCGGTCTGAGTACGTAATGGACGAGATTCATCGAGGAATCTGTGGAATGCATTCGGGTGACCGATCTCTAGCAGCTCGGGTTTTGAGAGCAGGTTTTTACTGGCCAACCATGAGATCAGACTGTGCTGCCTGGACTAATAAGTGTGAACCTTGTCAGAAGTTTGCCTATGTTGCGTGAGTGCCAGGTGAAGAGATCCATTCCATGTTTACGTCGTGGCCCTTTACCATGTGGGGGATGGATATAGTCAGTCCCTTCCCGGTAGCCAAAGGCCAAGTCAAATTCTTGTTAATAGGGGTCGATTACTTCACTAAGTGGATTGAAGCTGAACCATTAGCCACCATAACAGCTAAAAAGGTTCAGAATTTTGTGTGTAAAAACATCATATGCAGACATGACCTACCTTATGCAATTGTCACAGATAATGGAAAGCAGTTCACTGACAAAGGGCTCAGAGAATTCTACTCCAACCTCGGATTTAATCAAGCATAAGGTGACCTCGGTTGAGCATCCACAAACCAACGGCCAAGCAGAAGCAGCCAACAAAGTCATTTTGAACGAGCTCAAGAAAAGGTTAGGTCAATCAAAAGGAGCATGGGCCGAAGAATTACCAAGCATCCTCTGGGCTTACCATTTCTCACCACAGTCATCGACTGGTGAAACACCGTTCAAGCTAACCTTTGGAACCGATGCAATGATTCTAGTTGAGCTCGACGAACTTTCTTTCCGAAGGCAGCATCATGACCAAAATAAGAATGAAGAAGAAGTCCGAGTTGAGCTTGACATGGTTGAAGAAGTCCGAGATGAGGCAAAAATCAGAGAAGAACTATGCAAGCGGAAAGCAAATCGGAAATACAAATCAAGGTTGCATCCAAGGGAATATGTGCAAGGTGACTTAGTACCGAGACTACAAAATGATGCAAGAAAAGACTCCAAAGAGGGTAAACTCGCAGCAAACTGGGCTGGCCCATTCAGAATAGTTGAAAATCTAGGAAATGGTGCTTATAGGCTAGAAGAGTTGTCAGGAAAGGTCGTTCCAAGAACTTGGAACACTTCCCGCCTTAAGTTTTATTTTAGTTAAAAGTTATGTAAGCAGGTGATGTACTCTTTTTCCTACCCCGGTTGTTTTCCCACGAGGTTTTGGCCGGGAAGGTTTTAATGAGGCACACCCGAGAAAATAAATAAATAAAATTTATTTCGGTTGCACTATTTGGCAAGAATACGGTTATATGGTTAAGACCTAAAAAGGTTGACCGAGCTAAAATTGACCGAATTGAAGTTGAAATGCCAAACCTAAAGAGGCAAAGACTAAAGACCTAAAAAGGTTGATCGAGCTGCCGAACCTAAAGAGGCAAAAACTAAATACCTAAAAAGGGTGACCGAGCTAAAATCAACCGAGTTGAAGTCGAAATGCCAAACCTAAAGAAGCAAAAACTAAAGACCTAAAAAGGTTGACCGAGCTAAAATTGACCGAGTTGAAGTCGAAATGCCAAACCTAAAGAGGCAAAAACTAAAGACCTAAAAAGGTTGACCGAGCTAAAATCGACCGAGTTGAGGTCGAAATGCCGAACCTAAAGAGGTAAACAAAACCTAGAAAGGTAAATAAAAACCTAAAGAGGTAAACATGAACTTAAAAGAGGTCAACCGAGCTGAATACGATCGAGTTAAAGTCGAAATGCTAGACCTAAAAAAAAGCAAAGAAGAAACCTAAAAGAGGTAGCCGAGCTAAAATCGACCAGATTAGGGTCGAAAGTCCGAGCCTAAGAGGTAATGAATTAACTTAAAACCTACAGTATTCAAAACCCTAAGGGGGTTATATTCATTAAAAGGGGCCGAGCTCCAAAAGCTCAGATAGGCCGAAGTAACACGTCAAGCACAAAAGGCGAGTAATAACTCAAAAAAGTTAGAAACTTAAACGAGTTAAAATTAGGTAAACTAACTGTGTAAATATTGAATACACAGTCAGAGACCAAAAGTACACATCCGAGCTAAGTAAAAACTTAGAAAATTTTCTAAGTGTCATAAGAAAAGCAAGTCATGTTCTCAAAAACATAAAGTTACAATATCATAAATAAAAAGGGACATTGCCCTAAGTACAAAAAGATACCAAAATAAAAAGGATACTGCCTCCTAAAGTTACTCTTAAGCATCCCTAGGAACGACGATTTCAACAGGAACAGAGTTGAGGGCATCTTTAGTTGGTGGAGGAACAGTCAGAGCGGGGTCAGGTACAACCATTCCCTCTTCGCCGTTTCCCCCCTCCTCGACAACCTGCTCCTCGATTCCTCATTCTTGGATCTCTTCTTCATCCTCGAGCTTGGACAGTGGAACCATTACTCCGTCCTGGTTGAAGTCCTTGTCCATATCAGCTAGGGAGAAGTCAGCATCAGGGTTGAAGCGTTGAAGTTGCTTCACAGCCCGGGAGAACCTGTTGATATGCTCCTTCACAATATTGGAGACAGCTTCGTCCAGATCGGCTTCAAGCTTCTGCTTGGCCACCCTCTCAGCCTCTAAAGATTGTTGAAGTTGAGCACAGGAAGCACGAGAGTCTTCAACGACCTTCTGCAAGCCGACCTTCTCTTCCTTCTCTCTATCCAGCTCGGACTGAAGAGAAACCTTGTTTTTCTCAAGCTCAGCCTTTTGGGCCTTCAGCTGGCCAACAGTGCGGGCTTGCTCCTAACACTTGGCCACAGCTTGGGCCAACTCGTCCTTCACCCTCAAGGCACGAGCTGCATCGGCTCTCATCATCTCCATCTTCTTGACATTATCAGAAAGATGGTGACTCCAGAAGCGAGTAATGGATGAGATCCGAAGGGCGTAGGCAGCAGCGGCCTCCATGCTTTCATCAGGCCCTTGCTCCATCAAAAGTCGAGCATCGGAGGGTTTGAGCACTTGGTCGTCGATGAATGGACCGGGGTTGAACTCATTACCCTGGAGCGAGCTGATGCCCGGGTTGCAGTTTCCATTGTATCACTTGGTGTCAGAAGTCAAATCGGTCACCACGGGAGCCTTCCCCGACCTCCTTTCAACTGCTGGAGTTTCTTCAACCACCAGGAGGGGAGAAGTACTTCTTCTTGGAACCTCGGACTGAATATCCTCCCGAGTCCTTTTTGGGAAGGCGAGTGTTCGGATCAGAAGCTCCAACAACCTTCTTTTTCTTCCCCTTGACGTCGGAAGCCGGAGCCGACCCGCTAGCAGCTTGGTGGGCCAATTTCTTCATTAGGGCTTTGTAATTAAACGTCCCCATTATCATTTCAAAAGAGAGATCGGTCAAATATAGGTATGCTACAAGGTAAATTAAAGTACCTACAAAAAAGCTACTTACAGTCAAAATCGGTCTGCCGAGTGGAAGCGGTGGGAAGAAGTAAAAGCTTCCCACAGGGCAACGGACGAGGATAAAGGCTAAGGAGTTCAACATCGTCCCTTTCTTGAGCTGTCATACAGCCGATATCAAAGCTAGAAAACTTGGAGGGGTGGGGTTGCCAGTAGAAGGGGAATTTCGGTATGCCAGCCGAGTCAAAAAAGAAGGATTCGTTGCCCTCAGTAGGTCGGACTTTGAAAAAGTCCAACTTAAAGAACTTATAGGAGCTCTTATAGAGTCCAATGATTCCTCTCTTCTCCACTCCACTCCACTCAGGGAGATCCAGCCAACTCGGTCCCCAAACCGAACTTTGTAAAAGAAAATAAATTTGGGAGCCGTGGCCTCCATCCCTATCTGACCACACAAAATTTGGAAGGCTTTCAGGAAGGCCCAACTATTTGGAGGTAGCTGAGTTGGAGCAACGTTCATAATTCTTAAGACTTCACACTCGAATGGGGTGAAGGGAATGGTGATACCAATTTGCTCAAAAAACTGTTTATACATATATGTAAAATGTGGTTCGTTGGAAGGGGATTGAAGAAAAACATGCTCATTTTCTGAGCAAGGCAGACATTCTACAGTACCACGAGAAGAGGCAACTTTGGTTTTAATGGTTTCAAGGGACTCGGAAGTCCTAAAGTTGGAATGAAAAGCCCCGGCATCGAGCCTAACCCAGAAATACCCAGGGATGGTGATGTCTGGATAAGGAACTCTAGGCATCATTTTGGCCCTTCTACGACGCTTAGGATTGGTGGTAGCATCAAGAGTAGCTGAGCTACTCTCATCAGAAGAGGAGGAGGCCCCATTGGTGCCTTCATTACCATCAGAAGGATGAGGAGATCCCCCAATGGGATTGATTACCGGCTCTAAAATTTGAACCTCGGAGGAGGCATTCTAAGAAACCTCAAACGAAGACTCCATGGCTAAACAAAGCAGAAATGAAATTGGAAAAAGGGGAGATGAGGACGTACCTTGAACAGAAAGGGGAGTTTGAAAATGCTTGAACAAGAAGAAGCTCGAGAAAGAAAAGTAGAAGGTTGAAGGAAAGTGAGGCCCTGTCTCCAAGTTTCCTTCAATTTATAGAAGAAGAGTAACGTTTCAATAACAAGTGAAACGTTACTTTTGAAAGTAATGATGGTGGTTGCCGTATGAGGGAAGGGAAACGTCTCTTCAAGTCTGCACAAATTCAACACACCAATGGCAGAGAAACACATGGCGAGGACATCGAAATATGCGCTACAACAGCTAAGGATTTGATACGCAGTCATAGAGCAGGCCTCAGAAATAATGCCATAAAGGCCATGCGTCACATGCAAGCCCCATCTTAATAACAAAAGCAACGTCTCTTTTCATCTCGGGAACTAAGAAACTAACGTCACAATACAAGAGGCGAGTCCACCGCTCCTGTCTCGGCTTGGCTCGGCTCCTTTGAAGAAGCTTTCACGCTCTTTAGAGATCAAAATCTTGGGAGGCTTGTGTATGGGTCGAGGTGTAAAGCTCGGCCACCGAGCCTACCGAGCTGAAATATATATGGACGAGGTGTAAAACTCAACCACCTACTTTATTGACTTGAAATGCTAAATGGATCGAGGTGTTAAGCTCGGCCACCTGAGCCGCTAAACTCGAATGTTAGCCGATGTATGAAGATCGGCCATCGAACTGTGGTAAAAAGGGGAGAAGTCTTACTCAATAAATCCTGAACTCAAATAATTTTAAAACCAAGCTTGCTCATGTCATGGAAACTTCTACGCTCCTTTGAGCTCGAAGCTTTGGGAGCTTGTGTGCTGGCCGATGAGTAAAACTCGCTCACCGAGCTTGGATGCCCGATTCGATAAAGTGGGGAAAGATAAGATCATGATACTATCTCAAATAACCCTATCTTGTTACAAGAGATAAATCCCACCTATTAAGGAAATCATATATCTCGGAGAAGATTTAAAGAGATAAGAGATAAAGAGATAAACCCAATCTCTAAGAGATAAGGGGATCCTATTATAAAAAGAGGAGAACCCTAAGAGAAAGACTCACTTTTCACTAACCTAGGTGAATCTCCCTTAAGCGTATTGGAGGAACCAGTTTAACCAAGAGACTACCGAAATGTCCTTGCCCACTGGTATTCATCATATACAAGATTAAGGGATTGAGATCACCGCATGGCCAAGGGTTGAACCTAGAACTATGTCTGGCTTTGATTCCCATCGGGATACATAGGACCGGAATACAATATTCTGTCAAGTCATATTCTAAAACAAACTCTTGGATTATAGAGATGATAACTAACTCATAGAAATTGATTTCATATTTAATTGATTTTTCTATGATTTTCTAGAGAATTTCATTTCTAGATCTAGAAATGAAAAATGGAGATCATGGCCTTGAAACAAGAATTGAATGGAGATTAAAGACATAGAAGATCAAGATTAGGAAGGTTACCTCTTGGTTGATGAAGAAAATGAGGTTGAATGATCAAAGCTTGATGAACAACAATGAAGTTCTTTGTGTAGGTTTTCAATTTTTTCTCTCAAAGGTTGAAGACAAGGTAATTGTAAGGAGGTTGGTGAGTGAATGGGCCTTGGAGGGTGCCTTAAGGTCGTGTAGTCCAAGGGCAAGAGGGTCCAAGAAGTTGCTTGAAGGTTAAAATGGTAAAATCACATTAGGACCTAATTGGAATTCCTATGAAAGCTTAAGGGTAAAATGGTCTTTTCCTTCCAAACATCATCATGAATTCATGACATCTCCCACATGGCTTTGTCCATGATGACTCATGTGTATTTATCCATTAGCGGATCCCGAAAATCCCGTATTCAGTTTCATTGCTCCCCCGATTTAATATATCGCCCGGATATTATATATTATTTCACTTTTTGGTGAATTATTTCAAAATAACCAAAAACGTTGGAAATTAAATAAAAACCTTAAGTTTTTCGTTCACGAGTCAAAATTAGGTCTTCTGATCAGTATAAATATACTGTCAGTGAAATTCACAGACTGGGTTTCACCTAACTTTTCAACCTAAATTTTAATCGTAACTCTCTACCGTTAAGTAGAGTGTAAATAAGGTTTCGATTTAATTAAATAAATTTTCTAAGTCTCAGATAAAAATACAAACATATTTATATAAATTCCTGATATTATAAAGCAGAAAAAATCGGGGTGTTACAAATATAATTGACAAATAGACAAAGCTTAAAAGAGAAATGGCAGCTATATTATCTTTTGTACAGACAAAAGTGGACACTCAGTCACACTCATGTTGCCAAAGTCTACCCTTTAGCAAGTCAGTTTTATGCTTCTGTAAGTAAGATAGTCAAAAGTGGACACTTAGTCACTTTGTCACCCTCATGTTGCGCAAGTTTGCCCCTTCTCACCATTGAATATTCTTGCTTGCAACAACATCTGGGAAAATGGATTGTACCCCTTCTCAATATACCAGGATGAAACCAAAGTTCATCATGAGGCAAAAGTCAGTCAAGAAAGGAAATGGAATGACAGGTATCACTATTGTTTTCAATATTTGTGTTTTGGTCAAGCATATTACATGTGTTCTTCAATATTTTCATTCAGTTTTCATGGTTTTGTTTATCCATATTGTCCATGTCTATTTCAGATGAGAATATGATACCAAATCAACTTTCACCTTCTGTTGGCAAATCAAGTTTCAATAAACCAAAAGGAGTACCATTGTCACCATTATCTCTCTGTTCATCTGCAGCATCTCAGCATTCTGCTGAGTTTGTAATAGCATAGCAACATCTATCATTTCCATGGTATTGGGAGTCGCAAATGACTCTCCTCCATTGGTGTCATTGTTGACAGCTCCTATAATTCTTTCCGAAGTTCTGTCACCACTGTTGGTTGGACGTCCTCTTCCTCGAGCCATGATTCTGGAACAGAAATCATCCGCTCTCATCAGTATGACATATAATATCACATAATCAAGTATATAAATACTATATGCCATACCACCAAATGAGAAACCTTCTTCTAGAATTAAGTTGAAGCTCTAAGGATTACTTGGAGGTTTAGTATCGATTAGAGATGATTAAAACAACTTAAAGTTGAATTTTGAAGCAATATAATCGATTATGTCATGGTCAAAATTGATTATTGGGTTTCTGTAACAGTAAAATGATAATCAGACAGCAAATAATCGATTTTCTCATCAGGATAATCGATTATTGAGCCAATATAATCGATTATTGCATGGTAATAATCGATTATTGGGCTTCTGAAACAGTAAACTGAGAAAACAGAAAGTAGATAATCGATTATGTGATTCCTATAATCGATTATCACTGCTCATTTTTCATAAATACCATGTTTTCAACCAAAAGACAAGAAAGAATGGCTCTAAGGTTCAAAATTTTCGTTTATACCATACTAATGTTAGTTATCGCATCAAGTTTGAACATACTACCCAACTTCTAAGCATAGTCAAAATCCAATGTGTATTCAACTAGACACGGCCAGTAACAACAACCTAAACCTCACAGTCCGATTAGAATCAAACTGCTCTGATACCAAAAGAGACACCCATTGTGCCCCGGTGTTTTATTAGATTAAAGCCTTCTTAATTATTTTCTTAATCGCGTGCTTAGCGTGAAAATACGTAAAAATTAAAACTTAAGTTAAATAGCATACTACTTTAGTTAATTAAAAACAACACACCATATTTATGTCATGCATACACGCATCGGTCATATGAACATATTACAAAACACTTTTGAGGATATCCTCTTAGTAGGATCCCTCACAGGAATGTACTTAAACAAAAGTCATACTTAGCGGAAACATAAGAACGTCACTCAAGACGCACTGGCCATAACTAACTAGACCCTAATCACCATGGATCACAGCTCGTCCTCCGGCCTTCGGTTCATAAGGAGTTCCATCCAACTCCTCCTCATTTAGCTTAGCCACAGGGTCTTCTCGTACGATCCCATAATAAAATATAAATACAACATACAGAAGAATACAGGGGATAAGAAACAGTTCTATCATCAAAAAGCAGAAAAGAGTTATAGTATATCATACAATAAATGTCACAGACAATCAACACACATATCTAACAAATCATCCTCAAATTACGATATCATCCTCTATCCTTACTCTCATGCCAGTAAACCTTTATGCTAATGTGACCACTACAATCCTGTCACACCATCTCCATCCAAATAGGAATGTTTGTCCTTCGTCCAAGGGAGCACTCCCCTCAATCAAATTATATCTATAATAGCCCAATTTCTACACATAAAATTATATCTCTAGTAGCCTAATTGCTACACATAAACTATATCTCTAGTAGCCCAATTGCTACACATAAAACTATATCACTAGTAGCCCAATTGCTGCACATACAATTATATCTTTAGTAGCCTAATTGCTATACATACAATTATATCACTAGTAGCCCAATTACTGCACCCAACATTATATAAACCTCACCAACTCTTATGGGTCATAACCTAGTGCCTCAACCTCTCACTAGAAACTCGTATAAATCCTCAAATCATATCTCGTAATCTCATCTATAAAACCACCTAATTAAGCTAGGCCCTCTAAGTCACATCGATTCTATCACCCAAACAAATATCTCCCGAACAACATATATCTTTGCTTAAAGTCCACTAAGCACAATATTAAACCAGGCCGATCATGCATAACACATTAATCAACAGAATATTCAAACACCAAAAATAATACGTCACATGCAATGGAATACCTCAACCAGCGTATCACAATCAATTAAATAAACATAAAGTCAGACATCATTAAATACTTAAAATCCACCTAATGTCGGTAAACCTAGAATCCCCTAATCACCTTTGGTTTTACAGAAAAGGTTTCTATGCGATTTTGGTCTTGTCGATTACTCGACTACTAGTAGGGTTTAGGTCGCCCTACACAATTATTATATAATATACTACTTATCGATTCTGACGATAGAGTGGTCCTTTCCCCCACCTGAGTTATCACCGGAATCCCGAATCTGACGTTCCTCGTTATCACACCATAGGTTAACAGTTTCTCCTTCAACCAAACAACATAACTATAATTAATCACACTAATCCACTTTGACACATTAATGCTAGGTTTCGGCCATCAATTCAAAAATAGGCTAGGGTTGTTTTCTCATTCTAATCCTTTGGATAATAATTACCTTAGATCTTAGCTAGTTAGAATAAATTGCTATCCTTTGGAAATATGAACAAAATCATTTAATCTCGTTTTAATTAAGTTTCGGCCTTACATAGTAAAATAGGCTAGAAAATTCTTTTTGATTCAAGCTTTTGGATTTAGGTTACTAAGACATTAGAGAGCATTAATCAAGTGTTAAATTTCACAAATTGAACCAAAACATTTTAACCCCTTTACTCTAGGGTTTCGGCCCATTTTAAAAAGCTAAGTTAGGGATTTTTGTTGAGCTTAAGCTCTTGGGTTTAGATCATAGAAGTATTAGAGAACCTAAATCAAGTACTAGATTTCAAAAATGAAACAAAAACATCAAACACACTTTCTAACTCAGTTTTGATCAACAATAGATAATAGGGAAGGAAAATATTTTTGATTACATGCTCTTGGATAATGAAAGTAGAGATCATAACTAGATCATAGAAATTTGTTTCACATTAAAATGATTTTTCTACAATTTTCTAGAAATATTTAAAGTTCTAGATCTAAGAATGAAAAAGACTTGAAATAGGAAGAACTAGATCATAAGATGGGATTAGATGATCATGGATGATCATAGTACCTCATGTGTGTGGAAGAAATGAAGAAAAAATGATGATCTTGGCAAGTTTCCCCAAAGGCATGAACTTGAGCTCTTAGAGAGAAAATGGAGTTTTGTGTGCTTTTGTGAAAAAATGAAAGTGATGAAGAGAGAAAGGGGGAGGGGACTGCGGTTTGGGGTAGTTATATAGGCTAGATTTTAGGCCTTGTTTGGTTCATTAGAATTAGATTAATAGGTTTTATGATTATTAAATAATATAATAGTTAACTATAGTTAATTAATAACTTAACTAGGGTTGGTTTGGTAACCATGATCAAAATCATGTGGCTCACATTTTAGGAAGGCTGTGGCAGCTCCTTTTCCACACAAATTAACCGTGGTTCCTTAACCATGGTTAAAATTTAACTCAACATCGGTTAGGTTAAACTTAGGGGTATTTTGGTCATTTCACATGAAAATTCCCGATTACTAAAATTTAAGGCCGGACTCCATGTCCTCTCTGCTACATTAATCTCACCTAATACCTCAGCTCAATAATTGACTCCTTCGGTTCTTTTTGCTCGTCCTCTTCTCTGCCACTCTTGTTGCTCCTCCAATGCTCAAACTTGCTAGAACTTTCACCTGAATGCTGAGATAATTTCCTCCCTTCACGATGATTCCTTGTTGAAACTCCAATTTTCATCTCACCCAATACTCTTCTAATCTCCCTATTTTCCTTTTCCACATTCTCCAAATCTCTCGTCATCCAAGAACACATACCCTTGAGAAGCTGCAAATCGGTTTCAGAATCAGAAGCATCCTTGCTCTGCTTATTCTGGTTCACTTCCTCAACAACCCTCTCTAACCCAATTTTGTTCACAGTCAAATACGACATTTTCAGCCCCAAATTCCCTGGAAAATTCAAACCCCATCGAAAATTCAACACCAACCCTTTGGTCACAGGCATGGCTGTCGTAGCCATAACTGCAACATCAGGTGAAAGACCATATTTTTCACTCTTGTTCTCAACCAATGAGCTTTCATGAACAAACCCATTTCCACAATCACCAAAAGGCTCCAGTTTCAATGTCTAAAGCGGAAATCAAAATGTCAGGGTTAGGGTTTTAAAATCAGATTTGGGAATTTTCAATCTAGAAAAGATTAGAGGGTAAAACTCTTACCCAAAGTGAAGAGGAAAGAACATGGTGGCTGGAAGGCCAACTGGCGCGGCGGCAGGTGGCGGCACGACTGTGACGCGGTTCTGAGATACCCATGAACAAAAGCAAGAGTGAACTTCATGTAAAGAGCAAAAGAAGGTTTATACCCTAAGGTATGGTGGAAGACCACCATGGACAGTGATTAGAAGGTCCTTACCGCGGCGGTAGAGGGCGGTGCTAGAGAAAATGATGGAACGCGAGCAGAGAGGGGCGGACGGAACATGAGCATAGAGGGGCGGACGGAATGTGAGCAGAGAGTGGGGGACGGAACGCGACGGCCGCGCGGCTCCGATGGCGGTCTAGTGGTGGTGGGCGCGGTGAGGTTTTATAGTAGCAAGAGAGGAGGAGATGGAGATGGAGTTGGAGGGAGGGAGGGAGAAAGAAGAAGAAAGGAAAGAGAAAATTAAAAAAAAAAAGAAGAAGGAGGGGTTCTGTCGTGCAGGGGAAGGGAGGGACTTTGGGGTTTTATTTATTTGTTTTTCAAGTATTTAGTGATTAGGTACTAAATAAGGGGTTGAGATTAAGTTTAGAAAAAAGGAAATAGTATTACTCATTAGATCTAAAAATAATGAGTGATAAATATATACTTTTAAAAATTAAAATAGAGTAAAGATTGATAGTTGAATTGATCAACTAAGAAAATCAACGGTCCAATATTTAATCTCTGATTAATGTTAAACTAATTTATTTTCAAATCTAAAATTAAATAGAATGAAAATATGAAAATGTTTTTCTCTTAATCATATTATTTAAAACATTTTTTTGTACTGGTAATAATAGTGATAATAACATAAATTATTGTTTAGTAAGCGTGCATTCACTGAAATAAGTCAGTGCTAACGCACCCAATAAAATAATTTGAAGAGAGTAATTTAATTACTCAAACTAAACCGGTACGGATTGCTTTAATAGGGATTGATTTCATTTTATTAGTCTAAATATGTTTTTTAATTTTTTTCATAAATCTTGTTTACTTTTAAATTTTTTAAGATCAAATATTTTAATCATATTTATAAGATAAATTATTTAATCTTTTTTCAAGAAAAATATAAAAAATGGGAAATCCGTGTGAAATTTTCGGACAGATTTCAGACGGATGTAAGATAAATCAAGAAAAATATAAAAAATAAAAAATCCGTGTGAAATCCGTCTGAAATTTTCGGACAGATTTCAGACGGATGTAAGATAAATCAAGAAAAATATAAAAAATAACAAATCCGTGTGAAATCCGTCTGAAATTTTCGGACAGATTTCAGACGAATGTAAGATAAATCAAGAAAAATATAAAAACAATAACAAATCCGTATGAAATCCGTCTGAAATTTTCGGACAGATTTCATACGGATGTAAGATAAATCAAGAAAAATATAAAAAATAACAAATCCGTATGAAATCCGTCTGAAATTTTCGGACAGATTTCTACGGATGTAAGATAAATCAAGAAAAATATAAAAAATAACAAATCCGTGTGAAATCTGTCTGAAATTTTCGGACAGATTTCAGATGGATGTAAGATAAATCAAGAAAAATATAAAAAATAACAAATCCGTATGAAATCCGTCCGAAATTTTCATAAAATTTCGTATGGAAACATTTCCGTCCGAAAATTCGGTCTGAAAATTCAAGTTTTCTAGTAGTGGATGTTGTTTGGAATTCCACTTGGGAATTACTGGCATACTCTACCATAGAAGAAAGGTTTTGAAGTTTCCAGGTAAAGTTTCCATTAGCTGTGACTATTTCCATTTTTTTAACTGCAACTATTACAACAATCTTTAACAATTGACATAGGACAATGAGGTATTTTAATATTGTCAAGAAATCAAACATAGATAGGAGTTACAGTCATAAAATGCTAAATGTAACCAGAAAAAATAGGAAACAAATAACCACCAAGTTGTATTTTAGTAAACTAACATTTCATGATTCTGTTCCTATTTTTATATTTCATCTATATACTTCTTAGCATTGTCAACTTATTCCTGATTGAAAGCAAAACCAGTGGATTTGTAGCTCCTAAATAAGTCCAGGATTTAAACACAAATACTATATTTTCTATCACCTAATACACTGTTTCCAGTTGATAAAGTTAACTCAGCAATTGAAACATTACACCTCCCTAGATTAATAACATCAATCATTACACTCGTAAATCATAAATATAAGGGTAAGCAACAAAACTTATTCATTCCAGCTAATATGCCATGCATTTTAATGTTACAACATGATATCAAAATGGAAAATTTTAGTTTATAGGCAATTATACACCAGCAAGTAATTCAAATTTTTTAAAAAAACATTTCCTGGATATATTATTGCCTTCCCTAGCCATTGAAAATTAGAATACTTCAATTTCAATTCAAATATATCATATGTTGTTGTTTCTTATGTACAACCTTTGTTTCTTCAGGTTTGCAGATTGGAGATGATGAAATGAAAAACCTCTGCCTTATAGAATTGGAGAGGCTGCTGATTTCAAATGGAAGATCTCTCAAAGATTATGGTAGTCTCCCCTACCCACAATTTTTAGATATGTTTGAATTTCAAAACAAGTTTATTGTTAAGGAGCTGAACTATGATAGACAGGAGATGGGAGAGTTACACATGTCTCTGTTGGAATTGTTGACAGAGGAACAACATAGTGTGTATGATCACATAATGGAATCCGTTTTGTCTGAAAGTGGAGGATTCTTCTTTTTATATGGTCATGGTGGAACAGGGAAAACCTTTCTATGGAAAACACTGTCTGCTGCCCTTAGGTCATAGGGAATGATTGTCCTCAATGTTGCTTCAAGTGGTATTGCCTCTTTGTTGCTGCCTGGAGGAAGAACCGCTCATTCCACTTTTTGTATTGCGTTGATTATCAATGAGGAATCAACTTGCAACATTAGTCAAGGAATCCTTCAAGTAAAACTCCTTATAGAAACAAAGTTAATCATTTGGGATGAAGCTCCGATGATGAATAGATTTTGCTTTAAGGCTTTTGATCGCACTTTGAGGGATCTGATGAAATTCAAATGTGCAAGTAACAATGATAAGTCATTTGGGGGAAAGGTAGTTGTTTTGGGTGGTGATTTTAGACAGATATTACCGGTTGTTAGAAAAGGTTCAAGAAAAGATATTGTTCAAGCAGCAATCAATTCTTCTGAATTATGGAACACTTGCAAAGGGTTGAAGCTAACTAAAAATATGAGGTTAAGTACTGCAAAAATGGATCAAAGTGCTAATGAAATAAAATAATTTTCCGATTGGATTCTTAACATTGGAGATGGTGACAATCGTGCAAATCCAAATGGTGAACATGACATAATCATCCCTGAAGAACTATTGATTCCCCAATGTGAAAATCCTCTACTTTCATTGGTTGACTTTGTCTATCCTAATATCTTACAAAATATGAATAGTTCTAATTTTTTTGAAGAGCGAGCAATCCTTGCTCCAACTCTTGAATCTGTTGAACAGGTGAATGATTTTATCCTCTCTTTGATTCCTGGAGATGAGAAAGAATATCTTAGTTCTGATACATTGCCAATCAGATGAAGATGTAGAGTTTCAAGGAGAATGGTTTACCTCAGAGTTTTTGAATGATATTAAATGTTCTGGCATTCCAAATCATCGATTAAGACTTAAGATAGGAGTACCTATGATGCTTCTAAGAAATATTGATCAAGCCAATGGTTTATGTAATGGGACAAGATTGCAGGTTAATGATTTAGGGACAAATATAATTATAGCAACAGTCATGACAGGGAAAAATATTGGAGATAGGATTCTCATCCCAATAATGGATGTAGTACCATCTGATCCTGGATTTCCTTTTAAGTTTCAAAGGAGACAATTTCCCCTATGTCTATGTTTTGCAATGACAATTAACAAAAGTCAAGGACAATCACTTTCCAAGGTAGGAATCTATCTATCACGACCAACTTTTACACATGGATAGCTTTATGTTGTTGTTTCAAGAGTAAAATAAAAAAGGCTTGAAACTACTGATGTTGGACGATGATGGAAGTGCATGCTCATCAACAATAAATGTTGTCTACAATGAAGCTTTTGAGAACATATAATTGTCAACCACTCAGGTTCGTCAATTTTTTCCCATCTTTTATTGGTTGAATTATGCTTATCTATTTAATTTCAAATATACAAATGTCTATGATTTTGGTTATTATATTGATGTTCATAAATTAGAAACTCATATTTTGATATCAGTAAGTAATTCTCAAGTTCATTACTCTTGAAGCAAACTGGAATCATGCTGTTTTTCCTTCTGATATCAATAATGTTATTTTATATTACAGTTGTTGCAATATAGGTCATAGAAAACTTATATTAATGCCATAACACTGCTATTTACATTGTTAATGTTATTTAATTGATGATGAACTTTCAACACCTGGAAGTTACTGCAGATGTCCCAACCACATGCTGTTTCTGTTGGCCATTATATGACTTATGAGTGTTAAAAAGTTGAAGACCGTGTGTTTAAAGGGTCTGCATAATCTGATAAATACAATACTTGGTACATATGCAGTTTGTATTATAAAATATTGCCTTAAACACATCATTATAAAACAACACATCATTTGACAAGTACATCAATCCATTTCAGTAACTAAAACACTTACAAACTTTTCCCTCTTCATTACATCTGATAACTTTAAATCAAACTTAGAATATTAAAGACTAATTCTAATTTTAATAATGCACAACCAATAGCTCCACGCCTCCATCTATAAATTTCCTTTCAAAAATCAGCTGCAATGTGAACTATGTTTGATGTTTGATTATGGACGCAGCCTCAGTTTTTACCTAATCTGTCTTCATATTCGGTCCAACTGATCTGCAACATATCACTGCTTCCAAAACTTCAAAAAAAATCAGATGACTTACTTCTCATATGGAATATAATGTCTTCCTCAACAAGGATCATTGAAGCAATATAAAACAGTTCAAAGGTTAACAAAACATTATAAATTGTTGAATCAATAAAATGTTATGCAGCAAAATTTAAATGACCAGGAATTTCAATCATGTGAAGGTACTCATATGTCTATTCAAGAGTTGGATAAAGCACGTAACCTACTCAAATCCAGTATGAATGACATACTTCAAACGTAGTCCTACATAATGTCATAGCTGTAACCAATAAATCTTTGACCATATTCAATCTTCTTTCTGTTTACATGCTGCAGTGCAGCATCAAAACAATGCACTCTATTTTTATTTGCATCAAAATTAACTTCAGATTATAAAAGCTAAATTATATCATTAGCTAAGGTTAACTTTTAACCCCTTTCCTAATGTTTCTTCCAGGGAGTCAATCATAGTATCCATCAATGCTCAGCAATGGAGCTCCTCTTCAATCATATTGGGAAATGCATCAGCAGTTCACAATTTTTGAAAGCCACTTCAATGGTTGCTGCATGTAACAGCATACTATGCTTATTTTGTTTTTATAAGTAATTATTGTTGCTTTCCTTTAATTAAATATTGACAGCTCCTGTGTTCATTAAAACTGTATTACCTCTTCTTTTTGTTGTTTGATCCAGCTGATGCTACTTTTTTCATAAACCAGCTGCAACACATATTACTAACCGTTTATCTAAATGCCAAAGCATTCTTACTGATATTGTTGATGTAATTTGAAATTTACTGCTTCCACATTGCCTGGTGTTAAAAGCAGGACCATAAGTTCTTTTGAACAAGGAAATTATGTAAATATTTAAGAACCATCAAAATCTCTTACATAACCCGTGCATTGCACGGGTATCTCTACTAGTCTGTATTGATTTTAATATTTACCACATCATTTTCTTTTTCAAATTTTGAAAATACATCCAGCATTTCTAGAAATTTTGAAAATATCAGATAATTGTGTTCATTGTTTCCGGAAATGCATTCTTCCTGACTAGCCTTCCATCCTCTCTGTCACAATTGTTTATTGTATGAGCCTTCCATCCTCTTGTTAGCAATTTAAAATCAATACAAATTTTAGAAAATGAAAATAGGAAATGAAAATGCAAACCAAACAGGCAATATGTATTTCACATTTTCAAATATTAAATACACCAATTCCCCATGAAAACTTTCTTCTCTGGGTTCCTTAACGAGTGTCTCGTTAGCATTCTCCTTCTTTAATTTTGTCTCCTAGAATGAGTCAATTTTATGTTCTTTATGCTTTTGTAATCAAAAGCGAAACACTTTATTTGTAAGAATGGGGCTTAAGGTGTGTACATGGCTATAATTTCAAATAGTCATTTGAAGTTAAAGTTTTATCAGTAAATTTTAGTAGAAGTGTAGAACAGTTGGTAGATCACCACACACTTATCTGTGGTCTATAATGTTTAGACTTTGTTGGATTTTAGTGCTAAATACATAGATTATTTTGAAGGTCCTCATAATTCTTTTGATAAACTGTTAACGACACGTTGTTAGATACAATATTTGTAATCTCGAAATTGTTTAGTTGGTCAAATTAATATCCTATACTTTCAATTTTGTTTTGAATAGCCTTGTAGTGAGTTTATCTTTTAAGTCTTTATTGTGTAATAGTCTTTGAATATGATTTGACTTTGCATTAAAACCTTGTAGATCAGCAAGTGGAGATTGCAATTGACTTGAGAGGAGACGAACATGATGTCCATGTAACTGAAGTTGCATTTGTTTCAAGGTTATGTTGTGCTGGGTGTATTGTTCTATTGCAAAGTGGTTGGGTTGGTACCCCTTGCACCATTTCAATGTTATTTTGCTTATAAAAAAAAAAACTGAAGTTGCATTGCCATTTGAAATGTTCAGGGGAAGATTCTGTAGCTTCTCACTGTCATTTAATTTGTTGCTTTTACTTTGTGAATATAGGTAGTCATGTTCTCGACAAATCCTCCACCATTTTTTATATTAGTTTTTTCGTTCAAATTATTGTCCACATGATCGTGACAGGATGAAGAAGTTTGTGAAAATTGTTATTCATGGCTTGTACCGGTGATGCTAGAGTCATGATCATCAAAATTTTCAAATCTAATCCTAGAAAGGGAAAGTACATGATAATTATTAGAATTTCGTATAAGTTGCACTCTAACTAATGATAAAAAGTTATCAATATTTGTTTTTCTTCTTGTTAAGTGGTATTATCATAATCACAAATTACTTAGGAATTAGAATTCCAAGTACTTCATATATGATTTTGTAATTATCAATTATTTATTAGTTATTTATTTTTTTACAAAATTATGAAAATTTAATTTTTTGCATGATTTTTTATTTTTTTATTATTTAAAAATTGGCTAATGTTTATTTATTGGATTTAATTGGTATACACTGACTGTCAACCAATTAGAAATTGACATACCTTTACAAATGTTTGATTCTTATCCTAACACCTTTAAAAGACATCAATTCCATGATTTCTGATTGGTTGTCGACAACAAGAATAATGATGATTTGCGACGGATACAAATAATAAATATTGAAATAAATTAAACACTGACAATACAAATAAATTAAACACTTATTTATTTTTCACATTTTATATTGAAATCCCAATTTTTAATAAATATTAAAAAATAACATTTTTACAATTAAAGGAAATTAAATTGGAGCACCAAAAAAAAGGAAATTAAATTGTGTTATTCAAATAAAGAATTCGAAATACAAGTAATTTGAATTGCTTTAGTTAAATAAATTATTTTGAAAATGAAAAATGTAACACCCCGATTTTTCTGCTTTCTAAGATCAGTATAAATATAAATAAAGGTTTATATTTTTATTTGAAACTTAGAAAATGATTTTGGGAAAACCAAAATCATATTCATATTATACTTATTTTTATAAGTATATGGTTAATTTTTTGGTTGAAAGTTCAGACGGAACCCGATCTGCGTTTTCACTGACAGTAAGATTTTACTGATCAGAAAATGTAATTTTGACCCGAGAATGAAATGAATAGATTTTATATATCATTTCCAATGATATAGGTTATTTTTAAAATTTTCAAAATAAATAAGTTATTATACTTGATCATTACTCTTCATCATGAGGTAACCTCTCTTCTACATGATCAATCATTTATTATTATTCGTTCATTTCATGATTTTCATGCCATGAACATCATTTTCCAATTTCTAGATCCAATCTTCAAAAATTTCTAGAAAATCATAGAGAAATCCTTTTAATGTGATTCCAATTTCTATGAACTCATCATGATCTCTATGTTCATCATTCAAGAGCATGGATCAAAATAAAATTTTCTTCCTATTCTTATTGTTATGGCCAAAACCCTAATTTTTAGGGTGGAGGAAATTTTGTTTCAATTTTTAGAAAGTGATACTTGATTTTATCTTTCAATTACCTATATGTATTGAATCCAATTGAATCAAAATAAAATCTATAGCTTATGTTTCATATTTTGGCCGAACCTAGCTCATATTGGAGTTAGAAGATTTTGTTTCGATTTTTAAACTGTGACCATTGATCTGGTGTTTTAAGTGCTTAAGGATCACTAATCCAAGAGCTTAGGAATTTTGGGAATTTTAACCAAATGATTACCTCATGACCGTGAACCATACATAGGAAATAGAGCATTTTTTTATTGTTTGATTAATGATGATTGTTGTGGTTTGTTGAAGGATAACTTTGGTATCGGGTACGTGTGCTACCGACTTTCATATTTTTCGACGAAGCTCTAATCGTAACGAAAACTTCAAGAGGTAAGGGGAGCTTACCTGAGGGATTTTTCCCGATAATTATATTTGTTATTTAGTGTATGATTGGTAATATTTGGTTGAGATTCGTGGTGGTTGTTTAATTATGTGCTAAGCTGTTATTTTATTTGTATTTGATTATCTGTAGTTATGAGTTATAATATGTTTTAATACATGATATCAACTGTATTATCCGCTATAACATTGATGTGAAATATTTGATGATGTCGATTGTTGATTGAGAAGCCTCACAATGGTCAGTGCTCATTTAATTAATCAGATAAAAGCTTCATGAATAATATTCGATATTTAATTGAGAAATATTGGGATATAATATCATTTAAATATTTGATTTTATGAAAATGAGAAATATTTGAAATACTATTATTTTAATGATTTAACAATGTAGGAGTGATCTTTGAGTCACAGTGAGGACGTAACCGTGAAATTATTTTAGCACTGCTAATTTTTAAGTGTGAAATTCCAAAATATTATAAAAAGTTATTTTGAGAAAATAATCTTCGAAAATAACTTAATTTCTATCTTAGAAAATTATTCTAAGGGGAAAAGTCAAATTTCGACTTAAACGTTTTTAAAATGGTAAACGACGGTTAATTCTGAAAATATTTAGGGAAGCATTCTTAAAAATAGTAGTAATCATTCACACATGGATTTAGTTTTAGATCACTTATTTCTCAAGAACTAAAGTTTTACGGAAAAAGATTTTCAGAGGAAAATGAATTTCTCTATGATTTGATGATTTATAAATGAATTTCAAACATAAAGGATTTTCTATAAATGAGTGTTACTCAATGGTGTTATTTATGATAACTTGAATAAGTTACTGAGGGTTTTGGTTTCGAACTTGTATTTCACAGAACAAAATGTTTTATATGCATTACTCGGCAGACATGCCTACTTGATTTATCATGATATCTTGACGGACAAGGTATTCATGACACGACTTTCCATTGCGACTTAATGGATAATGTGTTTTTATGGATAAATATTCCATTTATCGTGGTGATCATTGTACCTTGACGGACAATGTGTCATGTAAATTTTATCATTGTACCCTAATGGGCAATGTGTTTTTAGGGACAAAATGTTCCACTTATCGTGTTGACCATTGTACCAGAATGTTTGGACAATGTGCCATGTCTCGCGTTGACCATTGTGCCTTGATGGGCAATATGCCATGTTATGTGTTGACCATTGTGTCTTGATAGGCAATGTGTCATGTATTGTGTTGACCATCGTGCCAGGAGTTTTGGACGATGTGCCATGTATTGTGTTGACCATTATGCCTGGAGTTCGGACAGTGTGCCATGATCCGTGTTGACCATTGTACCAAGACGTTGGACAATATGCCATGTTGTGTTGACCATTGTTTCTTTCGTTGACAGTGTGCCATGAAAGATCCTGATCTGCTCAAAATGAAAAGAGGTTTGGAATCTCTGGAGATTAGGTATAAAGATTAGATGTTGAACTGTGAAGTGTCATTAATCTTTTTATAAAGGACAATGACTATTCGGGTATGAAACCCATTGGTAAATTACTTGTTATTTCTGAGAAGTTTATGTTGTATGACTATATATGCCTATATGCTGTTTTGTGTGTCACTCTTGTAGTTATCGTGCTTATATCCATATATAGGTGTCTCACCCTTACAATATATCAGGTTTTACTCTTATTGTTGCGGTACCTTGGTACTGATAGTAGATGGTGCAGAGGAAGTCTTAACTTCAACTGGGGATACTAATCCCGATCCTTGTAGAGATTAGTAATAGTGGTGAGAACTACAGAGTTCTCCCATTAGATGTTTTATAGAGTGACCAGCTTAGGATTTTTCCTTGTGTTGTGTAATTTTGAGAAAATCGGTTTATGGGATTTTGAAACCTTTGGTATGGTTTGAAATTTCTCAGTACGAAAATAATCTCAAGAAAACTTATATGTTGTGGTGACCTGATTTATGAATAAACCCAGTTTATGTGTGTTGTCAAGTATAATGTGATTTTACTTTTGTGATGTGTATATCACTTTTCCGAAGTATTCAGAAAGAAAAATTTTTACACCCGAGTTTTCTAACTTAAAGTAAATTAAATTTTCCGAAATCAACCAGTAAATTTTCTTTTTAATTTTATTTTCGTAAGTGTTACAAAGTAATGCCCAAGGGGGGAGTTACAGAGTGATATCAGAACTGGTCGAGTCTTTCGGGAACCTTGGGGAATAGGTTCGTTGGGTTTTTGCTGTGTGATCTCTGGTTGGACTTTGTTTAAATTGTTTCTTTGTTGAAACAATGTGTGTTAACACACAAGTACGTGTGTTTTGGTGAGTTTTGATTGGGTTGATACCTTGTGAGAACTCATGTTTAGTAAATGGTACTTATTGTTCATGATGACACGTTCGTTCATCCCTTTGGGATTGTGTCAGACATTTGAATGAGGTACCTGTCGTGGAAGACTTTTCGGGAGAATTTTCTGAGAGTATTCTAGGTTCACCGTTTGAAAAGGATATTGAGTTCTCAATCAATCTAATTTCTAGATTCGGGTTGATCTCTATCGCTTTTTGTATAGGATGTCACCTACAAAGTTAATCAAGTTAGACGACTTGATTCGAACTGGAGGATCTTTTATCCATGCAGTTTGTTAGACCAGGTGTTTTCCGTAGAAAGCACTAATGTTATACGAAGGTTCTAGACTTCATATGGATTGTCGACAACTCAACAAAGATTATGAACAAGTATTCTTTACCGTGCGTAGTTGATTTGAGAGATCACTCACTAGGAGTTGTTGTCTACTTACAGATCGACTTAACGATGAGTTATCACTAGATTGTAATGAAGATCTATTTAAGATTTTGCACTGTTGATTCATCTTATGAGGAAAGATCAACTCTTAGTATGACTGTCGCGCTGTCGCGCACGCGCCAAAAGGACGAGCGGATTTAAAACTGTAGTATAGTGCGACAACTCAGATGTCGTCTCTCAAGGACTCGGAGAATATTACCTTTCACAAAAATCAGTTTGGGGGGGGGGGGGGGGGGGGTTTAGATTGGAGTGCAAATAAGAAACAACAAAACAGAGCAATCAAAAACAAGGCAGTTGAAAAGAGATTATCAATTATCAAACAACGATTAATCTACTGTCAAGAATTCCCAACTATCCTTGGTTAATGTAATCCCAAGCCCTAAGCAGATTCTAATCCCCTTTCAGTTACAGTAACAACTAACAACGTAATTGCTACTATGGATGCAAATTCCTATTCCCGAAATAACAAACGGGGTTAAGCGCTCATGAACAAACGAACATGATTGAACACACGCGAAATAACAAACGCGATTATGTATAGGAAAATAACATCACTGAAACAAATCAATACAATACTACACACTCCTGAAATAACAAACAGAAATGTGCAATATGGTATTGAAGAGGGAAAAGCAATTAAAATAGGGATTTTACAAAACCTCAAGTATATAGAATCCTTAAACAGTAGACTAATCCTAGAACTTAGTTCTCCATAACAAACGAAATTACACAGAGAAAAACGTAAAAACTAAACAATGGAGAAGCAAGAGTCCCTACAAAATGTTCAGAACAGCCTTTTATACAAATTCTGAAATTAGCTATCTCGCGAGGCGAGCACACATTCGCGAGGCGAACCAGAGACTTAGCAATTTCTTGGAACAGTCAGGCTTCGGGGTCGCGTGGCGAGCGTGTCCTTCGCGGGGCGAGACCCCTGTTCTTTATTTTCTCAGCTTCTACTTAACCTGAAAAATAAGGAAATAACCATAAGTGTATTATTTTGACTCAAAACTAACTAAATTAACTTAAAACTACTCTAGAGACTCAAAACCTTGCTTGAGGACAATCTAATCTAATTTGGGTGAAAATACGATTTAATTTGCACAAAACCCTGGTCATACTAGCCACAAAACTAGATGAGCCAGAGGCTTATCAAAATACCCCAAACTTAAACTTTGCTTGTCCCCAAGCAAACTAAGACTCAAAAATCAAAAAGACTCAAGACCTGGCAAGCTTAAAAGATCCAATCAACACTGCACACATTCAAGCAATACATCAAAAACAGTTTTTCTCTTCATTGTTTCCCCCTTTTCAAACAGAGCAATCCCCACATTCATTTATTCTAAACAGTTGAGAGTTTCATCATGAAAATAATCAGAAATCTAAGCAGGGGATCTAAGTCACACACAAGAGGGAGATCACCAAATCCAAACAACTGCCTTCCTCACAAGGGCATTATTTGTTCACTCAGTCACTCAGTTTATGTCAGGCTAACAATTTGCACTCAGTTTCACTTTTCAAGAACACTTCCCAAAAATTTGATTTTCATCTCAAAATGGCTCCCACAGAAAACATGCAAGCAACATCAGAAGGTCTTTTATGGGTTGTAATGGGGCCTGGCTAAGGGTAGGATATACAAAAGGAACTAAGCTGAAGACCCTAGGAACTAAGAGAGCATGAACTATATTTACACTTTGAAATTCACTCAAGTTCCTTTCTTTATTTTTTTCTTTACACTTCTGGGTGGCTACAGCCTTTTTATTTCTTTTTGGCATTTTTGTATTTTTTATTTTTTATTTTTTTTCTTCTTCTTCTTTTTTTTTTTCACTTTTCTTGTTTTTTTTTTCTTTTTCCTAATCCCAAACAACACATTGCACCTTGCAGCCACCCCAAACTTTAGTTTCTTGCACCCATTCTAAGATTACATGCTCTCCTAATCCTAAGATCGGGTTAACATGGTTTTCCAGATTTTTGGGCTTATAACATTAGGTTATCAAGAATTAACAGGCTAATAGGCTCAAAAGGGCTAACCAGGGAACATGCATTAGGAATTGGTTTATTCAGGCCAAGTAGCTATTTACAAAGAAAATGCCTAAATCATTTGCTACACACATATAATCATGCAAACCAAAAAGAGATTCAATCAAATCCAGGGAAGTGCAACTTGAAAGCGATTTTCACATAGTTTAAAACATGTTGGAGGCTCAAAACCTCACCTGGACATTCATGCAAATTGTTTGAAAGAGATACTATCCCTAGTGTGTGCTTCCTATCACCCCAAACTTATCATTCATCATGCCATCATAACAAAATCCCAAAGTTCAGTTTTCAATTTCACATGGGAATCACAAAATTTTTTTCAGCCTAGGGGGAATCATCACATATCAATCATGCAAGCAATCTGTGCAACATCAATCAAAATCTAACAAACTTGCCAACAAAAGACTCAACACACAAATGCTCCTGAGCTTCTCAGATTATTCAGGAGCTTTATTCAAAGAAAAGAAAACTTTATTCAAAGAAAAGAAAAACTACAACTAGTTCCCTTAAATACCCCACACTTAAAACATGCATTGCCCCCAATGAACAACAGAACTATAAGATCATAGTGAGGGAAAGGAAAAGAGTACTCCCTGATCAAGTGCAGTGTAAGCGGGAGCTGTCACCTGGATCCCATTCCTTGCAATCTAAGTCCAAAGAGGTAGAGAGGGCCTCCGGTGCTACTTCATCCTCTTCATGGTTCTCATCCACTGCACTGACAATTTTATCATCTGCTAAACATGCAGCAATCTCAGCACAAACCACAAAACGGTTAGCGTTAGTACAATTAAGACAAGAAAAATTATCATCACAGCCAGAATTAAGTGAAAAATTAGAAAACAATTTCTCATGGGTGTCCTCAATAGTCTCAGAGGTCAGCTCTATGTGGAATACAGAGTGCTCTTCCACTGGATATTTCATGGCATCAAATATGTTAAACTTTGCAACTATATCCCCAAACTTCATAGACATGGTCCCATCATCCACATCAATGTTAGTCTTGGCTGTCTTCATGAATGGTCGGCCAGGATGATTGGTGATTTACTGGAATGTGTCTCGCCTGCCATGTCCAAGATGTAGAAATCAGCTGGGAAGATCAGATCATCAACTTGCACTAGTACATCTTCCACCATTCCCATGGGGCGGGCACTGGTTCTGTTGGCCAACTGAATGGTGATACCTGTGTACTTCAAAGGACCAAGATCCAGTTTGTTAAAGATGGAGGTAGGCATGACATTGATAGATGCTCCCAAGTCCAACATGCAGTTTTCAAACTTCTTGTCCCCAATAGTGCATGGGATAGTGAAGGTGCTCGGATCCTTGCACTTCGGTGGCGATGCACGGGTGAAAGCAACAACTCTTTCTGGCTTAGACTGGATAAGCGCTGAGACATTTCTTCCCAAGTCAACCCTCTCATTAGTCTTCATCTTCCTCTTGTTGGTGCATAGGTCCTTCAGAAATTTGGCATATCTGGGCACTTGCTTGATCACATCCAACAGAGGGATATTAACACCCACCTTTCTTAAAACATCAAGAATCTCCTTCTCCTTATCTTCACCACCACTCTTCAAATTTTTCTGTAATCTGTGTGGGAACGGAATGGGTGGTCTATACACTCTCTCAGTTTCAACTTCAACCACAGGTTCAGGAGTAACCTCAACAGTAGGCTCAGGAGTGGCCTTCATAGTTTCTTCATCCTTTCCAGAAGTGGCCTCAACAACCTTTCCAGACCTCAGAGATATGGAACTCACATTAGGGTTGGAGGCATTAGGATTGATCACTGGCTGTGCTGGCAGCTGGGTTGTTCTTTGACCTTGCTTTATGTTATTTATGTCTGTGGCCATCTGTCCAATCTGTGTATGCAATGCCTGAATACTCGCATCCGTTCTCTGCTGAAATTGTGCCTGTGAGGCCTGGAACTGTGCCTAGAACTGTCCCATTTGCTGCTGGAAAAGTGTAGTCATTTGTGCATTCAATTGTGAAGTTATTTGCTTGCACATGTCATCAACTGAAGGTCCGGACGGTGCAGAAGTGGTCACTGGAGGATTCTGAGGTGCCATCGGTTGTTGGGATGAGTTCCCATACCGCAGATTAGGATGATTACTCCAGCTGGGATGGTACCTATTTGTTGAAAGATCCGGAATGATGTATCTGTTCTGGTTATTGCCCTGATTATACGGATGGACTGCAAAGGCTTGAGATGATTCAGTAATTGATCCTCCTTGCAAAATAGGACAAGCTTCATATGGGTGCTCAGGAGAACTGCACATGCCACACAATACCGCAGGCTGTACCCTATCCATTGCCAATTTCTCTACCAAGGAAGTGAGCCTGTCAATTCTATCATCACGGTCATGGCTGGAAGAGGAAGTGCGGACCTCATGTACACCTCTAATCTCAACAGAATTTCTTCTTGTAGTGAATTGCTGGGAATTTAATGACATGTTCTCAATGAGTTGCTTGGCAGCAGATGGAGTCTTGTCAACCAATGCTCCCCCACTAGCAGCATCCAAAATATTCCTATCCATCGGCTGCAATCCTTCATAAAAATATTGGATAAGGAGTTGTTCAGAAATTTGGTGCTGGGGGCAACTAGATGTCAACTGCTTGAACCTCTCCCAATACTCAGCTAGCGACTCATTTCCTTGCCTTATTCCACAGATTTCTTTCCTAATTGCAGCGGCTCTGGAGGCAGGAAAATATTTCTCCAGGAAGAGCTTCTTCAAGTCGTTCCATGTGGTAATGGAATTCGGCGCAAGGTATAATAGCCAATCTTTTGCAGCTCCCTGGAGTGAGAATGGAAAAGCCTTCAACTTGATATGATCCTCAGTTACTCCTTCTGGCCTCAAAGTTGTGGAGCAGACAACTTGGAACTCCTTCAAGTGCTTGTGTGGATCTTCACCTGCAAGACCATTAAATCTTGGCAACAAATGGATTAGCCCAGATTTTAACTCAAAAGGAGTGTCAGCACCAGGATAAGCAATGCACAAACCATTGTAATTCACATCAGGGGCAGCAAGCTGCCTCAAAGTCCTTTGGTCTCCCATGTTTTCAAAAGCAGTTTTAAAATTGGAATCACTACTAGTGCTAGCCCGAAATTCCCTACGGAGTGTGTGCAATGTTCTTTCAATTTCCGGGTCAAAATCACACAGTTCAGGGCAATGAGACCTAGTAGCCAGACCAATTCAAAACAGAACAGAAAATAAAAGAAAGAAAGAAAAATAAAATAAAACAAGTTGCGAAAAATAACAACTCAGAGTCCCCGGCAACGGCGCCAATTTTTGGTCGCGCTGTCGCGCACGCGCCAAAAGGACGAGCGGATTTAAAACTGTAGTATAGTGCGACAACTCGGATGTCATCTCTCAAGGACTCGGAGAATATTACCTTTCACAAAAATCAGTTTTTGGGGGGTGTTTAGATTGGAGTGCAAATAAGAAACAACAAAACAGAGCAATCAAAAACAAGGCAGTTGAAAAGAGATTATCAATTATCAAACAACGATTAATCTACTGTCAAGAATTCCCAACTATCCTTGGTTAATGTAATCCCAAGCCCTAAGCAGATTCTAATCCCCTTTCGATTCTGAATAACTAACAACGTAATTGCTACTATGGATGCAAATTCCTATTCCCGAAATAACAAACGGGGTTAAGCGCTCATGAACAAACGAACATGATTGAACACACGCGAAATAACAAACGCGATTATGTATAGGAAAATAACATCACTGAAACAAATCAATACAATACTACACACTCCTGAAATAACAAACAGAAATGTGCAATATGGTATTGAAGAGGGAAAAGCAATTAAAATAGGGATTTTACAAAACCTCAAGTATATAGAATCCTTAAACAGTAGACTAATCCTAGAACTTAGTTCTCCATAACAAACGAAATTACACAGAGAAAAACGTAAAAACTAAACAATGGAGAAGCAAGAGTCCCTACAAAATGTTCAGAACAGCCTTTTATACAAATTCTGAAATTAGCTATCTCGCGAGGCGAGCACACATTCGCGAGGCGAACCAGAGACTTAGCAATTTCTTGGAACAGTCAGGCTTCGGGGTCGCGTGGCGAGCGTGTCCTTCGCGGGGCGAGACCCCTGTTCTTTATTTTCTCAGCTTCTACTTAACCTGAAAAATAAGGAAATAACCATAAGTGTATTATTTTGACTCAAAACTAACTAAATTAACTTAAAACTACTCTAGAGACTCAAAACCTTGCTTGAGGACAATCTAATCTAATTTGGGTGAAAATACGATTTAATTTGCACAAAACCCTGGTCATACTTGCCACAAAACTAGATGAGCCAGAGGCTTATCAATGACCAAAAGACTGACTAAGTTGTCGGTCATCGTATGCAGTTCAGAGAAGAATACGAAAGACAACAACAAACCGGATGAAGCGTATCTAGAAAGACCTTCGTGTTTGTTCAAAGTCGAGACTAGCCAATCTGAATCTTCACTCTTAGAATGAGTGTCTTATGTTTAAGAAAAATTCTTTACTATACTATTTGATTCTTTATGAACTTGTTAGTTGACAATTGTCACTCAAATTCCTATGGTTGTATTAGACAATCATAGCGGTACGTTTTGTACATGCCAAACTCACTTTTATAACCTTGATTTAAAGTCTATCATGACTTATCAATTGGTTCTGATAATCTGGATATTTTCATATTTTTTTAAAAATAAGTTATAAGTATTTCTTGAGTTGTGTAACACAGATGGCTTCTTGACAATAGAAGTTTCTTGATGAAACTTAGTCTATTCACTTTTACTTTTGGTGAAAGTGATCCAGACTGAATTTCGTCAGACTGTTATCCTTTTTAAATCGTTGTTTGGTAAAGTTCTTGTGAAAGAAGGAACTTTATTAGATTCATGTTTGTAAAAGTGTACCGATCAAGCATTTTTACACCCACGAACCTATTAAAGAATCTTTTTACGCACTGGATATTCCTGTATTCATTTCAGATTGTCAAAGTTATTCTATATACTTTCTTGTGAGAGTAAGACCTTGGGATTAAGAAATCCTATCTAGTTTTAAGTCACGAAATTTCGAGGATGAAATGTTTTTTAGTGGGGTAGTAATGTAACACCCCGATTTTTCTGCTTTTTAAGATCGTTATAAATATAAATAAACGTTTTATATTTTTATCTGAAACTTAGAAAATGATTTTGGGAAAACCAAAGTCATATTCATATTATACTTATTTTTATAAGTACATGGTTAAATTTTTGGTTGAAAATTCAGACCAAAATGCCTCTAACCTAACCTAGTTAAATATTAACCATGGTTAAGGCAAGATGTAACACCCTTCTCGGGCGCTACATTATCTGTGACATTTATATTTTTTTATAAGACCGAGTAAAGCGGAAAATAATTATTTTGCCAAAAATACGGGTTTATTTTTTTCCTTTTCTCTTTCGCAATAATACCATACATAGTCTTTAACATATAACATCAATTTATGCATCAATATTATACAGGCCAAGTTCCAAGTATCATCAGTCATTTATATTCAGAAAGAAGGCGGAAATACCAACGCCAGTAAATAACAACAGACTGAAATATGCTTTTAATAATAATATCTGTAGAGACATAGCTTCACAAAATATAACATAGATACGAGACTGGCCAGACACGAAGTACTGAGAAAAATCCATTATACTAAAGCCCTCGAGACGGTGTGCATGTCTCCAAGTACGCTCAAACTCCAGCAGGATGTGATGGAGAAACAGTGTTGTCGGCATCTTCGTCCAACGCAAGATAGAAAACAACAAACCAGAAAATAGAGAAATGAGGTGAGATTTCCGTTCATCTTACAGTTAACGCAAACATGTAGTGGTACGACACACAGGTACGTACAAATATCAATAAACAGTTATATCATCCATCACAACAGAAATAATAATGTTTCACAACAACTTAATCACAAGGCACCACTTTTCCTAGATAATAGACATCTAAGACTCGAGGAATGACCTCTGATCCCCTATACCATGGTTTTAACAAACAGTTCGAGAGAGTGGTTCAGAGGATTGTTCGGGACTATGCCAGCCTTGGGCAATAGAATGAGTCCAGAGTCATCAACGTGCACATTGGATTTTTCGGGAACATCCTACACTACCAGAAAACACATAGTCTCTAGTAAAGTATGTCGGTGTATTGCTAGATCACCATGCCACAGAAGAGCAACCAACTGGGCCTATATGAGTATTTCATACCCCGACACCCCCAAGCATCAATAGATCGTTACTACGAAATTCGTACCCGCATTAAAGTGTTAGATCAATCTCCTAGGCACAACGGCCTTACAGAACATAGTTTCACTATGTGTTTAGGCAAACTTTGCCGGAAATGCATTCTTCTCGTCTATCCATCGGATGACATAGTTTGATTCCATCAGAATCCTTTCAACGTACTGTAACAGATGCTAGATGTCCTTAAATCCGAATCACCGGTACTTAATCATCAAGCTAAAGTTCTCAAGTAACCTTTCATCTTTGTGCAAAGTTTTCTTAGAATACTTGATTACAAAACCCAGCACATTATGAGATTGGAACATAGGTCCAATTATTTATTTCTCTGTACTTTTCTAGTTGAGCCTTTTTCTTTGGCTTTCGATAAAACAAATCATTATGTGTCCATTAAACTTTATGGAATATGGATAATGCATTATCCATACTTTATGGCATAAAGTCATGTTCCACCCCACATCATAAATTATTACATTCGTATTTTCACTAAGTCATTCTTGACTTAGGTTTTTACATTTTACAGTAAATCGCGTCTTTGAAGACAAAAATCCTTTTAACTTTAAACCAAAACCTTTATATAAAATCAAATCCATTTTCAAGAATAATTACCCTCAAAGATACTTAGGTATCAATTTCTCCAAAATATTTCCTCAAAAATTCTTAAAACGTTAAATAACAGTTTTGCCGCTTTTTTCTAAATTTAGGCTTAAAAAGTCAAACTTTTGAAAATATGGTTCTTCACCACAAATGTATTACTCTCCTAGGTTATATTACTCATATGAAAATTGTTGAATCACTGATTTTACATCATTTATATGAAATTCGTATGAATTTGACCGATCATCGTTAATTTTGTAAATCGCATAAATCTTTTTTCAATGATTTTATACTCTAATAGTCCAAAACTCATTTTGGAGTTTTTAGAACAGTTTTATAAGCATGAAAACGGTTTCTAACTGTCCAATTACATTTATTTTCAAAATTTGTATTTTAGTCCCTAAACTTCCATTAATTACAAAATAGTCCTTTTTTACCTTATAACTTTTTATTTATAACTCCAAATCAAACCAAACCAACTTCTTTAGAAATATTTTTCATTTGCCCTCAAATTTTCTAGAAATCACATTTCTGCCCCAAATATTTTTCAATAATTGTAAAAAGGTCCCTTTTCGCCAAAAAGCTTATAACTTTTTATGTATTAATCCAATTAACACCAAACCAATTTCTATGGTTTTGTCTCATCAAGGACTACAATATTAACATTCAAGAACACGAATTTCAGTGCAGCCACTGAAATTCTCAGAAATTGCAATTTAGTCCCTAAGGACTCATAAATTCACAACTTTCAATATACACATCCAAATCAATCCAAACCAATTTCTATATTCTTATATATTCATTTACTTCTCATAAAAATTATTCAAACAATTTAAATCCATATGGAATCCATATAACCAGTCAAGGCCGAATGACCCAAAAATTATCATGTTAGGTAATTTTTCATGTTAAACCAAATAAACAACCATCAAGTATCGAATTAGCAATCATTGAATCAAAATCAACATATATCAAAATCAAGTATCAACCACATCCTCCAAGAGGATCACACACACATAAATCAATAATTTACACAACTTAAATTTTAATAATTTACAAGACCTTATACACTAATAAACAACCAACATATCTACCCTAAGGTAGGATGATGGTAATCTTCCCCATACCTTTGTTGACCACTTGAAACTCAAGCAATAAGAGGATGATGTTCACCTATAGCTCAAGGTTTTGCACAACCAAAACCTATCCATGAAAAATCAACAAAACAAGAAGTTAAATGATGAAGAAAAACTACCAAACCCATTTGAGCATGGTTCGGCCTTGCCAAGAAAAATAGGCTAGAGATCTCTAAATTTTTCAAGATCTTAGATAATGAAAGTAGAAGTCATATTAAGATCATAGAAATTGGAATCACATTAAAAGGATTTTTCTATGATTTTCTAAAGATTTTTGAAGTTCTAGATCTTGGAATTTGAGATTTGTAAAAAATTGAGATATGAAGAAAAGTTGTGAAAGGAAAGGAAGGTATGATCATGAATCACAAGAATCTACCTTTGGAATTTCAAGAAACCAAACACAACTTATACTTCCTTTGTAAACCAAGTGTAAGGAACTTAGGAGTTTTTGTCAAGTTTATGGAGAACACATGAACAAATGAGAGAAATGAGTGAAATGAAATGTTAAAGTGTGGGTTATGAGGAGTTGGCCGTGATTTTCAAGGGTCCAAAGAGTAATTTGGTGTCACGGAAAACTTGTAGTTAAAATGAAGGATTTAGGGTAATTTGGGTTTTTCACATTTTAGTCATCATTACATGCATTTAATGCATGGTGACTAACCCCTATGACACGCACCCTTGAGTCATCACAAATGAGTCATTGTTCCTATCCGTCTGGGTCGGGTTTTGTCTCTGCACCTCCTTTCTCGTTTCCGTTGATCCCCGATCGTCGAGTATTCGCCCGAATATCGTATAATAACCCATTTATTTTGAAAATTTTCAAAATAACAACTATGGTTGGACATAAAATATAAACCTAAACGGTTTCGTTCACGGATCAAAATTAGGTTTTCTGACCAGTAAAATCTTATTGTCGGTGAAAACGCAGACCGGGTTTCGTCTGAGTTTTAAACCCAAATTTTTACCGTAAGATTCTACCATAAGGTATAGTATAACTATGATTTTATTTTATTAAAAATCATTTTCTAGATGTAATATAAAAATTACGAACAATTAAGATTCTACCAATAATTGAGAAACAGTAAAAACAACAAAATGGTAAAAACCGTAAAAACAGGGTGTTACACAAGACAAATTCAAATTGGTTTCTTCCTCTTCTTGTGGCCACAAATCTGCCACCCATCTAAAAATTCTCCACCACACATTAGTAATGATGATTTTCTTAATATCTAGATATTTATTTATGGAAATGACCATTTTACCCTTGAGTTCCATGGTTATTGCAAGTTGTACCATCAACATTTTGGACCAAAGTAACCCCCTAACCCACGGTTCCACCTCCCATAACCCACATTTAGACCAATTTCAAATCGTTTTATGCCTTCTTCTTCATCAAGTTCATCAATTTCTCTAAGAACACATAAAGACTTCAATGATGCCTATACTAATCCGAAACTGTACTAATATTCTGACCCTATTCTGTTCTGAAACTCGAAAAAATTTCTAAATGAAAGTTGTTATTATTCATCTCTTCTTTCCAACTAGCTAAATATCATCATAAACGGATAAATATATTGGGAGATATTCCCAAATTACCAAAACAGCTCAAAATCCTCAGCATCACACGAGAACAATGAAAAGATGGCCCTTTACGCCCCTGTTATGGTCTGAATCAAACAAAACCTTAAACATAAAAGTTGTGCCTCTCCTTCTAAAATTTCCAACAAGCCAAAGTTTGTAATTTTTAGATGATTAAATCGTGAGATATGCTCATAAAACCACCACACCCTCAAAGGTGCCAAAATTTCAACTAAGCTTGTTTTGATCATTACTCTTCATCATGAGGTAACCTCTCTTCTACATGATCAATCATTTATTATTCTTAATTCATTTCATGATTTTCATGCCATGAACATCATTTTCCAATTTCTAGATCCAATATTCAAAAATTTCTAGAAAATCATAGAGAAATCCTTTTAATATGATTCCAATTTCTATGAACTCATCATGATCTCTATGTTCATCATTCAAGAGCATGAATCAAAATAAAATTTTCTTCCTATTATTATTGTTATGGTAAAAACCCTAATTTTTAGGGTGGAGGAAATTTTGTCTCAATTTTTAGAAAGTGATACTTGATTTTATATTTCAATTACCTATATGTATTGAATCCAATTGAATCAAATAAAATCTCTAGCTTATGTTTCATATTTTGGCCGAACCTAGCTCATATTGGAGTTATAAGATTTTGTTTCAATTTTTAAACCATGATCATTGATCTTGTGTTTTAAGTGCTTAAGGATCACTAGTCCAAGAGCTTAGGAATTTTGGGAATTTTAACCAAATGATTACCTCATGACCGTGAACGATACATAGGAAATCGGAGTGTTTTTTTATTGTTTGATTAATGATTATTTTTGTGGATTGTTGAAGGATAAATTTGGTATTGGGTACGTGTGCTACCGACTTTCAGATTTTTCGATGAAGCTCTAATCGTAAGGAAAACTTCAAGAGGTAAGGGGAGCTTACCTGATGTATTGTTTAATTCTGTTCTAAGCTGTTATTTTATTTGTGTTTGATTATCTGCAGTTATGAGTTGTAATATGTTTTAATACATGATATGAACTACATTATCTGCTGTAGCATTGATGTGAAATATTTGATGATATGGATTGTTGATTGAGAATCCTGACAGTGGTCAGTGCTCATTTATTTAATCAGATAAAAGCTTCATGAATAATATTCGATATTTAATTGAAAAATATTGGGATATAATATCATTTAAATATTTGATTTGATGAAAATGAGAAATAGTTGAAATACTATTATTTTAATGATTTAACGGTGTAGGAGTGATCTTTGAGTCATAGTGAGGACGTAACCGTGAAATTATTTTAGGACTGCTAATTTTTACGTGTGAAATTCCAACATATTATAAAAAGTTATTTTGAGAAAATAATCTTCGAAAATAACTTAATTTCTATCTTAGAAAATTATTCTAAGGGGAAAAGTCAAATTTCGACTTAAACGTTTTTAAAATGCTAAACGACGGTTAATTCCGAAAATATTTACGGGAAGCATTCTTAAAAACAGTAGTAATCATTCACACATGGATTTAGTTTTAGATCACTTATTTCTCAAGAATTAAAGTTTTACGGAAAAATATTTTTAGAGCAAAATGAATTTCTCTGTGATTTGATTATTTATAAATGAATTTCAAACAGAAAGGATTTTCTGTAAATGAGTGTTACTCAACGATGTTATTTATGATAACATGAATAAGTTATGGAGGGTTTTGGTTTCGAACTTGTATTTCACAGAACAAAATGTTTTATATGCATTACTCGGCAGACGTGCCTACTTGATTTATCATGATAACGATGTTTTATATGCATTATCTTGACACGACTTTCCATTGCGCCTTAATGGACAATGTGTTTTTATGGATAAATATTTCATTTATTGTGGTGATCATTGTACCTTGACGGACAATGTGTCATGTAAATTTGATCATTGTACTTTAATGGGTAATGTGTTTTTATGGACAAAATGTTCCATTTATCGGGTTGACCATTGTACCAGAATGTTTGGACAATGTGCCATGTCTCATGTTGACCATTGTGCCTTGATAGGCAATATGCCATGTTGTGTTGACCATTGTGCCTTGATGGGCAATGTGCCATCTATTGTGTTGACCATCGTGGCGGGAGTTTTGAACGATATGTATTGTGTTGACCATCGTGCCGGGAGTTTTGGACGATGTGCCATGTATTGTGTTGACCATTGTGCCGGGAGTTCGGACAGTGTGCCATGATCCGTGTTGACCATTGTACCAAGAAGTTGGACAGTGTGCCATGTTGTGTTGACCATTGTTTCTTTCGTTGACAACGTTCCATGCAAGAGCCTGATCTGCTCAAAATGAAAAGAGGTTTGGAATCTCCGGAGATTATGTATAAAGATTAGATGTTGAACTGTGAAGTGTCATTAATCTTTTTATAAAGGACAATGACTGTTCGGGTATGAAACTCATTGGTAAATTACTTGCTATTTCTGAGAAGTTTATGTTGTATGACTATATATGCCTATATATTGTTTTGTGTGTCACTCCTGTAGTTATCGTGCTTATATCCATATATTGGTGTCTCACCCTTACAATATATCAGGTTTTACTCGTTATTATTGCGGTACCTTGGTACTGATAGTAGATGATGTGGAGGAAGTCTTATCTTCAATTGGGGATACTAATCCCGATCCTTGCAGAGGTCGGTAATAGTGGTGAGAACTACAGAGTTCTCCCATTATATGTTTTATAGAGTGACCAGCTTAGGATTTTTCCTTGTGTTGTGTAATTTTGAGAAATTCGGTTTATGGTATTCTGAAACCCTTGGTATGGTTTGAAATTTCTCAGTACGAAAATAATTTCAAGAAAACTTATATGTTGTGGTGACCTGATTTATGAATAAATCCAGTTTATGTGTGTTGTCAAGTATAATGCGATTTTACTTTTATGACGTGTATATCACTTTTCCGAAGTATTCAAAAAGAAAAATTTTTATACCCGAGTTTTCTGACTTAAAGTAAATTAATTTTTCCGAAAGCAACTAGCAAATTTTCTTTTTAATTTTATTTCCGTAAGTGTTACAAAGTAATGCCCAAGGGGGGTGTTACAAAAAAAATTCATTTGAAATAATTCAATTGTCATGTATTTCAAATTCTTTAGAATTTTGAAATACCTCATTTAAATACACACTAAAATTTATTTAGATCTACCCATTTAGTAGCTCGGTCCCTTTGACTATATCTCCAGGTTTGAATCCTGGTGATGAGAATATAGTTGCATCTGTGGGTAGAGGAGTTGCCTCTTAACTGATACTCTACATCCTCTGGGGATTAGTCCTACAACTACCAGATGTGGGGATAGCATGGATTCTGTGAACACCCATTTTTGTCAGTCTTCATTTTATTTAATTCTAATTTTATTATTATGTTATTATATTTCAGGGAGACTAAAAAAATAATACAAGGAAGAAAAAGAAGTTAATGAAGAAAGGAAGAGGTTTCGTCCATCATATATCTAATTTTCTGTTGGACGAGGAGGTTCTGTCCATTGCATACTTAATTTTTTGTTGGACGAGGAGGTTCCGTCCATTACATAATTAATTTTCTATTCTGTTGGACGAGGAGGTTCTGTCCATTGCATACTTAATTTTCTGTTGGACGAGGGGCTCCATCCATTGCATACTTAATTTTCTATTGGACGAGGAGGGTCCGTCCACTGCAATTTTATTTTCGAATTGGAGACTAAAAAAAAATAATAATGAAGAAAGGAGGAAGAAAAGAACAATCAGCAAAAAGAGAAGAAAGGAGATTGAGTTACTTCTCCTAACCCTAAAAAACCCCATTTTACATATCAGACAAAACCTCTCTTCCTCCTCCCACTCTCCAGTCGCCCCTACGCCTCCTCTACCCATTGGTCCTTCTTCTTCCTCATGTCCTCCACTCTCTTAACCGCACCACACTTCTTCCTCCCACTCTCCATCCGTCCCTTCATCCATTGGTCCTTCTTCTTCCTCATCTCCTCCACTCTCTTAACGGCACCACACTTCCTTCTCTCTTCAAACACGCAACCTTCACATCAAATCTCCTCCTTTCCTCTGCTCGTGCCACCTCCATCTGGACACACACGATCTCTTCTCAGAATTGCCCAAGCTCCGGATTTCATGGGACAACCTTGAAGCCGCGGGGTAAGGAGAAGCATGAAGTCCTCTCCTCCGTCTATAAAAGGAGGGGGGAAGAAAAAGATAAAAAAAAGATACGAAGAGGGGAGATACGGAGGAAGGATTCAAAGACAGAGGGAGAGAGATTCTTTTATCTGATGTTTTCTTTCTGAAGAAAAAGAGATTGGGTTTGAGGTAGAAATGGAGGGAATCTTCATTTTTTAAAACGGAAAGAGGGGATTTTTGGGTTAGTGATTTGAGTTTTTTTTCTCTTCTCTGTCATTAGAGTGGTTCCAAATTTTCATAAGAAGAGAGAGTTAAAAGAGTCAGCGAAACTGAAATGTGAGGGTTTTGATCTTAAAATTTTACTACTAAGAGAAAGTAAAATCATTGTTATTCTGCTCTCATTTGGTAATCCTTGTTCTCTTTATTGATATTATTCATGAGTTTCTCTTGACATTCTTATCTTTCTGTGTCTCTATTTATGACGAAAAGAAAATACATGGATATTGAAACTGAATGTGTTAGTATGATGTTTACTATATGAGTTCTTATGTCTGTTTCAGAAATGGTGTATCGTAGGGTTCCTATTTCATTGTTTGCTGTCATATGTGGAAATGCATAATACACTAGTAATCTTCATATGGCTATACTGTTACTAAACACTTAAAATGTTTCATTCTATTTTCATAAGGCAAAACTATTTTTTGCACATAAAAATAAAAGACGATCACTTAAATCCCCTTCAACCGGTTTGTTCCATTTTTACAAAACAAAGAAAATCGCCTTTTGATAAATAAATGATTGAACTTGTTTTATTTAGGGATGGCCTATGGACTTGGTTGCCATATTCAATCCCTTAGAATAAGGGTTTCCCTATGGACTTATGTGCCATGTTCAACCTATTTAGGACTTTTCAACATATAATCAAAGAGGTAGAATAAAATAAAAAATGAGATCATGAAATAACATTTCTCTTCCTAATTCCTATGTGGCTTTTTTTCTAAATACTTAATTAAATCAATGTTATTTTTGGGTTGCTCTATGACAAGTGTCATGCTCAACCCTTTAGATTCTGAGGTTGCCCTGTGGACTTACGTGCCATGTTCAACCTCATTTAGGTTTAATCAAAATTTTTCACAAATATAAAACTGATAAAAATACAAAATATCTTGAAATTAAAATTTTTTTTCCATTAAAATATTTTCGGGGTAAAACAAATATTTTCAAAGTTACTAATAATTTACACAACTAATTTTGGGTAACCATTTTTATGGATGTTCTAGGGTACCGTGGGGTTAAGTCTCCATGCTTTCCCTAGACATAATCGACTCCCGAACTGAAAGTTTTTTTAAAGGGTTTTCCAACTTTCCCGAAATTAAATAAAGTTAGTGGCGACTCCACTGGGGATACTTTTAAGAGAGTCAAGCCCGTAAAAATTAGTTTTGCAAATTTTTAATAACTTTTAGCTTATTTGTTTTACCTTTTATTGCTATATCTTGCTGTTTTTCTTACAATAATTAAATAACAAAAACAAAAAAAATTGTTTTTTGATTTTTAGTGATGTTTGTTTGGATTGTCCTTTTTGTTTGAGTCTTCCTTTTATTTAAAAAAAATGAGAAAATTTAGTTGTATATACATATTAACTCATGTTATTTTAATTTTGTATATGTTTCACTAACAATGTTTTTGTTTCCTCCTCCTTTCTTTTCCTTTTTCCTATATTTTAACAATTGGGTAGAGGACTTATAACCATTTTTATATATACCTATGTTTTTATTTTGCAGGTTTTTCTTGTCTTTTCTTTTCTTTTTATTTTTTAAGTGTTACATGTTTGTATGCCCCTTTAACTCACATCACTATCACATATTACAGACACTCTTGGCTCTATACCCGAGCTTGCTCAAAACCCCAGGATTAGGCCATGCTCCGACATTGTCATTGAAGAGGTCTTGTACCTCCCTGATACTTGTCGGTTCACCACTCAGATTGTTCATGAGATCATGGAATAGACATATTGAGAGGGTTTATCCCTACTTGTGGCTAGATTCATGAATCAGATCCTTATAAGGGCAATCTGGGGACCATGACTTTTAGAGGTCTAGACCCGTCCCAATTTTCACTAATAGAGCAAACCTAGTGGCCGACCTATTAGAGTCCTAACTTAGGGTGTGTCCATCCTTAGGTTTTACCTGACTTGGGACAAAAGGGGGCATACTTTTCTTCTCTCTCTCTATCATCATAAGCATAAATTGTCATGCATGTTCATTGTGAATATTCACAAAACTAGGGGCGTCACATTGCCGCCTCAAACTTGAATGACATATTCGAATATTATTGCACATCTAATAGGCGATATGTCATAATGAAGGTGATGCATTGGCAGCATACCCGTCAGGGTTTTCAACCCCATTGGGTCTCATACAACATGAATCATGCAAGATATATTTGTTTCACTATACTCATTTTTGTTTGTGCCTCATTTGTTGGAAGACTTTGGTATTCGTCTTATAGCAAGAAAATGGAAAAGTTTGGTTCCGAAAAGAGTACTAACAATGGAAAAGAAAATACGAGGACATGATGGATAAGCTCCAATATCACACTTTCCAGCTGGTGGAGCGATTTGAAGAAGTATCCATCCACATTCGTATGAACCACTTCGTTCAGATACCACCAAAGGTGACCGAGTTCTTCAATCATTTTGGGAAACTTTCCAAAGGGTTCAGGAAAAAGAAGATGGAACTCTTAACATAATGCTTTGTGGACCTCGGAGAAAGATGGAAGCTATTAATATATTTTGATCAATGACTCATGATTTGTATCGAAATATTTATAATGGAATGGAAGTTTTCATCAATGTCTGTCGAGCGATTTTTAGATGATATCTATCGAGGAGTGCGTTCTCCCTTAGATACGTCATCAACTATATTTTTACCCTAAAAACGACGTGTTTTCTGCGTAAAAATAAGAACGTTGCTAGTACGGGTGTGGTCTATCGAGGAGTGGATTCTCCCTTGGACTTGACACCAACTGCATTCAAGCTAGAGGGAACCATACCACTAGATTTGATTGCAGGATGAGTATTCTTGCTATAGGTGTATACGACAGTCTTCCTAAGATCACTCTCGCGATCAAACAAAGGGTGTTAACTTGCACATGCATATACACACACACACAAAAATAAAATTTAGGGTTTACTAATGAGATTCTTGGATGCTTTACAGAGTCACATACTTCTGAGAATCAGGGAACCATTGCGCGACCTAGGAAAGGTGACACCAATCAAACCCTAGTTCACAATACCAGATCTCGGACCAGGATGGCTGCCAACCTACCTGAGGAAGGAAGAAACTTAAGCTCTGAAATAGATGAAGTGAGGGGAAGGATAAATGAAATGACTGAAACCCAAGCAAGATTAGAAGCCATACTGCAGGATATGAGGGAATCTCTCAGCATGCCTAGTGCGAATAGAGATGCAAATGAACCTGGTAGGCGACGGATCTCTTCCGTGGTAACAGCACCGATGTTTTCAAACATTAGCACGAGTCTCATTCAGGGAATATCTGGCCCCGACCAGACACATCACACGGCACCAATAACACTTCCCATTGGAGAAGGATATCCCCCTTTGAAAATGCCTATCATGAAGTTCCGGGCTATACCGTACCGACATGGGAGCAACCTCATGTATCTACTCACAGTTAGTCAGCGGGAGTTCAGGCTGGTAAGGATAAGATGAAAGATGAATGGATGGAGAAAATGGAAGAACAGATAAAAGAAATAAAAGGTCCGAGTACCTACGGCCCTCTTTAAATAGAAGAACTCTGTCCCGCCACAGATGTCATGATCCCCAAGGACTTCAAGATTCCTGATTTTTCCAAATATGATGGAAGTGGGAATCCACGATTTCACCTCATCATTTATGCCACCAAGTGGCAATTTGGTCCAAGGATGACAAATTCCTTATCATCTTTTTCCACGAAAGTTTGACTGGCCTCGCCTTAGAATGGTATCTCCAATTGGATAATTCCAAGATCTCGCGATGGATGGAATTGGATGACTTATTCATGGACCAGTATAAGTTCAACCTGGATGCAGCTCCGAGTCGTGAACAGTTGACGACAATGCAGAAAAGAAATGAGGAGCCCTTCAAGCAATATGACCAAAGGTGAAGGAGTTGTTGCACAAGTTCAACCCCCGTCGACTTTATTTGAAATGTGCTCATACATTTTAGGAACCCTCGGAGCACCTTTTATTGGGGCCATGGCTGGGGTAGCCTATAAAGATTTCTCCAACTTGATCGCCGCTGGTGAAAGGATTGAATTTTTAGCAAGAGCTGGAAAGCTTCCCATGAATGATGTTGAAGGAAGTGCATCCCGGAAAGGATTCCAACCAAAGAAGAAAGAAATTGAGGCGAATTATGTACAACACCAATAGAACTTTAATCCTTGGTACCAAGCACCATATAACCCTAATCCACATATTCCATACCAGACAAAAACCCCACTTTACCCGTTACAATCATCATCACAAACCAACACTTACCCATAAAACCAAATCAACAATATTCCTACCCCTCAACCATATAACCTAGTTCACCCGTCATACGCCCGTTACCCACCTGCATCCCCACAAAAACGCCCAAACTATCCTCCGCCTCGCCCAAATTTCCAAAACTAAGGATGTTTCCAAAATCCGAATCTGCCACCCTTCCCGAGATTGTCCATCTCTAATACGGATTTATTCCAACAATTGTTTGACTGACACTTAATTGCGGGGAACCCTATACGTCCCATAGAACCACCATTTCCTGCTTGGTACAATCCAAATCAGACTTGCAAGTATCACATGGATGTCACAGGTCATTCCATTGAGGATTGCGAAGCTTTTAAGACGGTAGTGAGAAAGTTGATTGCTTGTGGGAAGCTAGGGTTTGAAGAAGAGGTCAGGCCTAATATTGTTAAAAATCTAATCCCGAATCATAATGATGGAAATCGGGTGAACAATTTGGAGGTAAGACGGATCCCAATCAGGAAGGTACTGGAATTGCGAGTGCCAATGCAAAAGATCTTCGAAGAACTAAAGAAGGCGGGATACAACATTGTTGCACCGGTAAGAATTCCAAGAGAAGAAAGGAGGTATGCCGAAGATCTAAGGTGTGACTATCATCATGGGCAAGTGGGGCACGACATCGAAACTTGTTGGGATTTCAAAGTCCGGGTTCAGGGATTACTCACCTTGGGGGTGATTCAAGCTAGACGGGGTGCTGCCGAGGAAATCAATGTAGTTGAAAAAGTTGTACTCCGAGTACCACCCATGAACAAAGCTTCAGCACCAGAAAGAGTCATTGTAAGGGTGAAGAAGCCAGCTCCTTTTGCTTATGATGATACACATGCTGTACCATGGAATTATGAACAGAAGGTTGAACTAGCTGGAGCTGTGGGAGAGACCTTGAAGGCCCAAGTTACTGATATTGTGATAATTGGAGGCATCACAAGGAGCGGGCGATGCTACAGCCCTGTTGAAGAAGAAATGATGAAGGAATCCAAAGAAAAGGAAACCAAGGATGAAGGAAAAGGAAAAGAAGAAGAAGAGTTTCTGAAGATCATGAAGTAAAGTGAATATGATGTGGTAGAACAGTTAAAGAAAACTCCGTCAAGTATATCTCTTTTATCTCTTGTCTTGACATCAGAGTCGCATCATAAGGCATTATTGAAGATGTTGAATGAAGCGTATGTCAAGCCTGATGTCATTCCAGAGAATGTGGTAAATATGGTGGACCCAATAAGGCGTGTCAACATGATTACTTTCTCGGAAGATGAAGTGGCTTCGAAATCCCGCAATAGCACCAAAGCCTTACACATTACCCTAAAGTGTAGAGGGTTTGTGATTGCAAAGGTGCTTGTAGATGGTGGTTCGGCGTTGAATGTGGTTCCAATGTCCACTCTCGAGTAACTAAACATAAGCATGACGGATTTGACACCACAAGAAATGATTGTACGAGTCTTTGATGGGAAAGCAAGAGGAATCTTAGGGGAGATAACTCTGTCCCTTGAAATAGGGCCTAGTTGTTTTTTTGTCCTCTTTCAGGTCATGGAGATCCAACCAGCTTATAGTATGCTTATGGGAAGGCCTTGGATTCATGAAGCAGGAGTTGTTCCATCAACTTTGCATCAGTGTTTGAAGTATATTCAAGATGGGTCCGTAATTACTGTCCGTGGTGAGGAGGAAATTATGCTGACAAAGCCCGCCGTAATACCTTATGTAGAAAGTACAGAGCAAATGGAAGATGATTCACTGTGTAGTTTTGAGGTATTGAAGCCAGAGGACAAGAGAAGGGAGCCGCCAATGAAGAATGTGAATGAAGTGGCAATCTGCATCATGGAAAAGAATGGGTATCAAAGAGGAAAAGGCCTAAGGCCTAAGCTTCAAGGGATCTCTCAACCAATTGAAGCAGCTATGAGAGAAGGAAGGCGTGGATTAGGGTATCAACCCTACTTGGCAGAAAAGATGAAATTCATGACTCTCGAGAACAAGAAAGGAGAAGATGATGAGAGAAAGTATCTTCCCCTTTTGACAGAGTCTTTCCCAGTAGCCGCTGAAGTTATCAGTCCTGAAAAGTTATTTTCCCCTCACTTCACTATCAACACACTTGAAGAGGAGCTGGACGAGAACCATGTCATCTATCTCCCTGCTAGTAATGAAGTTCTCAATAATTGGCGATCTGAACCATTTGTTGATGTTATTTCCATGAAGTAATTATCTTATTGTACTAAATATGAACTGATGTTTACTTTGTTTGAGACATGAATGAGAATGTAGCACTTTGTCTGGTGTTTTCCTCTTGGTTCCATCGTTTCTTTTCTCTCTTTCATTTTTTTTCTTTGTTTAAGATTTTCTTTCTTGAATAAGACTCTCGCCTATACTTCTCCTATTCCCAAATTTTTCTCCCAGGAATACTTCTTCCACTAAAGATTTACCTCAGGGGAGGAACTTTGAAAACTCATTTATTGATTCCCTCGCGGTCGTTGATGAATACAACCTTGAATCTGATGAGGAAGAAGAAGACATTGAAGAATTCATAAAGATGGTGAAACGGTCAGAAGAAGGGATTAGCTCGAGTGATGAGGTTGCAGAAGTAATCAATAAGGGAACCTAGGAAGACAAAAAGGAGTTGAAAATAGTGGATAACCTAGAGTGTGAAGAAATGGTTGCACTATTCAAATAGTATCTAGATGTTTTTGCATGGTCCTACAGAGATATGCCAGGTTTAGATCCTGAGATAGCATCACATAAAATTCCCTTATACCAGAATGTGGTTCCAAAGAAGCAAAAATTAAGGAGGATGCATCATGAGATGTCGCTGAAGATCAAGGAAGAAGTGACCAAGCAGTTAGAGGCTGGCTTTTTGGAAGTAGCTAGACACCCGGAATGGGTATCTAATATTATTCCAGTACCAAAGAAGGATGGAAGGGTCAGAATGTGCGTGGACTGCCAAGATCTGGATAAAGGAAGTCCAAAGGATGATTTCCCGCTACCTCATATTGATGTCCTTGTAGACAATATAGCCAGAAGTCATAGGTTTTCTTTCATGGATGGGTATTCTGGATACAATCAGATCCTCATGGATGTTGATGACAAAGAAAAGATAACTATTATCACTCCTTGGGGAAATTTTTGTTACAAAGTGATGCCTTTTGGGTTGAAGAATGCTGGGGCCACTTACCAACGTGCTATGATAGCATTGTTCAATGATATGATGCATAAGGAGGTAGAGGTATATGTTGATGATATAGTGGCTAAGTCCAAGGAAGAAGAAATCCATGAAGCAGTTTTGCGAAATTTGTTCAAGCGGCTAAGGAAGTATAAGTTACGGCTCAACCCTACAAAATGTACTTTTGGTGCATCCGCAGGGAATTTACTTGGCTTTGTTGTCAGTAGAGAAGGAATAAAGGTGGACCCTAACAAGGTAAAAGCAATACGTGACATGCCAGCACCTAAGAACGAGGGAGAAGTAAGGGGTTTTCTTAGAAGGTTGAACTATATTGCGCGCTTCATTGCAAATTTGACTAGCACATACAAGCCAATCTTCAAACTCCTCAGGAAGAATAATCCCGGAAGATGGGATGATAACTGTCAATAAGCCTTTGACAAGATAAAGGAATATTTACTGAATCCCCCAATATTGGTACCACATACCCAAGGTTGTCCATTGTTACTCTATCTCACTATATTGCCAACCTCAATGGGGGCAATGCTGGGACAACATGATGAATCTAGTAGGAAGGAGCAGGCAATTTACTATTTGAGTAAGAAGTTTAATGCATGTGAGGCTCGTTATATGGCAATCGAGAAGACTTGTTGGGCGCTAGTGTGGACCTCCAGAAGACTCAGACAGTACATGTTATATCACACCACTTGGCTAATTTCTCGAATGGATCCTTTGAAGTATATCTTCGAAAGTCCTCATATCTCCTTAAGAGTGTCGGAGTGGCAAGTGATATTGTCAGAATTTGACATCAAATATGTGACTCATAAGCCCATCAAAGGAAGTGCGATTGTTGATCATTTAGCAGAGAATCCTCTTGAGGATGGATAGCCTGTCAACTCCGAATTCCCAGATGGATAGATAATGTCCCTCGAGGAAGATGAAGAACAGGAAGATGTGTGAAAGATGTATTTTGATGGAGCAGTCAATATGCATGACAGTGGTATAGGAGTAGTGGTTATCTCACCAAACGACAAGTAGTACCCGGTGGCCGTAAAGCTGAAATTTGAATGTACGAATAATATTGCAGAATACGAGGCATGTGCTAGTGGATTACAAATGGCACTTGAACTTGGTATAAAGCAGTTGGAAGTCTTCGGGGATGCAGCCCTAATCATTTATCAAGTCAATGGTGAATGGCAAACCAAAGACTCGAAGCTGATTCCATATCAGAAATACTTGACTCAGTTGATTGCAAAGTTTGACGAGATTACTTTCTTGCATTTAACTCGAGACAAGAATCAGTTTACTGATGCTTTAGCTACACATGCTGCCATGACCAAGCTGGACATCCATACCAATGTCCAACCCATCCAAGTTAGAATGCAAGATGAACCGGCATACTGTGCCCATGTGGAAGGAGAACCTGATGGTAAGCCTTGGTATCATGATATCAATCAATATATTCAGAACAAGAAATACCCGGCAGAAGCGAGCGAAGCAAATAGAAAGACCATCCGAAGACTGGCTATGACCTTTTTCTTAAGCAAAGAAGTCCTGTATAAAAGAGGATATGATGGTACCCTACTCAGATGTGTGGATGCTCGTGAAGCTAAGTTGATCATGATCGAAGTTCATGAAGGAATCTGTGGGACTCATGCCAATGGCCACATGATGGCTCAGAAAATCTTGAGAAGTGACTATTATTGGTCTACTATGGAGTCGGATTGTATAGAGCATGTTCGTAAATGCCAAAAATGTCAGATGTATACAGATCGGGTCAATGCACCTCCATTTCCACTGCACAATTTAGCATCCCCATGGCCTTTTTCGATGTGGGGAATAGATGTCATCGGTCCCATTAATCCCAAGGCTTCCAATGGTCATCGTTTCATTTTGGTGGCGATAGACTATTTCACTAAATGGGTAGAAGCTGCTTCATATGCTAGCATAACTCAAAAGGTGTTTCTGAAATTCCTCAAGAAGGACATCATCTGTAGATACGGGATCCCAGAGAGGATAATCACAGATAATGCTGCTAATCTTAATGGTGCCGAGATTCAATTTTACGATGGTTTCAAAATCAAACACCACAATTCAGCTCCTTATAGAAATCAAATGAATGGTGCAGTTGAAGTAACAAAAAAATATATCAAGAAGTTCGTTGCCAAGATGGTTGTGAATTATAAAGACTGGCACAAAACGCTGCCATATGCTCCACATGCTTATCGGACTAATATACGATCAAGCACTGGGGTAACCCTTTTCTCTTTGGTATACGGGATGGAGGTTGTCTCACCTATCGAAGTAGAACTCCCTTCGCTAAGAGTCTTGATGGAAGCAAATTTAGAAGAATCAGAGTGGGTGAAAACTCGATATGAGTAGTTGAACATGATAGAAGAGAAAAGACTGGTAGCTATCTGTAACGGGCAATTGTATCAAAGCAGAATGGCAAGAGCTTTCAATAAGAAGGTTCGCTCTAGAGAATTTTGCACGGGAGACCTAGTTTTAAAGAAAATCCTCCCTAATCAGGAGGATGCCCGAGGAAAATGGGCGCCGAATTATGAAGGTCCTTACATTGTCAAACAATCATTCTCAGGAGGAGCTTTGATTCTATAAAACATGGATGGGGAAGAGTTACCAAGGCCAGTAAACTCTGATGCTGTGAAAAAGTTCTATGCTTGAAAAAAAAAGAGAAAAAAGAAAAAAGAAGCCCGCTAGGTTGAAAACCCGAAAGGGCGGCCTAGGCAAAAGTTAGGGGAAAGAACAATGAAAACAAAAGAAAAGAAAAGGCCCGCTAGGTTGAAAACCCGAAAGGGCAACCTAGGCAAAAGTTAGGGTAAAGAAACCTTAGGCTGAAAACCTGTAAAGGCGGCCTAGGGGGAGGATATGGTCCAATACTTCTGCAAGCACTCACCACACTGGAGCAATTTTATCCCACTAAGTATACTGGGGCAACATTGTTGAGGAATGATTGAAGAAGGTGTGTTTGAAGAATCAGAAACAGAAGCCAAGATCTGTGTCATCAAAAGGCTGTGGGGGAATCAATTAAATGAAAATCAAAGGACCAACACTGGGGCAGATTTTATGTGATTCTCGTAATTTTCTTTGTTTATCTTTGCTTTTAATCTTCATGATCCCTTTTGTAATTTTATTCTCATATTGTTATTTTCTCTTAACAAACTAAATTCTCGTATTTAGGCAAGAGGCTTTTCCTTTATACTCCCTTGTCGTGTTCACTCTCATCATGGTCATGTCTAAATAAAAGTAAATATAAGTTTAATGGTATGATTTGATAATTCTAATGGTAGCACCAATGAATGGTTTGAACCAAAAGGACTCAATATTTCAAATTCAATGGAAGAGATAGCATGCACTGGAAGAATGATGCAAAAAAATCTTGGGAGAATAAACATAACATCCACCTCATATGCTATCAGATTCTTGGGTGACCCATGTTATTAAAAGAATTAATGATGCCTCGGCTCAGAGTGGTCGGTGAACAAGGGTTTGGTTGGTGGAAGTTTTTCCATGGAGCATTTGGTTCCACTGTTTTCAAAAGGAATGGATTCTCGTTAGTTTCAGATTACTGATTGAATTTTGTCGAGCTCTAAGGCTCAATGCAATTTAATTTTCGAGCTCTGAGGCTCACTGTAAGTTTATTTTCGAGCTCGGAGGCTCGCTGCATTTTACTTTGCATGATCAGAGGCCCATCACACTTTTCGAGCTCTGAGGCTCGCTACATATTTAATTTTCTGTTGACGAGGAGGTTCTGTCCGTTGCATATTTAATTTTATGTTGGACGAGGAGGTTCCGTCTATTGCATATATAATTTTCTATTGGACGAGGAGGTTCCGTCCGTTGCATATTTAATTTTCGGTTGGACGAAGAGGTTCCGTCTGTTGCATATCTAATTTTCTGTTGGATGATTAGTTTCCGTCCGTTGCATATTTAATTTTCGGTTGGACGAAGAGGTTCTGTCCGTTTCATATTTAATTTTCTGTTGGATGAGGAGGTTCCGTCCACTGCAATTTTATTTTCAAACTGTGAGGTTTTCTTTTGAGCTCCTCACGTTTTGTCGGACAAAATGTGTGTTCATTTTATTTACTTGTTCATTACTACAATACATGAAAAGTTACCACTAATCATGTCTTCTGGTATGCAACAAGTAAAGAGGGGCAACTATGAACACCCATTTTTGTCCGTCTTCATTTTATTTTATTCTAATCTTATTATTATGTTATTATATTTCAGAGAGACTAAAAAAATAATAGAAGGAAGAAAAAGAAGATAATGAAGAAAGGAGGAGGTGCCGTCCATCACATATCTAATTTTCTGTTGGACGAGGAGGTGCCGTCCATTGCATACTTAATTTTCTGTTGGACGAGGAGGTCCTGTCCATTGCATACTTAATTTTCTATTGGACGAGGAGGTCCCGTCCATTGCATACTTAATTTTATGTTGGACGAGGAGGTTCCGTCCATTGCTTACTTAATTTTCTATTGGACGAGGAGGATCCGTCCATTGCATATTTAATTTTCTGTTGGACGAGGAGGTTCCGTCCATTGCATACTTAATTTTCTGTTGGACGGAAGAGGAGGTTCCGTCCATTGCATACTTAATTTTCTATTGGACGAGGAGGTTCCGCCCACTGTAATTTTATTTTCGAACTGGAGACTACAAAAAATAATAATGAAGAAAGGCGGAAGAAAAGAAGGAGAAAAGAACAATCAGCAAAAAGAGAAGAAAGGAGATTGAGTTACTTCTCCTAACCCTAAAAAACCCCATTTTACATATCAGACAAAGCCTCTCTTCCTCCTCCCACTCTCCAACTGCCCCTACGCCTCCTCTACCCATTGGTCCTTCTTCTTCCTCATATCCTTCACTCTCTTAACCGCACCACACTTCCTCCTCCCACTCTCGAACCGCCCCTACGTCTATTGGTCCTTCTTCTTCCTCATCTCCTCCACTCTCTTAACCACACCACACTTCCTTCTCTCTTCAAACACGCAATCTTCACATCAAATCGCCTCCTTTCCTCTACTCGCGCCACCTCCATCTGGACACACGCGATCTTTGCTCAGAATCGCCCAAGCTCCGGATTTCGTAGGACCAACCTTGAAGCCGTTGGGTAAGGAGAAGCATGAAGCCCTCTCCTCCGTCTATAAAAGGAGGGGGGAAGAACAAGATAAAAAAAAAGATACGAAGAGGGGAGATACGGAGGAAGGATACGAAGACAGAGGCAGAGAGATTTTTTTATTTGATGTTTTCTTTGTGAAGAAAAAGAGATTGGGTTTGAGGTAGAAATTGAGGGGATCTTCGTTTTTTAAAATGGAAAGAGGGGATTTTTGGGTTGGTGACTTGAGTTTTTTTTTCTCTTCTCTATCATTAGAGTGGTTCCAAATTTTCAGAAGAAGAGAGAGTTAAAAGAGTCAGTGAAACTGAAATGTGAGGGTTTTGATCTTAAAATTTTACTACTAGGAGAAAGCAAAATCATTGTTATTCGGCTCATTTGGTAATCCTTGTTCTCTTTATTGATATTATTCATGAGTTTCTCTTGACATTCTTATCTTTCTGTGTCTCTATTTATGACGAAAAGAAAATGCATGGATATTGAAACTGAATGAGTTAGTAAGATGTTTGCTATATGAGTTCTTATGTCTGTTTCAGAAAAGGTGTATCGTAGGGTTCCTATTTCATTGTTTGCCGTCATATGTGGAAATGCATGATACACTAGTAATCTTCATATGGGTATACTGTTACTAAACACTTAAAATGTTTCATTCTATTTTCATAAGGCAAAACTATTTTTTTCATATAAAAATAAAAGATGATCACTTAAATCCCCTTCAACCGGTTTGTTCCTTTTTTACAAAACAAAGAAAATCGGCTTTTGATAAATAAATTATTGAACTTGTTTTATTTAGGGATTGCCTATGGACTTGGTTGCCATATTCAATCCCTTAGAATAAGGGTTTCCCTATGGACTTATGTGCCATGTTCAACCTATTTAGGACTTTTCAACGTTTAATCAAAGAGGTAGAATAAAATAAAAAATGAGATCATGAAATAACATTTCTCTTCCTAATTCCTATGTGCCTTTTTTTTCTAAATACTTAATTAAATCAATGTTAGTTTTGGGTTGCTCTATGACAAGTGTCATGCTCAACCCTGTAGATTCTGAGGTTGCCCTGTGGACTTACGTGCCATGTTCAACCTCATTTAGGTTTAATAAAAAAATTTCACAAATATAAAACCGATAAAAATACAAAATATCTTAAAATTTTAAAAAAAAATTCCTTTAAAAGATTTTCGGGGTAAAACAAATATTTTCAAAGTTACTAATAATTTACACAACTAATTTTGGGTAACCATTTTTATGGATGTTCTAGGGTGCCGTGGGGTTAAGTCTCCATGTCTTCCCTAAACATAACCGACTTCTGAACCACAAGTTTTTTTTAAAGGTTTTCCAACTTTCCTAAAATTAAATAAAGTTGGTGGCGACTACATGTTTATTCTCTAAAAGAAAAGCAGGTTTTCTTTTCGTTTGTTGTTGCGCCGCGATCTCGGTCGCAATAGGTTCCATCCCGGACCTAAAAAAACGATATACCCATTTAAGTTATAAATTAAATGGGTTAAGGCATGACTACGCAAACCAATATTTTCCACAAGTTATATCGTCGAAGAAATGCCAAGTCATTGCATGTAACGACCTAGTAAATCTCACTATGTTGACAAAAATCATTACTAATATATAAAGGGATACTTGATTTTGGACTCCACCTTTTATTTTTATTTAAAAAAATAGGTATAGGTAGTTTTTGTTGGTGGTTATATAAGTGATTTTTGTTTTTAAAAATGAAAAGTAAAATCTATAAAAATTCAAATATGTCTAACCAAACATAGATATCTTATTCAAATCGCCAAAATCAAAAAAATATTTTAAAAATGGATACAACGAAAAAAATAAAAAATACGGATAGATTAATGTATGTCTTTCCGCTAGTAAATGATAAAATAATTGAAAGTTAAAAAAAACTAGCTGATAGTAAAAAGATTAATTTTTAGTTGAAATTGATAAAAAAAGCTAATTGATTAAATTTCACGTGTTTGAAAAAATTAGCTATTGAACTAGATTATAAATATAAAATGATATAAAAGGATACACTTATATAATTTTTTTAAGCAAAATAGTAAGCAGAGACATCACAATGGAAAAAGTCATCCCAACTAGGTTGGCAGCACTAACCCCACCAATCATCTGTAGCTTACTATCAATTGTTTTTATATAATTATTTTTATATAAATTCTATTTTATAGTATTTATTAAAATAAATATTGTTTTTAATAATTTAAATTTTTTAAAATTATTTACCAACTTTTAACCTATTTTGTAGTATTTTGAACTTATCCATGCGTATGAGACAATTTTTTTGCTGGATTTGGCATAAACACAACGTTTAACCTATTTTAAGTGATTAGGGGAACGTTTATGCGACCTTGCTATTTTTTTTCAACGTCTCTTTGTATTTAGTTATAATTGCAAAGAAGAAATAATATTTTTTGCTTTGAAAAAGAAGGAGGCTAATAATGCTAAATGAGAAGAAGAAAAATGTCGATTTAAATTCTTCAAGGATAATTCTTGAATTTAGAAATCTAATAGGGATATTATATTTTTGTTGAAAGAAGTTATATAATGCATTACTCCTTGTTTTGGTCGTCACATTCCATTTCATTTATCACACTGGAAATTAAGGTGGTGGAAAGTTTCAACTAGCTATGGTGGGCCCGGATAGTAATGAAGGTGATGGAATGGTTTTCTGCTTCTCTTGTGTCGTATTGAGACTGCAACTAATATGAAGATTGATGAGGTATTGTAGTTTGATTGTTTGGATAAGTTTTTCAAAGTTATTTTTCAAAAGATTTTGTGTTATTATTTCGAATGACAAACTGAACTTTTTTTTATGAGCTAAAATATATTGATAGAGTACAAGGGTATATCGTGTTGGAACAAGAATCTGATGTTGTTGAAGATGCCAAGTCCAAAGCAGAGGACGCCAAACAGCTTGCTGCAGAAAAGACCAAATCTTGGGCTGATTGGCTTAAACCAAGTTTCGATGAGTACGATGACAGTAGCGATTTCAGTGATGATTCTCTGGCTGAGAAGGAAAAGGTAAAAGCAATTGATGAGAAAGTAAATGAGAAACTCAGGGAAAAATTGGTGGCTCGAAAGCAGACTGAGAAGGATTTTGAGATTGAGTGATTCTTGTGGTCATCTTGCACAAGATCTACGGAGGTGCTGATATAGTGAAGTGTGCAGTGAATACATTCAGTGATATTTTCACCTTCTCTAATTCTTCTTTCTAGTATGTGTAAGTGTGAGTGCCCTGATGTGTGCTAGCTAGTGAGTGTATCAGGGAGTGAAACTGAGAGTGTGTATGTTCCAACATATCGAACACTGTTCCTGCCGAGATCCGACTTGCCGGAATCTCGCCGTAGAACGTCATACCAAGAGTGGACAATGGGGGTTGTTTTAGACTTTGGCTTGACAGAATCTGATATTCCGGTCCTACGTATCCCAATGGGAATCAAAGCCGGACGTAGTTCTAGGTTCAACCCTTGGTGGTGCGGTGATCTCGATCCTCTAATCTTGTATCCGATGGATACCAGCGAGCAAGGACTGTCTGATAGTCTCTTGGACGAGCTAGTTCCTCTAATACGCTTAAGGGAGAGGTACCGGGGTTCAGTGAAAAGGTCCCTTTCTATCATGGGTACTCCTCCTTTTATAATAGGATTCCCATATCTGAAAGAGATCTGATTTATCTCTTTCTATCTCTTGAATCTCTTTTGAGATGTGATTCTTTATTTTAAGGGATATTATCTCTTTTAACCGGATAAGGTTATTTTAGATAATATCAGGATTTAATTAAGGATAATACCAATATCTTATCCCTTAATTAGGCGATCTTCAATATCTTATCCCTTAATTAGGTGATCTTCAATATCTTATTCCTTAATTAGGTGATCTTCAATATCTTATCCCTTAATTAGGTGATCTTTAACTTATTATCTTTTAACTTCCGGATTGGGCCGGGTATCCGAACTCGGTGGCCGGGTTTCACTCTTCGGCCAGTACACAAGTCCCCCCAAGCTTTGAGCTGATTAGGCGTAAAAGCTTTCATGATGTTAGGCGAGCTCAGGAACTCGGTTTCATCTTTTTGTCTTTAGGCCAGGCGAGGTGATTGGCCGAGCTTCGTACTCTATATATATATACATCCTCCAACTCGATGAGCAGCTCGGGTGACCGAGCTTGATGCTTTCGGGGTGACGGACTCTGCATCTCGGCTCATACACAAGCCCCCCAAGCTTTGAGCCGATGGTGTGGAAGCTTTTTCGTGGGAGCCGAGGCAAGCCGAGGTGGAGGTGATTACTTGTTTTGTGTTGAGGCCATACTTTCTTGGTTCCCGAGATGGAAAAGAGACGTTACTCTGTGTGACGCGTGGCTTTCACGGCATCATTTCCGAGGCTTGCGCTGTAGTTGCATGCTCAAACGATAAGTCGAGAGCCGGAGCTCAACCGAGTGGTCTGGAGTCGGAGCTCAACCCAGTAGGGAGCCTGAGCTCGAACCAGTAGTCGGGAGCTGGAGCTCAACCGAGTAGGGAGCCCGAGCTTCTCGTTTCAAGTTGCCGAGCTTCACATTTCGGCCAATTCTTAAGTTCAGCGGGCTCGGTGGGTGAGTCTAGTAATCATTTCCCTTTGATTGTTTGGGTTTGGAGATCTAGCTTTACTTCTCGTCAATATTTTATTTTGGAAGGCTCGGTGGCCGAGTTTAACATCTCAATCAGTATATAAGCTCCCCAAGCTTTGAGCTCAGACTAAGCAAAAGAGCTTTATGAAAGAAGCTGAGCTTGTCCTTAGTGTTGATAAAGTATTGGATTTGCATAGATCCTCTTACTTCGGCTAATACCTCTCGGGCAGTACTCGAGTTTAGTGGTTGAGGTTCACATCTCGGCCAGTAACATGTTCTGAACATAAGATACTTCAATCTTACCTTTGTTTAAGATAAGTTTAGAAGCTGGTAGCTGAGATTCGACTTATCAGTGATTCAGGCTCGACCCAATCTTTTGAAGAGTCAAGTTCAAACTCAGTCATTAGGAATTTACCTCGGTGCTTGTATTTCATCCTTTAATTTTTGATGCTTTTCAAGATGCTTATCTTGAGAGTTTGAACTTGACTCACCTTTTTCCGAATGTAGCTCGGTCTTTGAAGTTCTTGAGAGCTCTTAAAATTTTCTTCGAGTAGCTCATAACCCTTTCATTTGGTGGATTTTGAAATACCCACTAACTTTGAAACCGGCAAGTCGAATTATTTTTCCCGATCTTGAAGGTGTGTCTCAGAATAAACTTTCCTAATATCTTCTCCAATTTGTATGAGAATAGTTTTCATACAAGTTCTTCGAGCTGTAGGCTAAGGGATATCCTTTCTCTGAAATTTCCGAGAATATCCTTCCTTTATCCCCATTATCCCCCCAAGCTCGGAGCTTGAAATAAGTGAAAGAGCTTAAATGTCAACCCGTATGTCTTAACATGCTTTTTGGTGCCGAGGACTTTGGACTATGATTCGCGGGAGCATTGCTTGGAAATCTGTTTTTTGTAGAACCAAGCCTTTCTTGGGTTATCGTCTTGCTTGGCCGAGCACTGCTCAGATTTTTGTGCGGAGCCCAGTCTTACTTGGGATTCCGGCTTATTTTGTTGAACACTACCAGGATCTCCTTCGAATCCCGGGTCTCTAACATGCATGATCTGATGTGGACTTTATATTGGTGCGAAGATGTTGTGCTTGGCCTAGGATTTTTATTGCGAGGAAGGAAACATTGCTCAACCTCGACTTTTTTCGGTGCGTAGTAAGAGGGAGCATAGCTCGACCTCGGCTTTTTGGTGCGAGGGAGCAATGCTCGACCTCGGCTTTCTGGGCTTCTGCCCTTTGTTCTTAGCTAGACAATTTTAACTCTGGCCCTTTAGTGGGTTCTCAAGTTATTAAGCCAGCATATGCTCGGCTTTTACTAGAATTGGGCCATGATGCGAGCAGGAAAGCTGCGGTCGCTTATGCTCTTCTGAGTCTCCTCCATTACCTGTTTTTCGAGCCACGAGCTTTCTAATAATGAAAAGTATGAAGGTGGAAGCTGCCCGATCTTTGCGCACTGGGGATGAGCTTGAAAAAGCCATGGCAAAGTGTGAAGAGCAAGCTCGGCTAATTGGGCAATTGAAAGCCCAAAAGGTAGAGCTGAAAAAAGGCAATACCACCCTTGTGGCCGAGCTGGAAATGGAAAGAACCGACCGGCTCAACCTTCAGAAGGTCGTGGAAGGGCTTCAAGCCGAGAAGGAAGCCAGTCTTGAGTTGCGGAAGTTGCTGGAATCCGAGAAGGAGGAGATCTGAGGCTCCATTCTGATCTGGCTGAAGCCGAGGCTTCTATCATGAGGGAGTATGTTAATGGCTTTTCTCGAGCCGTGAAGCGGCTTCAGTATTTCAATCCGATTTTGCTTCTTCTCTGTCTTTGGCGACGTGGACAAGGATTTTATCCGAGATGGAATCCTAGTTCCATTGTCCGAGCTGGAGGATGAGGAGGCCGTATCTCAAGGGGAAGAGGGCGAAGGGAAAGCGGCCGAGGAGGGATCCGAAGATGAAGGTGAAGTGGGCCTACCTGGCCAGTCTGCTACCCTCCCTCCAAATGCCGAGGATGACCTTGACTCATGAATTTGTATTAGTAGGTTAGGAAACACGTTTTTGGGCGATGCCCTTTTGATTTTGAAATCTCATGTATTCTGGGCTTGGCCTATGGTTATTGATGGACCGACATGCACCTTACTTTTTGCAACTATTTTCCCAAGTTAGTACTTGTTTAGTTTCAGCGTGTTACGCGATTTAGTCGAAATAGTCAGAATTTGAAATACCTGTAGGTTCTTACCCACCTTCTTAGGCCTTGAAATACCTTTTCAGGCGTTAAGGTGTTATTACCGTTGTAGACTTGGCATTTCGACCTCAACTCGGTCGACTTCAACTTGACCAGTCTCTTTAGGTAGTAAGTTGTTTTTTACCTTTATAAGCTCGGCATTTTGACCTCAACTCGGTCGACTTTAGCTCGGTCAGCCTCTTTAGGCACTTGCCTCTTTAGGTCCGGCGTCTCGATGGCAGCTCGGTCGATTTTAGCTCGGTCACCTCTTTAGGCTCTATATACCTTTGTAGACTTGGCACTTCGACCCTGGTCGGTCGATTTTAGCTCGGTCAGTCTCTTTAGGATTTATGCACCTTTATAGGCTCGGCACTCCGACCCTGATTGGTCGTAGCTCGGTCAGCCTCTTTAGGATTTATGCACCTTTATAGGCTCGGCACTCTGACCCTGATTGGTCGTAGCTCGACCAGCCTCTTTAGGATTTATAAACCTTTATAGGCTCGGCACTCCGACCCTGATTGGTCGTAGCTTGGTTAGCCTCTTTAGGATTTATACACTCCGACCCTGAGCCGGTCGGTTTTAGCTCGGTCACCTTTTTAGGCTCTTGCCTCTTTAGGTTCGGCGTTTCGGGAGCCGGAGCTGCACTGCGAGTTTTTAAGGGAGCAAAGCTCGACCTGTGAGTTTTGAGGAAGCCGAAGCTTCGACCTTGCTGAGAACGAAGCGCGGAGCTTCGACCTCTAGTCCTTTTGCAAGCTCTAGCTGACTGCCTTCACGTGGTATGCTCTCTTTCCCCTTTTTCTTTTTAAAAGGGTGGCGATTTAGCACATCAGTAATAATTAATCATTGAACAATATATGTCATAACAAATTTTCATAGCAACATGGCTTACATATGCCTTTTAGAAAAGTTATGTGGATCAAAAGAGGATCATGCCTTCCATATCGTGGGTACTAGCATATCATCATCATGCCAACATGTCGCTATATAATTTAATGAACATGCAAATTATTGCAGAAACAATTAATTATTGAGTGGATCATAATTATGATATTCTCTAAAGCGCCTGACTTTAAAATGCAAATATTATACTGACATGAAAAAGCTTTAAGTTTCACTTATCTGTAGTGAGGGAAATGCCTTCCTTGCATGGAATATGTCGTATCATCAACAACCCAACAGATTGAGCCACAAAACCATGACCCTTTCTCGTTCCTTTTATTGTGCGAACTGGGGCCCGAGTTGAGACTACTGACCCTTCATCTGTTGCATTATAAAATCTTTAAAGCTTGATTGAAGGCGCGATATGCTTGATTTGCACTGAGTTTTTGACAAGCAATAAGATGAGGATTAGTATCCTTTTGATAACTGGGCACACAATTAGCATGTATACATTAGAGCACTTGGAGAATAGGAATTCTTCTGGATGACCAATGATCCAAAAACGTTATCAAACCTATGCTTTTGAGTATACATTGTATTTACTTGTTCCAGTATCGTGTACAAAGACTTTAATACTCTCCATGGATATAGATATATATATAAGTAAAAATATATACTTAGAGTTTGCAAGTCAAAATATTCAAGCTTTATCCTTATCAGTCGGTTTAAAAAGCTGTTCCATGCGGTCATGAAATGACATTAAATGCCTTCAATTTTTTATTTTTTTGAAAATACTAGGGACAACAAAATTCATGGTCAGTTAGTTAGCTAGTTTGCTAATGTATGATAAAGATAATGATATGTGATCAAATGACAAAATTTCGAAAGTCTCTCAAAAGCCGAATCAATATTCGGTGGAGAAAATAAGGGAAAAGGTAATCACTTTGAAATTGTTTTGACCACTAAGCTGGTAAGTTGGAACACTTTTTACTGTGTTCTAAAATGCACATATCAAGGCATCAACTCCCAGGATAGGAAGAAGATGGTTATCAACCAAAGTGATCTACTCTCTTGTCATTTATTTTCGTTATATTTTTATGATAACATTTAATTGAAAATAAAGCGCAAAGAAAAAATCAAACTCACCTGTTGAAGGATTTATTCTGTGTCAAGGAGTGGTTTCTCGGAGAGATTTGAACTCATCCGACTTTCTTTCTTGAATGGGAGTAGGATGGAACTCCGATATAGCAACAACGAAGCATCCGAGATGGGACCGAGTTCGAGTGCTCCACGATATTGAAGACATCGGACTGGAGACTTGGGAGTCTGCCCCGTCAACGATATGAAGATTTGCGGTGATTGAAAAGGTGGTCGAGGTAAAGTTTTACCTGCCCCACGGTGGGCGCCAAATGTTCCTGCCGAGATCCGACTTGCCGGAATCTCGCCGTAGAACGTCATACCAAGAGTGGACAATGGGGGTTGTTTTAGACTTTGGCTTGACAGAATCTGATATTCCGGTCCTACGTATCCCAATGGGAATCAAAGCCAGACGTAGTTCTAGGTTCAACCCTTAGTGGTGCGGTGATCTCGATCCCCTAATCTTGTATCCGATGGATACCAGTGAGCAAGGACTGTCTGATAGTCTCTTGGACGAGCTAGTTCCTCTAATACGCTTAAGGGAGAGTTACCGGGATTCAGTGAAAAGGTCCCTTTCTATCATGGGTACTCCTCCTTTTATAATAGGATTCCCATATCTGAAAGAGATCTGATTTATCTCTTTCTATCTCTTGAATCTCTTTTGAGATGTGATTCCTTATTTTAAGGGATATTATCTCTTTTAACCGGATAAGGTTATTTTAGATAATATCAGGATTTAATTAAGGATAATACCAATATCTTATCCCTTAATTAGGCGATCTTCAATATCTTATCCCTTAATTAGGTGATCTTCAATATCTTATCCCTTAATTAGGTGATCTTTAACTTATTATCTTTTAACTTCCGGACTGGGCCGGGTATCCGAGCACGGTGGCCGGGTTTCACTCTTCGGCCAGTACACAAGCCCCCCAAGCTTTGAGCTGATTAGGTGTAAAAGCTTTCATGATGTTAGGCGAGCTCAGGAACTCGGTTTCATTTTTGTCTTTAGGCCAGGCGAGGTGATTGGCCGAGCTTTGTACTCTATATATATATATACATCCTCCAACTCGATGAGCAGCTCGGGTGACCGAGCTTGATGCTTTCGGGGTGACGGACTCTGCATCTCGGCTCATACACAAGCCCCCCAAGCTTTGAGCCAACGGCGTGGAAGCTTTTTCACGGGAGCCGAGGCTAGCCGAGGTGGAGATGATTAGTTGCTTTGTGCTGACACCATACTTTCACGGTTCTCGAGATGGAAAGGAAACGTCATTCTGCGTGACGTGTGGTCTCTGTGGCATTGTTTCCGAGATTTCATGGATTGTGGCGTGCCCCTATTTTCCCGCGATGGCAGTGTACATGATGGCAGCTCGGGTGGCCGAGCTTGATGCTTTCACCTGTGAGTGCCTTGATGTGTGCTAGCTAGTGAGTGTATCAGTGAGTGAAACTGAGAGTGTGTATGTTCCAACATATCGAACCCGTATACAAATAATAATTACAAAGGAACATACATACTTGAGGATAGAGATAGAACTTCAACCACTAGTCAGAGCAAGACATGAATGGTTGAAAAACTAGCTAATCCACAACCGAAACCAAAGCCAAAAAATCAACCAATTAGCACCAAACTGCTTGAATACCCATCCCCCTACTAGTTTCAAGAATGTCTTAGAGCAAGGAACACCAAGGCCGAACCAAATGCAGTAGAAGATAATTCAATCCTTATGAAATAAGCAGGACAATGCACCAAAATCAGCTGCTGAACGTATTGATAATTCATATCATCCAAACCCAAGAATAAACACCAGAATCCGCTTATCATTATAACCATATATGGCATTCCTATTTCCAAAGCTTCTGTTCATGAAGCTCATACCATTTTGGTGGCTTCTTTTAATGTGCTTGTTTGGCTTCCTGGTCACCTCTTCACCTCAAACTTCTTCGGCTGCGGCAATATTGCAAGGCAACGAAGCAAATGCTCTGTTGAAGTGGAAAGCTAGCCTTGACAACCAAAGCCAGACGAAGCTCTCTTCATGGACTGGCAGTAGTCCTTGCAATTGGGTGGGAATCGAATGTGATGAGTCCGAATCTGTCTTCAACATAAGTCTTCCAAATTTTGGACTAAAAGGTACGCTTCAAAATCTCAACTTCTCATGACTTCCCATCATCCTCAGTATAGATATAAGTAACAACTCATTTTATGGAACCATTCCCCTACAAATTGGGTTGCTATCAAATTTGGACACTCTTTACCTCTACACTAATCAACTCCCTGGTCGTATTCCCAAAAGCATCGGTAATCTGTCAAAACTCACACATCTTGATCTCGGTGACAATCCTCTCTCTGGGACTATTCCAGCTGAGATAACACAGTTGGTTGGTCTTGTAGAATTTGTTATTCATGGTAGCAATCTCACAGGATCTATCCCAGTTTCAATAGGAATGTTGGCCAATATATCACAACTCATGTTACATGACAACCAATTATCCGGTCACATTCCTCGTGGTATTGGAAAGCTTGTCAACCTCAAATTACTATGGCTTCAACAAAATAATCTTTCTGTCTCAATTCCCGATGAAATCGGAATGATGACAAGTATCTATCAACTTGATTTGTCCGATAACTTTCTCTTGGGTAGAATCCCCTCCACAAGAGGAAATTTGGGCAGTTTGATGTATCTTTACCTTTACATCAACAATCTCTCTGGTTCTATTCCAGTTGAAGTCGAAAAACTCTATTCTCTTGTCACGATCCAGTTGACATATAATTACCTCTCGGGGCCAATCCCACATTCCATAGGTAACTTGGTCAATATGGATTCTATTTTTCTTGGTCGAAATAATCTCTCTGGATCAATTCCATCCACTATTGGAAACTTGAAAGAGCTCAATAAGCTAGACTTATCTGAAAATAAACTTGTTGGACCCATTCCTACCACCATTGGAAACTTGACAAAGCTCGAAACGCTACATTTATTCAAAAATGAGCTTTCTGGATCAATTCCTTCCACTATTAATGGAAACTTGACAAAGCTAAGTGATCTAGAATTATCCTCAAATGGACTTTCTGGACCAATTCCTTCCACTGTTGGAACCTTGACAAAGCTCGAAACACTATATTTACATGAAAATGAGCTTTCTGGATCAATTCCTTCCACTATTGGAAACTTGACAAAGCGACGTGATCTCGAATTATCCTCAAATGGACTTTCTAGACCAATTTCTTCCACTATTGGAAACTTGACAAAGCTCGAAACACTATATTTGTTTTTTCTGAAAATGAGCTTTTTGGACCAATTCATTCCACTATCGAAAACCTGACATAGCTCAATGATCTAGAATTATCCTATAATGAACTTTCTGGATCAGTTCCTACCACCATAGGAAACTTGAGAAAGCTCAAATTTTTATATTTATCTGGAAATAAGCTTTTTGGACCAACTCCTCCCACTATTGGAAACTTGAAAAAGCTAAGTGATCTTGTATTATCCTTAAATGGACTTTCTGGGCCAATCCCACCCTCAATAGGTAGGTTGGTCAATTTGGATAGCATTTACCTTTTAGGAAATAAGCTCTCAAGATCAATTCCTTCCACTATTAAAAACTTGACCAATTTAAAAGATGTACAATTAGCATATAATAATTTCACAGGTCATTTGCCTCACAATATTTGCCTTGGTGGAATGTTGACATACTTTACTGCTAGCAATAACCATTTCACGGATCCCATTCCAAAGAGCCTGAAGAATTGTTCCAATCTTATAAGATTAAGGCTTCATCAAAACCAACTTACTGGAAACATAATGGAAGATTTTGGTGAATATCCAAATTTGGACTACATCGATTTGAGTGACAATAATTTTTATGAAAACCTTTCACCAAAGCGGGGGAAGTGCTATAACCTCATGAGAGGCAACCAACTTACATGTACTCCAACTATCTTCAAACCACCTTACAGGAAAAATTCTAAAGGAGCTAGGCAAGTTGATCTTGTTGCTTGAGCTGTTGATAAGTAACAACAATCTTTCAGGAAATATTCCCATACAATTAGCATCATTGCAAGAACTTCAAACCGTGGAACTTGGGGCAAATGATTTCAGTGGCTTCATCACAAAAGAACTTGGAAGTTTGCCCAACTTGTTGCAGTTGAATCTGAGCATAAAAAAATTTGTAGGGAACATTCCTGTTGAGTTTGGCCAATTCAAATCTCTTCAAATTAAAGTCTTGATCTTTGTAAGAACTTTTTGGATGGAACAGTACCCGCAATGGAGAGTTGAAATTCCTAGAAACATTGAATCTCTCACATAATAATATTTGTGGTGCCATACCCTCTAGTTTTGATGATATGTTAGGTTTGACATTTGTTGACATATCATACAACCAATTAGAGGGTTCAATTCCAAGCATTCCAGCCTTTCAAAAAGCTCCAACTGAAGCATTGAGAAATAACAAAGGCTTGTGTGGTAATTTCTCTGGCCTTGAGTCTTGCCCACCATCAAGCAACAAATCTCATCATCATAAGAACAACAAAGTCTTAATCCTTATTTTACCAATTACTTTGAGTATTCTGATACTTGCACTATTGGCGCTTGTAATTTCAAGTCGTCTTCACCAAAGTACAAGTACAAAGGAAAATCAGGTAGCAGAACCACAAACTTATAATCTCTTTGCAATATGGAGTTATGATGGGAAAATGGTGTATGAGAACATCATCGATGCCCTCGAAGAGTTTGACAACAAATATCTCATTGGAGTTGGAGGGTATGGATCTGTTTACAGAGCTGAGTTGGCCATTGGTCAAGTTGTTGCTGTGAAAAAACTTCATTCGATACCAAGTGACGAAACATCTAATCTCAAAGATTTCTGAAGTGAGATAGAAGCTTTGACAAATATTCGGCATCGTAACATTGTTAAACTATATGGGTTTTGCTCACATTCTCGATACTCATTTTTGGTCTATGAGTTGGTGGAAAGGGGTAGCATTGATAAGATTCTTTGTAATGATGCACATGCAACTGAGTTTGATTTGAATAGAAGGGTGAATGTTGTTAAAGGTTTAGCTAATGCGTTAAGATACATGCACCATGATTGCTCACCTCCTATTGTTCATCGAGACATTTCAACAAAGAATGTTCTTTTAGATTTGGATTATGAGGCCCATGTCTCGGACTTCGGAACAGCTAAGCTTCTTAATCTCGATTCATCCAACTGGACCTCATTTGCTGGCACCTTTGGATATGCTGCTCCAGGTTAGTTAATTTCCTTTTTTCCTTCTAATTACAGAATTGATCATATGGTTCTCTAGTTTTTATTTCATACTTATTTACGACTACATTACTACTTTATAATACTTCGTATATTTCATGCTTTGTTACTAACAATTTAATATTTTTATGGATGATATTTCTTTTTATTTATTGTAGAACTTGCTTATACTATGGAAGTGAATGAGAAATGTGATGTGTATAGCTTTGGGATATTTTCCTTGGAAATACTTTTAGGAAAGCATCCTGGAGAAATTATATCATCAACAATGTTATCATCTTCTGGGAGAGTGGTGGCCTCAACACTTGACAATTTGTCATTGAATGATAAGTTCGATCAACGCTTTTCACATCCTACAAATTAAATTGACATGGAAGTGATATTGATCGGAAGGCTAGCAATTGCACGCTTGACTGAAAATCCACGTTATCGCCCTACAATGGAACAGGTAGTCAAGGAACTCGTAAAGCCGAAGTCAGATTCCTTGGACAAGCTAGTTCACAGAATCAATCACACCGGAAGGTTGTTGGAAGTTTGTTGCACTTCACAAACATATCTCAATTCTACTTACCCTCTTTTATAACATTGTAAATATGTTTTAATTTGTCATGCAATGCCATGTAGATTTATAGCAAGATTTTGTACCCTAATAAAACAAATACTCATTTATAATCAGAATAAAATCATCTGATAAATGATCCTTTGTTTCCCCTTTTATACCAAATAGTAGCCAAGCAACTTTTGCACTTCTTAAATCTTAATTATCTAAGGAAACGGAATTTGAGTAAATTGTGCATAAATGTAGTTGAGATATTTTCTTTGCATATAGATATTGATAAAAACTCTTTGCACGCATCTCCAATTTTGTGTTTGATATTTGCATTTAAAAACAAGACTAATATTTATAATTGACTCAATTAATATTCTCTTCTTTTTTTTAAAAAAAATATTACATTCTATATGCCTAACTAAGGAGTATATAGTTGACCATAAAATTATTTCACGCCTCAACAGCCGCAGTCCGCTACACAATGGCCGCAATCACAGTGGCCGCAACCGCAATTTAGAACCTTGGAGGTTGCTGTTGTTGTTGCAGTTGCAGAAGGTTGTTTGATATTGATATCCCCATGAAACCTGTAACTCAACCAAACTTGGGATCAACCAATGAATATTTTTTATGTGCCCGATTGTTTGAGTCAGCTGATTTGTATGTGTGCATGTGTTTTTGCATTGGTTCTGGCCTCATGGGCTCTGTGGAGAATAATAGCTTTCAATTGCTTGTGTGGAAGATGTTTGGGAGTGAAACTCTAGTGACTTTTTGTGTTGAGGGTGTGAAACAGTGGAGTGTTTGTTGTCCGAGTGAAACACGAGAGTTTGTTTGTTTTTTTGGGAGAGTATCTCTTGAGAGGTAAGCACTGTGAGTTTTAGTGTGTCTCTCTTCTTGGTTGCTCTGGTTTCTGACTTTGCATCATGTCCCTTGGTTTGGCTTTTGGTTTTTAGCTATGATGCTTCCCTTTTGCTGTTTGTTAACAGAATTGGTGTTCTTGTCTCTTGGATGGATTGTTTGATGTTTTCAGCATGTCGTTATGGCGTTTTAGTAAGGGTGATGCGAGTTTTTTTATAGACAAATATTAATTGTTAGTTCGAACTTTACATCTTAAAACTCGGAACACCTCTCTCTTACACCCCAAACCACTTGACAAATAGTTAATAGTTATGTTCTCTACATTGGGTTTGGTCCTTGTTTCTTGCCATGTGGGAGTTGGTTTCTTCACCTCCGTTGTCTCATTGTGATCTTCTGCTAGTTGTTATCTTGGCTGAAGCTGCTTGGTTCGTAAGCTTGGGTGGCTGGCACAATTTGTAGCCGCACTTGTTAGACTTCTTGGTCTCTTGGTTATTGAAGTTACATTATTTCTTGGCTGCCACTGGTTTTTGCAGCGTGATCTCTTACTTGAGTTGCCTGTTAAACATCAACTTGGCAGCTACTGTTTTTCTCTTATGCTGGTTACATTCTCCTCTACTCAGTGTTGGTCATGGTGCCTCTTGTTGGTTTGCCCTTTTATCATTTGCTATTTGGGTATTTTTAAGGGGCTTGGGTCAATATATTTTTCCAACCAAGTTGTCGGTTCTCTACTCTTTAGTGTCTTTTTGTCCTAGATTAGGTGGGATCGTGTGCTCTCAGTTGATCTTTTACCTTGTTTTTCGCCCTTTCGTACTTTGTATTTTACCTCATCTCTTTGTATTTGAATTTGGGTATCCGTCATACTCAATTCAATACATTCTTTTGCTTATAAAAAAAAAACCCATAAATATTTTAAATCTACCTATATTGTATTATTATTTATTAGGGAAGATTTAATTGATATGTACTATTAACTAATCACAAATTATCACAACATTTAAAATCTTTGACTTTTATGCTAATTATCTTAAAATACATTCATACCGTGATTTCTGATTAGTTGACACTATAAAATATAGACGCGTTTTTCTTTAAAATTTAATATTTTTGTCATATATTTTGATGTCATTTTCTTTTGAAGCTTAATTTTGTTTTTCAGAAGAAAAAAATATTGAGATTTCATGGGTTCTTTCTACTAGAGAGACTTTCCTAATTTGGTGGTATGCAATTTAAATGGTATTGCAACTGTAATTATTTATGAAATGAACAACTATATATTGGCTTAAACCATCTTTTATTAGACCATGAACAATTGATACACCTAAGTGATGGATACTTTAAATATTAATCCTCACCTTTACATATTTCCATGAGTATGAGATACCATGACTGCTAATCTAATATGCACTTTTCTACTGAACTGCTATATGCCCTTAAATCTTGGTTCTCTTTTAAAGTCATATGAGCTTTGCTCACTACAACAGAAAAGGCTTTAGATAGCATTTCCGTGTGCCTTTTAATAGCGCTTTTAAGCGCTATCTATGCCACCACTATTAAAAGTAGTTAATAAAGATAGAATTTAAGAAGCGCTATTAAAAGATGACCCTAGATAGCGTTTCCGCGTATTAACAAACGATGTCTTTAGTGTGTGTTTTCTGACATCATTGGAAGGTCATTTGTGACTTTAGATAGTGTTTGTTTATGTAAACGCTATCTAAAACATGCCTTTAGATAGCGTTTGTTTTTGTAAACGCTATCTAAAAGCATGCCTTTAGATAGCGTTTGTTTATGTAAACGCTATCTAAAAGCATGCCTTTAGATAGCGTTTTTTACCAAATGCTATCTAAAAGCTGCCTTTAGATAGCGTTTGCTTTAGTAAACGCTATCTAAAAGCATGCTTTTAAATAGCGTTTTTTACCAAATGCTATCTAAAAGCTGCCTTTAGATAGCGTTTACAATACAAACGCTATTTATCCCCCCCCCTTTTTTTTGTTTACCTGTTTCTTAACTTTACCTCCATCCTGCATGTTCATAAAAAACAGAAGGTTTACACAAATAACTGAAACACAATCCAAATTATAGGTAGCAAACAAAACCCAAACACCTAAGTTACTTGTACCAAACCATGCATAACATAATACAAAGTTTAACCATATATAACAAGTGTAATCAAATAAACTTTTCAACAATATAGAGAGACCAATCTTCCCTGACTTCAGATAGTTGAGCAGTGGAGTATGTGAAGCATTTGAAGTCAGGGAAGTACTGTGACATAAAAATTAAATAAAGTAAGTTACAATTGCTAAAACATTTGAACAGTCACATTTAAAAGCTAAGTAAACAACAAGCACTGAAACTACATACCGCCATTGGTATTTTAACTTGGTTTTGTAAGATAATTTCCTTCATGAAACGCATGACATAATACCCACAATCTGTATTGTTGGGTTGTCTTGGGCACTATAAAAAATAAAATAGTAAATCAATATAGTTTTTTTTTAACTAATTAATTGCTCATTAAGTTTTTGAAAATATACCTCTATCCGAATCCATTTAATGTTGGTTGCTTTTAAACGAGGCAACTTAGCTCCGCTATGTACGCGATAAACTTGCAAAGCACTAATCACAAAATCAAACAAACTTCATTAAGAAACATATTTTCAATCATCACAAACACACGCATGGATTTTCCAACAAAAATTCTCAATGGTAACATCTAAATACAAAATGAAGGTTCCGGTTGCCTTTTTTTATTTTGAACCACAACAGCCATAACCCAGTATATGCCAATTCAACACAGTTATTCTAATGTCAAAAATCAAAAGCACATTAGGACCATGACAACTTGCAACATGTATCTACCATGGAAGCCATTCGACAGAATCATAGAAAATCAAAAATAAAAGCATGCTTACTTATTGAACAAATTCTTTAATTCTGGGCGATTCCTAGGATCAACATGCAAGGAATCCAGATAGTAAACAATCTCTTCAACAGTATTTATCGCTAACAGCACCCAATGATTCCTACAAAAATGTTGAGATAACAAATCCGAAGCACCTCAATTTTTATATAATTCATTATTGTGAATTAAGTCCTATAGGATAAGTGACTCACCCAACATTGCACGGTGCTAGAAACAAGGGCTGATATTCTCTCTCTGTAATTGCAAAGCGGTCAGCTATATACTTTGTCTGTGAATCCCCCCCGAAGAAGCCGTATGTATCTGTTTGGTGTGGGGACAAGAACAGAAACCTCCTCGTTCTTTCCTTTGGAAGCAAAAATTCTTCATACAAATACCTTCAATTAAAATATAAAAATGGATTACACCAATGACATCAATATTTAAATAGAAAGACTAAAAAAATATTGTACACTTTAAGCCTGATTTAGTACCTAATATATACGGAAATAACGGAAGCAGATACCCATTCATGATTTACAATTTCTCTGATATTTTCAGCATTAATTCTATCAATGATATGATCACCAAAAATATTTTGTTCTATCTCTATGTCCAATGGGTCATCATTTTTCATATTCTTTCATTCATGTATTTTAAGAAAATTGAAATATTCCAGAGAAATGTTATTTGAACCAGCTGTAGGAGGGTTGGCCTCAGATTTGCCTCCTTTCTTTATCGGGGTTGTAATTGACTCCTTTGTATGTCCAGACACTCTGCCATTGCCTTTAGATTTTGCAGGTGCCCGAAAATTTTGCATTTCAATATGTCAGTTAGTGATCAACTAATGTAATAAATATACGCCGTATATGATAAGGTGGAAAAATCCAATTACATACCATATTAATTACAACCACGAGATCAATTGGCCATGCCACATAAGTACCTATTTCATCTCTTATTGTCATTACATCTGCATCATCAATAGGTACCGGCAATGGCGCATCCCCCTCAATTGCAACATCAACTCCAACTTTCACATGGTTAAGGGGTAGTGGTCCGGTGTGCAGTGTAACACCCGTCTCATTATATACTTTACCTATACCAACCATATGATGGGTTGGGGTTGATAAATATAGATGACATGAGTTGACGCCCTAAACTAATGATAGATGAATAAGTTGTGAATTAAGGCATCCAATTGAATGTATTTAACTCTGAATGCAATACTAGTAAAAAAAAAGCATGCATTACCTCTGGAAGCTTGATGGCAGATGCTAGAGTGCAACTATCTTTGACGCTTGGGGCTGTGAAATTAGCCTACCTTTCCTCCTTTTTTTTCAGCTTATCTTCCAAATTGTTCAATCTTTCTGAGAGTTGAGCCACCAATGTCTCCCACCTTTTCGTTTCACATTTATGTTTTGCACGACCTTCAGGTGGGAAGTAGTCTCTTTGAGAGACACCAAAACCCACACCCCTAACACGACCAGGGTTCTCTGGCACACCTAGGGCTTTAGCAAGAATATCTTGGCGACCATAATCTTGTATCTCTCCCTCTGTCACTTGTAGATATAAGAAGCATATATGAATCACTGTAACAAGCATGAACCCACGCCACAGTTTAGGAGATTAAAGAATTACGGTCAAAAAATAATTGATTGCAATATAATTATATAATCTAAATCAAATGAAGACAGCTAGCTGGTTTTACCTCCAAGTCTCTAAGAAGGTCTTCCTTGGTTTGTGAGGCAGATATGCAGATTCCATGTAAAAGAGTGTAAAGCATGATTGGCTCTACTTGAAAATCATTATTTTCAAGAAATTCAAAACCCATCTTCAGCTCTTCTCATCTCAAGAAATTCAAAATCATTATTTGTTTCCATGCAGCCATTTAAATATATGATAGAAGGAATGAGAATGGATCTTAGGAAGTCGAGATACAAAAACTTTGATGAACTATATCTCTACTGTTACTATGTTGCTGGGACAATTGCTTTGATGAGTGTTCCAATCATGGGCATTTCACCGCATTCACAAGCCACAACAGAGAGTGTGTACAATGCTGCCTTGGCCCTAGGAATTGCAAATCAGCTAACTAACATACTCAGAGATGTTGGAGAGGAGTAAGTCTGCAAGTTCAAAGAATCTTTTATGGTTCCTAGTTTGTCTGGACTTGTCAAAACTTTTAGGTGTGTTTCTTTTGTTGTTAATATATGTTGACAACCATTCATGCTACATCTAGTTTGGGTTTCACAACTTACATAAGGTTCCACATTGTTTGCTAGGATTTCCTAACTATGCATAATGTCTCACCTGATTGGCTAGAGAAAAGAAAACACAAGGAGCAAAAGAATGAAAAAAGAATAATGGAGCTGATATTGGAATTTGCTTTAAGGATATATGTAAATAGTCCAGTAAGGTACTGGGTTTTGTTTCACTCTAATCTAATGGACTAAAATTTATCATGGTTTTTCCTATGTTAATAATTTCAAGAATGATCCTGCATTTCATTTTGGCTCCACCCTTCTTATCACTTGTACAAATTTCAACAGTGCCAACAAAGGAAGAGTGTATCTATCACAGTTGATCAAACTACTGAACCTGCAAGCAATGATGCAGAACATGGATCTGCACAAGAACAACAATAACAGATCACAAACAGAATTGGTGCAGATCATGAAACTGCACAGGAACAACAGGGACTGATTACAAACAGTGAGACTCAAAACCAGCCAAGGCACAGTGAAAGGACCAGACAACTATCAAGTCAGTTAAAAGATTATGAGGATCAATTACCATCATCCTTAATACTGCCTATGTCCAATTTATCTACAAACTGTATTGTTTTATATCCCTTGTCAGGATATCTATCATATGACAGATGTTCCAACTCACACTTAGCCTTTCTAGCAGCCATCTCCTCAAGAGATGAGCCAAAGAAATTCTCACAAGCTACAACACATGAGGAATGGAGGGAATCAATGAGGAAAGAAATTGAGGCATTGGAGAAGAATGATACACGCGCACGGGTAGTTCTAAAATCAAGAAAGGTAATCACCTAAGATAGTGTTTCCAACTTTAAACGCTATCTAAAGGTTATCTTTTAATAGCATTTCCTAAAACAAATGCTATTAAAAGTTGATTTTATTTTATTTATTTATTTAAAATTAGAAAAGATAGCGCTTCATCATAAAAACGCTATCTTAGGTGCACTCTTTAATAGCACTTATTTTAGGAAACGCTATTAAAAGGGCACTACAATTTTTAATAGCAGTTTCGCTTTACAAATGCTATTAAATAACTGCTATTATAAGTCATTTCTGTTGTAGTGTGTAGAAGCTTTTTGGCAACCTCAGTTTCTTTAATATTTTTTAGCTTATATATGCTAACATGAAATCAAACTCATTAAGAAACATCAGCTGTTTTTCTTCATCAATAAATATATTCATAAAGAAGCATTAAACAAGCACATAAAATAAAACATACAGGAATATAAGCCACTGAAAAAGGAAACTTCAGCTAAAAAGCCAATGTCCTTAAAATCTAGATTTTATTAACAAAAATAATGGCACTAAATAGCCATACAGATCAACTAATCACCCAGATAAATCATGATGACTTGAAAGAAAAGTGTGAATCAATTGATGGTTTATTAAATACTCCTTCAACAAATAATTCAAACTACAAACACAGCCATTGCAATAGATATGAGAAAGCATACTCAATTGGAAGTTGAATCTTAGCAATACAAGTAGTCCACTGAGTAGAGCTTTCTTCTGAGTTTCACCTTCTTACCTAACAAGACAAATTTTAAAAAAAAAAAAAGAAGAAAAAAAGAAAAATAAAAAACGTAGATGAAGTTGGCAAAAAGTAAAACATGTCAAAAGATTGAAGCCACTCCCAACCAGTCAAATAAACCACTAGACACTTGCTTATACTAACATATTGTGTTGTGTTGTGCGACAAATCCCACTGAATATAGCTCCTTTTTTCAATTGTCCGTGTTTCACAATGTACTAATTAGAATCAACTCTTTTCTCACCCATGACCAGATTACTAATTAGAATCTTATATACTAAAATATTGTCTTATGTTGTTTGTCATCTCAAGTTAAATTTATTTTTCTGTTGATTTTGTAACCTATAACATCTTTTCTATCACAAATGATATATGAGTTAGGGTGAGAAAGCATAAATTAAAAAAAGGACCTGGGATGCGAATGGACACGTAACTGGAAGTGGAGCTGTCGGTGCCGCGAAGGTCGACACCGGCGGAGTCACTTTCAAGCGGCGTTCGAAGGAATGGGTCACGGTTTCAAATGGCGTTCAAGCGGTGGTTCCTTCTTGGTTGGGTAAGTTGTGCGACTCTGGAACTGACGGACGACTGAGGTACATCGGCGAGGAGGGCTCCGATGGCGGCAAGGACCGACGTCGGTGCGAGATGCAGCGGCGAGCTGTCAGACGCGAGTCAAGTGGAAGCTGTGAGAAGCGCGAGCAGCAAGTGGAAGCACGAAAGGCGAGTGGAAGTGCGAGCAGTGACCGGCGAGTGAAAGCGCGAACAGCGGCCGGCGAGATAGAGAAAAGTGGAATGACGAGTCTGAGAAGTGGAACGAATTAGGGTAATCTGAGAAGAAAAGAGTCTGAGAATACAGTGGGGGATGCGCGCGGGATGTGGAAAAAAAATCTGGGGGAAGTTATAAAATTAGAAAAGATAGCGTTTAACAAAATAAGTGCTATCTTAGCTATATGTTTTGATAGCGTTTTTGAAAAAAAAATGTTATTAAAGATCTCATTGATATTTTATCATTTTTTCTAAAGAGAAAAGATAGCGCTTCATAAAAGAAACGCTATCTTAGGTGCACTCTTTAATAACACTTATTTTAGGAAACGCTATTAAAAGGGCACTACAATTTTTAATAGCAGTTCCGCTTTACAGATGCTATTAAATAACTGCTATTATAAGTCATTTCTGTTGTAGTGGCTGTAGAACAGCAATCATGTAATCATAAGCATCATATTTATCAACTATTTTTTGTCTTAAAATTGTACCAATTTGCATTGTAATTATTTCTTGGGGCTTGTTAATCAGTGCATGAGGAATCCAAAAAAAAAACAAATTTTTTTTATGGAAAAGCTAAATGTATCACATATTAAAAACATAAATACACAAGTTCCTATAAAATTTTACTCTTCTTTGTCCCTTAATCAGTAGCCTGAGGGAACTGGTTAGCATTCTCCTTATTTCTTTTAGGGGAATGAATCAATTTTACTTTCTTTATGCTTTTTAATAAAAAGTGTAACATCCCCTTGTGCATTACCTCCTAATCATATGTAGAAATAAATTAAAAGGAAAGTTTACTGGTTGCTTTCGGAAAAATTTCTATTATTTTCGTAAGTCTAAAAATATGAGGGTAAAAATTTTTCTTCTTCTTTTCTGCGGAGTATTTCTAAAAAGGAATAGTGCACACATCACAAACATAATTTCATACCATGCTTAATAGCACACAAAAGCTAGGTTTATTTATGAACCAAAGCACTTCAACATATAAACTTTCATGAAATAATCTTTCGTACTGAAATTTATAATTTTTTTACAAGGCTCATCAAAACCACCTATAATAAATTTATTAAAATACCCGTCCCAAAGGAAACATCCTAAGCTAGTCGTTCTAAAAGACAACTACTGGAAAGAACTCTATAGTTCTCACCATAAAAATTTCACCACCCTCTTGAAAGATTGGGAGTACTATCCTTAAGTGAGGTTAAGAACATCTCGACACCACTTGTCCTTGAGTAACAAAGCACACAACAAAAAGCCAGAAAACCTGAGATATTGTAAGGGTGAGATACCAATATAGAGATGAATTATGACGACTACAGCCCAAACCCAGAGCAACCGATATAGACAAAATTACATATTCAATATATAAATTCTCACAAATAATCATATCAATCAACAATCGTCGTCGTTTTTGAAGACGTGGCACTTCTATATTTCATCATTCTATCCTAGTCTCCGGAGACCCCAACTCCATGCAGATTTTGAAAAACAGTGAGCTGATCAAGCTCAATTGCCACACAGGCTCAAATTGCCATAAAGGCACACCATGCAGATTTTGAAAAACAGTGAGCTGATCAAGCTCAATTGCCACACAGGCTCAAATTGCCATAAAGGCACACCGTCTTGAATACCTTGTACGCTTACCAAGATATTCGGAATAATCGGCACGTCTTCCAAAAACAACAATGCATGTAAAACCTTTTATTTTCTCGGCTTTTCTTTGTACTTCATTCTTTCCTTGTCGAGGCTCAAGGCTCACGACCTCCCGTGAATTTTAAATGTCTTGAAGCTTTTAATATCAACACAGGACATTAAAGTCCGAGTGTTCAATCACACAACCCTAGACTCGTGCACTAGTCTAGAACTTTGTGGTCGTAGAAAAAATAGTCTTTACCCTTTTACTCCATTTTCCACGTTCATCACAACGTTTGAAGGACACACAATCCACAACAACGCATATAGGACACACAGTCCATAGCAACATATATAGGACACACAGTCCACAATATCATATATAGGACACACAGTCCACAACGTTTATAAAACCCTTTTTTTAAAAAGGATTTCTTCTTTTTCCTAAAGACAATTGAAAATTTCTAGATAAATTCCTTTCAAGCTCTAAAACAAACTTTTGTTTTCTTTAAAGCATTCTCAAAGAAATTGATTTCTTTTTGTTTAAAATCATTTAAATGTTCAATTGAATTTTTCTTTATAACAATTGTTTTTATTCTCTAAACTTTTCACCAATCATTAAATTTACACAACTTCCCCTTATTATCAAAACCTTGTTAAAAGAAATTCTTACTTGTGATTTTCTTAGTAAATATTTTCTTAAAGCTTTTATCTTCATTAATTGAGATCTAACCAACGGTTAGGCTTCTGTGCAACAACTTCAACACATATACAGCAACTTCACCATATATAAGCAATATGAATATTTTCATAAATCATCAACACATATACAACAACTCCAACACATATAAGCAACATGCATATTTTCGTAAACCATCATTACATCATGAACTCAAAATCCAACCAAAACAGTCACAACAATGACAACATCAATCAAACACATCAAAATAAACACACAAAGCATATAGTCATCATAACATAATTATCTCTCAAGCTTTCTCCCCTTACCTGATTCGACGGGTAGAAAAGTCTTTGTTTTCCGTGTTGCCCAGAGCGAACTTCATTTACCCACAGCGTGCCGCAAGTCTAAGAATTAATCGAATGACTTAAATTAAAACAATAAGGTCATCTTATCTTTCAAGGTATAGGTTTTGGCCATGGATGGAAAAATGGTGCTAGAGATGTCCAATTTTTACAATTCTTGGATTACATTTTGTCCAAGACTTATTTTTATATATACTTTAATCCCATATTCTTATATCTTTTCATTGACACTTGTTTATAGTCCATTTTATACCAAAAATCTTGGCTTGATCATGTTAAAAGATATTATTTTCAAAATCATATTTTTCATTTAAAAATTTGGGTGAACTCTTTTATAAAATTATTTTTCAGAACAACAGTGGGTTTAAATTGTGAATGATCATTCAAATGACCTTCAAAATCCCTGAAAATTTAATTGAAGGTACCCAACTCACATACTAACATATTGTAGTTGGCCCCATGTCAAAATTCGAAGGCAATAATTTATTAAAAATCCCACACTGCCTCTGTTTGTACAGGATTTTCCAGGAATCCTAGTTCACCAACTTGCTAATTTAAGAAATTGTTTATCTTTATATACAGATGATAAAAATCTCAAACCTTCAACCAAACTTTATTTATACTTCAGTATTAAGCCAAAAAACTTTATAACAGTTTTTAACTTTCAAAATCATATTTAAATCACCATTCAACCAGCTATGTACATATTTTCGCAGACAAAATTTGGTTCTACTTTGACAGGTGTTTTGACCTAGTAAATCTTATCCAAATACTTACATATTATATATCAAATTAAATCCCCAGAAGTCTTCTTTCCAAATATATATTTAGTTTTCAGAAACATGTTTTGTATAAAAAGTTATGGTCTTACTAATAAATGTATATCATGCTGTCAGAATTACATTTTACCCATGTTTATCCATACCAAGTCATTTTCTTCACTCTAGCATCATCCTCAAGCCATAAAACCAACATGCAAGGGTCCTAACCCTCAAAAACAAACATACAAACATATATCAACCAAAAACAGAAACTATTATTATCAAATAATGGTTCAAACAAAGAGTTGTGAGAGGATCTTTAAGTCAAGTATGTGAGAATTTAACAAAAACATCTACTTTGCTCCACATAGGGTTTTCGGCAATTTTAAAAATTCTTTTGTGACATGAAAGTGCTTAAAATGATAGTAGAGATGAGTCTAAGTGTATGAAAATTAATTCCATGCTCAAAAGACTTTTCTAAAGATTTTTCTTAAAAAAATTTAGTTAAAACTATAAACATGCAAAATATGAAAAGTGGCATGCATGTTGATGAAAAAGAGCAAGAGAGAAAAGTTATACCCTTTGATGATGAAGAATGAAGGGAAATGGTCCACAAGAAGCTTAAACAAATTGACAGCTTTGAGGATGTAGTGGTATTTTGAGTGTATCTCACAATCTACGCATCCAAAAATTATAAAGTTGTTTTTTTTTGGAAAGGTAAGAAAGAGAGGCACAACTTTGTTGTTGAAGGTTTTGCTTGATTCAGAACATAACAGGGGCGAAAAGGGCCTTCTTTCTGCTGTTCTTGTGTGATGCTGAGGATTTTGAACTGTTTGTGTTCTGGTCATATCTACTAGTATACTTATCCATTTTTGATGATATTTAGCTCTTTGGAAAGAGGAGAGGAAGAGGAACAACTTTAATGAAGAAAGTTTCCTGAGTTTTGATGAGTGTGATTTCACCTCATATTTCATTGACATTTTACATGCATTTTCATATAGTTTAGGCATATTTAATTTGATTTTTGTTAGTTTTTAACTTGGAACGGGTAAGACGGTTTTGTGGTGTTGTTTTGCATAAATTAAGGATTAAATGCTCAGGATCAACCATGATGGAACTTGCATGAAGATGGGGCTTAAAAAGTGAAGAAAATGAGCCAAACAGAGCCCATCACGGCCTGGCCGTGATGACCATCACGACCATGATCGAGCAAAACTGAAAAGAAAGAAGGCAAAAGTCAGAACTGGTCACGGCCTAGCCATAATGTCCATCACGGTCGTGACCTGTCAGCTGAACCAGACCCTCACAGGCAGAACTGATCACGGCCTAGCCGTGATGGTGGTCACGGCCGTGATAGACCAAAAAGTGAAGAAACGCCGAATACAAAATCCGTCACGGCCGTGACACGCATTACTTGGATCTGAAGCAACGAATTTTGAGCTAAATTTGTGTTTGATTGGGATTCAAACTTCCCAAATCTATAAATAAGGCATCTAGGCAGAGATGAAAGGAGGACTTTGGCTGCTACTCTTAGGCTATAATTTAGGATCTCTCTTCTTCTCCCTCTTCTCTTCTCTTATTTTTTATTTTGTGTTGTTGATAATCAAGCTTGTCATCACCATGACAATGCTTGAGTAGTAGTTTAATTTCAGGGGATTGGGGCTATGCCCAAGATCTGTTTTCATGTTATGAATTGATTTCGATTTCTTGTTAATTACGATTTTGCTTTAGATCTGATTTCTAGTGTTTTAATTACTCATGAATTCGGTGGCCACTTGTTTGAGTGTCGTAGATATTCTAAGGAGGAACCTAGCGGTGAACTTAGGTATCGGATCTATAGAATCAGACTTAGGACTTAAATCACGAGAGTTAGAAGCGGTCCTTCGAGGATTAACGAATTGTCACGAAACGTAAAGGGTCCAATCTAAATTCGACTACCACGAGAGTAGGGGTTTGTTTAATTGGGCACGGATTTTGTAACCCGAGAGGGAGCCTTAACTATTTGAGGATAAATTTGCCTTCAAAGTAATGTTGGTAATTAACAAGGGATAATCAATTTAGTAACATAAACAATCTTGTTGGTAACTCAATTCCTAGGAATCCATTTAGATCTGAAAAACCATAAACTGGTTTACTTTCTGTTTTACTTGATTGCATTACTTATCTGATTTTCTAAGTTATTTCTTATTCCAAAAATCAAAACCTCTTCAAAAATTCTTATTTTTATACAGTCCAGTTTTATCATTTAACAATTAGTTGCGATTTGAGATCACGGTCTCTGTGGGATCGATATCTTTTTATTACTTGGCGACGAATCAGGTGCACTTGCCGGATCGCACGTGTTTGCACACACGCAAGCAGCACATCAAGTTTTTGGCGCCGTTGCCGGGGAACGTGCTTCCTCGAATCTCAATTTAATTTTTAAATTGATTTTTCTGGACCTTTTCTTTCTCTTTTTAACTGATTTTTGTTATTAAAAAAAATATATTTCATCAATCTCTTTTTCTTTTTGTATCTATCTCTGTGTTTTTCTCTTTTATGCAAAGATCACTAAGTCTTGGAAACCATAGTGAGGTCGACCCCGAAGTCGAAAGGACCTTTCACAGACGTAGGAGACTACAAAGAGAGAGAGAGAGGTTGATTCCCATTCCACTAATGGCAAATCTACAGGATACCAAACCATTGAAGGACTACGCAGCCCCAAATGCTAGAGGTTTGCGAACTGGGATTACTAGGCCAGAGATTGAGGCGGAGAACTACACTATACCGCCTATGCTAATCAACATGATTAGGCAACATCAATTCAGAGGATTGCCCTCGGAGGACCCGACTGATCACGTGGAGACATTCTTGGAGTTCACCGATGCAGTTAGAATTCAAGGCGCCCCGGTTGATGCTATTTGTTTGAGGTTGTTCCCCTCATCTCTTACTGGAAAGGCAAAAGCTTGGCTGAAGCAAGTGCCCGCTAATACCTTGTCAACTTGGGACCAACTACAGCAGGCATTCTTGGAGAAATTCTTCCCTCCCTCCAAGACGGCTTACCTACGAGCCCAGATCACCGGCTTCTTCCAAAAGGACGGAGAATGCTTGTCAGAAGCTTGGGATCGCTACAAGGGATCGCTGGAGTCTTGCCCACAGCATGGACTCGAGAGGTGGTTATTAGTGCACACATTCTACAATGGATTGGATTACTCTTCGAAGGTGTCACTTGATTCCGCAGCTGGTGGAAGCTTTATGAATAGGCCTCTGACTGAGGCATTCAACATCATTGAAAACGTGGCCACCAACTACCACCAATGGGGTTCAGAAAGAGGTAATAACCCGAAAAAGATTTCGGGGGGTAAGTTTGAAATGAACAGCACTGATCTCATCATGTCTAAAATTGACTCACTGAATAAACACTTTGATCAGCTTGAAAGGGCTAATGTGAGTTCAATAGGTGCTACTAACATTGTTTGTGAGATTTGTGGAATGCAGGGCATGACACAATGGAGTGCCCACGTGGTATTGCTCATGGATCCGGCGCTTCGGGGGAACAAGTGAACTCTTGTCACAACTTCTACGACACGAACCCGAAGTTGCCAAGAAGGCCAAGGTAATAGGAAACCTACATCGGGGTATCCTCAGGTACAAAAGTCTAAACTTGAGTCTCTTTTGGAAAGTTTTGTTGAAACTCAAACGAAACAAAATGAAGAGTTTAGACAACAAGATAGGGCAGTCAACGAGGCGATAAAAGAGCTAGCATCTAAGGTAGATAACTTAGCCATCCATAATAAGATGCTAGAAACTTAGATTGCCCAACAAGCCAGCACATATTCTAGACCTAAGGGTACGTTTTCGGGACAACCCGAAGTTAATCCCAATGAACATTGTAATGCCATATACTTGAGGGATGATAAGCTTGGGGTAGCTGAAAAGGATGTGGAATGTGAGGAGGACATGAGCGAAGATGAAGAGCCAGAACCAAAGTATGTCCCTCCACCACCGTACCAACCCCCAATACCTTTCCCACAAAGGTTGGTCAAGAGAAAGCAAGTAGAAATAGAAACTAAGAGCTTAATTGAGGAGCACAATGTCAAGATAAAAACTAATATGCCTCCTAAACTAAAAGATCCAGGTAGTTTCTCTATTGCTTGCTCGATTGGAGAAGTGAAAATAGACCAAGCCTTATGTGACTTAGGGGCTAGTGCGAGTTTGATGCCGCTTACTATCTTGGAGAGGTCGGGAACCAAGGAGTTGGGTCCATTCAAATTCTCCTTACAATTTGTAGATGGCTCAACTAAAACTCCTCTAGGCATACTAGAGAATGTTCCCGTAAAGGTAGGGAAATTTTTCATCCCTACTGATTTCCTGGTATTGGATATGAACGGGAATTCTAAATTCCCCATCATTCTAGGAAGGCCATTCTTGGCCACCGCTGGAGCGATGATAGATGTAAAGAATGGCAAACTCTCTCTGAATGTGGAGAAAGGTAGGGTAGATTTTTATTTGACAAACTCATATAACAACCCTCCTTTTGAGAGTCATGTGTGCAGGATCAATATAACGTCTCCAGTGGTAAAGGAAGAGCTCAACATGGAAGCAACTCCAAAGATTTGCATGGCAAATGATGCACCCAGTAGTGATGAAGTTGGAGTTGCTCATCATGTGGAAACAAAACTTCCGCCGGGAGGGACTAAGGCCATGAAGCTCAGAGTGAAAAAAGCAAAGCAGAAGCACAATTGGCCATATGAGCAGAATCGGCTCTTTGAAGGACTCCCATGGAAGAGAAGTGTTCATGCACTTCTACGCCCAGTCGACCCCGGTTGATTGAAAGAAGTATGGTCAAGCTTAAGACCGTAAATAAGCGCTTCTTGGGAGGCAACCCAAGTTTTCTTTCCCTTTTCCATTTGTTTTTGAATAATTTGAGAAGATAAGAAAAGAATGATCACTGATTGATGGTTTTGCCAAGTGTTTTCAGGTTATGAAGGAAGGAAGAGCAAAAAGCCAAGGACAAATAAAGTCAGAAGTCATCATGCCCAGGCCGTGACGGTGGTCACGGTCGTGATTAGCTAACCCAGAAGATCAGAAAGGATCACGGCCCAGCCGTGATACCCATCACGGGCGTGATGAGAAGGACCCTGAAGATCAGAATGCATCACGTCCTAGACGTGATAGAAGTCACGGCCGTGACAGGCCAGCTCCTATGGACCAGAATTGATTACGGCCTAGCCGTGATACACATCACGGCCGTGATACATTTTCCAACAAGTTTTTGACTAGCATATGAGTCAACACCCGCTACCACCTCGGTGAGTTGTTCCATTTTTCTCCTCTCTCCGACTTGATTATTTACATTGGGGACAATGTAAGTTTTTAAGCTTGGGGTAGGGGTATTTTTGCAATTTTTTGCAATTTTTTACATTTTTCATGTTGCATTCATATAGGCATAGTTTTGCATGATCACATGATTAGATTGCCCCTTGCTTAGATTACGCATTCGATTGCGAGAACTTGGTGCCAAATAAATTGAGATAGTGAATTTTTTAACCCAATTTTTTTTATTCTTGTGATAAGGCTAAAAATAAAAATGCTTGAGATGATCTTTTGATAGTTCATAATTAGCATGTGGTCCCTTAAATTTGTGTTTCTCATTGATTTTAAACTACTAAATGTGAGATTTTTGAGCCAAAAAGGGGTACTCACTAAATCTACCCCATTCTTTGTGATAAAGTGTTTAATTCCTCTTAGATTGTACTCTCTAGAACTTGACTTGAAACCGTTTTGAAACTTAAAAATTTTGAAAACATTTTTGAAAATGATTGTGGCATTAGGTATTTTTCTGGCCTTCTGAGCTTTGATTGATTAAATGCTACCCCTTAGTTGCACAAATTTTGAGCCTAAAAGAATAAAATACTTTTCTTGGTGCCTTGAAATATTTTGATGAATAATGCTTGATATGACGCCTATTAAAGTATTGCAAAATGGGTAAAAATGTAGTTTGAAAAATAAAATTGTGGGATGAGAAAATTAGAAAAATATTTCTCTTGAATTGAAAATCTCCCCTTCTCCAAATAAATAAAATAAAATAAACAAAAAAATGGAGAAGGGGATGACAAAAAGAAAGTGAGAAATAAAAATAAAAAGAAAGAAAGAAAGGTGGAAAAGTGAACTAAAACCCAAAAAGGTATTTTAGAAGGTGTCATGCTTTGCATTGTTTGATATTCTGTTTAGCCATTCTTGAATTTACCTTTTCTTGATTTCCCCACCTAACAATTAATCTCATGGCCTCATTACAACCAAATTGAAAGACTTCTTGATTATTTTGTGTTTTCATTAATAAAGTAGAGATTTGGTTAATGGTCAAGCCTATGGTAGAATACCTTCCTTGAGGAAATTGAGCGAATTGTCATATATCCTTAAACACTTGAGTGAGGTGAGAAGAGTGCTCGAATCAGTGAGAATATGAATTTAGGGAACCTAAGCTTCTAATTGGACTTGAAATTGATTGTCTCTTGGGTATTTATTGAATATGCCTGTTGCTTGGATTAGTTACTCGGGTTCTTTGTTCACTATCCATGCTCTGATTATTTATATCTTCTGGCCTTAGTAATTGCTTGAGGACAAGCAAAATCTTAAGCTTGGGGTGATTTGATGAGTGTGATTTCACCTCATATTTCATTGACATTTTACATGCATTTTCATATAGTTTAGGCATATTTAATTTGATTTTTGTTAGTTTTTACCTTGGAACGGGTAAGGCGGTTTTGTGGTGTTGTTTTGCAGAAATTAAGGATTAAATGCTCAGGATCAACCATGATGGAGCTTGCATGAAGATGGGGCTTAAAAAGTGAAGAAAATGAGCCAAACAGAGCCCATCACGGCCTGGCCGTGATGACCATCACGGCCATAATCGAGCAAAACTGAAAAGAAAGAAGGCAAAAGTCAGAACTGGTCACGGCCTAGCCGTGATATCCATCACGGCCATGACCTGTCAGCTGAACTAGACCCTCATAGGCAGAACTGATCACGGCCTAGCCGTGATGGTGGTCACGGCTGTGATGGACCAAAAAGTGAAGAAACTCCCAAGGCAGAATCCGTCACGGCCTGGCCGTGATGGCCATCACGGCCGTGACGCGCATTACTTGGATCTGGAGCAACTGATTTTGAGCTAAATTTGTGTTTGATTGGGATTCAAACTTCCCAAATCTATAAATAAGGCATCTAGGCAGAGATGAAAGGAGGACTTTGGCTGCTACTCTTAGGCTATAATTTAGGATCTCTCTTTTTCTCCCTCTTCCCTTCTCTTATTTTTTATTTTATGTTGTTGTTAATCAAGCTTGTCATCACCATGGCAATGCTTGAGTAGTAGTTTAATTTCTGGGGATTGGGGCTATGCCCAAGATCTGTTTTCATGTTATGAATTGATTTCGATTTCTTGTTAATTACGATTTTGCTTTAGATCTGATTTCAAGTGTTTTAATTACTCGTGAATTCGGTGGCCACTTGTTTGCATGTCGTAGATATTCTAAGGAGGAACCTAGCGATGAACTTAGGTATCGGATCTATAGAATCAGACTTAGGACTTAAATCACGAGAGTTAGAAGCGGTCCTTCGAGGATTAACAAATTGTCACGAAACGTAAAGGGTCCAATCTAAATTCGACTACCACGAGAGTAGGGGTTGGTTTAATTGGGCACGGTTTTTGTAACCCGAGAGGGAGCATTAACTATTTGAGGATAAATTCGCCTTCAAAGTAATGTTGGTAATTAACAAGGGATAATCAATTTAGTAACATAAACAATCTTGTTGGTAACTCAATTCCTAGGAATCCATTTCGATCTGAAAAACCATAAACTGATTTACTTTCTGTTTTACTTGATTGCATTACTTATCTGATTTTCTAAGTTATCTCTTATTCCAAAAATCAAAACCTCTTCAAAAATTCTTATTTTTATACAGTCCAGTTTTATCATTTAACAATTAGTTGCGATTTGAGATCACGGTCTCTGTGGGATCGATATCTTTTTATTACTTGACGACGAATCCGGTACACTTGCCGGACCGCACGTGTTCACACGCACGCAAGCAACACATCAAGTTTCAGAACATAAGAGGGAAAATATTTGATATGAGTTCGGTGAGCAAATGATTGTGTGAGTGTGTGATTTGGAGAGGAAATGGAGAAAGTGATGAAAAGAGAATAGAAGAGGTATTTATAGAGAAATGAGGGGAGGGGGGAGGGGGGAGGGGGGAGGGAGGAGGGGTGGGGGGGTGGTACATCTGATGCCTCAGATTTGGGAGGGATTTTTTTTCCTTTTTTTTTCTTTTTAAATTACAAAAATTGAATTTTGATTTGAATATCGGTTTCTTGCAAAAATGGAAAAATTAATGTCATGTAAGATAATGATGAGATTCCAATATGACATGTCTCTTCAAGTCATATCACATCTCATCAAATCTGCAGAAATCAGATTTTAAATAATTTGGCTTGTCCCGGTTCCATTGATTACCCAACTGTGAAAACCGATCGTATTTTACTTTGCTAATTTTCCACCCGAAAAATTTATATTGGAATAAACAACTTCTAAAATCATGGAAATGGTTAAAATTGGGTTAGAAAAATTTAAAATTTTATTTTGCGAATCGAAATAATTTTTTCCCCAGGTTAGTAGAGTTTTACTAACAGTGAAAACACAGACCGGGATCGTGTGAAATTTTCAACCGAAAATTCAACAATGACTTCTTAAAATAAAATGGATTATGAAAATATAATTTTTGTTTATCAAAATAATTTTTCACAAATTAGAATAATTAAACACACAATTACACACATAAGTACTGCTTATAACAAAGCAGAAAAAATCGGGGAGTTACAAAAAGTGAAACACTTTATTTGTAAGAATGGGGTTTAAGGTGTGTACATGGCTATATTTTCAAATTGTCATTTGAAGTTAAAGTTTTATCAGTAAATTTTAGGATGAATGTTTTTTAAACACAAAATTGGGGACATCATACGGTGTCTCCTTTATTTTTGGATGTATTTTCGAGATACGTGTATATAAAGATGATAAAAAGTAAGCAAGAGATAGAAAGAAATGCATACAATGTCACATACGGTGTCTAAAATTTATGTTCAAATAACACAATTCAATTTTAGCAGAACAATTTATAGATCACGACACACTTATCTATGGTCCATAATGTTTAGACTTTGTTGGACTTTAGTGCTAAATACATAGATTATTTTGAACGTTCTCATAATTTTTTTGATAAACTGTCAACAACACATTTGTTACACTAGTGCAGAATACACTTATAAAATCGATTAAAATTGACTTTCAAAATCGGTTTTTGAACCGATGTTGAAACAGGAGATGTTGAATGTGGGCACTTTCAACATTGATTTCTAACTGATGTCTAAAGTGCACTTTAGACATAGGTTTTTAGCTAGAACCGATGTTGAGAGTGAAAAGTGCTATTTCAATAGTTTTTTTTAAAAAAACAACTGTACTTTAGACATCGATTATGAACTAGAACCGACTTTAGACATTTGTTCTCGCTAATAACTAATGTCTAAAGTACTCTTTCAACAATTTTTTAAAAAAAGAACAGCACTTTAGACATCGATTCTAAGCTAGAACCGATGTTTAAAGTGCACTTTGGACATCGATTCTCGCTAATAACCGATGTCTAAAGTACTCTCAATGAATCTATCTGGTCAAGGCAAGCAGAAATAAAAAGGAAAAAAATGACTAAATCATACTTGATGCCAACCTTGAATGAAGAAAAGGATCAAATTAAAGACAATGGATTAAAAGAACAAGAATGACCACAAAAGCATAGAAATTTAAACATCAACTGAAGCATATTTTGAAGAGTGGAGCGATTCAAGCATTTTATCAAATTGGCACACAAAGCAAATTGGCACCAACATTTGGCAATATTTCACGAATATATATTAGAATCCTAAAACATACTCAGCAAACTAGGTCACAAGTATAGTTCCAAAGGCAAGCACATCTATTTCACACTAGAAGCTCATGAAATTTCTAAACAATAAACCATCCACTTCTCAACAGTATCAACTAAAAAATAATATTTCACCATAATAGCTAGAGCTGTCAATTCGGGCCGGTCCAGCCCATTTGGGCCAGCCCATAGCGGGTCACTATATTTTCGAGCTGGATCGGACTGGGCCAACTTAAGTATGCGCTACTAATTTACTAGCCCATCCCAACCCTATGCGGGCTGTGGGCCAAACAGGCTGGCACATGGGCCAACACGTTTCAATAAAGATGAAAATTTATGTATTTTTAAAATTAATAACATTATAAAATTTAGTAAGTTATAAATTTAAAATTAATTTTGTTAAACAAAATTATTTTCTAGTCTTTAATAAGGAGAGATAAATTTAAAATACATTTTATATATTACTATAAATATTAACATGTTAAGTTACGTAAACGATGATCAATGGAGCAAGTAATACAGATAGAAAAGTGTATGTTGGGTGTTAAGTTATGTGTTTTCATCAAAGAGGCCTGGGAGGGAGGTTTTATTATTTGTTTAGTATCGAGATAAAACCCCCGAGAAACGTATGTTGGGACATTGAACATCTTTTATTCTTTTAGAGAGTAAGAGTTCAAGTTTTTTGACAATTTTAACTAGTAAAAATGTTATAGTAGCAAACCCCTGAAAAAACCAGAAACAACCAACAACTATGCAGTATATGCAGAAAACAGAAAACAATTCAAAGAACATAAAAGACTAATAATAAAGGAAAGAACACACCAAGGATTTGATGACGGAGTTCGGCCAAATCGATGCCTACGTCTCCGGGACTAAACACAAGCTTAAGTCCAATCTATTCAAGAGTCAATCCAATTACAAGATGGAAGAAGATCTTCCTTTCAGCTCTCAGTTTGATCACTCTAATCCCTTAACCCCAATTACACCCAAGTTCAGCTAGTAAAACTAGCTTTCTCTCACTTGACACTTTGTAACTCTATGTGGCTAAGACTTGATTGGATAAATCTCATCTAGCAACTGAAGGGGATGCTTTATATATATATATATATATATAAAGAGGGAAAGGGTCTAACATAAGTAACAGAATCTGTTACCGATATTCTGTTACTGCATAATTATGTTACTACGTAATAACTAACTTTGATATGCCATAGTATCAACAATCTCCACCTTGGCATATCTCTACATTGACTCTTAACAAGACTAGAATTAAGAAGTGCTATCCTTGTCCAAACTTAATCAACAGTCTCCAATCTTCAACAAGTTCAGGCAATGCCTAAACTTGTTCAAAGGAACAACCTTTATGATGAAATCTGCAGAATTTTCAGTAGTGTGAATTTTCCTGATCTGCACCATACCATCTGAAATGATATCTCTGATCTAGTGTAGCCTAATGTCTATATGTTTTGTCCTTTCATGATAAGTGTGATTCTTACACAAATGAATCGTACTTTGATTATCACAGAAAACATTAATGTTCTCTTTAACGAAACCAAGTTCATTAATCACACCCTTTAACCATAGTACCTCCTTGACAGCTTCAGTAACACCAATATACTCGGCTTCAATTGTAGATAAAGCCACAATATGTTGTAGTGGTGCTTTCCAGCTTATAGTGTTACCAAACTGTGTAAAGACATATCCTGTCAAGGATCTTCTCTTATCTCTGTCACCAGCAAAGTCAGAGTCCACAAAACCTTGTGCTCCACCTGAATCTTGATCATTCCTCTTGTACACCAAACCAGTATCTACTGAACCCTTCAAGTACCTTACAATGTGTTTCACTGTCTGCCAGTGCTGAATGCCCGGGTTTCCCATAAATCTGCTTACAAGGCTGACTGCATATGCTATGCCAGGCCGGGTGCATACCATAGCATACATTAGACTGCCTACAGCACTTGTATAAGGTACTTTGTCCATTTCCTTTTGTTCCTGTATTGGTTTAGGACTATCTTCAAGTGACAGCTTGAAGTGAGAAGCAATTGGGATGCTTACTGGTTTTGCATCTTTCATGTTGAATCTATTTAGGACTTTCTCAAGGTAGCCTTTCTGAGTGACTGTGAGAGTACCTGTATCCAGTTGCCTAGTGATTTCCATACCAAGAATCCTTGTTGCTGGCCCCAAATCCTTCATTTCGAATTCAGTTTGCAACATTCCCTTCACCTTTTGAATTTCAGGCAAGCTCTTGCTTGCTAACAGCATATCATCAACATATAATAGGAGATATATGTAGTTATTGCAGTCTAGTTTTCTGTAGTAAACACAACTATCTAAATTACTCCTCTTATACTTGATGCTTATGATAAAGCTATAAAATCGCTTATACCTTTGTCTTGGAGACTGTTTTAAACCATACAATGATTTCTGCAGATGACAGACCTAATCCTCCTTGCCTTTTATCTCAAAACCTTCAGGTTGCTTCATGAATATATTCTCCTCCAGTTCACCATGTAAGAAAGCCGTTTTAACATCCATCTGTTCAAGATGCAAGCTGAAATGAGCTACCAGAGAGAGAATAAGCCTTATTGAACAATGCTTCACAACAGGAGAGAAGGTTTCATTAAAATCCACCCCTTCCCTTTGAGTGAGCCCCTTAGCTACTAATATAGCTTTGTATCAAGGAGGTTCTGATCCAGGAATGTCTTCTTTCCTTTTGAAGATCCACTTGCTGCCTACCAAATTTGTTCCATTTGGCTTTTCCACTAATCTCCAAGTTTGATTTTTATAAAGAGATTCCATCTCTTCTTCCATTGCAAGCTGCCACCTCTGATGATCTTTACTATCCATGGCTTCCTTGTATGACCTAGGTTCTTCATTAGTGACTATCTCTGCAGCATTCAGTGCATATGCTATCATGTCAGCATAACCAAACCTTTGTGGAGGTTTGATTTTCCTCCTTTCTCTGTCTCTGCACAGGAAGTAGTCCTGATCAATTTGATTATCAGGACTGTCATCAAGATTGTCTTCTACTGTTTGATCCAACAGCTCTTGACCTTTTGTGATCTGCTCATCATGATTCCTTGCTTCAAACTCCACCTCAAGCTGTGACTCTCCATAACTTTCTGCCTCATCTTTATCTTTGCCAGAGGGTTTTGATTTGAACAAGTCTGCTTCATTGAATATCTCATCCCTGCTTATGATGCACTTCCTTTCCTCAGGTGACCAGATTCTGTACCCTTTAACTCCTTCAGGATATCCCATTAACAAGCCCCTCTTTGACCTTGGTTCAATCTTTCCTTCATTTACATGAAAGTAGACTGGACAAACAAATATTTTGAGACTTCCATAATCTGCTGGACTGCCATTCTACATTTCTTGAGGTGTTCTGAACTCAAGAGCTGCAGATGCACTTCTGATTATAAGAAAACATGTTGTGTAGACAGCTTCTCCCCAAAAGTGCTTGGTCAGGTTAGCATGTGACAGCATACATCTAACCCTCTCAAGTAGAGTTCTATTCATCCTTTCTGCAAGTCCATTTTGTTGAGGAGTTTTCCTAACAGTATTGTTCCTATATATACCATGCTCCTTACAGAAATTGTTAAACACATCACAGCAGAATTCTAAACCATTATCAGTCCTTAGGGTTTTTATCTTCCTATCACACTGATTTTCCACACGATTTTTCCATTCTACAAAGGTTTTAAAAGCTTCATCCTTACTTTTTAATAGATAAATCCATACCTTTCTACTGTAGTCATCAATAAAGGTAATGAAGTATCTATTACCTCCATGTGTTGGGGTTCTTAAAGGTCCCCATAGATATGAATGGATGTAGTCAAGCCTTCCCTTTGTCTTATGGACTCCTGTGGTGAATTTTACCCTTGTTTGCTTTCCAAAAACACAATGCTCACAAAATTCAAGAACATCCAGTTTGTCTCCACAAAGCAGTCCCTGTTTCTCCAATTCTTGCAGGCCCCTCTCATTGATGTGTCCTAGTCTTTTATTCCATATAATGCCTTTACCGATGCTTGAGTTTGCTGCAGCAGCAGAGACATCACATATGACATTTCCTTTTAGAACATATAGACCATTCTTCCTTTCTCCCTTCATGATGACCCGAGAGCCTTTGATAACTTTCAACAAGGAATTTTCAGCCTTAAAACTGAGTCCAGTTTCTTCCAAAGATCCCAAGCAAATCATATTTCTTTTGACATAAGGAACATGCCTCACATTGGTCATGATTTTGTCTGTGTCATCACTGAGTATTATTTTTATGGTGCCAATGCCAACAACTTTGCAAGTTGCATTGTTTCCCATTATAACTGGACCCCCTGTGAATGCTTTATAGTCATCAAACCATTGCTTATGTGGACACATGTGGAAAGAACAGCCAGAGTCCATCACCCATTCAGATTCACCTTGGCATGTTGCAGCTACAAGAACATCTGCACTCTCATATCCTTATGAGGCCACTGATGAATCCCCTTTATCTTCAAAACTGTGCTTCTTCTTGGGCCCATTTTCAGGACAATTTCTCTTGAAGCGGCCTTCTTTATGACAAAGAAAACACTTCATTTTTCCTTTGGATTTGGATCTTGAACGATTATTCCCTTTGCCATCATTCTTTTCACTTCGACCTCTGACTAAAAGATTTTCACCAGAATTTACATCTTTCGTTTCAGATTTCTTGGCTAATTCCTAGGACATTAGAGCCGCTTGCACTTCTTCCAGAGATAGGGTTTATCTGCCATAAATGAGAGTATCAGCAAGGTTGCCATATGAGCTAGTCAGAGATCGAATTAGGAGTAAGGCTTGGTCTTCATCATCGATCTTTATATCAATGTTCTCTAAATCAAGAATCAATCCATTGAATTCATTCAAATGATCTTCAATTGAGGTGCCTGATTGCATCATGAAGGTGTACGTACAATTTCTGTTTGAGATACAGGCGATTTGCTAGGGATTTTGTCATGTAGAGGCTTTCGAGCTTTGTCCATAGAGCAATAGCGGTTTTCTCCTTTGAGACTTATCGGAGAACTTTATCACCCAAGCACATAATTATGGCACCGTGCGCCTTGCTTAAGAGATCTTTCTTCTCTTTTCATTTATCGTGTTTGGTAATTTCCTCTCCCTTTCTAAAGCTTCTTCCAGTTCTTGTTGAACTAACAATGCTCGCATCTTCAACCTCCATAGGGCAAAATCGTTTTTGCCATTGAACTTTCCAATGTCGAAATTCGTCATTGCCATGAATCTTTCTCTACTCTGGCTCTCTGATACCAGTTGTTATAGCAGAAGACCCCTGAAAAAACCAGAAACAACCAACAACAGTATGCAGTATATGCAGAAAAGAGAAAACAATTCAAAGAACATAAAAGACTGATAATAAAGGAAAGAACACACCAAGGATTTGATGACGGAGTTCGCCAAAATATATGCCTGATAGTGTGATTTTACATGATGTTTCCTGTACACTTTTGCATGCATATTTCATATAGATTAGGCATTATTTATTTGGTTTTGTTAGATTTTCCCTTGGAACGGGTGAAGGTGGTTTTGTGTGTTGTTTTGCAGGAATTACTGAAAAATCTGGTTAACTTAGAGCCAAGGGAATGAAGAAACAGTGGAGAATGAAATTCTGGGAATGCTCGCCCCGCGAGAGGATACTACCCCGTGACTGCAGACAGCCGGAAACAGCAGAATGTCATCCTTTCTGGTTCGCCCCGCGAATCACATCTCGCCTCGCGACCCTGAAAGATGACTGTGCCAGGAAAATGCAAGCCTTTCTGGTTCGCCTCGCAAACCTTGTCTCGCCACGCGAGAGATCAAATCATTGAAGACCAGAAGTTTAATATTCGCCTCGCGAGATACATCTCGCCCCGCGAGTGCGCGAAAACCAGAACCACTGTTATAAGTTGTTTAAGGCAGAATGGGAAGAGACACCTTGGAGACATTGGAGGCTACGAGTTTGGAAACCCAAAAGGCTCTTGGAACCAGAGGCGGCTTTTGGAGGATTACCCCCATGGAATCCCTTCTCTCCTTCATCTATGTTTCTTTGGTTGTGGATATTATTATGAGTAGCTAAACCTCCATTGTTGGGGTTAGGGTAGCTATTTCTGAATTCTCATGTTTTTTATTTAATCTTGCAATACAGTTTCTGCTTTGTTATTGAGTGGTTGATTTCTGTACTTAATGCTTGTTGTGGCTAGCACCCCCATGACTTGATTTGTGTTTTGATATGCAATTGGAAAATTCGTGTTAAAACCGGAACTGAAATTAATCACCTAGTAAGCCTTGTATCTAGGAATGGAACTGGGTTTATTAGCAATCGCATGATCCCTAATCTTAATGCGAATTCACTAATCTAGGCCACCTAAGGAATTAGGGTCTATTAGTGGGTTTAGGCTCTTGTCATCCGAGGGATCGGGACTTGAGTAATTTAGTGGATTGATTGTCATAATTGAAGTAGAAACTATTTGTTAGTTGTTTCATTGCATGAGGATGAAGATTAGTGAACCTAATCCCAACAGCTTTTATCATATTTGAAAACCTTCTTTTATTGCTTTCCAAGTATTTGAGAAAATTACAAAAAGAGTTTGTCTTTCTTATTTTGGTAATTTTAACTTTTGTTAGCATAGAACTCTCTTCAATCCATGAATCGCTTAGATAGTAGTTGAATTAGTACGTGCTAGTACTTGTTGCAGTCCTCGTGGGAACGATAAAACGGTCTCACCACCGTATTACTTGCACGACTGGGCATACCTGCCCAGATTCGTCAACAAGTTTTTGGCGCCGTTGCCGGGGACTGTATTTCAATATTAGCATATCCATTTTGGTTACTAATTTAAGCACAAAATTTTTCTGTTTTAAAATTTTTCTTTGCTGTTATAAACTGTTTGCTGTCATTTTTTGTTTTGTTCTTTGTTGTGTGCTAACCTTTACTACTAACACTCATGTTTGCTAGACTGTTTGTGTATGCGAGGTACTATTCCAGCTGACCAACTCCTATACGATCCAGAAATTGAAAGAACAGCTAGGAAGAATAGGAAGCAAGCAAGACAGCAGAATTTGTTAAGACAACAAGGAGAAGAACAAGAGACTACCACTTCTCAAGTTTGTCAAGAAGAACTCAAGATGGTAGGGAATGGTGAAGATACTCCACCACCACGGAGGACACTTGGTGACTATGCCAACACAAATGTCAACCGGCATGTCACTAGCATAGTGAGGCCTCCAGTGAACTCCAACAATTTTGAAATCAAGCCAAATCTCATCAACATGGTTTCACAAAATCAGTTTGCTGGGTTGGAGAAGGAAGATCCTAACAGTCATATTTCCACTTTCCCAGAGTTGTGTGATACAGTGAAGATAAATGGTGCCTCCGATGATGCAATTCGCCTGAGATTGTTCCCTTTTTCTCTAAGAGATAGAGCCAAGTCTTGGCTCCAATCACAACCAAGGGGAAGCTTCACTACATGGGACAACTTAGAGGCAAAATTTCTGGCAAGGTTCTTCCCCACCTCAAGATTTGTAAAGGCAAGGGGTGACATTATGAGCTTTGCTCAACAAGAAGGTGAGACGCTGCATGACGCCTGGGAAAGGTTCAAGGAATTGCTTCGAGATGCCCAAATCATGGGTTTGATGATCTTACTCAGATGCAAACATTCTGTAATGGATTGAGGCCGTCAACCAGGTACATGTTGGATGCCTCAGCTGGAGGTTCCATGAATACAAAGATAGCAGAGGAAGCCCTGACTTTGATAGAGGCTATGGCCTCTAATGATTATTTGATGCATCATGATCGGGGTCCCACACAAAGAAGGGGAGTGTTGGAGTTAGATTCACAAACTGCATTGTTGGCTCAGAACAAGCTCATGACACAACAACTAGAGTCTCTTACCAAGCAACTAGCTCAACTCCCACAACAACTCCAAACTGTTCAAGGGACGACCATGCCACCACAACAGGTAATGAGATGTGATTTTTGTGGAGGTGATCATGAGAATGGAAGATGTGAGGCACCACCTAGTTCCCACGAGGAAGCCAATTATATGGGGAACTATGGGCGACAAGGCAACAACCAAGGGTGGAGGAATCAACCAAATTTTGGTTGGAATCCAGATGCCGGGCAAACAAGCAAGCCTCCTCCTACACAACCGCTTCAAGACAGGGTTTCTATCTTGGAGAACACACTCAATCAGTTCATGCAATTGACCATGGCAAACCAGAAAAATACCGATGCTTCTATAAAAAATTTGGAGGTTCAAGTTGGCCAAATTGCAAAGCACCTAGCGGAGCAAACTAGCAGCGGTTTTTCTGGTAACACTCAAACTAATCTGAAGGAGCATTGCAATGCTATTGTTTTGAGGAGTGGAAAAAGTCTTGAGAATGTGGGCGGTGAACCTTTGGTGAAGAATCAGAAAGTTGATGGGAAAACATAATTGAGTGCTGAGGAAAAAGAAGAAAAAGGTAAAGAGGTTATAGTTGAGGAAGAAGAAAAAGCTAGTGAACAAGACAAGAGGGAGAAGCTAGTATATGAGAATTCAATTTTGAGGAGAACTAAGAGTCAGATTTTGAAGGATGGAAACAAACCTCAAGTGATCCCCTATTACGTGAAGTTGCCCTATCCTCCCTTGAGCAAGAAAAAAGAGAAAGACGAACAGTTTGCCAAGTTCCTTGACATTTTCAAGAGGCTACAGATCAACATACCCTTTGCTGAAGCACGGGAACAGATGCCCAATTATGCAAAATTCATGAAGGAACTGCTCACGAAGAAAAGAAAGTTTAAAGAAGGCGAAATTGTTGCCTTAACTGAGGAGTGCAGTGCTATACTGCAAAGGAAGCTACCTCCGAAGCTGAAAGATCCGGGTAGTTTTACAATTCCTTGCACTATTGGGAATGTTACTATCAGGAAGGCCTTATGTGACTTGGGAGCAAGTATCAATTTGATGCCGCTTTCAATTTTGAATAAGCTTGGAGGTGGGGAGGTGAAACCAACAAGGATGGCATTGCAGTTAGCTGACAGATCAATCAAGCGTCCTTATGGTATTTTGGAAGATGTTCTGGTAAAGGTGGATAAGTTTATCTTCCCAGCGGACTTTGTGATTTTAGACATGGAGGAGGATGCAGAAGTCCCGCTCATCTTGGGGGAGACCTTTTAACGGCAACTGGTCGGGCCTTGATAGACGTACAAAAAGGTCAGCTGCAATTCAGAGTGCAAGATGAAACAGTCACTTTCAATGTGTTTGAAGCTATGCATCGTCCGAGCAATGAAGAGGATTGTTTCCGCATGGACATTGTGGATACAGTGGCTAAAGAAGTTGTTGCACATCAGCACCACCCCTTTACTCTGAAGGAAAAGCTCAACATGAAAGCAAATCTGAAGCTCTGCAAGACAAATGATGTATTAGTTGGTGATGAAGTTGGATCTGCTCATCTTGTGAAAACAGAACCTCCACCGGGAAGGAGTAAGAAAAAGGGCAAGAGGCTCAGAGTGAAAGGGGCAAAGGGGAAGCACAAATGTTGGCCCTATAAGCAAAATCAGCTCTTTAAAGGAGTTCCATGGAAGAAAAGTGCTCTGACACTTCTATGCCCAGCCAAACCCGGTTAATTGAAAGAAGCCCGTCAAGCTAGTGACGTTAAAGAAGCGCTTATTGGGAGGCAACCCAAGTTTCTTAACCCTTCTCTTTAGTTGTTTTCATTTTCTTAATAATTTTGTTTTTGATTTTAACCTCTTGAATAATTTGAGAAGCTCAAGAGGAAAAATAATAAATTGAGAATTGCCAAGTGTTTGCAGGGTAATAAGGAAGGAGGGAAGAGCAAGAAGATAAGAAAAAGCAAAGTCAGCAACCGTCACCACCTCGGTAAGCCGTTCCAATTTTTTTATTTTATTTTATTTTTCTTATCCTCTCTCCAACTTGATTGTTTACATTGGGGACAATGTAAATTTTTAAGCTTGGGGTAGGGGTATTTTGCATTTACATTTTGCATGTTGCATTCATATAGTTTTGCATGATAGCTTTGCATGATCACATGATTAGATTGCCCTTGCTTAGATGTTGCATCCGATTGTGAGAACTGAGTGCCAATTAATTTGAGATAGTGAATTTTTGAACCCAATTTTTTCATTCTTGTGATAAGGCTGAAAATGAAAATGTTTGAGATAATCTTGGATAGTTGATAATTAGCATATGGTTCTATAGATTTGTGTTGCTCATTGATGGTTGAACTACTAAAATGTGAGATTTTGAGCCAAAGGGGTACTCACAAAATTTTACCCTATTCTTTGTGTTAGAGTGTTATTCCTCTTGGATGATTTTCTCTAGAACTTGACTTGAAACCATTTTGAAGCTTAAATATTTTTGAAAACATTTTTTGAAAATGATGGAGGCAATAGGTATTTTTCGGGCCTTCTGAGCTTTGAATGATGAAATGCTACCCCTTAGTTGCCCAATTTTGAGCCTACATGAAAAAATGCTTTTCTTGGTACCCTGAAATGTTTTGATAAATATGTTTGATAAGGGACCTTCTAAAGTATTACAAAAAGGGTAAAAAGGTAGTCGAAAAAGTTTGGGAAAAGAATCAGAAAAAATAATTCTCTTGATTTGAAAAATATCCCCTTCTCCAAGAAAAAGAAAAATAAAAGAAAAAGAGAAAAAGAAAAATAAATAGAGAAGGGGATGACAAAAAGAAAATTGAGAAATAAAAAGAAAAAGAAAGAAAAGAAAGGTGGAAAAAGGAACAGAAACCCAAAAAGGTATTTTAGAAGGTCATGTTTGCAATGCTTGATTTTGTATAGCCTTTTGAAATTTCCTTTTCTTGATTTCCCCACCTAACAATAAATCCCATGGCCCCGTTACAACCCAGTGAAAGACCTCTTGATTCTAAATTATTTTCATTAATAAAGTAGAGATTTGGTTGATAGTCAAGCCTATGGTAGGATTCATTCCTTGAGGAAAATTGAGTGAAATGTCTTATCCCCTAAACACTTGAGTGAGGGAGAAAAGAGAGCCAAGCAAATGAACAAGCTTGGGGTGAGCTTCAGGTGAGAAAGAGTGCCCAAATCAGTGAGAAAATGAGTCTAAGGAACCTAAGCCTCTAATTGGACTTGAATTGATCATCTCTTGCTGAATTGTTTGAATTGCCTATTACTTGGATCATTTACTCGGGTTCTTAGTTCACTATCCATGTTCTGTTTCTTCTTCTGGCCTTAGTGATTGCTTGAGGACAAGCAATTGAATAAGCTTGGGGTGATTTGATAGTGTGATTTTACATGATGTTTCCTGTACACTTTTGCATGCATATTTCATATAGATTAGGCATTATTTATTTGGTTTTGTTAGATTTTCCCTTGGAACGGGTGAAGGTGGTTTTGTGTGTTGTTTTGCAGGAATTACTGAAAAATCTGGTTAACTTAGAGCCAAGGGAATGAAGAAACAGTGGAGAATGAAATTCTGGGAATGATCGCCCGAGAGAGGATACTCGCCCGCGACTGCAGACAGACGAAGCAATGAGAATGTCATCCTTTCTGGTTCGCCCCGCGAATCACATCTCGCCTCGCGACCCTGAAAGATGACTGTGCCAGGAAAATGCAAGCCTTTCTGGTTCGCCTCGCGAACCTTGTCTCGCCATGCGAGAGATCAAATCATTGAAGACCAGAAGTTTAATATTCGCCTCGCGAGATACATCTCGCCCCGCGAGTGCGCAAAAACCAGAACCACTGTTATAAGTTGTTTAAGGCAGAATGGGAAGAGACACCTTGGAGACATTGGAGGCTACGAGTTTGGAAACCCAAAAGGCTCTTGGAACCAGAGGCGGCTTTTGGAGGATTACCCCCATGGAATCCCTTCTCTCCTTCATCTATGTTTCTTTGGTTGTGGATATTATTATGAGTAGCTAAACCTCCATTGTTGGGGTTAGGGTAGCTATTTCTGAATTCTCATGTATTTGATTTAATCTTACAATACAGTTTCTGCTTTGTTATTGAGTGGTTGATTTATGTACTTAATGCTTGTTGTGGCTAGCACCCCCATGACTTGATTTGTATTTTGATATGCAATTGGAAAATTCGTGTTAAAACCGGAACTGAAATTAATCACCTAGTAAGCCTTGTATCTAGGAATGGAACTGGGTTTATTAGCAATCGCATGATCCCTAATCTTAATGCGAATTCACTAATCTAGGCCACCTAAGGAATTAGGGTCTATTAGTGGGTTTAGGCTCTTGTCATCCGAGGGATCGGGACTTGAGTAATTTAGTGGATTGATTGTCATAATTGAAGTAGAAACTGTTTGTTAGTTGTTTCATTGCATGAGGATGAAGATTAGTGAACCTAATCCCAACAGCTTTTATCATATTTGAAAACCTTCTTTTATTGCTTTCCAAGTATTTGAGAAAATTACAAAAATAGTTTGTCTTTCTTATTTTGGTAATTTTAACTTTTGTTAGCATAGAACTCTCTTCAATCCATGAATCGCTTAGATAGTAGTTGAATTGGTATGTGCTAGTACTTGTTGCAGTCCTCGTGGGAACGATAAAACGGTCTCACCACCGTATTACTTGCACGACTGGGTATACTTGCCCAGATTCGTCAACAATGTCTACGTCTCCGGGACTAAGCACAAGCTTAAGTCCAGTTTATTCAAGAGTCAATCCAATTACAAGATGGAAGCAGATCTTCCTTTCAGCTCTCAGTTTGATCAATCCGATCCCTTAACCCCAAGTTCACCTAGTAAAACTAGCTTTCTCTCACTTGACACTTTGTAACTCTATATGGCTAAGACTTGATCGAATAAATCTCATCTAGCAACCGAAGGGGATGCTTTATATATATACAACAATACAAAGAGGGAAAGGGTCTAACATAAGTAATAGAATCTGTTACTGATATTCTGTTACTACTTAATTCTGTTCCTGCATAATAACTAACTTTGATATGCCATAGTATCAACAAAAAATATATTATTCAAAACACCTCCAGGTTTGGTCCTCACGACTCATGTATGCTTGACAGTGGCTCTTGGATGAACCCAAAAGTGAGATCGTGGGTTTCCCATTTTTGCAACAGAGAGAGAAGAGGGAACTCATCGCCCGGTTAATAAGCTTCGAATGTGGTTCGAGGGAAGAGGGAATGACGGTGGAGGAGAAGAGAGAAGGGAGAGCTTACCAGAGAGGAGGAGGAGCAACAGAGAGCGCGGGTTGTGAAATGGAAAGGATGGTTTACGCAGTGCATGAGTAGTGTTCTAAGATTCACTAGGTGGTTTTCAAAATTTCTAATGTTATGCGAGATTTCAATTTTTTATTTTAAATTTCAAAATCGATTTTAGCGTTATGTGAGATTTCAATTTTTTTAAAATTTTCAAAATCTGGTCAATATATAACTGAAGTTGCTTGTATACCTTTGACATCGGTTATAACTCCAACCGATGTCTAATGTTATGCAAGATTTCATTTTTTTTTTAATTTTAATTTACGACATCGGTTTAATAAACCAACCGATGTTAAATGTTTTCAATATTGGTTAAAAATTGGAACCAATATTTTAAAGGTTTCCCCTTCAATTTCAAAAATGGCACCGTCTCGTTTTTGACATTGGTTAAAATGAAACCGATTTTAAATCTTGACGTAGAAAACATATTTTTCACTAGTGTTAGATACATTATTTGTAATCTCGAAATTTTTTAGTTGCTCAAATATCCTATACTTTTAATTTTGTTTTGAATAGCCTTGTAATGAGTTTATCTTTTAAGTCTTTATTGCTTGATCTGACTTTGCATTAAAACCTTGAGAGGAGATGTTGGAGTCTCACATTGGTGATATGGTCTGAAGAGTGCTTATAAGTAAAGGGCAACCCTCAACTTACAAACTAGCTTTTGGGGTTGAGTTAGGCCCAAACCCAAATTCTAAGAGGAGACGAACATGTTTTTCTTGTAACTGAAGTTGCATTGCCATTTGAAATGTTCAAGGGAAGATTCTGTAGCTTCTCAATGTCATTTAATTTGTAGCTTTTACATTGTGCATATAGGTAGTCATGTTCTCTCAAATCCTCCACCATTTTTTATGTTAGCTTTTTGGTTCAAATTATGGTCCACATAATCGAAACAGGATGAAGAAGTTTGTGAAAATAGTTATTCATGGCTTGAACCGGTGATGCTAGAGTCATCATCAAAATTTTCAAATTCAATCCTAGAAAGGGAAAGTATATGATAATTATTAGAATTTTGTATAACCTTCACTCTTACTAATGATAAAAAGTTATTAAATTTGTTTTTTCTTCTTGTTAAGTGGTATTTTCCTAAACACAAATTACTTTGAAATTAGAATTCCAAGTACTCTTTATATTTGATTTTGTAGTTATCAATTATTTATTAGTCATTTATTAGTCATTTTTTAAATTCTTCAAGGATAATTCTTGTTATTTTAAAATCTTATAGGGATATGATATTCTTGTTGTTTTGGTTGTCACATTTTATTTCATTTATCGCCCTGGAAATGAAGGAGGTGGAAAGGTGCAGCTAGCTAGGTGGGTCTGGATAGTAATGAAAATGATGGAATGGTTTTTTGCTTCTCTTGTGCCGTATTGAGACTGTAGCTAATATGAAGATTGATGAGGTCTTAATTAATCTTAGACTTTTAACTAAGGCTGGCAAAATTTTCCGTTTATCCAGTATCCATCCGGTCGATCCATGAGAAAATTCATCCAATCCATCCATCTATCAAAAAAATATATAAATAGATTGGATTGGATTGGATTGGATTGGATTGGATTGGATTGTTTTTGTAATGGATGGTTTATGATCCATCCAATTATTTTCTAAATCCATTGGACCAACAACCAAAAAGTAATGGATAAATTTTTATCCGTTCCAAATATTTTTTAAATCATTTTCATAAAAAAAATTTCCATATAATTTTCTCCTGTTTCTATTATTTTCTCTTCATTATTTTCAATTTTATTTATTTGTTTTTTTATTAACTAATTAAAAGTCGGAAAAAAAAGGTCACATGCTCCGCAAAACGACGAGGTGGTGATATATTTGAAGTTTTGAACTGTTATTTAAAATATTTTCAACTAATTATCAATGTGAATTACTAGGACCAAATGAAAGCAAAATTGTATTTGCTATTACGACGAACTTCCGTGCTTCCAATTCCAACGGTGATTAATGGGATGTGGATTCACTGCAGTCCAAATATTGACTGCAGATGATCCTAGCCTCACAATATTTTTTTAACATAAATCTTAAACATTTGTTTTTCCACCGTTAGATGATAACTACGTCTCCCTGCAGTCACTTTTGGACTGCAGGGAATCCTAGTCTGTGATTACTGGGTAGGTTACGGAATAGAGAGAGAAAGAGAGGGTAGAGAGAGAAAATATAGAGGAGAGAGAGAGGGAATTGAGAGAAAATATTTTTTAAAAAATATAAAATTATTTAATTTTTAATAAAAGACAATTTAATTTTCAAAAATATTTTCGTGGATGGATCGGATATCCATCCGTAAAATAGTTGTTAATGGATGGATTGGATGGTTTTTATTGAATGAATCATGGATGGATTGGATTTTTTTTTAATAAATTTTTAATGGATCATAATGGATTAATGGATTGTTTCTAATCCATCCATTATAATCCGAATAAAAATTTATCCAATCCATCCATTTGCCACCCCTACCATTAACCATATAAGTATCTGCCACACCCCGTGCAGATTCATCACCAGTCTCTGATTGTACTAAATCATCCTATAACCATATATGGCGTTCGTATTTCCAAAGCTTCTGTCCATGAATCTCATACCATTTTGGTGGCTTCTTTTAATGTGCTTGTGTGCCTTCCTGGTCTCCTCTTCACCTCAAATTGCTTCAGCTGCAGCAATGCAGGCAACGAAGCAAATGCTCTGTTGAAGTGGAAAGCTAGCCTTGACAACCAAAGCCAGGCGTTACTCTCTTCATGGACTGGCAGTAGTCCTTGCAATTGGGTGGGAATCAAATGTGATGAGTACAATTCTGTCTTCAACATAAGTCTTCCAAGTTTTGGTCTCAGAGGTACGCTTCAAAGTCTCAACTTCTCGTCACTTCCCAACATCCACAGTATAGATATAAGCAACAACTCATTCTATGAAACCATTCCTCCACAAATTGGGTTGTTGTCCAAGTTGGACACTCTTTACTTCTACACTAATCAACTTTCTGGTAGCATTCCCAAAAGCATGGGATACTTGAGAAAACTCAAAATACTGTATTTATTCAAAAATGAGCTTTCTGGACCAATTCCTTCTACTATTGGAAACTTGATAAAACTCAATGATCTAGAATTATCCTATAATGAACTTTCTGGATCAATTCCTACCACTATAGGAAACTTGAGAAAGCTCGAATTTTTTTATTTATCTGACAATAAGCTTTTTGGACCAATTCCCCCCACTATTGGAAACTTGAAAAAGCTAAGTGATCTTGAATTATCCTCAAATGGACTTTCTGGACCAATTCCTACCACCATAGGAAACTTGAGAAATCTCGAATATTTATATTTATTTGAAAATAAGCTTTCTGGGCCAATTCCTCCCACTATTGGAAACTTGAAAAAGCTAAGTGATCTTGAATTATCCTCAAATGGACTTTCTGGACCAATTCCTACCACCATAGGAAACTTGAGAAATCTCGAATATTTATATTTATTCGAAAATAAATATAAATTCCTTCCACTATTGGAAACTTGACAAAGCTCGAAAAACTAATTTTTTTCAAAAATGAGCTTTCTGAACCAATTCCTCCCATTATTGGAAACTTGAAAAAGCTAAGTGATCTTGAATTATCCTCAAATGGACTTTTTGGACCAATTCCTTCCACTATTGGAAAGTTGACAAAGCTCGAAAAACTAATTTTTTCAAACATGAGCTTTCTGGACCAATTCCTTCTACTATTGGAAACTTGATAAAGCTCAACGATCTTGAATTATCCTATAATGAACTTTCTGGACCAATTCCTACCACTATAGGAAACTTGAGAAAGCTCGAATTTTTGTATTTATCTGAACATAAGCTTTTTGGACCAATTCCTCCCACTATTGGAAACTTGAAAAAGCTAAGTGATCTTGAATTATCCTCAAATGGACTTTATGGACCAATTCCTACCACCATAGGAAACTTGAGAAATCTCGAATATTTATATTTATTCAAAAATAAGCTTTCTGGACCAATTCCCCTCACTATTGGAAACTTGAAAAAGCTAAGTGATCTTGAATTATCCTCTTATGAACTTTCTGGACCAATTCCAACCATCATTGGAAACTTGATAGAGCTCAAAACACTATCATTATTCTCAAATCACCTTTCTGGGTCAATTCCATGCACGATTGGAAATTTGACAAAGCTCAATGAACTCGATTTACCCTTAAATGAACTTTCTGGGCCAATCCCACCCTCAATAGGTAGGTTGGTCACTTTAGATAGAATTGCCTTGGCGAAATGTTGACACAATTTTCTCCTAATAATAACCATTTCACAGGACGAATTCCAAAGAGTCTCAAGAATTGTTCTAGCCTTATAAGATTAAAGCTTGATCAAAACCAACTTACTGGAAACATAACAGAAGATTTTGGTGAATATACAAATTTGGACTACATCGATTTGAGTGACAATAATTTTTATGGACACCTTTCACCAAAGTGGGGGAAGTGTTATAACCTCACAAGCCTCAAGATCACCAACAATAATTTATCTGGTGGTATACCACCAGAACTAGGAGAGGCAACCAACCTACAAGTACTCCACCTATCTTCAAACCACCTTACAGGAAAAATTCCAAAGGAGCTAGGTAAGTTGACCTTGTTGTTTGAGCTATTGATAAGTAATAATAATCTTTCAGGAAATATTCCCATACAATTAGCATCATTGCAAGAACTTCAAACTGTGGAGCTTGGGGCAAATGATTTCAGTGGCTTCATCACAAAAGGACTTGGAAGTTTGCCCAAGTTGTTGCACTTGAATCTGAGCCTAAATAAATTTGTAGGGAATATTCCTGTTGAGTTTGGCCAATTCAAATCTCTTCAAAGTCTTGATCTTTGTAAGAACCTTTTGGGCGGAACAATACCCGCAACATTTGGAGAGTTGAAATTCCTAGAAACATTGAATCTCTCACATAATAATCTTTCTGGTGCCATACCCTCTAGTTTTGACGATATGTTAGGTTTGACATTTGTTGACATATCATACAACCAATTAGAGGGTTCAATTCCAAGCATTCCAGCCTTTCAAAAAGCTCCAACTAAAGCATTGAGAAATAACAAAGGCTTGTGTGGTAATTTCTCTGGCCTTGAGTCTTGGCCACCATCAAGCAACAAATCTCATCATCACAATAACAACAAAGTCATAATCCTTGTTTTACCAATTACTTTGGGTATTTTGATACTTGCACTGTTGGTGCTTGTAATTTCAAGTCGTATTTACCAAAGTGCAAGTACAAACGAAAATCAGGTAGCAGAACCACAAACTCATAATCTCTTTGCAATATGGAGTTATGATGGGAAAATGGTGTATGAGAACATCATCGATGCCACAGAAGAGTTTGACAACAAATATCTGATCAGCCGCTGGCTCATCTAGTTTTATGGCTAGTATGACCGTGGTTTTGTGCTAATTTTATCTCATTTTCACCCAAATTAGACTTGATTATCTTTAAGCAGCATTTTGAGTCTGTAAAGTATTTTTAGGTTAATTTAGTTGATTTAGAGTCAAATAAAGCACTTATGCTATTTCTTGTTTTCAGGTTAATAAAGTGAAATAATTATGGATTTTTCGCCCCGCAAGAAAGGCATTCGCCTCGCGAACCTGAAGCATGACTGTTCCAGAATTTGCAATCCTCTCGGTCTCGCCCCGCGAATACATTACTCGTCTCGCGAGACTGAAGACCAGAAGCCATGACTTTTCCATTCCTCGCCACGTGATCCGTACTTCGCCTTGCGAGAGGACCAAACGTTGCAGAAGATTCGCGTCGCGAGACAGTGTTCGCCTCGCGAGCCCGCGGAATCCAGAAGCTGTATATAAGTCTGTTTTAGGACAGAACAGTTTCATCTTCTAATCTTTTGTTTTCTTTGTAGTTTAGATAGCTGCGAAATTAGGAATGGAGAGCTAGTCTCCTAGGATTAGTCTACTGTAATCGACTTCCATTATCACTTGAGGTTCTGTAATTCCTGTTTTGTTTGCTATTCTCTTTTCAATACTATGCTATATATTTCTGTTTGTTTAATTCAGGAGTGTATAGTGTTGTGTTGATTTATTTCGGTGATGTTATGTTCCTATACTTAATCGCGTTTGTTTAATTCGCGTGTGTTCGTTCATGTTCGTTTAGTTCATGAGGGCTTAACCCCGTTTGTTTAATTCGGGAATAGGAACATATATCTGTAGTAGTGATTTCGTTTGTTAATTGTTGCTACAACCGAAAGGGGATTAGAATCTGCTTAGGGCTTGGAATTTGCATGAACCGATGATAGTTGGGAAATCGAGAACAGTAGATTAATCGTCTTTAGCTTATTTGTTAGTCTCTTAAACTGCTTTGTTTTCATTGCTCTGTTTTGCTTTGTTTTCTTTATTTACTTCCATAATCTCAACCCCCCAAAAATCTAACTTTTTCTGTTAACAACAACCCAAGAGTCCTTGTGAGACGATACTCGAGTTGTCGCTCCCTATCTACATATTTTTGTAAATCGCTCGCTTTTTGGCGCGTGCGCGACAGCACGACCAAAAATTGGCGCCGTTGCCGGGGACTCTTGTTGTTATTAACAGAAAATTACTATAAAAAAAATTGCTGAATTTGTCTGGTTATGAATCTTAGTACTGCTATGGATAATTTCCTGTTTGATAATGATACTTCTGTTGATGAACTTTGTGCTGCATTTCCAGACATTCGATCCTTTTCTGATTCTGATTTTCCATTTGTTTCTGGATTTGATGATATTTATTCATGTACTGCCTGTACTGACACTAACCCGTGTGCTGTTTGTGCTGAGTTTCTTGATTCAACGTTGCAGGGCGATAGTGAGAGTGAAGCTATCTGTTCAGCCGAAGTTCTTGACATCATGGCTGCTCCAAATGTACCATCCATTGAGCAACCACCTCCCCCTGTGGAACCACCAGCAACGGAGTTCAAGCCTCTGGATTTTGCTCCCTTGGATATGAAGACACTGTGGCCAGTCCAAGAGGTTGAGCCCCGATTTTATTGGGATGACTTTATGGACAAAGTTGAGAAAGAGGTCAATTGTGACCTGATAGGGAGTGAGAAGTCCGCCGCACTTGGCGGAGGTACCATGATTATCAGGCGCCCGCTCTCATACTTATGCTGTAGGCCATGGGATCCGGGAGGATCATATTGCACTTTGGGCATTCCGTGACCGCTGTATCACAGACAGTGGGATCCTGGTGGAACCGCCTCAATGAGTTTTCTTAAACCCTTTCTCATTAGTTTACTTTCAATTTCTTGTTAGTTTCTGCCTTGCTTTATTTTTGTTTTGTTTTCCTCAGCTCTTGAATAATTTGAGAAGCTCAAGAGTTGTGTTTGAGTCTTGTGTCAGCAAGCTTATTGGAATTTTGATTGATTTGGCACAGATTGATTGCATGATCTATGTGATGATTTCCCCCTAGGCCTTGAAAAATTTAAAATTGATCCCCATGTGATTGAAAACTGAACTTTGAGATATTTTGTTGTGATTGCATGATTTATGATAAGTTTGGGGTGATAGGAAGCACACACTAGGGATAGAATCTCTGTCAAACAATTTGCAAAAATGTCCAGGTGAGGATTTGAGCCTCCATCATGTTTTTAACTGTGTGAATCACTTTTGAGTTGCACTTTCCCGAATTTGCTTGAATCTCTTTATGGTTTGCATGTTTATGTGCTTGCTTCAAATGATTTAGGCATTTTCTTTGTATATAACTACTTAGCCTAAAATAACCATCCCTAATGCATGTTCCCTAGTTAGCCCCATTGAGCCTAATTAGCCTGTTAATTCTTGATAACCTTATGTTATGAGCCTAAAATCTGGAAAAAAAACCATGTTAACCCAATCTTTGGATTAGGAGAGCATGGAATCTTAGCAAGAGAATGGTTGCAAGAAACTAAGTTTGGGGTGGCTACAAGGATATGATGTGTTGTTTGGGATTGAGAATATATATATATATATATATATATATATATATATATATATATATATATATATATATATATATATAAAAAAAAGGTTGGAGCCAAAGGCCAAAAAAGAAAAAAAAAAAAAAAAAAAAGCAAAAAAAAAAGAGAGAGAAAAAAAAAAGTGTAAAAATGATAAAAATAAAAGTATTAGAAGAAATGACTGTAGTCACCCAAGGCAAAAGAAAAATGAAAAAGGAATCTGAGTGGAAATTCAAAGTGTAAAAAGTTTCATGCTCTCTTAGTTCCTAGGGACTTCACCAAGACCTTTGTATATCCTACCATTAGCCAGGCCCCATTACAACCATAAAAGACCTTTTGATGTTGCATGCATGTTTTTCTGTGGGAACCATTTTGAGATGAAAATCAAATTCATGGGAAGTGTTCTGAAAAGTGAAATTGAGTGAAATGTTGTTAACCCGACAAACCGAGCGAATGAGTGAAACACTAAATGCCCTTGTGAGGAAGGCTATTGTTTGAATTTGGTGATCTCCCTCTTGTGTGTAACTTGGATCCCCTGCTTAGATTAATGATTGCTTGAATGATGAAATTCTCAAATGTTTAGAGTGAATGAATGTGGGGATTGCTTTGTTTGAAAGGGGGAACAATGAAGGAAAAATTATTTTAATGAATTGCTTGAAATTTGTGCAAAGTTGATTGAATCCTTAAGCTTGCCATGTCTTGAGTCTTTTTAAGTTTTTGAGTTTTAGTTTGCTTGGGGACAAGCAAAGTTTAAGTTTGGGGTATTTTGATCAGCCGATGGCTCATCTAGTTTTATGGCAAGTATGATCGTGGTTTTGTGCTAATTTTATCTCATTTTCACCCAAATTAGACTTGATTGTCTTTAAGCAAGCATTTTGAGTCTCAGAAAGTATTTTTAGGTTAATTTAGTTTATTTAGAGTCAAATAAAGCACTTATGCTATTTCTTGTTTTCAGGTTAATAAAGTGAAATAATTATGGATTTTTCGCCCCGCGAGAAAGGCATTCGCCTCGCGAACCTGAAGCGTGACTGTTCCAGAATTTGCAATCCTCTCTGTCTCGCCCCGCGAATACATTACTCGTCTCGCGAGACTGAAGACCAGAAGCCATGACTTTTCCATTCCTCGCCACGCGATCCGTACTTCGCCTCGCGAGAAGACCAAACGTTGCAGAAGATTCGCGTCGCGAGACAGTGTTCGCCTCGCGAGCCCGCGGAATCCAGAAGCTGTATATAAGTCTGTTTTAGGACAGAACAGTTTCATCTTCTAATCTTTTGTTTTCTTTGTAGTTTAGATAGCTGCGAAATTAGGAATGGAGAGCTAGTCTCCTAGGATTAGTCTACTGTAATCGACTTCCATTATCACTTGAGGTTCAGTAATTCCTGTTTTGTTTGCTATTCTCTTTTCAATACTATGCTATATATTTCTGTTTGTTTAATTCAGGAGTGTATAGTGTTGTGTTGATTTATTTCGGTGATGTTATGTTCCTATACTTAATCGCGTTTGTTTAATTCGCGTGTGTTCGTTCATGTTCGTTTAGTTCATGAGGGCTTAACCCCGTTTGTTTAATTCGGGAATAGGAACATATATCTGTAGTAGTGATTTCGTTTGTTAATTGTTGCTACAACCGAAAGGGGATTAGAATCTGCTTAGGGCTTGGAATTTGCATGAACCGATGATAGTTGGGAAATCGAGAACAGTAGATTAATCGTCTTTAGCTTATTTGTTAGTCTCTTAAACTGCTTTGTTTTCATTGCTCTGTTTTGCTTTGTTTTCTTTATTTACTTCCATAATCTCAACCCCCCAAAAATCTAACTTTTTCTGTTAACAACAACCCAAGAGTCCTTGTGAGACGATACTCGAGTTGTCGCTCCCTATCTACATATTTTTGTAAATCGCTCGCTTTTTTGCGCGTGCGCGCGCAAAAGACGACTAAAATTGGCGCCGTTCTGGGACTCTTGTTGTTATTAATGTAAAATTACTATAAAAAAAATTGCTGAATTTGTCCAGTTATGAATCTTAGTACTCGCTATGGATAATTTCCTGTTTGATAATGATACTTCTGTTGATGAACTTTGTGCTGCATTTCCAGACATTCGATCCTTTTCTGATTCTGATTTTCCATTTGTTTCTGGATTTGATGATATTTATTCATGTACTGCCTGTACTGACACTAACCCGTGTGCTGTTTGTGCTGAGTTTCTTGATTCAACGTTGCAGGGCGATAGTGAGAGTGAAGCTATCTGTTCAGCCGAAGTTCTTGACATCATGGCTGCTCCAAATGTACCATCCATTGAGCAACCACCTCCCCCTGTGGAACCACCAGCAACGGAGTTCAAGCCTCTGGATTTTGCTCCCTTGGATATGAAGACACTGTGGCCAGTCCAAGAGGTTGAGCCCCGATTTTATTGGGATGACTTTATGGACAAAGTTGAGAAAGAGGTCAATTGTGACCTGATAGGGAGTGAGAAGTCCGCCGCACTTGGCGGAGGTACCATGATTATCAGGCGCCCGCTCTCATACTTATGTCAGAGGCCATGGGATCCGGAGGATCATATTGCACTTTGGGCATTCCGTGACCGCCGTATCACGCATAGTGGGATCCTGGTGGAACCGCCTCAATGAGTTTTCTTAAACCCTTTCTCATTAGTTTACTTTCAATTTCTTGTTAGTTTCTGCCTTGCTTTATTTTTGTTTTGTTTTCCTCAGCTCTTGAATAATTTGAGAAGCTCAAGAGTTGTGTTTGAGTCTTGTGTCAGCAAGCTTATTGGAATTTTGATTGATTTGGCACAGATTGATTGCATGATCTATGTGATGATTTCCCCCTAGGCCTTGAAAAATTTAAAATTGATCCCCATGTGATTGAAAACTGAACTTTGAGATATTTTGTTGTGATTGCATGATTTATGATAAGTTTGGGGTGATAGGAAGCACACACTAGGGATAGAATCTCTGTCAAACAATTTGCAAAAATGTCCAGGTGAGGATTTGAGCCTCCATCATGTTTTTAATCGTGTGAATCACTTTTGAGTTGCACTTTCCCGAATTTGCTTGAATCTCTTTATGGTTTGCATGTTTATGTGCTTGCTTCAAATGATTTAGGCATTTTCTTTGTATATAACTACTTAGCCTAAAATAACCATCCCTAATGCATGTTCCCTAGTTAGCCCCATTGAGCCTAATTAGCCTGTTAATTCTTGATAACCTTATGTTATGAGCCTAAAATCTGGAAAAAAAAACCATGTTAACCCAATCTTTGGATTAGGAGAGCATGGAATCTTAGCAAGAGAATGGTTGCAAGAAACTAAGTTTGGGGTGGCTACAAGGATATGATGTGTTGTTTGGGATTGAGAATATATATATATATATATATATATATATATATATATATATATATATAATAAAAGGTTGGAGCCAAAGGCCAAAAAAGAAAAAAGAAAAAAAAAGAAAAGCAGAAAAAAAAAAGAGAGAGAGAAAAAAAAAAAAGTGTAAAAATGATAAAAATAAAAGTATTAGAAGAAATGACTGTATTCACCCAAGGCAAAAAGAAAAATGAAAAAGGAATCTGAGTGGAAATTCAAAGTGTAAAAAGTTTCATGCTCTCTTAGTTCCTAGGGACTTGACCCAAGATCCTTTGTATATCCTACCATTAGCCAGGCCCCATTACAACCATAAAAGACCTTTTGATGTTGCATGCATGTTTTCTGTGGGAACCATTTTGAGATGAAAATCAAATTCATGGGAAGTGTTCTGAAAAGTGAAATTGAGTGAAATGTTGTTAACCTGACAAACTGAGCGAATGAGTGAAACACTAAATGCCCTTGTGAGGAAGGCTATTGTTTGAATTTGGTGATCTCCCTCTTGTGTGTAACTTGGATCCCCTGCTTAGATTAATGATTGCTTGAATGATGAAATTCTCAAATGTTTAGAGTGAATGAATGTGGGGATTGCTTTGTTTGAAAGGGGGGGAACAATGAAGGAAAAATTATTTTAATGAATTGCTTGAAATTTGTGCAAAGTTGATTGAATCCTTAAGCTTGCCATGTCTTGAGTCTTTTTAAGTTTTTGAGTTTTAGTTTGCTTGGGGACAAGCAAAGTTTAAGTTTGGGGTATTTTGATCAGCCGATGGCTCATCTAGTTTTATGGCAAGTATGATCGTGGTTTTGTGCTAATTTTATCTCATTTTCACCCAAATTAGACTTGATTGTCTTTAAGCAGCATTTTGAGTCTGTAAAGTATTTTTAGGTTAATTTAGTTTATTTAGAGTCAAATAAAGCACTTATGCTATTTCTTGTTTTCAGGTTAATAAAGTGAAATAATTATGGATTTTTCGCCCCGCGAGAAAGGCATTCGCCTCGCGAACCTGAAGCGTGACTGTTCCAGAATTTGCAATCCTCTCTGTCTCGCCCCGCGAATACATTACTCGTCTCGCGAGACTGAAGACCAGAAGCCATGACTTTTCCATTCCTCGCCACGCGATCCGTACTTCGCCTCGCGAGAAGACCAAACGTTGCAGAAGATTCGCGTCGCGAGACAGTGTTCGCCTCGCGAGCCCGCGGAATCCAGAAGCTATATATAAGTCTGTTTTAGGACAGAACAGTTTCATCTTCTAATCTTTTGTTTTCTTTGTAGTTTAGATAGCTGCGAAATTAGGAATGGAGAGCTAGTCTCCTAGGATTAGTCTACTGTAATCGACTTCCATTATCACTTGAGGTTCTGTAATTCCTGTTTTGTTTGCTATTCTCTTTTCAATACTATGCTATATATTTCTGTTTGTTTAATTCAGGAGTGTATAGTGTTGTGTTGATTTATTTCTTGATGTTATGTTCCTATACTTAATCGCGTTTGTTTAATTCGCGTGTGTTCGTTCATGTTCGTTTAGTTCATGAGGGCTTAACCCCGTTTGTTTAATTCGGGAATAGGAACATATATCTGTAGTAGTGATTTCGTTTGTTAATTGTTGCTACAACCGAAAGGGGATTAGAATCTGCTTAGGGCTTGGAATTTGCATGAACCGATGATAGTTGGGAAATCGAGAACAGTAGATTAATCGTCTTTAGCTTATTTGTTAGTCTCTTAAACTGCTTTGTTTTCATTGCTCTGTTTTGCTTTGTTTTCTTTATTTACTTCCATAATCTCAACCCCCCAAAAATCTAACTTTTTCTGTTAACAACAACCCAAGAGTCCTTGTGAGACGATACTCGAGTTGTCGCTCCCTATCTACATATTTTTGTAAATCGCTCGCTTTTTGGCGCGTGCGCGACAGCACGACCAAAAATTGGCGCCGTTGCCGGGGACTCTTGTTGTTATTAACAGAAAATTACTATAAAAAAATTGCTGAATTTGTCTGGTTATGAATCTTAGTACTCTTTATGGATAATTTCCTGTTTGATAATGATACTTCGTTGATGAACTTTGTGCTGCATTTCCGGACATTCGATCCTTTTCCGATTCTCGATTTTCCATTTGTTTCTGGATTTGATGATATTTATTCATGTACTGCCTGTACTGACACTAACCCGTGTGCTGTTTGTGCTGAGTTTCTTGATTCAACGTTGCAGGGCGATAGTGAGAGTGAAGCTGTCTGTTCAGCCGAAGTTCTTGACATCATGGCTGCTCCAAATGTACCATCCATTGAGCAACCACCTCCCCCTGTGGAACCACCAGCAACGGAGTTCAAGCCTCTGGATTTTGCTCCCTTGGATATGAAGACACTGTGGCCAGTCCAAGAGGTTGAGCCCCGATTTTATTGGGATGACTTTATGGACAAAGTTGAGAAAGAGGTCAATTGTGACCTGATAGGGAGTGAGAAGTCCGCCGCACTTGGCGGAGGTACCATGATTATCAGGCGCCCGCTCTCATACTTATGCTGTAGGCCATGGGATCCGGGAGGATCATATTTCACTTTGGGCATTCCGTGACCGCTGTATCACAGACAGTGGGATCCTGGTGGAACCGCCTCAATGAGTTTTCTTAAACCCTTTCTCATTAGTTTACTTTCAATTTCTTGTTAGTTTCTGCCTTGCTTTATTTTTGTTTTGTTTTCCTCAGCTCTTGAATAATTTGAGAAGCTCAAGAGTTGTGTTTGAGTCTTGTGTCAGCAAGCTTATTGGAATTTTGATTGATTTGGCACAGATTGATTGCATGATCTATGTGATGATTTCCCCCTAGGCCTTGAAAAATTTAAAATTGATCCCCATGTGATTGAAAACTGAACTTTGAGATATTTTGTTGTGATTGCATGATTTATGATAAGTTTGGGGGTGATAGGAAGCACACACTAGGGATAGAATCTCTGTCAAACAATTTGCAAAAATGTCCAGGTGAGGATTTGAGCCTCCATCATGTTTTTAATCGTGTGAATCACTTTTGAGTTGCACTTTCCCGAATTTGCTTGAATCTCTTTATGGTTTTCATGTTTATGTGCTTGCTTCAAATGATTTAGGCATTTTCTTTGTAAATAACTACTTAGCCTAAAATAACCATCCCTAATGCATGTTCCCTAGTTAGCCCCATTGAGCCTAATTAGCCTGTTAATTCTTGATAACCTTATGTTATGAGCCTAAAATCTGGAAAAAAACCATGTTAACCCAATCTTTGGATTAGGAGAGCATGGAATCTTAGCAAGAGAATGGTTGCAAGAAACTAAGTTTGGGGTGGCTACAAGGATATGATGTGTTGTTTGGGATTGAGAAAATATATATATATATATATATATATATATATATATATATATATATATATATATATATATAATAAAAAGGTTGGAGCCAAAGGCCAAAAAAGAAAAAAGAAAAAAAAAGAAAAGCAGAAAAAAAAAGAGAGAGAGAAAAAAAAAAGTGTAAAAATGATAAAAATAAAAGTATTAGAAGAAATGACTGTAGTCACCCAAGGCAAAAAGAAAAATGAAAAAAGGAATCTGAGTGGAAATTCAAAGTGTAAAAAGTTTCATGCTCTCTTAGTTCCTAGGGACTTCAGCCCAGTACCTTTGTATATCCTACCATTAGCCAGGCCCCATTACAACCATAAAAGACCTTTTGATGTTGCATGCATGTTTTCTGTGGGAACCATTTTGAGATGAAAATCAAATTCATGGGAAGTGTTCTGAAAAGTGAAATTGAGTGAAATGTTGTTAACCTGACAAACTGAGCGAATGAGTGAAACACTAAATGCCCTTGTGAGGAAGGCTATTGTTTGAATTTGGTGATCTCCCTCTTGTGTGTAACTTGGATCCCCTGCTTAGATTAATGATTGCTTGAATGATGAAATTCTCAAATGTTTAGAGTGAATGAATGTGGGGATTGCTTTGTTTGAAAGGGGGGGAACATTGAAGGAAAAATTATTTTAATGAATTGCTTGAAATTTGTGCAAAGTTGATTGAATCCTTAAGCTTGCCATGTCTTGAGTCTTTTTAAGTTTTTGAGTTTTAGTTTGCTTGGGGACAAGCAAAGTTTAAGTTTGGGGTATTTTGATCAGCCGCTGGCTCATCTAGTTTTATGGCAAGTATGATCGTGGTTTTGTGCTAATTTTATCTCATTTTCACCCAAATTAGACTTGATTGTCTTTAAGCAGCATTTTGAGTCTGTAAAGTATTTTTAGGTTAATTTAGTTTATTTAGAGTCAAATAAAGCACTTATGCTATTTCTTGTTTTCAGGTTAATAAAGTGAAATAATTATGGATTTTTCGCCCCGCGAGAAAGGCATTCGCCTCGCGAACCTGAAGCGTGACTGTTCCAGAATTTGCAATCCTCTCTGTCTCGCCCCGCGAATACATTACTCGTCTCGCGAGACTGAAGACCAGAAGCCATGACTTTTCCATTCCTCGCCACGCGATCCGTACTTCGCCTCGCGAGAAGACCAAACGTTGCAGAAGATTCGCGTCGCGAGACAGTGTTCGCCTCGCGAGCCCGCGGAATCCAGAAGCTGTATATAAGTCTGTTTTAGGACAGAACAGTTTCATCTTCTAATCTTTTGTTTTCTTTGTAGTTTAGATAGCTGCGAAATTAGGAATGGAGAGCTAGTCTCCTAGGATTAGTCTACTGTAATCGACTTCCATTATCACTTGAGGTTCTGTAATTCCTGTTTTGTTTGCTATTCTCTTTTCAATACTATGCTATATATTTCTGTTTGTTTAATTCAGGAGTGTATAGTGTTGTGTTGATTTATTTCGGTGATGTTATGTTCCTATACTTAATCGCGTTTGTTTAATTCGCGTGTGTTCGTTCATGTTCGTTTAGTTCATGAGGGCTTAACCCCGTTTGTTTAATTCGGGAATAGGAACATATATCTGTAGTAGTGATTTCGTTTGTTAATTGTTGCTACAACCGAAAGGGGATTAGAATCTGCTTAGGGCTTGGAATTTGCATGAACCGATGATAGTTGGGAAATCGAGAACAGTAGATTAATCGTCTTTAGCTTATTTGTTAGTCTCTTAAACTGCTTTGTTTTCATTGCTCTGTTTTGCTTTGTTTTCTTTATTTACTTCCATAATCTCAACCCCCCAAAAATCTAACTTTTTCTGTTAACAACAACCCAAGAGTCCTTGTGAGACGATACTCGAGTTGTCGCTCCCTATCTACATATTTTTGTAAATCGCTCGCTTTTTGGCGCGTGCGCGACAGCACGACCAAAAATTGGCGCCGTTGCCGGGGACTCTTGTTGTTATTAACAGAAAATTACTATAAAAAAATTGCTGAATTTGTCTGGTTATGAATCTTAGTACTGCTATGGATAATTTCCTGTTTGATAATGATACTTCTGTTGATGAACTTTGTGCTGCATTTCCAGACATTCGATCCTTTTCTGATTCTGATTTTCCATTTGTTTCTGGATTTGATGATATTTATTCATGTACTGCCTGTACTGACACTAACCCGTGTGTCTTTTTTGTCTTGAGTTTCTTGATTCAACGTTGCAGGGCGATAGTGAGAGTGAAGCTGTCTGTTCAGCCGAAGTTCTTGACATCATGGCTGCTCCAAATGTACCATCCATTGAGCAACCACCTCCCCCTGTGGAACCACCAGCAACGGAGTTCAAGCCTCTGGATTTTGCTCCCTTGGATATGAAGACACTGTGGCCAGTCCAAGAGGTTGAGCCCCGATTTTATTGGGATGACTTTATGGACAAAGTTGAGAAAGAGGTCAATTGTGACCTGATAGGGAGTGAGAAGTCCGCCGCACTTGGCGGAGGTACCATGATTATCAGGCGCCCGCTCTCATACTTATGCTGTAGGCCATGGGATCCGGGAGGATCATATTTCACTTTGGGCATTCCGTGACCGCTGTATCACAGACAGTGGGATCCTGGTGGAACCGCCTCAATGAGTTTTCTTAAACCCTTTCTCATTAGTTTACTTTCAATTTCTTGTTAGTTTCTGCCTTGCTTTATTTTTGTTTTGTTTTCCTCAGCTCTTGAATAATTTGAGAAGCTCAAGAGTTGTGTTTGAGTCTTGTGTCAGCAAGCTTATTGGAATTTTGATTGATTTGGCACAGATTGATTGCATGATCTATGTGATGATTTCCCCCTAGGCCTTGAAAAATTTAAAATTGATCCCCATGTGATTGAAAACTGAACTTTGAGATATTTTGTTGTGATTGCATGATTTATGATAAGTTTGGGGTGATAGGAAGCACACACTAGGGATAGAATCTCTGTCAAACAATTTGCAAAAATGTCCAGGTGAGGATTTGAGCCTCCATCATGTTTTTAACTGTGTGAATCACTTTTGAGTTGCACTTTCCCGAATTTGCTTGAATCTCTTTATGGTTTTCATGTTTATGTGCTTGCTTCAAATGATTTAGGCATTTTCTTTGTAAATAACTACTTAGCCTAAAATAACCATCCCTAATGCATGTTCCCTAGTTAGCCCCATTGAGCCTAATTAGCCTGTTAATTCTTGATAACCTTATGTTATGAGCCTAAAATCTGGAAAAAAAACCATGTTAACCCAATCTTTGGATTAGGAGAGCATGGAATCTTAGCAAGAGAATGGTTGCAAGAAACTAAGTTTGGGGTGGCTACAAGGATATGATGTGTTGTTTGGGATTGAGAAAATATATATATATATATATATATATATATATATATATATATATATATATATATATATATATATATATAATAAAAAGGTTGGAGCCAAAGGCCAAAAAAGAAAAAAGAAAAAAAAAGAAAAGCAGAAAAAAAAAAGAGAGAGAGAAAAAAAAAAGTGTAAAAATGATAAAAATAAAAGTATTATAAGAAATGACTGTATTCACCCAAGGCAAAAAGAAAATGAAAAAGGAATCGAGTGGAAATTCAAAGTGTAAAAAGTTTCATGCTCTCTTAGTTCCTAGGGACTTCAGCCCAGTACCTTTGTATATCCTACCATTAGCCAGGCCCCATTACAACCATAAAAGACCTTTTGATGTTGCATGCATGTTTTCTGTGGGAACCATTTTGAGATGAAAATCAAATTCATGGGAAGTGTTCTGAAAAGTGAAATTGAGTGAAATGTTGTTAACCTGACAAACTGAGCGAATGAGTGAAACACTAAATGCCCTTGTGAGGAAGGCTATTGTTTGAATTTGGTGATCTCCCTCTTGTGTGTAACTTGGATCCCCTGCTTAGATTAATGATTGCTTGAATGATGAAATTCTCAAATGTTTAGAGTGAATGAATGTGGGGATTGCTTTGTTTGAAAGGGGGGGAACATTGAAGGAAAAATTATTTTAATGAATTGCTTGAAATTTGTGCAAAGTTGATTGAATCCTTAAGCTTGCCATGTCTTGAGTCTTTTTAAGTTTTTGAGTTTTAGTTTGCTTGGGGACAAGCAAAGTTTAAGTTTGGGGTATTTTGATCAGCCGCTGGCTCATCTAGTTTTATGGCAAGTATGATCGTGGTTTTGTGCTAATTTTATCTCATTTTCACCCAAATTAGACTTGATTGTCTTTAAGCAGCATTTTGAGTCTGTAAAGTATTTTTAGGTTAATTTAGTTTATTTAGAGTCAAATAAAGCACTTATGCTATTTCTTGTTTTCAGGTTAATAAAGTGAAATAATTATGGATTTTTCGCCCCGCGAGAAAGGCATTCGCCTCGCGAACCTGAAGCGTGACTGTTCCAGAATTTGCAATCCTCTCTGTCTCGCCCCGCGAATACATTACTCGTCTCGCGAGACTGAAGACCAGAAGCCATGACTTTTCCATTCCTCGCCACGCGATCCGTACTTCGCCTCGCGAGAAGACCAAACGTTGCAAAAGATTTCGCGTCGCGAGACAGTGTTCGCCTCGCGAGCTCGCGGAATCCGTAAGTCGTATATAAGTCTGTTTTAGGACAGAACAGTTTCATCTTCTAATCTTTTGTTTTCTTTGTAGTTTAGATAGCTGCGAAAATTAGGAATGGAGAGCTAGTCTCCTAGGATTAGTCTACTGTAATCGACTTCCATTATCACTTGAGGTTCTGTAATTCCTGTTTTGTTTGCTATTCTCTTTTCAATACTATGCTATATATTTCTGTTTGTTTAATTCAGGAGTGTATAGTGTTGTGTTGATTTATTTCGGTGATGTTATGTTCCTATACTTAATCGCGTTTGTTTAATTCGCGTGTGTTCGTTCATGTTCGTTTAGTTCATGAGGGCTTAACCCCGTTTGTTTAATTCGGGAATAGGAACATATATCTGTAGTAGTGATTTCGTTTGTTAATTGTTGCTACAACCGAAAGGGGATTAGAATCTGCTTAGGGCTTGGAATTTGCATGAACCGATGATAGTTGGGAAATCGAGAACAGTAGATTAATCGTCTTTAGCTTATTTGTCAGTCTCTTAAACTGCTTTGTTTTCATTGCTCTGTTTTGCTTTGTTTTCTTTATTTACTTCCATAATCTCAACCCCCCAAAAATCTAACTTTTTTGTTAACAACAACCCAAGAGTCCTTGTGAGACGATACTCGAGTTGTCGCTCCCTATCTACATATTTTTGTAAATCGCTCGCTTTTTGGCGCGTGCGCGACAGCGCGACCAATATCTCATTGGAGTTGGAGGGTATGGATCTGTTTACAGAGCTGAGTTGGCCACTGGTCAAGTTGTTGCTGTGAAAAAACTTCGTTCGATACCAAGTGATGAAACATCTAATCTCAAAGATTTCCGAAGTGAGATAGAAGCTTTGACAGATATTCGGCACATCGTAACATTGTGAAACTATATGGGTTTTACTCACATTCTCAATACTCATTTTTGGTCTATGAGTTGGTGGAAAGGGGTAGCATTGATAAGATTCTTTGTAAAGATGCACAAGCAACTGAGTTTGATTGGAATAGAAGGGTGAATGTTGTTAAAGTTGTAACTAATGCGTTAAGTTACATGCACCATGATTGCTCACCTCTCTATTGTTCATCGAGACATTTCAACAAAGAATGTTCTTTTGGATTTGGATTATGAGGCTCATGTCTCGGACTTCAGAACAGTAAGCCTCTTAATCCCGATTCATCCAACTGGACCTCATTTGCTGGCACCTTTGGATATACTGCTCCAGGTTAGTTGATTTCCTTTTTTCCTTCTAATTACAGAATTGATCATATGGTTCTATAGTTTTTATTTCATACTTATTTACAGTCACATTACTACTTTATAATACTTTGTATATTTCATGCTTTGCTACTAACAATTTAATATTTTTATGGATGATATTTCTTTTTATTTGTTGTAGAACTTGCTTATACTATGGAAGTGAATGAGAAATGTGATGTGTATAGCTTTGGGATATTTTCCTTGGAAATACTTTTAGGAAAACATCCTGGAGAAATCATATCATCAATAATGTTATCATCTTCTGGGAGAGTTGTGGCCTCAGCACTTGACAATTTGTCATTGAATGATAAGTTGGATCAACGTCTTTCACACCCTACAAATCAAATTGGCATGGAAGTGATATCGATTGGAAGGCTAGCAATTGCTTGCTTGGCTGAAAATCCACGTTCTCGCCCTACCATGGAAGAGGTAGTCAAGGAACTCGTAAAGCCGTAGTCAGCTTCCTTGGACTAGTTCACATAATCAATCATACCGAAAGGTTGTTGGAAGATTGTTGCACTTCACAAACATATCTCAGTTCTACTTACCCTCTTTTGTAACATTGTAAATATGTTTTAATTTGTAATGTAATGCCATGTATATTTATAGCAAGATTTTGTACCCTAATAAAACAAATAATCATTTATAATCAGAATAAAATCATCTCATAAATGTTCCTTTGTTTCCCCCTTTATACCAAATAGTAGCCAAGCAACTTTTGCACTTCTTAAATCCTAATTATCTAAGGAAAAGGAATTTGAGCAAATTGTGCATAAATGTAGTTGAGATATTTTCTTTGCATATAGATATTGATAAAAACTCTTTGCACACATCTCCAATTTTGTGTTTGATATTTTCATTTAAAAAAAGACTAATAATTAAAACTGACTCGATTAATATTCTCATTTTTTTTTAAATCAAAGATATTACATTCTATATGCCTAACTAAGGAGTAGTTGACCACAAATATATTTAATTTGTATTGGCTGCTTATTAGTTTAGACGACAAAAAAATAAAGACGAGGAATGTTGGAAGTCTCACATTGTCTGCCTCAAATCGTGGGTGTGGTTTATATACCTATTAGGAAACTCCACTTAACATCAATTGGTTTAAGGATGGAATCTATTACGATATCAGAGTCAGAGCTCGTCTTCCTAGGCATCGCCTATTATGACAATCTTCTTGTGTAGCATGTTGACGAACCGACAAGTGTACCGTTTCGTTGCAAGTAATAAAACACAGTATGTAAATACCGAGGTCAAACACAAGGATTGGAAGGCATATTTAACTAATTTTAATAAGGAATTTGAAGCGTTTGACCAAATCAAACAGAAGTGGTTATGAAGAGAGAGAAAATTAAATCAAAGATTAAATCAAAAGCGATTAATTAAAGATTCTAAAAGATTGTGATGAGATTTGATTAAGACTAAGGCTCTAAGGCCACGAATTCACCTACCCTATCAAGCAAGTTACCCAAGTGTTTTATCTCCTTATCCCTAGTTTCAATTTAATTTCTTGTCAACCGGGAACCCTCAATTAACCTAATGTCTCTTCCGATTTTCAAAAGGAAATATCTACGATTGCAAGTCGTCAATTTCCAAATTTATTCAACCCACAACTAGATTTATTAAGTTCTCGGTTCCCTATAATGATTGCACGGCTTTCCTATTCTATTCCTAGTAATGTTCAAGAAGTGTTCTTAATTCAAGTCCTAAGCACGAATCTCTTCCCAGCTTCAATGCACTAGACTAGTTAACCACTGGCCACATGATTAATGCAAACAAAACAGAATTAAGAAACAAGAAAAGAGACAAGGGTATAAGAAAATATTACTTGGGTAAACTATGCCATCAAAGGTGACTTCATCGTTCCCTTAGAAAGGAGGATTAGTTCCTCATAGAGACGAAAACAATGAAAAAAGTAATAAAAGCATTCATCCTTCAAGAACTGACTCAAAACACACTACACAGCTCCAAGTAAACTAGGATTACACTTAACACAGCGCCAGTTCAAATTTGGACTTCTCGCGAGGCGAGGCAGAATGATCTTCATTTCACCGAGTCTGGCTCGCGAGGCGCAAAATGCCTCGCGAGGCGAGGCTGAATGGTTGCTTGTTCCTGCTTTCTCTGCTCTTCTGGCTCGCGAGGCGAGCTTCTATTCGCGAGGCGAATAGCCCATTTTTGCCTTTTTGCTTGTTTCCTTTATTTTTCCTAGCTTCCTTGAGCTTCACTTTTAACCTGGAATTAAAAGTAGCATTAGATGCTTTATTTTGATAAGAAACTAAAAGAAATTACTAAAAATTATCCCTAAGACTAAATGAAATTGCTTGTGAACAATTAACGTCAAATTTGGGCTAAAACGAGAATGAATTCGAACAATTGGTATCAAAATTGAGGTCTTTCTAGTCATAAAACTAGATGAACCAACGGTTTATCAAAATACCCCAAACTTAACTTTTCTTGTCCCCAAGCAAACTAACAAAATGAAAGACTCAAAACTAGGTAAGCTTAATGGGTTCAATCACTCTTGCCCCAAATTGCGTGCAAATTTATCAGTTTACCCTTACTCAATGTTTCCTTTTTCCTTTATTTAATCAAGCCCCAATTTCACCTACTTTCAAACCATGAGAAACATATCACTCATAGATTCATTACTCTAAGTAAGGGCTTCAAGTCACATACACAAAGGAGATCACCAAATTCAAATAATTGCATTCCTCACAAGGGTATTTAGTGATTCACTCATTCGCTCAATTTGTCAAGGATCAACTTTTCACTCAATTTTCACATTTTAAGAGCACTTTCCATGAATTTGATTTTCATCTCAACAAAGTTCACACAAAAACATGTATGCAACATCAAAAGGTTTTTTAAAGGTTGTAATGTGGCTTGGTTAAAGGTAGGATATGTAAATGATCAAGGCTAAGTCCCTAAGATTTATGAGAGCATAAAATGTGCAATTATAATTTTTGATCGTACTCTCTATTCTTTTTCAATTTTTTTTTTTTGCTTTGGGTGGCTACAAACCTTTTTCCTTTGATAACCTTATTATTTGCTCTCTTTTTTTGTTGTTGAAGAAAATATATAGCCCTTTGGCTTCAACCTTTTTGCCTTTTTCTCTTTCTCAACCAAAACAACATGATAAATTTTGTAGCCACCCCAAACTTAGGTTCCAAACAACACTTACCTTACTAAGTTTCCATGCTCTCCTAAATCCTAAGATTGAGTTAACATGGTTTTTCCGGATTTATGGCTTGTATTGTAAGGTTATTAAGAAACAATAGGCTATTAGGCTCAATATGGCTAACTAGGGATCATGCATCAAGGTTGGTTCATATTTAGCCAAGTAGCTATTTCAAAGAAAATTGCCTAAATCATTTGATGCAAACATATAAACATGCAAACCATGAAGAGATTCAACCAAATTCGGGAAAGTGCAACATAAAAGTGATTCACACAATTCAAAAACAATGTTGGAGGCTCAAATTCCTCACCTGGACATTTTAGCAAATTATTTGACCGAGATACATCCCTAATGTGTGCACCCCTTTTATCCCAAACATGTCATAAATCATGCAATCATAATAAAAATTCTCAAAGTTCACTTTTCAATCTTTCATGGGGATCGATTTTTCAATTTTTTTCAAATCATAAGGGAACACACCGAGACTTTCTATTTTTTATCATATGCACTCAATTTAGGCTTAGTGTAATTATTCCCATCAAGATTTACCAAGAAGAATCTAAGACACTAAATTCATATTATTTTTATTTTTTGTTATTATTATTTTTTTTTATATTTTTTTTATATTGACCAATTATTCAAATGCAACCAACATGATTCAGAATAGAAGGAACAAAAAAGAAAAGAGTTGAGTTTTAGAAAGATTTATCTCAAGGGGTCCGAGCAGACCCCACACTCTCATTAGCCTGTCTCGCCTCTTCCTTGTCTTTCCTTGGTTTCTTCCTTGGTCTGGTAGGCTCGGCCTCCTTGTCAAGATACTTAGCCCAAACTATGTTCGGGCTTTCGATGGTGCTTTCTTCTCTTAGGTCCTTTCCCTTTGGACCTCCTTCCTTTGCTTGCCTAATTACTTCAATCTCCATCCATGCACAATCATTCGTGCTTTGGAAAATGAGTAGCCACACCGGGACCCACTTGTCCTCTTCTTCCTTGTGCTAAAGAATTCCACATCCGGGAATGGGATTGTTGAGACGAATCTAGGCAAGTATACCTAGTCGTACAAGTAATACGGTGGTGAGACCGATATCGTTCCCACGAGGATCAGTTGCCAATTACCAATTCACAAATCAAACAACTATCTAGACTAAACTTTAACATGAAAAGAGATCAAAACATAAAATAAAGAAACAAAATATTTTTGGTCTTTTTGGAATTTTTATCGAACACTTGGAATGCAGAAAGAGGTGTTGGGATTAAATTTCACTAAACCTTAGCCTCATGCAATACCAAGACTACCAATCCATTTTATGCTTCAATTATTAAAATCAACCCACAGAATTACTCAAGCCCTGATTCCTCGAATGTCAAGAGCCTAAATCCCCTAATAGACCCTAATTCCTTAGGTGGCCTAATTAGTGAATTTGCATTAAGAGTAGGGATTACACGATTACTAATAAACCAAACTCCATTCCTAGATGCAAGGTTTACTAGGTGGTTAATTCCAGATCAAGAATTGATAAGAACGTCCCCATTGCAAATCAAATCTTAGAATCATTTCGTGGGTAGCTAAACCACAAAAAGCATTAAGCAAAGGAATTAAACACTAATAGAGAAAGCATAAACATAGATTGATAAATCAAGGCAATTACATAATATTCAGTTAAGCTACATCTAATCCCAACAAAAAGGGATTTTAGCTACTCATAGTCATAGAAACTACAAAAGAGAAAGAGAGAAGAGAAGAATAAAACTCCATGACGAATCCTTCAATCTTCTTCCAATCCAAGAGCAGAGAAAATGTCCCTTTTAGGGTTCCAATTCATCCCCAGCCACAGCCTACAAGTCTAGGTTAAAAGTTCTCCTTTTTTTGTTCTGAAAAAATCGCCCTTTTGTGCGCCCTCTGAAGCTCCCTTTATAATGCAGCCGTGTGACTCCTTTTTTAATCCCAAATCAAATATCTATTAGATATGTTTCAATCAAAACCAAATCATGAATTGATCCCCTAATTATTGCTGACATTATCCCCTTGCATATGGTGATTGATATTCTTTAATGACTTCAAATCTTCTAAATTAACTGCCAATCAATATCTTCATCTTCTATTTTTATGGTAAGTCATTAATATCCAAATAATCAAATCCATCAATTAGGCCTCTTACATTGCTGATGGACTTTTGTCAATTGTCATTAAATATTTCCATTCCAAATTAAATTGGAGTCATCCAATATCTTCACTTTTCAAGCTCCAACTTCATCCAGGCTCCATCATGGCTCATCTTGGGCATTTAATCCTTAATTTCTGCAAAACAACACCACAAAACCACCTTACCCATTCCAAGGTAAAAACTAACTAAGAATCAAATTAAATATGCCTAACTATATGAAAATGCATGCAAAAATGTACATGAAATATGCGGTGAAATCACACTCATCAAATCACCCCAAGCTTAAGATTTTGCTTGTCCTCAAGCAAACACTAAGGCCAGAAGATAAAAATAATCAGAGCATGGACAGTGAACCAAGAACCCGAGTAGTAACTAATCCAAGTAACAGGAATTTTCAAATAATTCACCAAGAGACAATCAATTTCAAGTCCAATTAGAAGCTTAGGTTTCTTAGACTCATATTCTCACTGATTCGGGCACTCTTTCTCACCTCACTCAAGTGTTTAAGGATATATGATAATTCTCTCAAGTTCCTCAAGGAATGAATTCTACCATAAGCTTGACTATTAACCGAATCTCTACTTTATTAATGAAAACAATTAAGAATCAAGAGGTCTTTTACTTTGGTTGTAGCGTGGCCATGGGATTAATCGTTAGGTGGGGAAATCAAGAAAAGGAAATTTCAAGAAGGCTAAACAAAATATCAATCATTGCAAAGCATGACACCTTCTAAAATACCTTTATGGGTTTTGATTCATTTTTCCACCTTTCTTTCTTTCTTCTCATTTTATTTCTCACTTTCTTTTGTCATCCCCTTCTCTATACTCTTTTTTTTATGGAGAAGGGGAGATTTTCAATTCAAGAGAAATATTTTGACTTTCTCATCCCATACTTTTTCAACTACCTTTTCACCCTTTTTGTAATACTTTAAAAGGTTCCATACCAAGCATTATTCATCAAAGTAATTTAAGATACCAAGAAAAGTATTTTTATTCTTTCAGGCTCAAAATTGGGCAACTAAGGGGTAGCATTTAGTCAATCAAAGCTCGGAAGGCCAGAAAAATACCTAGTACCTCAATCATTTTCAAAAATGTTTTCAAAAAAAATTTAAGCTTCAAAACGGTTTCAAGTCAAGTTCTAGAGAATACAATCCAAGAGGAATACAACACTCTATCACAAAGAATGGGGTAGATTTAGTGAGAACCCCTTTTGGCTCAAAAATCTCACATTTAGTAGTTCAGAAATCAATGAGAAACACAAATCTACGGAACCACGTACTAATTATCAACTATCAAAGATCATCTCAATAATTTTTATTTGTAGCCATATCACAAGAATAAAAAATTGGGTTCAAGAATTCACTATCTCAATTTAATTGGCACTAAGTTCTCACAAGTGGATGCATAATCTTAGCAAGGGGCAATCGAATCATGTGATCAGGCAAAACTATGCCTATATGAATGCAATATGAAAAATGCAAAAATTCAAAAATTTGCAAAAATACCCCTACCCCAAGCTTAAAAACTTACATTGTCCCCAATGTAAATAATCAAGTCGGAGAGAGGAGAAAAATGGAACAACTTACCAAGGTGGTAGCAGGTGTTGGCTCACATGCCTAGTCAAAGAAATGGTGGAAGATGTGTCACGGCCGTGACCAGTGTCACGGCCAGGCCGTGATCAATTCTGGTCCATAGGAAGAAGCCTGTCACGACCGTGACCTCCATCACGGCCAGGCCGTCATGCTCTCTGATCTTTAGGGTCCTCCCATCACGCCCGTGATGATGATAACGGGAAGGCCGTGATCCTTTCTGGTCTTCATGGTTATCTCACCACGGCCGTAACCAGTGCCACGGCCTGGGCGTGATGGTTGCTGACTTTGTTTCTCCCTGCTCTTTTTGCTTCTCCTTCCTCCTTGCCCTGAAAACACTTAACAAAACTATTAATTTATGATTATTTACTCTTGATCTTCTCAAATTATTCAAGAGCTAAATTCAAAAACAAATGAAAAAGGAAAGAAAACTTGGGTTGCCTCCCAATAAGCGCTTCTTTAACGTCACTAGCTTGACTTTGAGAAGCTTCCACCTGGATCCCATAGCCTGTGGTATAAGGACCAAGAGGTGCTCAAGATGTAAGATCCTCCACCCGGATCCCATAGCTTGTGGAGTGGTGATTGCATAAGCAATATGACTCTGTCCACAATTCCTCCTGGCAAGTGTGTGGAAACTCCATTGACCTCTTTAACTACAATAACGAACTCGCTTCTTCTCGGTTCAAATGGAATTTTCACAAGGAGATTTAACAGACAAGTGGAAGTGACTAACTTTCCAGTGTCCACACATGCATGTAAGCCAACATATTTATCCAATGCAGCAAATTCAGGCTTCTCAGCAAGCATGGTGGAGTAAATGCTTTCCAAATGACCTGCCTTCTCACTTGTTCTTTCCCAAGGATGTGTGAAAGGTAACTCCTCTTCTTGTGACTCGTCTACCACCACCACTTCATCTTCATTTTGATCCATCCCCGCAACCATATTTTTCTCAAATTCTGCTTCACGTGGCTCTTCGGGAATCACTTGTAAACATGGTGGTGGTGGTGGTTGCGACACCCTAACTTGGTCATCACATGGTTACCCTTTTTGCGGAAAAATGCTCGTTTAAATGCTGGTCGCTTTCGGAAAAAGATTATTCAACATACACAAGGTTACCAAAAAGGTACTTAATTTTTTTTTTCTTTAAAGAAAAGAAGTAAAAGGTAAAGAAACTCACAACTTGAAAACGACAACAGATACATACATATAATATTGCCTCGAAAGGTCTTAGGTTTTAACATTACACCACGGCCTTAATCAATATGGCTAACAGAAACGAAAACATAACTGAAACATAACTGAGAAGATAAGGTAAATAAAACACCAACTGGGAATGGGAATCTGGGAATCTAAACTCAAAAGAAAAGCTCAAAAGCCAAGACTAACGGACCACTCAAAACAAAGCCTCCAACCACTACCAATGCCTACGACACTCGGAGTGGCCACAAACGCTCCCACAAGAAGAAGTCTCCGGCTCCGGGTCAATCACCTCTCCTCCGTTATCCAACGGAACATCCTCCTCCTCAATATCCAAAGGGTGATAACCCGCCTCGAGCTCCTCATCCCACCAGTCGTCTACCAGCTCATGAGGCTCCTTGACCGCGCTGTCGCCACGCGCCAAAAAGAACGAGCGTTTACAAAATAATGTAGTATAGAGCGACAACTCGGATCGTCTCTCAAGGACTCTTTTAGGTGTTGTTATTATTAACAGAAAAAGTTAGAAATGGGGGTTTTGAGATTGAAAACTAAATTAAAGAAGCAAAACAGAAAACAAAACAAGAAAATAGAGCAGTTACCAAATAAGCTAAAACGATTAACCTACTGCTTTTGGTTTCCCAACTATCATCGGTTCATGCAACCCTAAGCAAATTCTAATCCCCTCCCGGTTGTAGCAACAATTCACAAGCGGAACCACTACTACAGATATATATCCCTATTCCCGAATTAAGCAAACGGGGTTAAGCCCTTCGTGAACTAAGCGAACACGAAACGAACACACGCGAATTAAGCAAACGCGATTATATATAGGAACATGATATCACCGAGATAAACCAACACAACACAATATACTCCTGAATTAAGCAAACAGAAATATAAAGCATGGCATTGAAAAGAGAAAAGGAAATGAAACAGGATTACAGAAACCTCAAGTCTTAACAGGAACCAATCACAGTAGATTAATCTAGGAGACTAATTCTCCATTACAAAAGGAAAACAAAACATAACTAAAAGAGAAAACAAAAGGCTAACTAAGATTAGCTCAGAAACTAGCCAAAGCTGGCTAATTCTGACTACCCCTTCATTTCTGCCTAAGACTGCTTATATACACGTTTCTGGAGTCAGAGTACTCGCGAGGCGAATCACTGCTCGCGAGGCGAATTACATGAAAGGTCTGCAACTCTTTGTCTTCTCGCGAGGCGAGCACATCCTTCGCGAGGCGAACTCTTCAGCTTCCAACTGTTACGCCCGTGGCATTCAACACGCCCAAACCGTGATGGCTTCTGATCTTCCAAGACTCGCGAGGCGAAGGAATGCTCGCGGGGCGAACGCTTCAACTTCAGAATTGCCACGGCTGTGATCTTCAACACGGGCAAGCCGTGATCATCTCTGACTTTTTCATGGTTGCAATACTCGCGGGCGAGAGATCCTTCTGCGGGCGAGCGGCTCCAGATTTATTACTTTTTATTTTATTAACCTGAAAAACAGAAAATAAAAGTAAATACTTTATTCAACTCTAAAACAACTAAATTAACATAAAAACAATTTACAGACTCGAAGTACTACTTAGGAACAATCAAGTCTAATTTGGGTAAAAATGATATAAAATAAGCACAAAGCCAGGGTCTTTACTAGTTATAAAACCAGTAAAACAGAGGCTCATCAAAATACCCCAAACTTAAACTTTGCTTGTCCCCAAGCAAACTACACTCAAAAACTTAAAAAGACTCAAGACCTGGCAAAACATGGCAAACTTAAGGACTCAATTAACTTTCACACAAATTTCAAGCAATTTAACAAAACAATTTTTCTTTCAATGTTCCCCCCTTTTAAACAAAGTAATCCCCACATTCATTTATTCCAAACAATTGAGAGTTTCATAATTCAAACAATCATTAATCAAAGCAGGGGATCTAAGTTACACACAAAAAGGAGATCACCAAAATCAAACAACCGCCCTCCTCACAAGGGAAATTTGTGTTTCACTCAATCACTCAATTTTTGTCAGGCTAACATTTTCACTCAATTTTCACTTTTAAGAGCACTTCCCAAAAATTTGATTTTCATCTCTAAATAGTTCCCACAGAAAATATGCAAGCAACATCAAAAGGACTTTTATGGGTTGTAATGGGGCCTGGCTAAAGGTAGGATATACAAAGGTATTAGGCTGAAGACCCTAGGAACTAAGAGAGCATGAAACATTTTTACACTTTGAATTTAACTCAAGTTCCTTTTCTTAATTTTTTTTTTTTTTTTTTTTTTTTTTTTTACACTTCTGGGTGGCTACAGCCTTTTTATTTTCTAATAATTTTTTTTTTTTAATTTTTACACTTTCCTTTTTTTCTTTTTTTTTTTTTCTTTTTTTTTCTTTTTTTTTTTTTTTTTTCAATCCCAACAACACATTTACTGTAGCCACCCCAAACTTAATTTCTTGCACCCATTCTAAGATTACATGCTCTCCTAATCCTAAGATCGGGTTAACATGGTTTTCCAGATTTTTGGGCTTATAACATTAGGCTATCAAGAATTAACAGGCTAATAGGCTCAATGGGGCTAACTAAGGAACATGCATTAGGAATTGGTTATTTTTAGGCTAAGTAGCTATTTACAAAGAAATGCCTAAATCATCTGAAGCAAACACATAATCATGCAAACCAAAAAGAGATTCAATCAAATCCAGGGAAGTGCAATTTGAAAAGTGATTTTCACACAATTTAAAACATGTTGGAGGCTCAAAACCTCACCTGGACATTTTTGCAAATTATTTGAAAGAGATTCTATCCCTAGTGTGTGCTTCCTATCACCCCAAACTTATCATAAATCATGCCATCATAATAAAATCTCAAAGTTCAGTTTTTAATCACATGGGGATCATTTTTTTCAAAAATTTTCAAATCCTAGGGGGAAACAGTCAACACATAACATGCAATCAATCTATGCAAAAATTAATCAAAACCAATAAACTTGCCATAACCAAGACACAAACACAACTCCTGAGCTTCTCAAATTATTCAGGAGCATTATTCAAAACAAAATAGAATTAAAGCAAGAAAAAGAAAATTAAAAAGAAGCAAGGGTAAGAAAAACTCATTGAAGGGCGGTTCCACCAGGATCCCATTGCTTGTAGCATAAGGCCCACGTGGTAGCCAAAGGACAAAAATTCATTCCATGACTCCCTAACTTGCAGCTTTGATGCGGAGGTGAGCACTTGACAACCATGATAACTCCACCCAGTGCGGCGGACTTCTCACTTCCTCTGGGGTCACAGATGACCTCCTTTTCAACAAAATCTCCCCAATAGAAGTGGGGCTCAACCTCTTGGACTGGCCATGGTGCAAAATCCAAGGGTGCAACATCCATTACTGGTTCCTCAGGGGGAGGTGGCAAACAGTTAGAAAGTGTTACTGGTGCTGCTTCAACTTCTGCAATGTCTTCATCCACTGCATAAACAAATTTTTCACCTGCTATACACGCAGAAATTTCAGCACACACCAAACAAAGGTTAGAGTTAGTACATATATTACAAGAAAATGAATCAGAAAAATCTACAATGTTTGGAAATTCTGCAATTAATTCATCATCCACCCCTCTACTCTCAACACGTTCAATTGTTCTACTTGAATCATCTACTCCCAAAGGTTCTTCTTTATCTTCAGGCACGGGGGAGCAGATGTTCTCTTGATCCTCCTGATCCATATGGATGCTTTGCTTAACATACCTTTCAAAATAGCAATCTACACACAAAGCATTACCATCACAATAACAATCATCAGGGGATTCAACACACACCAAGAATGTAGTATCGATGTCGGACTCATCCTCGTGAGGTATTTTCAAGAATAAATTGTGCCTCTGTAGGTTCTTCATTATCCTCAAGCTTTTTGCCTTGATTGTCGGGATGGAATGTATAAGCTCGAGGCCAATAAGTAGTATTTGTCGAAATGGGGCATGCCTCATACAGGTGCTCGGAGAGCCGCACATGCCACAAAACGTGTCTCATTGAAACAATTGCTTCAAATAAGTGAGTTTATCAATAAGATCCATAACCGAGACAAATTCAGCAAATTTTTTTTTTTTTTTTTTTTTTATTTTCTGCTAATAACAACAAACCGGAGTCCCCAGAACGGCGCCAATTTTTGACCACATTGCCGCCACGCGCCAAAAAAAGAACGAGCGTTTACAAAATAATGTAGTATAGAGCGACAACTCGGATCGTCTCTCAAGGACTCTTTTTAGGTGTTGTTATTATTAACGTAAAAAGTTAGAAATGGGGGTTTTGAGATTGAAAACTAAATTAAAGAAGCAAAACAGAAAACAAAACAAGAAAATAGAGCAGTTACCAAATAAGCTAAAACGATTAACCTACTGCTTTTGGTTTCCCAACTATCATCGGTTCATGCAACCCTAAGCAAATTCTAATCCCCTCCCGGTTGTAGCAACAATTCACAAGCGGAACCACTACTACAGATATATATCCCTATTCCCGAATTAAGCAAACGGGGTTAAGCCCTTCGTGAACTAAGCGAACACGAAACGAACACACGCGAATTAAGCAAACGCGATTATATATAGGAACATGATATCACCGAGATAAACCAACACAACACAATATACTCCTGAATTAAGCAAACAGAAATATAAAGCATGGCATTGAAAAGAGAAAAGGAAATGAAACAGGATTACGAAAACCTCAAGTCTTAACAGAACCAATCACAGTAGATTAATCTAGGAGACTAATTCTCCATTACAAAAGGAAAACAAAACATAACTAAAAGAGAAAACAAAAAGGCTAACTAAGATTAGCTCGAAAACTAGCCAAAGCAGGCTAATTCGACTACCCCTTCATTTCTGCCTAAGACTGCTTATATACACGTTTCTGGAGTCAGAGTACTCGCGAGGCGAAGTACTGCTCGCGAGGCGAATTACATGAAAGGTCTGCAACTCTTTGTCTTCTCGCGAGGCGAGCACATCCTTCGCGAGGCGAACTCTTGACTTCCAACACGTTACGCCCGTGGCATTCAACACGCCCAAACCGTGATGGCTTCGATCTTCCAAGACTCGCGAGGCGAAGGAATGCTCGCGGGGCGAACGCTTCAACTTCAGAATTGCCACGGCTGTGATCTTCAACACGGGCAAGCCGTGATCATCTCCCGACTTTTTCATGGTTGCAATACTCGCGGGCGAGAGATCCTTCAGCGGGCGAGCGGCTCCAGATTTATTACTTTTTATTTTATTAACCTGAAAAACAGAAAATAAAAGTAAATACTTTATTCAACTCTAAAACAACTAAATTAACATAAAAACAATTTACAGACTCGAAGTACTACTTAGGAACAATCAAGTCTAATTTGGGTAAAAATGATATAAAATAAGCACAAAGCCAGGGTCTTTACTAGTTATAAAACCAGTAAAACAGAGGCTCATCACTCCTCCTCAGGATCCTCTTCGGGATCTTCTTCAGGATCTTCCTCCATCGATTCCTCCTCTTCTGGCTCGGCAGGCTCAACGTGAGGGTGAAGTAGACCGGCTTCCTGTAGCGTGTTCAGGTACAACCATGGCGGTGGAAGAATCACGTTCCTGGATTCCACTGAGTGGATCCTCCTAACAGGCTCTCCATGTATATTAGCTTCAGTAGTAGTGATTGGCCCTCGGTACGTCGCCGTAGTCGCATTCGCGTCCATCCTCCAATTCCCAATCGTGTCGGCCTCGTCAAAAGTCTCTGTCCGTGTGACCTCAGGTACAAGAGGGACAAGAGGGTCCATCTAAAGCATACGCATACCCGGTACGAGGAAAATAAAAGAACATACAGACATGCAAGAGTGAGATACCGTCATAAGATATATCCCACAACAACCATATACATGATACATGCAACACGAAATCAGATCAACAGTTAAAGCATGCATAATCATCATAATATAACAGTGTTATATCAAGGGGTCCTCAAGCCCGTACAATCGCTTTCAAAATGTGCATGACACTTCAATATCGGGCTCTATCCTAATCTCATGAGATCACAACACCATGTTATCACCGGAGAAGATAGAGTTGGTCAAGCTCGCCCACGTGGGCTGTTGCCACCGCATCCCGATGCACCAGGCCTCTTGGTCGAACAACGCCACATGCCCTTAACGAAACAGCTAGCAATGTGATCGACTCTCGGATACCCCATGGGTATCCTCAATAAGCAAAGGCACGCCTCTGCCGGAAATGCATATGAATAAAAACTTTCCTTTTAAGGTTTTTCTTTGTGTAAATATTTCACTGTCAAAGCTCAAAGCTAATGACTTAACATTATTTCCCCTTCACTTGAAAACTTAGAAACATAGGACACACAGTCCGAATGCTCAATCCCAACACCTAGACCGTGGCCGCAGTCAAGGTTTGTAGAATGGAAATCAATATACTTTTAGTCATGTGTTACTTATCATGCTAAGGACAATAGCCCACAACAACGGAAATCAGAACGAACTGTCCTCGATTCCGCGAATTGGACTTGAAGTCCATAACATTACGAATAGGACTTTACGGTCCCGAATTAACACTGATCCAAGATCACGTGCTAAGCATGGAAGACTAGAGGCGACGTCTCACGTCTAGATTCCTATTCTTTTAGTATTTATCTTTCATTTGACGAAAACAGTTTTCGAAATCGAAAGCCTCGATAACCTATGCTGGCTATCGGAAAGTTTCTAAATCATTTGGGAGAAAACCTTTTCTTTTGAAAATCATTTATAAAACGTTTTTGAAACACTTTTAACTTTGAAAATCCCCAATAGGATATTGTAAAATATTTTCGAAAGTTTTCACTTAAAACACATAGTTCGAAAAGGGTTTTTCTCTTGCATTCTAGAAATCACTAAAACTATATTGTCACATAAAACAAGTACTTTTAAACATTCAAGCTTTTTGGAAAAGAACACCCATCCTTTCATCTTCAAAGCTTATTAAGGTTTTTAATTCTTATTAATGATTGAGCACAGACACACGTCCGGCTTAGCAAACTTTAAACAACAACAGCAGTATGTACACATATATATATTCACAGTTCAATGCCAATATCACAGTTCATCACAGTTATACATCTCAACATATATAACGATACAGTTCAACTTCATATAATAGCATAACATTTCAGATAATCTAGTAACTCAATAATAGTCAAGTAAACAATTAATCAAATACACACATGCATACAGTTATTGAATATCTTTCGGAAATCCCCTCTTACCTCAAAAGACGATAAGGGTTCCGACTACGAAAACTAAGGATCACGAACGTCCGCACAGAATCTAATCTAAGGTTACACACATGAAACCATAGGTTAGATTTTTAATCAAAGAACACTAGCCACAAGGCATAGGTTCGGTTTTCAACAATGGTTTTGGATTAAGGTTTCCAAAAATCATGAAACTTATGGATTTATGATCCTTAAGTGCTAGGAGTTCTTAAACACCAAAAGTTTAACAAGTTTGAATCAAGAATCCCACTAAGTCATCAACTTAGGGTTTCGGTTTTCATCCTCTAAAATAGGTTAGGATGTTCTAAATTTTCCAATCTCTTTAGGTTAGCATCCATACCTAGTAAGGAGCCTAAAACCTTGATCATTTTGGAAAAATGAAAAAATCAAATACCCTAGGCCACAAACACTACCATTCGGCCTTGAGTAAAAATGAGGGTTAGAGGTTTTCAAACTTTCCAATCTCTTGGATCTAACATCCTTATACATCAAGGAGCCCAAATCCATGATCACTTTGGAAAACCTCAAAGTACATATAACAAAACACTTAGAGTTTTCACTTTTTCATGAAAATACATAAAAGTTTCTAAACATTTCCAATCACTTAAACCTAGCATCCTTATGTACATAGGAGCTCTTGGTCATGATCATGTTGGAATAACACTCAAACACAAGCTTAACCAAGCAAAGATGAAACAAAACTCATATGGCACAAAAGACATAGATTCTGTCCAGTACAGAAAATGGTGTTCGAGATTTTTGTTTTCACAAGATTTTAGTATGTTGTAGAGGAAGTAAAAATAAGAATATAGAAATTGGTTTCACCTCAATCGGAGTTTTCTACAATTTTTGAGAATTTTTTGAAGTTTAAAAGCATATTATGAACTCAAAACATCAACTATGAAAATAAAGCCAAAACTTGAAAAACAAATGGTATAGGGACATTACCCTTACCAATATGAACAACTTTGATGAAGAACACAACTTGAAAAACTTAGTAAAAATGGTACCTTTAGTTGTGTGAAGAAGAAGATGAATAGTTGTAAAAAAGTGTTTTTGTGAAAGGAAGCAAAAGTGTGAAATGGTTACACTTTGAAACTTAAATAGAAGAAGGAAAAGAGAGGGGGAGGGCGTCAGTTTTGGGGCAGATTGGAGGGGAGAGAAGAGCTTGACTTGGTTGAGAAGAAAGGAGGTATGGTGTAGGTAAGGTGTGTGTAAGAAAGTATGGTGATTTGACTTGATTGGTGTAAGGAAGGTATGGCCATGGACATGCCTATGTCATAGCCTTCACATCAGTCAATCTACTCCATTTTTGCTCTGCTCCAACATGCATCAGATGAATTTCCCGATCGTATTTCCCGACGATTCGCCCGGGTAATACTCGGAAATTCGGCCCGAAACAAGATTTCTCAAAACACTCCAAACCCACACAAAACATAAAAAAAAAACACTAATCGTCTCGTTCACGAGTCAATAGTAGGTCTCTAGCTCGATGAACTCAGATGCGGCTTTGAAAACCCAGACCGGCTTTCGTCTGAATTTTATACCGAAAATTTTACTGTGACTTCATACAGTAAAATAACACAAGAAAATGATTTTATTTAAAATAAAATCATCCTCTGGATTTTATCACAATTAAATACATTAAAGCATGCATTTACTAATAATTAAGCACACGAAAAACAGGGTGTTACAGTGGTAAGTACGAACAAAAGGTTTCCCATTCCTCCTTGGAGAATATATACACAAGCTTACCCGTCACACAATCAACTTGTGCTGGAATATCATGATCTCCCAAATTTATGTCGTCTCCCAAACACTAGTTGTTCTCCAAAGTGTGACTTGAAGCTTCCTCATTAGATGGATAATAATAGTTGTCCATTAGTTGCATCCACCTTGCACAACCAACACTCAAAAGAAAAAAAATCAAATATATACAGGAAAAATAAAAAAATAAAAAAATAAAAATGTCTAAATTAGTTGCCACCTTTGTTACTAATGATATTGGCAAAACCGATCCCCGGCAACGGCGCCAAAAACTTGTTGAGACGAATCTAGGCAAGTATACCTAGTCGTACAAGTAATACGGTGGTGAGACCGATATCGTTCCCATGAGGATCAGTTGCCAATTACCAATTCACAAATCAAACAACTATCTAGACTAAACTTTAACATGAAAAAAGATCAAAACATAAAATAAAGAAATAAAATATTTTTGGTCTTTTTGGAATTTTTATTGAACACTTGGAATGCAGAAAGAGGTGTTGGGATTAAATTTCACTATACCTTAGCCTCATGCAATACCAAGACTACCAATCCAGTTTATGCTTTAATTATTAAAATCAACCCACAGAATTACTCAAGCCCTGATTCCTCGGATGACAAGAGCCTAAATCCCCTAATAGACCCTAATTCCTTAGGTGGCCCAATTAGTGAATTTGCATTAAGAGTAGGGATTACACGATTACTAATAAACCAAACTCCATTCCTAGATGCAAGGTTTACTAGGTGATTAATTCTAGATCAAGAATTGATAAGAACGTCCCCATTGCAAATCAAATCTCATAATCATTTCATGGGTAGCTAAACCACAAAAAGCATTAAGCAAAGGAATTAAACACTAATAGAGAAAGCATAAACATAGATTGATAAATCAAGGTAATTACATAATATTCAGTTAAGCTACATCTAATCCCAACAAAAAGGGATTTTAGCTACTTATAGTCATAGAAACTACAAAAGAGAAAGAGAGAAGAGAAGAAGAAAACTCCATGACGAATCCTTCAATCTTCTTCCAATCCAAGAGCAGAGAAAATGTCCCTTTTAGGGTTCCAATTCATCCCCAGCCGCAGCCTCCAAGTCTAGGTTAAAAGTTCTCCTTTTTTTGTTCTGAAAAAATCGCCCTTTTGTGCGCCCTCTGAAGCTCCCTTTATAATGCAGCCGTGTGACTCCTTTTTTAATCCCAAATCAAATATCTATTAGATATGTTTCAATCAAAACCAAATCATGAATTGATCCCCTAATTATTGCTGACGTTATCCCCTGGCATATGGTGATTGATATTCTTTAATAACTTCAAATATTCTAAATTAACTGCCCAATCAATATCTTCATCTTCTATTTTTATGGTAAGTCATTAATATCCAAATCATCAAATCCATCAATTAGGCCTCTTACATTGCTGCTGGACTTTTGTCAATTGTCATTAAATATTTCCATTCCAAATTAAATTGGAGTCATCCAATATCTTCACTTTTCAAGCTCCAACTTCATCCAGGCTCCATCATGGCTCATCTTGGGCATTTAATCCTTAATTTCTACAAAACAACACCATAAAACCACCTTACCCGTTCCAAGGTAAAAACTAACTAAGAATCAAATTAAATATGCCTAACTATATGAAAATGCATGCAAAAATGTACATGAAATATGCGGTGAAATCACACTCATCAGGGATCCGGTTGTGCTCCATCGCTTCCTTTATCTTTTCATAAAGAGCATGCTCAGGAGATATGTGCACTGCGAACTCACATTGCCTTTTTTCAACTTCACGATCAATTTCCCTCCGAACAAAGTCATTTACACCCCGATCAAAGCTTAAGTGAAACGGATCCATTTCCCCTTATTTTTCTTTAGTCAAGTTTTCCACGTGAGGGTTTGGGATCCGCTTTTCTCTAATGCATAGTTGAACATATTCATAATCGGGGTGGTTCAGAGTGATGTCTTTTTCATCAACCGGCATTCTCACCTTGCGTACGTGACTCAAGTCAAGCATCTATTTATTCACATTTCAAAAACCTTGGTCAATATCATAATCAAAATGGAAAATAAAAAAAAATCAAAAGCAAAATCAGTATCAATGCATGCATCATAAAAATATAGTCATCAAAGAGTGCATCCAGTATCAAAATAACTAAAAGAACTGAGTTTCTAGCTAGCCATCAAGGTACAACGATATTGAATTAACAAAAAATAACTAGACCTCATAAAAACTGGGGTGTCGGTAGGGGAACTGATAATGATGGTGCTGGCTCATAGATCAAAATCAATATCGTCTGTCGGGTCACCCTGCTGCTGAGCTATTGTTGCATCATTCGCCTAAGGTACCTCGGGCATCCCCCCTGTAGCACGGCATCCTGGTCTCCAGGATCATCCTGCCACCCTAGCCGAGGTGCCAAGTCCTCCTCGGAAGGGAAAATGGGTACCCGGCCCTCCAGCTGAGCTAGGGACATCTCCCTGAAAAAATCTCTTAACACATCATTATCCCTCCTCATAGCCTGCTGGTTCTGCAAAAGCAGAGCCATATCAGCTGATTGTGGCCTTGGAGGGGACTGTGGTCTCCTTGGTGGTGTGGGCTCAGTGAAGCAGAAATGGCGTATGTACTCTATGTCGATCGGCTGCCTGGGGATCTTCTCCACCAAGTCAGACACTGCTACGCCCGCCCTGCGGATTAGCTCAGTAATCAGAAACCCGTGCCCCGGGCACTCCTTTGGTGCCCTCGAGTTTTCCTTCTGCTGAATATCCGGTGCAATTACTGCCCCAACATTGATGCTCTTTACCTTCATAATACCATATATAAGATGGGCCTGGGCAGCTGTAATGGTGGACTCGTGAGAGCTAACCATCAGGTTGGTGTGTACGAACGCCGACCATACCCAGGCCAATGGTGATAGATCATGGCTCGTCAACCTCAGTAGGTTCCCAGAGGTCCCCACCTCCCACTGGGGCCCCTGCCAGCAACATGTCTCCAATATCTCTACAGCCAATCCCTGTACTACTGGCAACATTTCATACTGGCTCCTATCCTCCCAGGTGATAGGGATGCCCAGACAAGTGTTAATCTCATATGCCGTGAAAGTCATGGGCACCCCTCTCACCATAGAAACACACCCTGGGTCATCAATATCGGGGTTGAGAGCGTTGGCGTAAAATTCTTGAACCAGTTTGATATCAAACCGGTGAGGAAGATTAGCCAACATACCCCAAACCATAGTGTGAATCTGTCCAGAGATAAACAAATAGTTGTTCCCCACAAGGACCACCCTCCTCTCTAGGACCATCTCCTTCTGCCTTACCAACTCCCAATGCTTCTCATGAAGAGGAGTTCGGAAGCTGGGAGCAGAGGAAATACCCCCAGAAGAGGAACCTGGTCCCTTGGAGAACAACAAGTCATCATCATGGATAGATTGGCGCTTCTTGCGCTTAATTTGTTGTTTTTAGCATTTTTCTGGGGAGCCTGATGAGTGTTATTTCACCTCATATTTCATTGACATTTTGCATGCATTTTCATATAGCTTAGGCATATTTAATTTGATATTTGTTAGTTTTTACCTAGGAACGGGTAAGGCGGTTTTGTGGTGTTGTTGTGCAGGAATTGAAGATTCAAATGCTCAAGATTAGCCATGATGGAGCTTGCATGAAGATGGGGATTGAAAAGTAAAGAAAATGAACCAAACAGAGCCCATCACGGCCTAGCCGTGACAGCCATCACGGCCATGATCGAGCAAAGCTGAAAAGAAAGAATGGAAAAGTCAGAACTGGTCACGGCCTGGTAGTGATGCCCATCACGGCCGTGACATGTCAGCTGAACCAGACCCTCATGGGCAGAACTGATCACGGCCTAGCCGTGATGGTGGTCACGGCCGTGACAGACCAACCAGCGAAGAACTTCCAAGTCAGAATCCGTCACGGCCTGGCCGTGATGGCCATCACGACCGTGACGTGCAATATTTGGATCTGTAGAAACTGATTTGATCTGAATTTGTGTTTGATTGGGATTCAAATTACCCTAATCTATAAATAGGGCAATTAGGCAGAGACTTTGGGGGAACTTTTGGGCTGCTACACTTAGGCAAAATTTTAGGATTTCTCGTCTCCTTCTTCTTCTTCTCTTCTTTTAGGTTTTCATTTATGATGTTGTTAATCAAGCTTGTCATCACCATGGCAATGCTTGAGTAGTAGCTTTATTTCTAGGGATTGGGGCTATGCCCAAGATCTGATTTATGTTATGAATTGATGTTTTACCTTTGTTAATTTCGATTTTGCTTTAGATCTGATTTCTATTGTTTTAATTACTCGTAAATTCGGTGGCCACTTATTTGCGTGTCGTAGATATTCTAAGGAGGAACCTAGCGGTGAACTTAGGTATCGGATCTATAGAATCAGACTTAGGACTTAAATCATGAGAGTTAGAAGCGGTCCTTCGAGGGTTAACAAATTGTCACAAAACTTAAGGGGTTCAATCTAAATTCAATTACCACGAGAGTAGGGGTTGGTTTAATTGGGCACGGTTCTTGTAACCCGAGAGGGAGCATTAACTTATTAAGGATAAATTCGCCTTCAAAGCAAAGTTTGATAATTAACAAGGGGTAGTCAATTTGGTAACATAAACAATCTTGTTGGTAACCCAATTCCTAGGAATCTCTTTAGATTTGAAAAACCCCAAATTGATTTACTTTCCTATTTTGTTTAATTGCAATTTTGAATTTGATTGTTACTTGATTCTTATTTCAAAAAATCAAAGCCTTTTCAAAATCCTTTTTTTATATAGTCCAGTTTAATTGATTTGATAATTAGTTGTGATTTGAGATCACGGTCTCTGTGGGATCGATCTTTTTATTACTTGGCGACGAATCCGGTACACTTGCCGGAATCCACGCACACTAGAGCCATAACCTGAAAACCAGAAAAGTCACAATACAGTTTATAACATTTCAATAGAGAACTATGAATACAGAATTCCATCTCTAGTTTCTCAACAGACCTATTTCAGGCATCAAATTCTCCAAGAATAATACATAGCTTCATTTCTAAAAATTTCAGAAAAATACTCTTAATGCCCCCTTATCATGCATCTTCTCTATCTAATACCCAAAGTAACCCCAAACCTAGGTTTCTAATCATATCAATTGGGTTCAATTCAATCCACAACAAAGGCATCATCATTCATCAACATCATATACGTTCAATAATATCCAAAAATCTCACAAACTCATGTATACCATTTATTGCGCAATTAATGTTCTTGCATCTTTTAGGCTTAATAACAAAATACATAACAAGAACATGCAAAACATATCATGAACACTCAAAAATCAGTTGTGGCAACATGGTTATTTCCCTACTCTATTGTTTCCAAAAGTCTCAAAAAAGATGGGAGTTCTTGAACCTAAAATTCAAGGAAATCAAGTTGGAGAGATTGAAACTTACCTTTTGAGTGTGATTGAGAGTGTTAGAGTGAGAATGTGATTAACATGGGTGAGTGCTCGAAGACACACGCGAGAGAATTCAGAGAGACCTTGAAAGTTTTTCATTTTTGAAAAAATTGACTGTCTCAGTCTCGTGAAGCTAAATACTCGCGACTTTCGCGAGGCGAAACTTAATAAAGTTCCCAATTCAGAACCCTAATTTTGGATTTCGCGAGGCGAACCTTAGTTCGCCAGCAGAAACTGGGTTTTCAGAGACCTTTCATAATCCCAGATTCGCGAGGTGAACTCATTTTCATGGGGCGAATCTGGATTTATTTCTTGCAGTTATTATTTTTCCAGAATCGCGAGGCGAACGTGGCATTCACGAGGCGAGGCAGAACGAGGTGCCAACCTCTAGGATTCTGCCTTTCAGTCTCGCGAGGCGATATAGTCCTCGCGTGGCGAGCCCGTCCAGTCTGAATCTTCCAATCCTCTAGGCTCACGAGGCGAATACTGGTGTCGCGGGGCGAGCCAAAGGCAGGATTTTCTGTGATCCTTCTGGCTCGCGGGGCGAATTCCTGCTAGCGAGGCGAGCCAAAACTGAATTCTTCCCTGCCATTCCTAACTGCAATTAAGTCCTGCATGCTTTCCTAATGCAATTTTCTAACTAAGGACCTTATATGAGGACTCTTTTATTTGTTTTTGGACTCTATAAATGCAGGAAAAGGATATCTAGCTTGGGTTGCCTCAAAATAAGCGCTTGTTTAACGTCCCGAGCCTGACGGCAACGGCCCCCATTAGGGCTCAATTAACCGTAGCACTTGATTGCTAGTTGGGATTGGTTCTCCATGATAATGTTTAAGCCTCTGGCCATTCACCTTGAAATTCTCGCCCTTACCTTCCAATTCCACTGCTCCATCTGGAGAAACATTAATAATCTTGAATGGTCCGGACCACCTTGACTTAAGCTTTCCTGGAAAAAGTCTCAACCTTGAGTTGTAGAGAAGTACCCATTGTCCCGGTTCAAACTTCCTGGGCAATATGTGTTTGTCATGCCATGTCTTAGTCCTCTCTTTATAAATTCTTGCATTCTCATAAGCTTGCATGCGGATTTCAGATAATTCATTCAAGTATAGTAATCCTTTTTCTATGGCCTTCTTCATATCATAGTTGAGTTCTTTGATTGCCCAATAAGATTTTTGTTCCAATTCTACCGGCAGATGAAAAGATTTTCCAAACACTAAGTTGTAAAGGGGCCTTCCAATTGGAGTCGTGAAAGCAGTCCTATAGGCCCATAAAGCATCATCTAACTTTCTTGACCAATCCTTTCGTGAGGAGTTAACAGTTTTCTCAAGAATGCGCTTCAACTCACGGTTGGGTATCTCTGCTTGCCCATTGGTTTGTGGATGGTAGGGTGTTGATACCCTATGCTTGACTCTATATCTTGATAGTAGATGGTTCATTTGTTTATTGCAAAAGTGAGATCCACCATCAATATTCAAGACTCTTGGTATGGCGCCTTAAAAATTCCATGACTACCCGCGCATCATCCTTTGTTGTTGGGATTGCTTCCACCCACTTTGACACATAATCCACCACTACTAAAATGTATTGATATGAGAAGGAGGGTGGGAATGGTCCCATGAAATCAATCCCCCAAACATCAAAGAGCTCTACTTCAAGCATGCAATTAAGAGGAAGTTCATACCGCCTAGAGATGTTTCCAACCCTTTGGCAACGATCACAATTCTCACCAAAAGTGTGGGCATCCTTGAAGAGTGTTGGCCAATAAATCCTGCTTTGGAGGACTTTTTCTGCGGTCTTCTTTCCCCCAAAATGCCCACCATAATCTGAGCTATGGCAATGCCACAACACGTTTCTGATTTGATCATGAGGAATACACCTCCTTAGGATCCCATCCGAGCATTGCTTGAAGAGATAAGGGTCCTCCCAGACATAGTACCTTGCGTCCGAGAAGAATTTTTTTCTTTGTTGATTAGTCCATCCATGCAAAACTACATTTGAAGACTTGAAGTTGGCCATGTCCGCGAAGCAAGGAGAATATTTTTCAAACAATACGAATAGTTTCTCATCAGGGAATTCTTCCTTGATGTCTAGTAATTTCTCCTCGGTGTCGGGATTGACCAATCTTGATAAGTGGTCCGCCACACCATTTTCTGACCCTTTCCGATCCCTAATTTCAATATCAAACTCCTGTAAAAGAATAATCCACCAAATTAATCTAGGTTTGGCCTCTTGTTTTGTCATCAAGTGTCTTATGGCCGCATGATAAGTGAATACAAAAAATTTAGACCCCACAACGTAGGACCTAAATTTATCTAAAGCAAAAACCACAGCTAGGAGTTCTTTTTTAATGGTGGAATAGTTAGCTTATGCCTCATTTAAAACTTTACTTGCATAGTAAATCACATGAGCTAACTTTTCCACCCTTTGACCCAAAACCGTCCCCCACCGCATAATCACTAGCATCACACATGATTTCAAAGGGTAAATTCCAATTAGGTGCAGTGATTATGGGTGCGGTGGCAAGCATATTTTTTAAAGTATTGAAATAATTTAAGCAAGAAGTATTAAAATCAAAGGATACGTCCTTCACGAGAAGGTCACATAGTGGTTTCACGATCTTGGAGAAGTCTTTAATGAACCTTCGGTAGAAACCGACATGGCCCAAGAAACTCCTCACCCCTTTCACATTGGTTGGTGGTGGTAGCTTCTCAATCAACTCAATCTTGGCTCTATCAACCTCAATCCCCTGTTGGGAGATTTTGTGCCCCAAAACTATACCTTCCTTGACCATGAAATGACATTTTTTCCAATTGAGCAGTAGGTTGGTTTCTTGGCATATCTCAAGAACCAAAGCCAAATTCTTCAAGCAATTATCAAAAGAGGTCCCAAAGACCGAGAAGTCGTCCTTGAATATTTCAATGAATTTCTCCACCATGTCTGAGAAAATGGAAAGCATACACCTTTGGAAAGTGGCGGGAGCATTGCATAATTCGAAATGCATCCTTCTATTAGTAAAAACTCCATATGGGCATGTGAAGGCCATCTTCTCTTGGTCTTGAGGATCCACAACAATTTGGTTGTAACCAGAGTAACCATTCAAAAAACCATAATATTCATATCCGGACAACCTTCAATCATTTGATCAATGAATGGAAGAGGGAAGTGATCTTTCCTTGTTGCATCATTTAACTTTCTATAGTCAATGCAAACCCTCCATCCCGTGATGCTCCTTCTTGGAATCATTTCGTTATTCTCATTGACCACCACGGTTGTTCCGCCTTTCTTCGGGACCACATGAATTGGGCTAACCCAATTGCTATCCGAGATTGGATAGATGATTCCGGCATCCAAAATATTAATCACTTCCTTACGCACCGCTTCTTTCATGATGGGATTTAACCGCCTCTGTGGTTGAACCACCGGGTTGAAATCATCCTCCATCAAAATTTTGTGCATGCACAGGGAAGGACTTATACCTTTTAAATCTGAAATCTTCCATCCAATGGCGGATTTGTGTTCCCTAAGAACTCTCAAAAGATTTTCTTCCTCATCCTTTTTCAAAGCATTGCTAATGATGACTGGATGTTTTCCCTTCTCACTCAAGAATGCATACCTTAAGTGAGCTGGGAGTTTCTTTAATTCTAGTGTCTTGTTGTCTTCTTCCATTCCTTCTTTGTTGAGCTTTTCTTTTTGACATTCATCCTTTGGGAGACTTGGCAAGGCTTCCATGTTTTTTAAGCATTCAAGATAATCCTCATCCCCCAAAAGGTCTTCTTCTTCTTTATCATCATGGGATTTTACCAACACTTTTGCAAGTGAAGAATCATGGGCTTCTCTTCCATAGATTTTACAATGGTCTCCACCACATCAACTCTATATACATCTGATATTTAAACAGGGTGTTTCATTGCTTCAAAGACATTGAAGACTACGTTCTCATCTTGCACTCTTAGTGTGAGTTTCCCTTGTTGCCCATCTATCAAAGCACGCCCAGTGGCAAAGAAAGGCCTACCCAAAATGAGAGGGATTTCGTCATCCTCGTCCATATCAAGCACCACATAGTCAGCCGAAAAGATGAACTTGTCTACCTTTACCTATAAATCTTCCACCACTCCACAAGGATATTTGATAGAGCGATCCGCTAGTTGGAGTGACATCCTAGTATCCTTTGCCTCTTTTATGCCTAGATTCTTCATTATAGATAAGGGCATCAAATTGATGCTTGCCCCTATATCACACAATGCCTTCCCAAGAGTTACCTCCCCAATAGTGCATGGTATACTAAAAGAACCCAGATCCTTCAACTTTGGCGGTAGTTTCCTTTGAAGAGTAGCACTACATTCCTTGGTTAAAGCAACCGTTTCCTCATCCACTATCTTCCTCTTCTTGGAGAGAAGCTCTTTCAGAAACCGGACATAAGATGGCATTTGTTCCAAGGCTTCCGCAAATGGAATATTAATTTGAAGCTTGTGGAAAACATCAAGGAACTTGTTGAATTGCTTGTCTTGCAAGGACTTCTTCAATCTCTCTAGATAAGGAACCTTCATGAAGGGAGGAAGATCTTGAGGCTCAACGCACTTCTGCCTTCGGAATTATTCATCTACTAACTTCAATCTTCTTTCTTGCTCCAGCACCTTTTCACTGGCTACATCCTTCTCCCTTACTTGCTCCTCTTCCACCTGTGGTTGTTCTGGAGTCTCAATCTCTTGAGAGCTAGTTGCTTCCCCATTAAATTCCAACACTTTACTACTCTGAGTTGTCACTGCATTGCATTGGCTCTTGGGGTTGTTTTTTGTATTACCTGGGAAGGAGCCTGGAAGACGCTCATTCAGTTGCTTTGCAAGCTGGGCCATCTAAGTCTCAAGATTATGAATTGCTGCCTCTGTATAAGTTGCCAATTTGTCAATGGTTGTGTTTGTGTTTACTGATAGCTTCTCTATTGCCGCACTAGTCTTCTCAATAGCCAATTCCCAAGGTTGCTTCCCTCCATCTGTGATTTGCATTTGAGTAGGTTGAGGGAGAGCCTGTTGGGTGTTGTGCTGTTGAATTCCATAGTTTGGCCTCTGATTCTGTTGTTGTTGCCCGGCTAGACCACCACTAGTGTTGCTCCAAGAGAAACCCGGATGATCTCTCCTGATATTCCAATTCTACCCCTAATGGTAGTGGTTGTTCTACTTATTCATATGATAGTCATTGCGTTGTGGTACCGTGTCATAAAAATAGTGACACGAATCCACATGCTCCTTATAAAGGTTGCCCAGACAATATTCACTATCATGATCACCTTGACCCTCTCTTATCGCGTTCACCTTCATCTTGTTTGTCAGTGCTTCATTCTGCTTCTTCAAAAGTGTGTTCTGCTCAAGAATGGCTTCAATAGATGTTATACTAAGTCCATAAGAATTAGAAGTGCCCATATTGAGGTTGTAGTCATTCCTGGACATCTTCTCAAGTAAAGCCCATGCATCCTCTGCTGATAAATAAGAGAAAGAACCGCCAGCTACGGCATCACAATTCATCTGATATCTCCCTTTCAACCCATTAAAGAAGTGTTGAACCTTTGTTACCAAGTCAAAATAGGAAGAAGGGCATCTCCTCAAAAGCAAATTATATCTTTCCCAAGCCTCATTATAAGACTCATCATCAGTTTGCTTGAAGGAGGTGACGGCGATCTTCAACTGTGCCGCTTTCTGAGGAGGAAAGAATCTTGCGAGGAATTTCTGAGCCATCTATTCCCAAGTAGTGATGCTCGCACGATCCAAGTGTAAGTCCAACCAATCGCGTGCTCTATACCGATGAGAAAATGGGAATAGCCGCAAACGAAGAGCATCTTCTGACATTTCTGGATAATTGAACATGTCGCAAGCCTCCAAGAAGTGAGTGATGTGCCGATGAGGGTCTTGGTGTGGATTACCATCAAATTGTTCTCTTTGCACCATATTTAGGGCAGATTCCCTCATCTGGAATGAATTAGCCATGATGGGAGGCTTGACAACACTAGAGACACAATCATCCAAGTTAGGAAGATTGTACTCATAAAGGGGCTTGTAAGGAGGAGGAGGAGGTGATGGATTTTCTTCCGCCATCACTTCAAGATTGATGGGTTGGTTTGTTTCAAGTAGCCTCGTCTCTTTAAGTTCCTTCCTCAACCTCTTCTCAATCTTGGTGATCTCGGGATCAAATAGCAAGTTCTCCTATGGAAGGGTACCTCGCATCCACAAAAACAAAGCAAGACCAAGTGGGATCAAAGAATTAAAAATAGATAAAATTGCCGAAAATTAAATTAAAAATTGCTTAATCAAAAGAATCAAATTCCCTAAAAATTAGGAAAACTGGTTGTGCCAATCCCCGGCAAAGGTGCCAAAACTTGTTGACGAACCGGCAAGTGTACCGTTTCGTTGCAAGTAATAAAACACGGCAAGTAAATACCGAGGTCGAACACAAGGATTGGAAGACCTATTTAACTAATTTTAATAAGGAATTTCAAGCGTTTGACCAAATCAAAGAGAAGTGGTTATGAAGAGAGAGAAAATTAAATCAAAGATAAAATCAAAAGCGATTAATTAAAGATTCTAAAAGATTGTGATGAGATTTGATTATGACTAAGGCTCTAAGGCCACGAACTCACCTACCCTATCAAGTAAGTTACCCAAGTGGTTTATCTCCTTATCCCTAGTTTCAATTTAATTTCTTGTCAACCGGGAACCCTCAATTATCCTAATGTCACTTTCGATTTTCAAAAGGAAATATCTACAATTGCAAGTCGTCAATTTCCCAATTTATTCAACCCACAACTAGATTTATTAAGTTCTTGGTTCCCTATAACGATTGTACCACTTTCCTATTCTATCCCTAGTAATATTCAAGCAGTGTTCTTAATTCAAGTCCTAAGCACGAATCGCTTCCCAGCTTCAACACACTAGACTAGTTGACCACGAGCCACATGATTAACGCAAACCAAACAGAATTAGGAAACAAGAAAAGAGACAAGGGTATAAGAAAATATTACTTGGGTAAACTATGTCAGCAGAGGTGGCTTCATCGTTCCCTTAGAAAGGAGGATTGGTTCCTCATAGAGACGAAAACAAAGAAAAAAGTAATAAAAGCATTCATCCTTCAAGAATTGACTCAAAACACACTACACAGCTCAAAGCAAACTAGGATTACACTTTTTCAATCAAAAACTGCTCTCATTGACCTAAAACAAGCTATTTAAAAGGTTTGGAATCTGCGCGCGCTCGCGGGGCGAGCAAGGATTTGCGAGGCAAATCTTAAGTTGGCGCCAGTTCAAATTTGGACTTCTCGCGAGGCGAGCAAGGTTCGCGAGGTGAGGCAGAATGATCTTCATTTTGCTGAGTCTGGCTCGCGTGGTGAGGCTGAATGGCTGCTTGTTCCTGCTTGATCTGCTTCTCTGGCTCGCGAGGCGAGCTTCTGTTCGCGAGGTGAATAACACATTTTTGCCTTTTTGCTTGTTTCCTTAATTTTTCCTAGCTTCCTCGGGCTTCACTTTTAACCTGGAATTAAAAGTAGCATTAAATGCTTTATTTTGATAAGAAACTAAAATAAATTACTAAAAATTGTCCCTAAGACTAAAGGAAATTGCTTATGAACAATTAAAGTCAAATTTGGGCTAAAACGAGAATGAACTCGCACAATTGGTATCAAAATTGAGGTCTCATAGCACCTGTTTTGGCATACATCTGTGGAGGAGGGGTGTTGGAAATCCCACATCGCCTGCCTCAAATCCTGGGGTGCGATTTATATTCTAGTTCGGCAAATTCAATTAACACCAATTGGTTTTAGGATATAATCTAACAAGGAAAAGGGAGCTTTATGTAGGCAAGCAGAGTTACAAACTGAGAGAGAGAAAAACATAGGTAAGGATTATACAAAAAATCGCGGAGGATACCCTAAGAAACCAAAAAATACAAAAAATAAAAACAAAGGGGGAAATGAGGAGAGAGTATTTATTTTAACTTACTTTTTACTTTGCAGACTCCTAGTTGTGCCACTACATGAAGCATGTTCTTTAGTTTCTTTTATGTGCATTTGATTATTCTTAGAGTCTGAAGTAAATATTCAATCTGTTCTATAAGAAAAGTTTTAGCCCACCAACATTATGTTGGTCCAAGTGGAACTGGACTCGGATCTGTGACAGCCCTTTTAGGGTGCCACATTATGCAGATACATGTAATAAAATAACAGATAGATTTAAAAATATTTACAGCATGTATTTTAAACAATAAAACATACATATACACCATCAGAGCATTGTAGAAGCTAGGGTATAAACCAAAAACTGACACTCCACTGGTCGTGGTATAACTAAAGACACAACTTCAAATCTGAAAGTCCTCGTCGCCATCTTCGTCTCTACGCCGGCTAAAGGCTTATCTCCATCTTCGATTCACGAACCGAACCCAAAATAAATATAAATAGAGAAACGGAGATATACATGAGGTAAGAAACTCTAATCATCATCAATGGGAAACAGCATAAAATACTACATATCAACATGTACATAAACAAACACAACCGTATCCCAAGATCATTATCATACCAATCAACCTCGATATCTCAACAACTAGGATCATAACTTATTATAATGCATAACTGGTCCTACATGCATGATTGACCAATTCTACAACAGCGTTCAGTCGGTAGTTGGGTTACTAACTCCTGCGTCACCAACATGAGTTCCGTCATCTTGGTCGCTCCGGATAGTCCACCTCAACCTCATGTGACAATTGCTCAAACAGCTATTGCAATTGTTCACACGGCCCCTCTGTGCACAGATACACAGATACGCCTCTTGTGCAATAACCACTCAAACAGCTTTTGTAACTATGCACAAGTATTATCCGACCTCGTATGATAGCCACTCAAACGGCTTATCGTAGCTAGCCATACGGCCATTTGTGAAAACTATCCAACTTTCATTGTAGTCGTTTACAATACACCAACATCAACCTCATATTAGTAACCACTCAAACAGTTGTTGCGACTACCCACAAGGTTGACCACTGCAATGATATGCACATGCATCCATCACCACATCATTTCACACCACCTTTCCACCTAACACCTCAATATCACAACATAATTTCGTAACTTCCTAATCAAGCTATCAACCTAATTTCATATCAAAATCTCCAAATTATCACCAATATTGATCCACCACACATCAATATATCAACAACACGTAGTACAATATTATCAACAAAACAACATTATATGATCAACGGAGAAATAAAATAATAACTATATATCACGTAATCAACTAAGCATGTTATCAGACATCATATTATCAACCAACAATCAAAGGGGGTTGAGAATCCTCACACATGTTAATGTTCATATTTTATGCCTATTGTCCCGATAATTAAGGTTTCTTCCCCCTCACCTTGTGTACACTTGTGTCGACGTCACGAAACGAACACACCCTCTACACCTTCAATTCTGCCTCGCAAGGAACCAAGACCTCCGAGCCTCCAAAGTTTCACCTAGACATCACATTGTGAAGCGTATGTTACAAGGAGTTCAAATTCGAAGACGGGATCGAAATCCGTTAATCGAAACTAAATATATTACACATATTGTAATGGACGGCATTTCGGCATAAAAAGAGAGATTTACCTTCACTTTTAGAAGAAAAGAAGAAGAGAAAAGCAAAGATATCGTCACCACGAACGCAATCACGTACTCGGATTTGCTACGGGACGATCGAATCGCTCTAACTCTCGTCTAGAAGCTTTCTCTCTCTAGGTTTTTCTCTCCCTCTCTCTCTAACTCACTCTCTCTGTTTTCTCAGTATTCTCAACTCTCTGCTCTCTGTTTTCATCTGAGGTAACTTAAGTTACCTCTTGGACTTTCTTATTTTTTTCAAATTCCTGGCGCTCACGCTCAGCATGGGAGCGTCCACCAGCATTCTTGCATGCGTGTCACGTCACCCGCCACGTGTCCTTGTGCATGACACCCCTTCCCCACGCTCAGGGTCAACTCCCCCACACTCAGTGTTGCCTCTGGTCAGCAACGTTGACCTCGCGCTTCTTCGTGTTCTGAGCTTGTTTGAAGTCCGATTGACCTCAAATTTGATATATAGGCTCATCAAGATCTAATAAACAACCTCAAACCATCAAAAATGCCTAATATCAACCCTCACTCCAAATCTCTTAATTCACCCACTTATGCCCTTTTTAAAATAACTTATGGAAACCCTAGATTTCATTCACATTCTTTCCGACACCAAAAGACCGCGTGCTTTCCATGAAAAGATTCCTAAGCCACAAACCACATGTTACATACCTAATCCAATCCTTAAACATGCTCCTCTTATGTAAAACAAAACCATAAAATCGGGACGTTGCATTACTACCCCCCTTAAAATAAATTTCATCCTCGAAATTTAGTGGGGGTTACATGCAACATCAATTCCGTTGCGAACTCTGATACAATTATCAATAACACAAACTTTACTGATTCATTTTCTCCTTCGGTGCTAGAAGATTCTCCATTTCCACTTCTATATCTTGTCGCTCCACCACATCCACTATTACGATTTCCACTAACCATAGGTTCCATTGTCTCTCGACATAGAAACAATAGATAACTCGCAATACGGACACTCTACCCAACCCCTAAACTAAGTTGACACCCGATGAGGGTCCAACTAAACACGGCCAGTAACAACATCTCGTATCTCACAGTACTCGATTCTAATTGCACATAACCCCACAGTCCGTTTTAGAATCGAACTGCTCTGATACCACCTTAATGTGACACCCCTTTTCGGGCGCCACATTATGCAGATGCATGTAATAAAATAACAAATATATTTAAAAACATTTATAGCATGTATTTTAAACAATAAAACATATATATACAACATCGGAGCATTGTAGAAGCTAGGACATAAACCGAAAACTGACACTCCACTAGCCGTGGTGTAAATACTAAAGACTCAACTTCAACTCCGAAAGTCCTCGTCACCTTCTTCGTCTCTATGCCAGCTAAAGGCTCATCTCCGTCTTCGATTCACGAACCGAACCCAAAATAAATATAAACAGAGAAATAGAGATATACAGGAGGTAAGAAACTCAAATCACCATGAATGGGAAATAGCATAAAATACTACTTATCAACATGTACATAAACAAACACAACCGTCTCCCAAGATCATTATCATACCAATCAACCTCGATATCTCAGCAACTAGGATCATAACTTATTCTAATGCATAACTGGTCCTACATGCATGATTGGCCAATTTTACAACAACGTTCAGTCGGTAGTTGGGTTACTAACTCCTGCATCACCAACATGAGTTCCGTCATCTTGGTCGCTCCGGATAGTCCACCTCAACCTCATGTGACAATTGCTCAAACAGCTATTGCAATTTTTCACACGGCCCCTCTGTGCACAGATACACAGATACACCTCTTGTACAATAACCACTCAAATAGCTATTGCAGCTATGCACAAGTATTATCCGACCTCGTATGATAGCCACTCAAATGGCTTATCGTAGCTAGTCATACGGCCCCTAGTGAAAACTATCCAACTTTCGTTGTAGTCATTCACAATACACCAACATCAACCTCATATTAGTAACCGCTCAAAAAACTGTTGCGACTCCCCCAAGGTTGACCACCGCAATGATATGTGCATGCATCCATCACTACATCATTTCACACCACCTTTCCACCTAACACCTCAATATCACAACATAATTTCGTAACTTCCTAATCAAGCTATCAACCTAATTTCATATCAAACACCTCCAAAGTATCACCAATATTGATCCACCACACATCAATATATCAACAACACATAGTACAATATTATCAACAAAACAACATTATATGATCAACAGAGAAATAAAATAATAACTATATATCACGTAATCAACTAGGCATGTTATTGCATATCATATTATCAACCAACAATCAAAGGGGGTTGAGAATCCCCACACATGTTAATGTTCATATTTTATGCCTATTGTCCCGATAATTAAGGTTTCTTCCCCCTCACCTTGTGTACACTTGTATCGACGTCACAAAACGAACACTCTCTCTACACCTTCAATTCTACCTCGCAAGGAACCAAGGCCTCCGAGCCTCCAAAGTTTCACCTAAACATAACATTGTCAAGCGTATGTTACAAGGAGTTCAAATTCGAAGACGGAATCGAAATCTGTTAACCGAAACTATAGATATTATGAATATTGTAACGAACGCCATTTCGACATAAAGAGAGAGATTTACCTTCACTTTTAGAAGAAAAGAAGAAGAGAAAAGCAAAGATATCGTCGCCACGAACGCAATCACGTACTCAGATTTGCTATGGGACGATCGAATTGCTCTAACTCTCGTCTAGAAGCTTTCTCTCTCTAGGTTTTTCTCTCCCTCTCTCTCTAACTTACTCTCTCTGTTTTCTCTGTATCCTCAACTCTCTGCTCTCTGTTTTCATCTGAGGTAACTTAAGTTACCTTTTGGACTTTCTTTTTTTTTTTCAAATTCCTGGTGCTTACGCTCAGCGTGAGTTTACCCACGCTCAGCATGGGAGCGTCCACCAGCGTGCTTGCATGCGTGCCACATCACCCGCCACGTGTCCTCATGCATGGCACCACTTCCCCATGCCCAGCACCCTCTAGGGATTAGTCCTACAGCTACCAGATGTGAGGATACCCTGGGTTCCATCTCGGACCTAAAAAAAGATATAGCCATTTAAGTTATAAATTAAATGGGTTAAGGCATGACTACGCAAATCAATATTTTCCACAAGTTATATCGTCGAAGCCATGCCAAGTCGATCATTGCATGTAACGACCTAGTAAATCTCACTGTGGTTCTGTTGACAAAAATCTATACTAATATGTAAAGGGATACTTGATTTTGGACTCCACCTTTTATTTTTATATTAAAAAAAATAGGTATAGGTAGTTTTTGTTGGTGGTTATTTATAAAAATGAAAAGTAAAATCTATTAAAAATTCGAATATGTCTAACCAAACATAGATATCTTATTCAAATCGTCAAAATAAAAATAAAAAAATTATTAAAAAAATGGACACAACGTTAACGAAAAAAATAAAAAATGCGGATAGATTAATGTATGTCTTTCCGCTGGTAAATGATAAAATAATTGAAAGTTAAAAAAAAACTAGCTGATAGTAAAAAGATTAATTTTTAGTTGAAATAGATAAAAAGCTAATTGATTTAATTTCAAGTGATAAAATTAGTTATTGAACTAGATTATAAATATAAAATGATATAAAAGGATACACTTATATAATTTTTTTATATAAATTCTATTTTATTGTATTTATTAAAATAAATATTGTTTTTAATAATTTAAAATTTTTAAATGTTTTGTAGTATTTTGAACTGATCCATGCATATGAGACACTTTTTTTGCTGGATTTGGCATAAACACGACGTTTAACCTATTTTAAGTGATTAGGGGAACGTTCATGCGACCTTGCTATTGTTTTTCAGGGTCTCTTTGTATTTAGTTATAATTGCAAAGAAGAAATAATATTTTTTGCTTTGAAAAAGAAGGAGGCTAATAATGCTAAATGAGAAGAAGAAAAATGTCGATTTAAATTCTTCAAGGATAATTCTTGAATTTAGAAATCTAATAGGGATATTATATTTTTGTTGAAAGAAGCTATATAATGCATTACTCCTTGTTTTGGTCGTCACATTCCATTTCATTTATCGCACTGGAAATTAAGGTGGTGGAAAGTTTCAGCTAGCTATGGTGGGCCTGGATAGTAATGAAGGTGATGGAATGGTTTTCTGCTTTTCTTGTACCGTATTGAGACTGCAACTAATATGAAGACTGATGCGGTCTTAATTAATCTTAGACTTTTCACGTAGTTTGGATTAGTTTTTCAAAGTTATTTTTCAAAAGAATTTTATGTTAACAAATGAAACTAAAATGTTGGATAATTAAAAATTATTATCGTTAATAAATAATAATAATAATTGAAAACTGTCAATAAATAGTCTACGTTATACTGTTATACATCATCTCAAATGTTAAAAGGAATCAAATCATTAGTTATGACTTGTATGACTTTATGACTTGTATGACTTTGTCAAGGCTAGCTTTCCACTTCATTAGTCATTACTTGCATGACTTTCGATTAGGACCGCTAACCATTGGAAATGGCAATTAATGCTGAATTTGTCACCATTAACCATATAAGTATCTGCCACACCCCATGCAGATTCATCACCATTCACCAGTCTCTCTGATTGTATTAAATCATCACAGATTGAAAGTTCATCCTATAACCATATATGGCTTTTGCATTTCCAAAGCTTCTGTCCATGAAGCTCATACCATTTTGGTGGCTTCTTTTAATGTGCTTGTGTGCCTTCCTAGTTCCCTCTTCACCTCAAACTGCTTCAGCTGCAGCAATGCATGGCAGCGAAGCAAATGCTCTGTTGAAGTGGAAAGCTAGCCTTGACAACCAAAGCCAGGCATTGCTCTCTTCATGGACTGGCAATAGTCCTTGCAATTGGGTGGGAATCGAATGCAACGACTACAAATCTGTCTTCAACGTAAGTCTTCCAAGTTTTGGTCTAAGAGGTACACTTCAAAATCTCAACTTCTCGTCACTTCCCAATATCCGCAGTATAGATTTAAGCAACAACTCATTCTATGGAACCATTCCCCCACAAATTGGGTTGCTGTCCAATTTGGACACTCTTGACTTCTACACTAATCAACTATCTGGTAGCATTCCCAAAAGCATTGGTAATCTGTCAAAACTCTTATATCTTTACCTCGGTGATAATCGTCTCTCTGGGACTATTCCGGCTGAGATAACACAGTTGATTGATCTTGTAGAACTTGATATTGGTCGCTGCAATCTCATTGGATCTATCCCTGTTTCAATAGGAATGTTGGCCAATATATCAGTTCTCAAGTTAAGTGGCAACCAATTATCTGGCCACATTCCTAGTGAAATTGGTAACTTGACAAAGCTCGAAACACTATATTTATACAAAAATGAGCTTTCTGGATCAATTCCTTCCATTATTGGAAACTTGGCAAAGCTAAGTAATCTTGAATTATCCTCAAATGGACTTTTTGGACCAATTCCTTCCACTATTGGAAACTTGACAAAGCTTGAAACACTATATTTTTTCGAAAATGAGCTTTTTGGACCAATTCCTTCCACTATTGGAAAACTGACAAAGCTCAATGAGCTAGCTACTTATCTGAAAATAAACTTTCTGGACCCATTCCCCAACTCTCTCATAGCATTCCCAAAAGCATTGGTAATCTATCAAAACTCTCATATCTTTATCTCAGTGACAATCCTCTCTCCGGGACTATTCCAGCTGAGATGACAGAGTTGGTTGGTCTTGTAGAACTTGGTATTAGCATATGCAATCTCACTGGTTCTATCCCTGATTCAATAGGAAACTTGACAAAGCTCAAAATACTATTTTTGTACAAAAATGAGCTTTCTGGATCAACTCCTTCCACTATTGGAAACCTGACAAAGCTCAATGAGCTAGACTTATCTGAAAATAAACTTTCTGGACCCATTCCTACCATCATTGAAAACTTGAAAAAGCTTGAAGTGCTACATTTATTCACAAACGAGCTTTCTGGATCAATTCTTTCCACTATTGGAAACCTGGAAGAGCTTAACGAGCTAGACTTATCTGAAAATAAACTTTTTGGACCAATTCCTACCACCATTGGAAACTTGACAAAACTCAAAATACTACACTTACACATAAACGAGCTTTTTGGATCAATTCCTTCCTCTGTTGGGAACTTGACAAAGCTAAGTGAACTAGCATTATACTCAAATAGACTTTCTGGACCAATTCCTTCTACTGTTGGAACCTTGATAAAGCTCGAAACACTACTTTTATACGAAAATGAGCTTTCTGGACCAATTCCTTCCACTATTGAAAACTTGACAGAGCTCAATGATCTAGAATTATACAATAATGAACTTTCTGGACCAATTCCTACCACCATAGGAAACTTGAGAAAGCTCAAATATTTATATTTATCTGAAAATAAGCTTTTTGGACCAATTCCTCCCACTATTGGAAACTTGAAAAAGCTAAGTGATCTTGCATTATCCAAAAATGGACTTTCTGGGCCAATCCCACCCTCAATAGGTAGGTTGGTCAATTTGGATAGCATTTACCTTTTAGGAAATAAGCTCTCAGGATCAATTCCTTCCACTATTGGAAACTTGACCAATTTTAAAAATGTACAGTTAGCATATAATAATTTCACAGGCCATTTGCCTCACAATATTTGCCTTGGTGGAATGTTGACATACTTTAGTGCTAACAATAACCATTTCACTGGTCCCATTCCAAAGAGCTTGAAGAATTGTTCCGATCTTATAAGATTAAGGCTTGATCAAAACCAACTTACTGGAAACATAACGGAAGATTTTGGTGAATATCCAAATTTGGACTACATCGATTTGAGTGACAATAATTTTTATGGACACATTTCACCAAAGTGGGGGAAGTGCTATAACCTCACAAGCCTTAAGATGGCCAACAATAATTTATCTGGTGGTATACCACCAGAACTAGGAGAGGCAACCAACTTACATGTACTCCACCTATCTTCAAACCACCTTACAGGAAAAATTCCAAAGGAGCTAGGCAAGTTGACCTTGTTGTTTGAGCTGTTGATAAGTAATAATAATCTTTCAGGAAATATTCCCATACAATTAGCATCATTGCAAGAACTTCAAACTGTGGAGCTTGGGGCAAATGATTTCAGTGGCTTCATCACAAAAGAACTTGGAAGTTTGCCCAAGTTGTTGCACTTGAATTTGAGCCTAAATAAATTTGTAGGGAACATTCCTGTTGAGTTTGGCCAATTCAAATCTCTTCATCGTCTTGATCTTTGTAAGAATTTTTTGGGAGGAACAATTCCCTCAACCCTTGGAGAGTTGAGATACCTAGAAACATTGAATCTCTCACATAATAATCTTTCTGGTGTCATACCCTCTAGTTTTGATGATATGTTAGGTTTGACATTTGTTGACATATCATACAACCAATTACAGGGTTCAATTCCAAGCATTCCAGCCTTTCAAAAAGCTCCATTTGATGCATTGAGAAATAACAAAGGATTGTGTGGTAATTTCTCTGGCCTTAAGCCTTGCCCAGCATCAAGCAACACATCTCATCATCACCAGAACAACAAAGTTGTAATCCTTGTTTTACCCATTACTTTGGGTATTTTGATACTTGCACTATTGGCACTTGTAATTTCATGTCGTCTTTACCAAAGTGCAAGTACAAAGGAAAATCAGGTTGTAGAACCACAAACTCAGAATCTATTTGCAATATGGAGTTATGATGGAAAAATGGTGTATGAGAACATTATTGATGCAACAGAAGAGTTTGACAACAAATACCTCATTGGAGTTGGAGGATATGGATCTGTTTACAGAGCCGAGTTGCCTACTGGTCAAGTTGTTGCTTTGGAAAAACTTCATTCAATACCAAGTGATGAAACATCTAATCTTAAAGTTTTCCAAAGTGAGATAAAAGCTTTGACAGAAATTCGGCACCGTAACATTGTGAAGCTATATGGGTTCTGCTCCCATTCTCGATTCTCTTTTTTAGTTTATGAGTTGGTGGAAAGGGGTAGCATTGATAAGATTCTTTGCAATGATGCACAAGCAATTGAATTTGATTGGAATAGAAGGGTGAATGTTGTTAAAGGTGTGGCTAATGCGTTATGCTACATGCACCATGATTGCTCACCTCCTGTTGTTCACCGAGATATCTCAACAAAGAATGTTCTTTTAGATTTGGAATATGAGGCCCATGTCTCGGACTTTGGAACAGCTAAGCTTCTTAATCCCGATTCATCCAACTGGACCTCATTTGTAGGCACATTTGGATATGCTGCTCCAGGTTAGTTAATTTCCTTTTTTCCTTCTAATTATAGAATTGATCATATGGTTCTATAGTTTTCCTTTCTTACTTATTTACAGTCACATTATTACTTTATACTTATTATTTGTATATTTCATGTTTTATTACTAACAATTCACTATTTTATGCATGATATTTCTTTTGATTTGTTGTAGAACTTGCTTATACTATGGAAGTGAATGAGAAATGTGATGTGTATAGCTTTGGGATTTTTGCTTTGGAAATACTTTTAGGAAACCATCCTGGAGAAATTATATCATCTACAATGTTATCATCTTCTGGGAGAGTAGTGTCCTCATCACTTGACAATTTGTCATTGAATGATAAGTTGGATCAACGTCTTCCTCATCCAACAAATCAAATTGGCATGAAAGTGATGTCGATTGAAAGGCTAGCAATTGCATGCTTGACTGAAAATCCACGTTCTCGCCCTACCATGGAACAGGTAGTCAAAGAACTCATAATGCCGAAGTCAGCTTCCTTGGACTAGTTCACACAATCGATCACACTGGAAGGTTGTTTGAATATTGTTGCACTTCCCAAGCATATCTCAATTCTACTAAGCCTCTTTTCTACCATTGTGAACATGTTTTAATTTGTGATGTAATGGGATGTACATTTATAGCTAGACTTTGTACCCTAATAAAATAAATAATTATTTATAATCACAATAAAAGAAAAATTTCCCCTTGTTTCACAAATAGTAGCCAAGCAACTTTTGCACTTCTTAAATCTTAGTTCTCTAAGGAAATAGAATTTGAGCAAATAGTGTATAAATACAGTTGAAATATCTTCTTTGATTATAGATATTGATAAAAACTCCTCACATAGATCCCCATATTTATGTTTGATATTTGCATTAAAAGTAAGACTTATAAGTAAAATTGACTCAATTAATGTTCTTGTGTTTCTTTCTTTTGTTTTCTTTATAAAGTTATTCCATTCTATATGCCTACCTAAAGTAGTAGTTGACCATAATTTTTTTTGGTCCATTGCCTGCCTAGTAGTTTAGACGAGGAAGAAGGGGCTGGAGAAAAACAAAGGTAAGGATTATTCAAAAAAACAAAGAAGGAAAGGACCAAAAAGTAAAAGAGATAGGGAGAGCACTTGGTTGTCATTGGGTTGGTATTGCTGTTTGGGTATTTTTAAGGGGCTTGGGCCAATGTATTTTTTCACCCAAGTTGTCTATCAGTTCTCTCCTTTTCGCCGTCTTTTTGTCTTAGATTGGGTGGTATTGTATGTTCTTAGTTGAACTTTTACCTTATTTTTTCTCTTTTAATTGTACTTGTATTTTATTAGTTGAAGTTGACATAGGCAAACACAAGAAGGGAGGTTGAATTGCGTTTGTTAATAATTTTCGAAAACAACTTTTTCAAAACATATTTTCTCACACAAAGAATGTAAGGCAGATGCACACACAGAAAATGATGTTTTAAAAGCTTAACAAAATCAAGTTCAAATCCCCACAGTCAGTATAAACAAATAAAACTGTAAGAGTTAAGGGATAAGAAGATTCACACAGGTGTTTTATCCTGGTTCACTCTCTTCCAACCGAGAGCTACGTCTAGTCCCTTCGACTTGAAGGTTTTACTCCACTATTTCTCCAAATAGATTACAACAAGTATTCAACACCTCTCCAGGCTACAAGTATTCTTTCCTATCAAGCCTCTTTAGACTCTAACTCTAACAAAGAGATTGATTTGCTTATGATCTTCTAACTCACTATGTGTGAGGATATGAAAGTTTAAGATCAGTTGAATATTGCAACAATATTCAAACTAAAGATTACAGACTCTTGCGCTTTTTGAAAGAATGAGAGTTTTTTCAAGGGTTCAGCAAATAGTTGTGCAAAAGTTCAGCTTGCAAAAAAGTTGTTCTTCAGTGATTGAGGTCTTCTATTTATAATGACCTTCTTCTTCACTTGAAAAATCTTCAACGGTTGTTTTGAATATTCCGGTTTAGAGGTAGCATTGAATGCATAATATCCGTTGTGACTGATAGCTTGATCATGACCATTGTGAAATGTACTCTTGGTTATCACTTTTACACAAAATGGAGGGTCACAGCTCTGAGCAATTGCAACTTGAAAACTGTCTTTCTTCCTTCGTGAAAATTCCATCTTTTCCAACAGTAAAGGTGACAGGGTACAGAGCGTTTTACATTTCCACATTGTACTATGTTGCTTTTTGCATTTCCTCCATGGTTCTATGTTTCTCTCACAAAGAAACAAAGCATTAAAACAGACAAAACAAATAAGAAGGACCAACATTCATTTGAAATAAATATCAATCATTTGAAATAAATATTTCTTTGTGGACGAGATTGCATTTACTTAGCTAGGCAGGGCATATAAAAGCTTATATAAGAAAGTGAGCTCGTCTACTTAAAATCTACGTCTACAGCCTTCATTTAAAACCAAGTCTATGGACTTGCAATTTTAATTAAACTCGTCGACTGACGTGGCATACTTTTTCTCTTCTATCATCAAGTCTTTGGACTTGCTACATTTCAGTGAGTTAATTTTGATCTTCGTCTACTGACGTGGCATTTAAGCTCATCTACTCATTGAAACTAAAGTTCCCGTCTACTGGGAATATTTATTACCCCATCGACTCAAATATAAAATTAAATAAATATATTTACCAAACGTTTTAAGCAGCTCGCCTACACGAGTGGACGCAGATTCGTAAACTAAGTCCAAGCAGAAAAAAGAAACTTATTCAAAGTTTCCATGACTTATATATATTTTGATCATTCCTGGAAGACTAGATAAAGCTTGTTAGATCTCAACTAAAACTTTGCCATGCAAATTTAATCCTTTTTGTTAACATCAAAACTCAGATTATTTAATCCAAATCACTTTGGTTCCAACAATCTCCCCCTTTTTGATGATGACAAAAACTAATAAAATTTGAGTGAGAAAAGTCCAAGAGAGCTTACAAAGCTCCCCCTAAGACAAAGCATTCAAACTTAACGGGAATAACAACAGATAAGGCAGAAACTCGGCAACACATATCATATATATCTTCATTAGATCAGTTCAGCTACTTATCAGTCAAGGGATAGTATAAGAGGAAATAAAATATATCAGATCAAATAGGATCAGAGCATATGAACTAAAGATAGTATCATAGCAAAAAAAAAATATCAGAGCTTATAATAAAATCATGCATATGCAGAAAAATATAGACTTTCAAAAACCGACTTTTATAAATTTAATTCTCTTATACTTTCTCCCTTGTTTTTGTCATCAGACAAAAAGTTAAATGGAGTGGACCATTATTGTCAGTTCAAAAGAAAGGTAAAAGATTAACTAGAAGAGGGTGGTGGAGAAGGAGGTGGAGGGTTAAGGTTTTGACTCTTTTTGAAGTCGGTTAGGAACTCTAACATCTTGTTGACCACAAATAAGGTTGGGGCCATGGACTCTTGAACTTGCTGCTCAACTTCCTCTTTTACTTTCACAGTCAGCTTTTCAACTCTGTCATCCACAAGTTTGCCAAGTATCTCTTCGAAGTTCTGTGGCAATGGAGGTCTTGAACTTTCATCAGAATCTTGAACACGTTCATGAGTGATCCGCTATCGCACACGGGTCAAAACCGAGTGATTATAAAACTGTAGTTCGGGGTACGACAACTCGAGTATCGTCTCACAAGGACTCTTGGATTTATTAACCTATTAATCGATTTGGGGGGGGGGGGGGGGTTTGAAGGTTTGAAATTCAGTTGAAAAACAGAACAAAAACAGAGCAGAAAAGCAGAGCAATTTAAGTGATTATCAAATAAGCTAAAGACGATTAATCTGTTGTTCTGTTTCCCACTATCATTGGTTCATGTAGTTCCAAGCCCTAAGCGGATTCTAATCCCTTTTCGATTGTAGCATCAATTAACAAACGAAATTGACGCTACGAGATATATGTTCCTAATTCTGAATTAAGCAAACGGATGAAGCTCTCGTGAATTAAGCAAACACGATTGAACACACGCGAATTAAGCAAACGCGATTGAGTATAGGAACATAGAATCATCGAAACAAATCAATACTTATTCGATACACACTAAATTAAGCAAACAGAGAATATAGAATAGTATTGAAAGAGAGAAGCAATTTGATCCTGGAATTACAAAACCTCAAGTGTCGGCGAAAGCCGATTACAGCAGATTAATCCAAGGGGATTAGTTCTCCATCACAAACACAGTACAAAACCCTAAAAATAATTGTAAAACAGTGAAAATTGGATGCTTGTTTCTGTCTGCCGTGGCCTTTTTATAGATCAGGATTGCGTCACGGCCGTGATGGCCATCACGGCTAGGCCGTGACCGGTTCTGCCAAGGGCGTGCATTCAAATTCTGGTCCGTCACGGCCGTGATGGCTATCACGGCCAGGCCGTGAACCTTTCTGACTCTGGGTGCTGATCTGTCACGGCCGTGACCTCCATCACGGCTAGGCCGTGATCAATTCTGTTCTTCATTGTCTTCCCATCACGCCCGTGATGGGCATCACGGCTAGGCCGTGATGCTTTCTGTCTTTCATGGATAACTCATCATGGCCGTGACCAGTGTCACGGCTGGGCCGTGATGGCTTCTGCTTCTAAGTGTCCTTCCCTTCATGCTCTCCTTATTAACCTGAAAACATGAAATAGCAGTAAGTGCTTTATTTGGCTCAAAACTTAGCTAAAATATCCTAAAACTACTTAAGAGACTCAAAACCTTGCTTGAGGACAATCAAGTCTAATTTGGGCGAAAACGAGATATAATTTGCACAAGACCACGGTCATACTAGTCATAAAACTAGATGAGCCAGTGGCTTATCAAAATACCCCAAACTTGAACTTTGTTTGTCCCCAAGCAAACTAAAACTCAAAAAGACTCAAACTTGGCAAGCTTAAAGGATTCAATCAATTTCGTACAAATTTCATGCAATCTTAACAAAACAATTTTTTTTTATTCAATGTTTTTCCCCTTTGCAACAATGTAATCCCCATACTCATCTACTTTAAACAATTGAGAATTCCATCATTCATGCAATCAGTAATCTAAGCTGAGGATCCAAGTCACACACAAAAGGGGGATCACCAATTTCAAACAATTGCCTTCCTCACAAGGGCATGTAGTATTTCACTCAATCGCTCAATTTGTCTAGGCTATCAACTTTTCACTCAGTTCCACATTTCAAGAGCACTTCCCATGAACTTGATTTTCATCTCAAACAAAGTTCCCACGAAAACATGCATGCAACATCAAAAGGTCTTTTAAAGGTTGTAATGGGGCCTGGCTAAAGGTAGGATTATTCAAATGAACTAGGCTTTACATCCCTAGGAATTAAGAGAGCATGAACATTTGACACATTGACTTTCCACTCAAATTCCTTTTTCCATTTTTCTTTTTGCTTTGGGTGACTACAACCTTTTTCTTGCTAATCCCTTTTTGACATTTTTGTTCTTTTCTTCTTTTTTTCTTCTTTTTTTCTTTTTTTTTTCTTCTTTGCCTTTGGCTTCAACCTTTATTTTTTTCCTTTTCTCAACCCAGAATGTCATATCAAACCTTGTAACCATCCCAAACTTACTTTCTTACAACCCTTCTCTTGCTAAGCTCCCATGCTCTCCTAATCCTAAGATTGGGTTAACATGGTTTTTCCAGATTTTCGGCTTATAATATAGGGTCATCAAGAAACAGTAGGCTAATTAGGCTCAATGTGGCTAACTAGGGAACATGCATTAGGGATGGTTCTTTTTAGGCCAAGTAGCTACTTTAAAGAAAATTGCCTAAATCATTTGATGCAACACATAAACATGCAAACCATGAAGAGATTCAAGCAAAATCGGGAAAGTGCAGCTTAAAAGTGATTCACACAATTAAAAACATGTTGGAGGCTCAAATCCTCACCTGGACATTTTTCGCAAATTGTTTGACCGAGATTCAATCCCTAGTGTGTGTACCCCTTCACCCCAAACTTATCATAAATCATGCAATCACAACAGAATATCTCAAAGTTTAATTTTCAATTTTTAAAATGGGGATCAATTTTCAATTTTTAAATCCTAGGGAGAATCATCAACATATATCAAATACCATGCAATCCATCTATGCTAGATTAACAAAACCCATTCAAGCTTGTCGACACAACACTCACACACAAACTCTTGATCTTCTCAAATTATTCAAGAGCTAAAAGAAAACAAAACAAAAACAAAACAATTGGTTCCCTCCCCCACACTTAAGACATACATTGTCCTCAATGAAAGAGCATAAATATAAAATAAGAGTGAGGGAAAGGAGAAAGGGCTCCCTGATCCAGTTGCAGTGTAGGTGGGAGCTTCCAAGGAAAGCTCCTCTACGGTTGCATCCTTAGGCACCGAGCTCTCATGGAATAGCTTCAATCGCTGCCCATTAACCTTGAAGGCCTTGTTTCTACCTGCATTTTTTATTTCTACTGCACCATGGGGAAAAACATCAATAACAATGAAAGGGCCAATCCACTTGGATCGAAGTTTCCCAGCCATCACTTTTAGGCGGGAGTTAAACAGTAAAACCTGCTGGCCCACAGAGAATTCCTTCCTAGAAATCATTCTATCATGGAAGTGTTTGGTTTTCTCTTTATAAATCCGAGAGCTTTCATAGGCTTCCATCCTAAGCTCTTCAAGCTGCTGCAATTGGAGTTTCCTTTCAATTCCTGCCTTTTCCATTTCCAAATTGCAACTCTTGACCGCCCAATAAGCACGGTGCTTGACTTCTACAGGAAGATGACATGCCTTTCCGAACACAAGTCTATAGGGAGACATCCCTATTGGTGTCTTGAAAGTTGTTCTTTGAGCCCAAAGTACGTCTTCCAGACGGCGGCTCCAGTCCTTCCTATTTGGCTGAACCACTTTCTCTAAGATCTGTTTGATCTCTCTGTTGGAGATCTCATCCTGGCCATTAGTCTGGGGATGATATGCAGTAGAGACCCTGTGCACGACCCCATACTTTCGGAGTAAAGCTTCCATGGTGCGGTTGCAAAAGTGAGTGCCTTGGTCACTTATGATAGCACGAGGTATTCCGAACCTGCAAAAGATATTAGACCTGACAAAATGTGCAACAACACTGGAATCATTAGTCCTAGTGGGGATAGCTTCCACCCACTTTGAAACATAATCAACAGCAAGTAGGATATAGAGAAAACCAAAAGATGCAGGGAACGGACCCATAAAGTCAATTCCCCACACATCAAACACCTCACAGAAAAGCATAGGTTGCTGAGGCATTTCACTCTTACGAGTGATGGCCGTACCTGCTAGCTGACACTCTTTACAAGTGCGGTAGATCTCATAAGCATCCTTAAAAATAGTGGGCCAGTAAAAACCTGAGTCCGGGATTTTTCGTGCAGTCCTTTTTGGCCCAAAATGTCCCCCTACTTGAGAAGCATGAGAAAAGTGCAGAATAGACTCAATCTCATAGTCGGGGACACATCTCCTAATCACCTGATCACTACCAAACTTCCAGAGATATGGATCATCCCAAACATAGTACTTGGCATCACTCTTGAGTTTGTGAATTTGTGACCTAGTTGCTCCTGTCGGAAAAACACCAGCAACAAGGTAATTCACAATATCAGCAAACCAAGGAGTTACCCCATGTAACTGTAAAAGCTGCTCATCAGGAAAGTCATCCTGAATGGGGGGAAGGATCCTCATCCCTCTCTATTCTACTCAACTGATCAGCCACTAAATTCTCAGCTCCACTTTTATCCTTAATCTCCACACTAAACTCTTGGAGCAACAACATCCACCGAATCAGTCTCGGTTTTGCTTCTGGCTTCTTCAACAAGTACTTAAGAGCTGCATGGTCAGTGAAAACAACAACCTTGGAACCTAGCAAATATGATCTGAATTTATCAAGAGCAAAAACAATAGCTAGCAGTTCCTTCTCAGTGGTCGTGTAATTAGACTGTGCAGCATCTAAAGTTCTAGAAGCATAATAAATGACATGTGCAGACTTGCCCACCCTTTGTGCAAGGACCGCCCCCACAACATAGTTAGAGGCATCACACATAATCTCAAAAAGGAGGGTCCAGTCAGGAGGCTGGATGATGGGGGTAGAGGTCAGTGCCTTCTTCAAGAAATCAAATGCCTTCTTGAAGTTGTCATCAAAGTTGAATATGGCATCATTCTTCAGCAGGTTCGATAGAGGAAGAGCTATCTTGCTGAAATCCTTTATGAAGCGCCTGTAGAAACCTGCATGACCAAGAAAGGAGGGAATCTCGCGAACGCGAGATGGGTAAGGCAGTGTAGAAATCACATCAATCTTAGCAGGATCTACTGAAATACCCTTTTCAGAAATAATATGCCCCAAAACAATCCCCTGTTCAACCATAAAATGGCATTTTTCGTAGTTCAAAACAAGGTCAGTTTCAATGCATCTTTCCAAAACCAGATTTAGACTATTCAAGCATGCATCAAATGAAGAGCCATAAACAGTAAAATCATCCATGAACACTTCCATGCAATTTTCAATAAATTCAGTAAAAATACTAATCATGCATCTCTGGAATGTGCCAGGAGCATTGCAAAGACCAAATGGCATCCTTCGGTAAGCAAACGTGCCGAAGGGGCACGTAAAGGTTGTCTTTTCTTGATCCTCGGGTGCAATGTGGATCTGGAAGTAACCTGAAAAACCATCAAGAAAATAATAGTGTGATTTACTAGACAGCCGCTCAAGCATCTGATCGATGAACGGCAAAGGAAAGTGATCCTTTCTAGTTGCCTGGTTCAATCTCCTGTAGTCGATGCAAACCCTCCAACTATTCTGAACTCTAGTGGGCACAAGCTCGTTGCTTTCATTTTTCACCACTGTGAGTCCAGATTTCTTGGGTACAACTTTCACGGGGCTCACCCAATTACTGTCAGAGATAGGGTATATGATACCCGCATGCAAGAGTTTTGTCACCTCCTTCTTCACAACATCAAGAATCAAGGGGTTAAGCCGCCTTTGGGGCTGCCTAACTATTTTAGCTCCATCCTCCAACAGAATCCTATGCATACACCTGGATGGGCTAATACCCGGTATGTCAGCCAAGGTCCACCCAATCGCCTTCTTATGCTTCTTCAGAACTTGCAAGAGCTTGGTTTCCTGGTCAACATCAAGGCTAGAGGAAATTATGACCGGAAGTTTTTCATCCCTCTCCAAATAAGCATATTTCAGATTTCCAGGAAGTGGCTTAAGCTCCAAGGAGGGTGGCTGCTCAATAGATGGTACGTTCGGGGCAGCCGTACTGTCAAGAACTTCAGCTGAATAAACAGCTTCATCTACACTGTCACTCTGCAAGGCAGCATCAATCTCAGCACAAACAGCACAAAGGTCAGTGTTAGTACAATTCACACATGAGTAAATATCATCAAAACCAGAAATAGACGGAAAGTCAGCAGCTGCGACCAAATCGCAATAAGTGTCATCAACAATTTCGGAGAGCGATTCTATTTGAAAAACAGAATGCTCTTCCAGGGGATGCTTCATAGCATCAAAAATGTTGAATTTTGCAACAATGTCACCAAACTCCATGGACATGGTTCCATTGTCAACATCAATCTTTGTTTTTGCCGTCTTCATGAACGGTCTACCCAAAATTATTGGTGATCTGCTTGAATTCCTTTCTTCTGCCATGTCCAGGATGTAAAAATCAGCAGGAAAAATCAAGTCATTAACCTAGACAAGCACATCTTCTACTACTCCCATGGGGCGAGCATTGGTCCTGTTTGCCAACTGAATGGTAAGACCTGTGTGTTGCAAAGGACCAAGATCATGGTTATTGAAAACAGAAGTGGGCATAACATTAATTGAAGCCCCTAAATCCAACATGCAATTGTCGAATTTACTGTCCCCAATGGTGCATGGAATAGCGAAAGTTCCCGGATCCTTGCACTTCTGTGGCATCGCCTGACTGAGGGCTGAGACAGTGACCTTTTCAGGCGCAGGTTTAGCTTGAATGAGGGCTGAAACATTTCATCCAAATTGACTCTCTCATGTCCCTTCAACCTCCTCTTGTGTGTGCACAAATCCTTCAGAAACTTTGCATACTTTGGAACCTGTTTAATGACATCAAGGAGCGGAATGTTTACCGCCACTTTTCTGAACACATCCAGAATTTCTCTCTCCTTGTCTTCCTCATCAATCTTTTTATTCTTCATCACTCTCTGTGGGAATGGAATGGGTGGCACATACTCTTTTTCAGCCTCAACAACAACAGAGGGTTCAGGAGTTACCTCAACAGTTTTCTTATTCTTTTCAAGGGCTGGTTCTGCAATCTTCCCGAATCTCAAAGAAATTGCACTCACATTAGGATTAGGGACATTAGGATTTACCACTGTTTGAGAAGGTAGTTGGTTTGATACTTGAGCTTGCTGCATGGCATTCATCGAAGTGGCAAGCTGTCCAATCTGTGTCTGCAAAGTAAGAATGCTAGAATCCGTTCGCTGCTGAAACTGGAGATTGTTTGCAGCCATTTGCTTGACAAGGTCCTCTAGTGAGGGTCCGGAAGGTGCAGAAGTGGTCACTTGAGGAGAGTTCTTTGGTGGTGCCATGGGTTGTTGTTGTGATGAGTTTCCATACCGAAGGTTGGGATGGTTTCTCTAGTTGGGGTGGTACTTATTAGTGGAGAGGTCAGGAATGTTGTACCTGTTCTGATTGTTGCCTTGATTGTAAAGATTTACTGCATATGCTTGAGGCATCTCAGTGACCGACTCATCTTTCAGAATGGGACATGAATCGGTCAGGTGTTCAGGAGAAGTACAAATTCCACACAACCTCGTTGTTTGAGTTTTATCCACTGCCAACTATTTCACTAAGGAAGTGAGCTCATCAAGTCTGGTTTCAAGGACCTTATTGGAAGAAGGAACATGGACCTCGTTCACACTCCTCGTCTCGACAGAATTACTTCTGGTTGTAAACTGCTGGGAGTTGAGAGACATGTTCTCTATCAATGCCTTGGCAGCAACGGGGGTCTTATCAACGTGTGCACCCCCGCTCGCGGCATCTAAAATATTTCTGTCCATTGGTAGCAGTCCCTCATAATAATATTGAATGAGCAGTTACTCAGAAATCTAGTGTTGAGGACAACTGGACACCAACTTCTTGAATCTCTCCCAGTACTCGGCCAATGACTCATTGCTTTGTCTAATGCCACATATCTCCTTTCTGATGGATGCAACTCTGGAGGCAGGGAAGTATCTCTCTAAGAAGACCTTCTTCAAATCGTTCCAAGTTGAAACAGAATTTGGCTCAAGATAGTATAGCCAATCCTTCGCAGCACCCTGCAGTGAGAACGGGAAGGCTCTCAGCTTGATGTGGTCTTCTGTTATTCCTTCAGGTCTCAGAGGTGTAGAGCAAACGACCTGGAATTCCTTCAGATGTTTATGCGGATCCTCACCTGCAAGACCACTAAATCTTGGCAACAAGTGAATTAAACCAGATTTTAATTCAAAGGGAGCAACATCTCCATCATATTCAATACACATACCATTATAATTAACATCAGGGGCAGCAAGTTGTCTTAATGTTCTTTGATCAGCCATGTTATCAAAAGCAAATTCAGAATTAGAATCAGAATTGTTTGGTGAACTAGTGTTTGCCTGAATTGCCTACGGCGTGCGTGCAAAGTTCTTTCAATTTCAAGGTCAAAATTAAACAAGTCAGCACTAGCAGACCTAGTAGCCAGAACTAACTCAGTAATGTATCAGTAAAAACAGATTAATAACTACAAGAGTCCCCGGCAACGGCGCCAATTTGATTCGCTGTCGCACACGGGTCAAAACCGAGTGATTATAAAACTGTAGTTCAGGGTACGACAACTCGAGTATCGTCTCACAAGGACTCTTGGATTTATTAACCTATTTATCGATTTGGGGGTCGAAGGTTTGAAATTCAATTGAAAAACATAACAAAAACAGAGCAGAAAAGCAGAGCAATTTAAGTGATTATCAAATAAGCTAAAGACGATTAATCTGCTGTTCGGTTTCCCACTATCATTGGTTCATGTAATTCCAAGCCCTAAGCGGATTCTAATCCCTTTTCGATTGTAGCATCAATTAACAAGCGAAATTGACGCTACGAAATATATGTTCCTAATTCGGAATTAAGCAAACGGATAAAGCTCTCGTGAATTAAGCAAACACGATTGAACATACGCGAATTAAGCAAACGCGATTGAGTATAGGAACATAGAATCATCGAAACAAATCAATACTTATTCGATACACACTGAATTAAGCAAACAGAGAATATAGAATAGTATTGAAAGAGAGAAGTAATTTGATCCGGGAATTACAAAACCTCAAGTGTCGGCGAAAGCCGATTACAGCAGATTAATCCAAGGGGATTAGTTCTCCATCACAAACACAGTACAAAACCCTAAAAATAATTGTAAAACAGTGAAAATTGGATGCTTGTTTCTGTCTGCCGTGGCCTTTTTATAGATCAGGATTGCGTCACGGCCGTGATGGCCATCACGGCTAGGCCGTGACCGGTTCTGCCAAGGGCGCGCATTCAAATTCTGGCCCATCATGGCCGTGATGGCTATCACGGCCAGGCCGTGATCCTTTCTGACTCTGGGTGCTGATCTGTCACGGCCGTGACCTCCATCACGGCTAGGCCGTGATCAATTCTGTTCTTCAGTGTATTCCCATCACGCCCGTGATGGGCATCACGGCTAGGCCGTGATGCTTTCTGTCTTTCATGGATAGCTCATCACGGCCGTGACCAGTGTCACGGCTAGGCCGTGATGGCTTCTGCTTCTAAGTGTCCTTCCCTTCATGCTCTCCTTATTAACCTGAAAACATGAAATAGCAGTAAGTGCTTTATTTGGCTCAAAACTTAGCTAAAATATCTTAAAACTACTTAAGAGACTCAAAACCTTGGTTGAGGACAATCAAGTCTAATTTGGGCGAAAACGAGATATAATTAGCACAAGACCACGGTCATACTAGTCATAAAACTAGATGAGCTAACGGCTTATCAATGAGCTTGAAAGGTGCTTACTGCCCTGCAGTGTTGAGGTTGCTCTTGTGGATGGATGACTGTTAATGGCTTAATGCCAGTGGTTGAGAATTTGAATTTAGGGATTGATCACGTAAGGGTTAGGGATTTGAATTTGCAAATTGGAATTTAGGGATGAAGGGCAAATTGGTATTTTTAGGAGTAACTGAGGTGTACATGTCAAGTGAGGGTAAGATGGAAGTGGAATAAAGGAATATTACTTCTCACTTAACAGTAGACTAACAGAACCCCGGAGCAAGGACCCAATTACAAATGAAATAATAGTTCAGGGACCTGTTTACAAATTTTAAAAATATAGGGTTTTATTTGAAAATTCCCAGAAAGTTCAAGGACTCACAGAATAACTAAACCTTAATTAAATCATCATTATTTTTCGAAATTCTTATTAAAAATCTTTTAATCAGTCAATGCATATGTACATGATCGCGAAGATTGATCAGACCTGGGCCTTAAATGGTGAGAAGCTTGTTTTATTTAGAGTAACACTCCACCACCTATAGAAGTTTATTTATCAAACTAATAATAAACCTAGGCTTCAACATGATCATGAATTACACTGGACCTCAATTTTAGTGGTGACTAATTATTGACTTAACATCATTAAATTACTAAAATAATAAAAAGATATTTATATTTAGTTATTTTATATTTATATATAAAACAGGTCTTTAAATATTAAACCTACGCATTCTTGTTTATAAAAGAAAATTACTTTTTAATTTGGAAAAAAATGTATAATTTGAAAATTTTATTAAAGTGAATATGATTCGTATAAGTATTTATGATGAGCTAGGGGAGGATGGAATTTCTTGGAAAGGCTCTACACATGGGGAGTTCTCTTCAAAAATCGCGTACCTTTGCTCTGGTGCCTCCTCCCAAACCTGATAAGTTCTGGAGATGGAAGGGGCCACGAAGAATATCAGTATTCTTATGGGTTGCGGCTCAAAATAAATTTCTCACGGCCAAGCGAAGGAGTTCATGGGCTGGCTCATCCCCAGATTGCTTACACTCACTGTCAAGGTGTGCCGGAATCAGTTTTCCAATCGAACTCTTTTCTCCCAAGACTTTTCCTTTCCACAAAACCACTATTTGGCTGTGAAGCGTTTTGTCGACCAGCTAAAGCGCGTGAACGACCCTCTGGATATGAAGACAGTAGGGAACCGAAGACCTGCGATTAAGTGGTGTCTTCCCATACTCCTAGGAAGGTAACGCAAGTATCGATTGGTTGGCAAATTGGATCATGGCGAAGGATTATGGATTTCAAAGGCTAAATAACCCTCATCCAGATTTAGCTCTTAATATTTTGAAGAGTAAATAATCAAAATGGTCCCTGAAACTGTGAGGTCGTGCCAAGTTGGTCCTTCAAATTAACGAAATTTCAAAAAGTCCCTGAAACTATCAAACGTTGATCAAGTTAGTCCCTCCGTTAGTCAGGGTTCGTTGACGCCGTTAACGGTGCTTATGTGGCACGTTAAGTGTCCATTTGCCTGCCAACTCATCCTGCCACGTAAAATGGGCACTATAAACGCATATTTGAGGGACCAAATTGATACAGGGACCAAATTGACACTCAATTTTTTTTCAAAAACCCCAACATTCATCTTCTTCTTCCCCAACATCTCTGGTTCGTCTCTCTCACTCTTTCTGTCCTTCGTCTGTTTCTGTCTGTGCCTCTCGCTCTCTCCAACTGAAACTACACAAAAGGGATGTCGATGGGTGGTGGTTCACCGTTACCATACTCAAGACAAACCAAGAAACCCACAACTCCCTCTTGGTCGAGTAGCTCTAGGGTTGATGAAGCAGAAATCAACAACCCCTTACCTTTGTTTTGAAATTGTGAGAGGAGACCTGTGTTACGAATCTCTAGGACTCCGAGAAACCCAGGGAGGGCCTTCTATGGATGTCCCTTACCATTGGTAACATTCAATCCCAGAACTCCATTAGGGTTTGCAACTTTCTTGCACTTTGCAGGGAGCACAGTTTCTACTAACCCTAATTTCTTTATGTCAAATTGTTGCAGGGTGAAGGCAATTGTGGCTATCTGGTCTAGGTGGATGAGATTCCTGAGATTTTTAAGGTTCCTGAGAGATGTACAACTCCCAATGATACTGGAAGTGAGGGAATAATGAAGGCAGAACTGATGGAGCTGATTGGCAAGGTTGACACTTTGGTTGCAGATGTTAGAATGGTCAAATTTGGGGTTGTTGTAATGTGTGTGTTGTTAAGTGTTTGTCTGGTTTGGTGGATTGGTAGGCAGAGTGCTTATGTAGTTTTAGGTGTGATGTTCTTAGGTATGATGTAGGCATATTTTGGAATGTAATGTGTAATGTATTGTCCTATTTTGGAAATGAAATGAATGACAAGCTTGGAGTAAATGTCTCATTTTGTTGCATAAGACAAACTGCTTCATTTTGTTACAGAAAATGAAAGGAAGCATCAAAATGTGGTCCAAAAGATAAATTGCATATGTATTAATTGAAGCACCAAAAGGTGTCCAAATATGTCTTACAAAAAGTATACCCAAAACAAAGTACATCTAAACTTGTACCAAACCAGAAACTACAGCAGACAAACCATACACCATATTCCAAAACAACCAAAGTTTCCTAAGCATCCATTGTTCACATGTGCCTGATCCAAAAAACAGAAGCACCATCCATTGTAATAAATATATCATGGTTTCCTTGGACGCATCTGTGGCAGCCCTGGAGTTGGAATGAAAGACATAAACTGTGGTTGTCCTCCTCTTGATCCAGTTGGTGGTGCTGGAAGTTCGACCATGATAGGCCGTGGAGCTGGAATTGGAAGTGGTGGAAGTGGAAGTGGAGTTGGTGGTGGTGCAAGAGGGGCTGGTGCTGGTGGAGCTGTTACTGGTGGGCCTCTAACTGGGGGTTCCTTTGGCACTTGTGGTATAAGAGGTCCTCTTATACCATATCTCCTTGCCTGCAGAAATAGAAATCGATACCATAGTGTCAATTTAGTCCCCAAAATATGCAACTTAAAATCAAAAAAGTCCCTGAACTTTTATATATGAAATCAACTCAGTCCCTGCAAAAGCCAGCTTACCCTCTGTGAGACACCCCGTTGTGCCCCATTGTATTATTACATTAAATCCTTAATTAGTTATTTACTTAATCGCGCTCTTACTGTTGAAAATTCGTAAAAATTAAAACTTCAATAATAATCATATAACTTCTATAAATACAAAACACACCAAAACTATATTACATAAATACACACATAATTATTCTTTATTTTACACAACACGGTTTAGGGTATCCTCTCAGTAGGATCCCACACCGGTACTTATTTATACAAACATGCTTATAACTAACTGAAAGCAAGAAACGTCTTATATGACTCACTGGCCCTAAACTTACTACGCTACATTATCAGGATCAATAGATGGTTCTTCAGCGTCGACTTCATACGGAACGTCGTTCAACTCGTCAACAATCTCCGTCTCGTATGGGGTTCCATCCATCTCCTCAGCAACATATTCGTTCATCTGGTCTTCTAACGTAACAAAGTAGACATACACAAAAATACAGAAATAGGGAGATAAGAAACAGTTCTATCATCATAAGTGGAAAAGATTCATAGCATATAATACAATAATAGTCACAGACACGCATCATTCAAAATCAACAATCATCCTCAATTCACTATATATCATCCTCTACCCTTCAACTCATGCAACTAGACCTTTATGCTGATGTGGCCACTACTACTCCTGTCACACATCCCTCGTTAGGGATGCCAGTCAGTCGCCCAAGTGACACGTTCCCCACGCCGGTGCACATTCTTATCCATGGTAAGAATGCTCATGCAAAGCAATGACACTATAGCTGCACTGTATCGTCGGTGCACACCCTGATTCTCTCTCTCACTCTGTCAAGGGTGCTCATGCAAAGCAATGACACTATAGTTGCACAACCTAAATTCTAATTTGGAACGGTCCACGAGAACTTCGGACCTCGTGTATCTCAAATACACGGTTATGAACACCAATGCAACATATGATTCTCACTGACTTTTATCAATAACAACCTAGTACCTCAAGCTTTTCCTCATAACCTCCATTTACATACTATATCACATTACTTCTATACCATAATAGCGAGGCACTTCTAATTCATATTCAAAACTCTCACCCAAACAAAATACTTCCGAGCAATATTTATCTTTCCTTAAAATCATCTAAGCATAGTATCAAACCCAGGCAGATCATGCATAACACATTAATCAACAGAATATTCAAATATCTCAATATCATATAAGGCAATTGATCACAACCAAATCATAATAGTTCAACCAAATAAATAACAAAGTCAGACTCTGTCACGGCCTGGCCGTGATAGCCCTCACTGATCGTGACGGACAACAAAGACAAGAATCCTACAACACGTAACCTGTCACGGCCGGCCATGACAACCATCACGGCCGTGACAGGACAAACAAACATCCTCAATATCATAATATTCAAAACACCAAAACAATACGTCACATGCAGATGGAATACCTCAACCAGCGTATCACAAACAGTCAAAAGTAAATAATTCAAACATCCTCAAATATGAATAATCAACCTAAGGCGATAAACCCACAATTCCCAAATCGTCATTGGTTTTACGGAAAAGATTTCAATACGATTTTGGTATTGTCGATTACTCGACCACTAGTAGGGTTTAGGTCGCCCTACACCATTATTATAAATTATATACTACTTATCGGTTCCGACGATGGAATGGTTCTTTCCCCCACCTGAGTTTGCACCGAAAACACGTACTCGACAATCCTCGTTATCCCGCCACGAGTTAACACAATCACCTTCAACCAAACAACATAATTATAATTAATCAACTAACACCCATCTATGACACTTTAGGGCTAGGTTCGGCCAAGACTTAGAAATAGGTTTAGGATTATCTTCTTAATGTCATCTTTTGGATCCTAATTACTAGAGTCTTAACTAACATAGATTACTTATTACAAGACTAAAATTTGAAACAAAATCCTCTAACCTTTAGGGTTAGGGTTTAGGTCAAGGGCTGACTTTTAGGGTTCAAAATCCTTAAAATTCCTAATCATGATTAAGTCATAGATTAATGATCCTTGATTAACCTAAATCATGGATTAGTGACTAAACAACTAAAGTTCAAACTCAAAACTTTCTAACTCTTTTATACATAGATTCGGCCTCAACATAATCTTAGGGTTAGGGTTCTTAGTTTAATAAACCAACTTGGATTTATTAATCATACATACTAATAGCTTGATTAACAAGATCATTAATGAAAACCATGAACAAAAACTCTACCAAACCTACTTTGATAGATTCGGCCAAGGCTAGGTTTTCAAGAAAGAAATTTTTGATTGCTTCATGCTCTTGGATTTAGATAGTAGACATGATATCTAGAAGATAGAAAGTAGTTTCATCATCATTAGATTTTCCTAGGATTTATTATGATTTTTCAAAGTTCTAGGGTTTGAAACTTGAAAATGATGAACCACCATGATATAAGTCTTGAATCAAGAAACTATCTAAAGAACATAGGCATGATTAAGAACAAAGATTAGGATTTACCTCTTGAGAATCAATGATGAAGACAATCCAAGAACTTGCTTTGAGAAACTTAGAACTAAGAACTTAGAACTTTAGAGTTTTAGAAGACAAGTAACCAAAGAACTAAATGAAAAATGAGAGAAAGGTATTTATAGTGTAAGTGGCGACATTTCAAGAAGGATCTAGATGAGATGAGTTGTCATGTTAAAAGGATTAAAGTGCAATTAAGTTCCAAGGACCAAATTGCAAAGATTCCAATAGTTGAAGGACTAGTTTGCAAATAGACAATAGAATGTCATGATGATGAGTTTAATCACATTAAATGCTATCTTATCTTTGACTTAGTTGGCTGATTTGATGAGTCAAGGATAGGTTTAGACAAATTCAAGAACATTGGAGAATAATCTAGAATGTTGAAGAAGATTGTTGAAGAAGATTGTTGAAGAAAAATCAAGAATGATGTAGAAAAGTGTGGAACATTCTAGAAAAATCTTGATTCATCCATCAAATGAGAAAGTCATCTTCTCTCATGGGCTTATGTATTTGGGCTTGACACATTTGGGCTTAGTTTCATTTTCTTGTTTGTTGTGGGGCCCACTTGAAGATTTAAGCCTTTAAACTTAAGATAAGAAACTTAAATGGGCTTTATGGACTCAACTATGAACTAGAAAAGTTTGGGCTTCTAAGCCACGACCATTTAAGGTTAGAAACAAGGATTCTAGCCCAATCCACTTGAAAAAACGAAAAAAACTAATGTAGGGACAAAAGGGTAATTTACAGAAAGTTCAGGGACTTAACCGTAAATTTCGAAATTTTCTATTTAACCCTGAAAAACCTTCTAGACTTAAAAATATGATTCATCCCCTTGAATCATCTCAAAATCCTAAGATAAACCCTCTATCCACTCTTAGAAACTCTAATTTCCCTTCCGTCGTCTACCCGATTACGCTTTCCGCCCATAATACGTAAATTATTTTATTTTTTCTGAAAATAATTCTAAAAATATAGAATCGTAGAAAATAAAATACTAAACTTAAGTATTTCGTTCACGAATTAAAATTTGGTTTTCTGAGCAATAAACTTTTATCACAACGAAAACACGTAAAAACGGCAAGACCAAGCCCGTCCTCAATTTTCAACCAAAAACTTCCCCGTAACCTTATGAAAATAAGTATAACAAGGAAATGACCTTGGTTTATCCAAAATCATTTTCTAAGTCTCGGATAAAAATATATATTTATATATTTATTACCGACATTACAAAGCAGCGAAAATCGGGGTGTTACACTCTGCACTCTTTGTTGTGATGGTGGTGGAGCCTGCATTTGTGGTGGAATGGCCTGAACTTGTGCTGGAGGATCTTGTACTTGTTGCTGCACTTGTGGTGGTACATCTTGAGATTGTACTGGCTCAATAGTGGGAGCAGTTTGTGTTAATGGTACCTCAGACACTAAATCCTCTTGTCCTTGAGTTGATGTCTTAGCTTTAGGTTTTCTAGGAACTCCAGTGTTCATGCATCCCCTACTGTTATGGCCCTCAATGCCACATCTTGAGCAACTGAAGTTAGGATACGACCTCTTCAGTTTATGACCACACACGGGTTCCTCATTTCCATCCTTCAATCTCTGTTTCTTTGGTCTCCCAGCACTTCTCTTGATCTTAGGTGGAACCGGCTTGTCATAATAAGTGGGCATCCAAAATTGTTCGGACTGTGTTGGTTGAATGAAAATTGGTAAGTTGCATCATATGACCCCATTGTTAGCCAGGCATGACAACACTCTTTTGCCCTTTGATTCCTATATGCAATTGCAGCACATGCATGCTTACATGGCATACCTGTCAAAGTATGCAAATATACAAAATTCAAACAACATGTCATCACCATCACCTGTTAGTTGCCAAAACCTGCAGGTGCAAGTTTGTGCACTCAGGTTGACATCAACCTTAGAAGGAAGGTTCTGCACTTCAAACCGCATGCCATCACCATCACCTGACCACACAGGAGTCCACAGATTGCTATCCAACTTCTCTTTTTCCAGCCTACTTTGTTGCATAGGATACAAAGGTCCTCTCCTCCCAGCAAGCTTCAGCTTGTTTGCACACATTGTCCTCATCGCATAGCATCTAACTTCCTCAGCCATAGTCAGAATAGGCTTACCACGATAATCCACGATCCTTGAATTGAAAACCTCACATGTATTGTTGCATATGTTGTCCACCTTACAGTTTGTCTCAAAGTAGGCCTTTGTCCATGCCTCTTTTGGCCATTTGTTCAGATACTCCCAGGCTTTCAGGTTCAACCTCTTAACCCTTTCCATTTCCATGTTGAACTGTGTAACTGTGGTTGACTTGGCACAGTCCCAAACCACACCCTTTAGTTCATTTTCCTTCCATTGTTTTATAAAGTTCCTCCACAGATGCATGGCACAATACCTGTGGGGCACTCTTGGCATCACTTCCTGCATGGCTGGTATTAGCCCCTGCAAGCATAACATACAAATCAGTCCCTAAAATTAGTCACTTAATATCAAATTGGTCCCTGAAATATGCAACAAATTATCAAACCAGACCACGTAATGAATGACAAAATCTTACATTCTGCATGTCAGACATGAAATTCCATCCATGCTGCTTGTAATCACCTAGTGTTTCATGCAACAGTGTCAAAAACCATCCCCAATTGTCTTTGTTTTCCACATCCACTATAGCATATGCTATCACAAAAATATGGTTGTTTGCATCACCTTTACCCACGTTGAAAGGAGTTGCCCTCCAAAGTAACCTTTCAAAAAGCAACCATCCAACCCAATAAAAGGTCTGCAACCTGCCTTAAATCCTCTCTTGCATGCTTCTAGACAAACAAAGAACCTTTGGAACTGTGGTTGTGAATGTGGCAGAGGGATGGTATCAATCTTAACCAATGACCCTGGATTGCTCCTTAACAACTCATGAGCATAATCCCAAAGCTTACCATACTGCTCTCTTTCACTACCTTCAACCAACTCTCTTGCCTCCCTAATTGCCCTAAAAATCATTGACCTATCAATGATGACATTGAACTCCTTTTTAAGGAAATAAAAAACCTCTAAATGTGTGATTTTGGGTAGGCTACGAATCTTTTCTTCTAGCTTCTTCACAACCTATTTTCTGTTTGCTTGATTAACCTTAAAGGCTCTGCAGTAGCTGTGAGTCTCCTTGAAGGTCTTAATTTGGAAACTCCTCCTTACATTACTCCTACCACAATAAATCTCCCAATCATAACCAACTTCCTTGCATTTAGCTCTAGCCCTGAAGCTATCATTTTTCACCCATTTTATTGGCCTGCCCATGTATATGGTGTAATCCTTCACAGCTGCCTTGAAAGATGATAAATTTGTAAACTCCATTCCTAATACCAAACTGACATTACCAAACTTTGCACTGTCATTAAACTGAGGGAAGTTAGGCAAACCAGTTGTTCCATTATTCTTCTCATATATACTAATAGGATCCTTCATTTCCTCAGACTTGTAGCTTCCATCACTCACAACTTCTTGCTGCACTTGATTGCTTCCACCACCTAACTCCCTATAATTAAAGAAGTCTTCATGCCCTGTATAAAACTCAGCCCAACCATCATTATCATCACTGCTGTCGCCATTTGAAGGACTAGGTGACCTCTGTCTACTCTTACTTGAAACCTTCTTCTTACCCTTTCCATCACTCCCACTAGCCTTCTTACCCTTGGATGAAATCCCAACAACCTTCTTACCCTTAGCCTTCTTACCCTTGGATGAAGTCCCAGTAACCTTATTTCCCTTAGCCTTCTTCCCTTTAATCTTGCTTAACACCACTTCCTCATAATCATCTGAACTAATTTCAACCGGAGGAGGCTTGTAATGGCTGTCCTCTGCACTTTCATCAGCAGTAGAATGGTTGTCCTCATATGGACTCATGAGACCCTCATCAACATCCATGTTAGCAACATTCACAGCTTCTTGGTTAGGCACCCATGCCTGAAGGGGCTCGGGGGCATACTCGTGATAAATCTCAATCTCATTCCCATTAAGAAGGGTAGCCTTAACCATCTCTATGAAGCTACTGTCAGAGGTTAGTTCCCTCAACCCAATATCCAGGTCCCTGTTTGGCTTCAACCACAACAATTTTTCAACCTTATCATAACCCTTACACACCTTCACAATGCTAAACAAATCAAAAACATTGAGTGTGTCTGAGTCCAGCTCTTCCCACACATCCATCTCACCACCCACATACTCCATAATTCCTCTCTCATTCCTCAACAATATGCCTCCATGGTGTACGATAACAGTGATCATAGTACTCATTCTGCATATTAACAAAGATGCATAAATTAAAAAATGTTTCATATACTCTGTTACAAAACAAAAAAACAGAGCATCGCAACAAACCCTAAACCCACCCATATTGATGATGAAGAATGCACAACAATGGGTAAAACGATAACTAGGGCAAATGCCTAAGTACAAAACTAATGTAATAGAGGCTTAGATGAAACCCTACCCAACCCCTACCACATGCACAGTATGAAGAAGAAGATGAACAATCAAAACCCATGACCCGATAACCCAAAACAAAATGGGTATACACACCTGAGTTTTGAGTGGAAGCGAGTTCCGGTGCGGTTCCGGCGACGGGTTATGGCCTCCGGTGAGCGGTTGCAGAAGGAAGGGTGTGGCAGAGGGGTGGTTGAAAAGGTAAAAATGAGGGATGGAAATGAAACGAAGAAGGTGAAGTGTTAAAATACAAAGTATCATTTTAGTCCCTAAAATTGAGTGTCAGATTGGTCCCCAAAACTGTGGTGCAGCTGTCATGCAAGGTGGAGGCCACATGGGCACTCAACGTGCCACATAAGCACCGTTAAAGGCGTCAACGAACACTGACTAACGGAGGGACTAACTTGATCAACGTTTGACAGTTTCAGGGACCTTTTTGAAATTTCCTTAATTTGAGGGACCAACTTGACACGACCTCACAGTTTCAGGGACCATTTTGGCTATTTACTCTATTTTGAATGATGTAACTGGGGTCCCCATGTCCCATGGATCAATCTCTTAGGCTATGTTTGGATTGATGGAAGGTAATGGAGTGGAATGGAACGGAACTTGATGGAATAGAATAGAACGGAATGGTATAAATGTTCCATTCCATTGTTTGGATATTTTATAATAGAATGGAACAAATTTTCCGCTTTATTGTTTGGGAAAGAGACGGAATGAAATGAGTTATAACTTTTTTTTTTCTATATTACCCTTATTTTAAAATCACTAATATTTTAATTATTTTGTCTTTAATAAAGTGATTTTTAATTATACAATTATCAAATAAAATTATAAAATATACATATTAGACGCTTTTGAAAAAATACTTAATTGAAAAGCATAAAATTTTAAAATGACGTTAGAAAAAAATATTACATTATATTAAAAAAATTACTAAACTATTTTAAATGTAACCGGAAAAAAATGTATTATTATCGTTAGAAATGAAAAAAAAATGTTTAAGCGTATATATATATATATATATATATATATATATATATATATATATATATATATATTTTTTTTTTTTTTTTGAAGGAATGCGTATAGATTTTCAGGAGCAAAATATTGGACTTTTTTTATTGATACATCTATGCCATCGAGTAAAATGCATGGAAGAATAGATGTCTTGACATAAGGACAAAATAGTAAACTAAAATTTTATAAAGTTTCATATCTTGTATTCCATCCCATTCCCCCTAATTTGGAGGGGAAGAAAAATATGCTTAAGTGATGGAATGGGATAGAATGGGTTCCATTAGATTCCATTGGATTCCATCCACTTTTTTACAATCCAAACAATGGAACATCGTATCATTCCCTTCCATCCCCCTCCCTTTCATCCCCTTCCATCAATCCAAACATATCCTTAGGTCTCTGTATTTTGGGCTTCTGCCCCTCCTAACACCAAAAAAGAAAAAATGTATTTAATAAATGAAAAAATATTTTTTTTACTATATTCTTGTTATTTGAAGTTATTTAGCTCAAAAACTTTTAAACAAATACCGTATTTTAATTATTTTATTTGTATTATATATGAATTATTATAATAAATATTGTTAATATATAAAGATAATAAAAATATCTTGACATATTTGAATATAAGAATCAAGATAAATCTTTCTATCTTTAAAATTAATGGTGATAGAGGTAGAGATTACAATTCACATCCCTATAAATACTTAATATTTTTTTTATCAAAATAAATACATAATATATAAACTTATTGAATACATTTAGTTAAAAAAAAGATATGTAATGTATGTTCATAATACAATATTCTATGTTATACCCACATAAAATAGTTTGAAGTAAGACTTTTATAAGAATGAACTAATATACACATTCAATAAAATAAATAAATTGAGTATACAAGGGTATTATATATACTTTTGTTACATAATGAACATAAGTTATATTAATTATTTTTAGATTAAAATAAATAAATAAATAAATGTTTATATATATATATATCATTAAATTATTCATAACATTTGTCAGATTATACTCATTAATTTGTATATTATAATTTGGTAAATTTATATCTAGGCTTATACTCAAATATGCTCATTTTTAACCAACATGTGGTTGGTCCAAGTGATAACGAGCGTAGACCCCTTAAGCAAGTAGTCAGGGATTCGATCCATGACAGGATACCCTGGGAAACCAAAAAAAAAAATGCTCATTTAAACAACATTCTTGTCATACTTATCAACATCAATTATTGCAATAATTATCCAAATCTTCTATAAATAAAATAATTGAAAGCATAATTTTTATTTAGAATTTGTTGAGCTAAATGACTAGAAATAAAACAAGAATTCCAAAGGAGATTTACTCTGAATTTGGTGCAATTGTCAAGGATTGTTTAGCCTCTCTATCTTTGAAACCAAACGTCCATGTTAAGTTTGTTAGAAGGCAAGGAAACATAATCGCTCATAAGCTAGCTAGGACAGCTACGTCGTTATCTTGTCACCATTTTTTTTTTTCCTAGTATTCCTACATGTATTGTGAACGATATTTATCTTGAAATGAAATAAGTCTCTTTCAGTCAAAAAAAGAGAGAAAGAAATAAAACAAGAATATAATAAAAACTCATTTTTCACATAGTTGCTACACTTGTTATATCCATTATTTGTTAGTGTATACTAATTTTTTTCTAAGTGAAATAAAATATATAAGGGCCTAAACAATAAATACTCAAATGACTGATACTCCTTTTTATATAAATTTTCAATTTATATATATTACATTTTTCAAATGAAAAAATCCATTTTATTTTGTAAATAATAAAGGATAAGATAATCTTTAAAAAAACATTTTAAGTATAATCTTACACAAGCACATAAAAGATGGACCCTCAACTAAAAGTCTAAATTTAATTCCGGCACCTTTCAGAAATAATGCCTCTCATCCTTATCCTACTTTTTTTCCTTGCAAATTTCATATGCAATTGAGTCTGCCCGTTATCTGTTTGCCAAGGAAAGTACTTACAGTTATATTGCACATTGTTGTACATTAGTGAAACACCAAGCTAGAGATTCTAAAGGATTTTGTTCCCCATTAGTCTGTTCATTTCAACCTGCTATAATATCACCTTGATTAATAATTGAGGATGACGGGAATATTTCGTATTTTTATGGATTTCTGTGACCATGAGTCATGTGTAGCACTTCAATTTTCCCTTTCAAACTATTGTGGATATATTAGGTGGTTAAAAGGAAGGTTAGCTCAAAGAAGAATGTAATTATTTGGATGGAGGAAGCCCAATGGGGATTTTTGTATGGTCAAAGGCCTTTGTCAAAGTATGGCCTTTGACGCAATGTGCAGAAGATTATAGGGGGGACCCATTTACTTGAGGAAGCATAATACAAGGTGGGTGCCACTTAGATATGAAATATAAGGGCGATTTTGAAGTTAATGCATTTTCACCTCCTCCAACAGTTCAACTTACTCAATCCCTACCTAAAATTGGGTCATCTCAGTAGCTGTGAACAAATAACCCTCCCTACCCATTGCCCATTAGTGATTCAATTAAATTACCAAAGTAGCACATATTATATGTAAAATGGGACAACATTCACAATTCATATTTTGCAGTTTAATCAAAAGCTGATTCAAAGGACAATATCTACGTAATTTAATTAAGTAATTAGAATTCCTTCCAATCATTATTTTCATCCATTCATGTATTCATTGATATAGTCCATTAGATATATTTGAGCATGTATTAACAAAAATTTAAAAAATAAAACAATATTGATGACTTCGTGAATACATGAATGCGGGGAATCCAAACTAGTAGCGAGTGAGGGATTTATATAATATACAAAAGGTTTTAGGTCAAAACCTTCGAACTTCAATGCTGTTATTTTCTTCATGGTTCGTTGTTGTGCTTTTTGAGTGATACGGCTCTTTGGTGTTTGGCCATTTGGTGTTGTGTTGTTTTTATTATGTGTAACGTTTGGGTGCTGTTTTGGCTTGGTGATTTTTATTTTTGTCTTAGCTTTTGGTGGGTTGCTCTTCTTTATGCATTCCCGTGTGTTTGTGCCTTTGCTAACTTGCAGGATTTCTTAAGCTCTTGTGAGTCTTTATTAATGAAATGTTGAGCTTATCCAAAAAAAAAACCTATAACATGACACTATGTCTATCATTGAAATTTATATATGTATATGTAATTATGTAAGATTTGAAGATATGGAATGTAAGTTTAAAGAAAAAGAAAACACCTCTAGCTTAGAGGTGAAAGTTGGAGACCACAACATACCACAAGTCACACGGTTTAAATATCTTGGGTCTATTATACAAAATGACGGAGAAATTGAGGGAGATGTAAACCATCGAATTCAATCAGGGTGGTTGAAATGGAGGAAGGCTTCGGGTCTTTTGTGTGATAAAAAGGTCCCTCTTAAGCTAAAGGGAAAATTTTACCGTACAGCTATTAGACCGGCGATGTTGTATGGGACGGAGTGTTGGGCGGTAAAAAATCAACACGAGAGTAAAATCAATGTAGCAGAGATGAGAATGTTGCGTTGGATGAGCGGAAAAACTAGACGTGATAGGACCAAGTGGACCAAGTGGAGGGCAATCCAATAGCTAGAGGCAGAGGTAGGCCAAGAAAAACTATAGGATAAACTATTAAGAAAGATTTGGAGACCGATGATTTAACTATTAACATGATTCATGATAGAACGTTGTGGCGCCGTATGATCCATATAGCCGACCCCACCTAGTGGGATAAGGCTTGGTTGTTGTTGTTGTTGTTGTATATGTAATTATGTATATGTATATATATATAATTTTAATTTATATTTTGAATGATCGATGGATATTCTATCACCTAACAATATTTCTCGTTAATTAGTTCATCTACCACAGCTTGGTGTCTCTGGTTTTAGATTTAGATGTTATGCATAAGTTCAACTTTATTGATTGCAATTTGACAAACTTCGTCAACCATCAATAGAAGCTACGTGACTAACTTACGCTAATAGAAGATAAGCAAGGCTAAGAGAGTTCATAATTATTTGGATGTAACGAAGACAAACATTCGAGAGGGTCCCTTGTGCTCATCTTAAATGTCCCTGTTCCTAAGACAAAAGACAGCTGCCCCATGAAAACACACTCTTGCATGGCTCCACCCTCACACCACTCTCTCCTCAATGTCCTTAATCATCCATTCATCCTCCTCTCTTGAATCTTGATGCCAGGTCTCATACTGCTTCACCCTCCCACGTGACCTTGTACTTACTTTGAGAGGTCATTTGAAAGAATTGGTTATTTGTAGGACCTTTCTCTGCATAAGAAGATCATGCTTGCTGACTCAATCTGTCTGATGTTGGGATAAGTTTTTTTAACTGGACAAGATTCAAGTCCCTTTTGCATGCTTAGTAAAACATGTCGCAATTCTAGTGGGTGGCTCTGAATTATTAGTCACTTGAACACTTTGACTAGAAATGAAGAATTTGATATTAAGTTATTACCTATAACTATCATTGCATATTGACTGCTTTAAAGAGATGCCAATTTGTTATTTTTACATATAATTGACAAATCTCTCTCTCCCTCCACACACGCATGCACACACACAAGATGTATCAAGTGAGAGAAGATCAGAAGAGTTTTTATTGGAGAGTGAGAGAGATAAATCCGAACATTTGATCATACATGAATGATCAAAATTAAAACATAAAATTATATGACATTTTTAAGTGAATACCTTTCATTTACTAATTTTTAATCTCGAGACCAACCTTATCTAGTTTAATAGCCCAGATTTACTCCGCCTTGGTATATCAGCATAATTATGCACAACTGAAATTGTTTTAACAAAAAGAGAGAGAGTCTTTTCGATGATACTTCTTAAACTAATTTATTTGTATTCTAGTATACAATTAAAAATAATAATTCAAGTTAAACGGATGGAAGCCACTTTTCATTTCCTCTTCAACAGGTGAATCTTAGCTTTACCCTTCCCCTTGCACTTGGCTATGATTTCATGTTCTCTTATTTTGCCTCGTTTGTTAGCAGGCTTTCAGCTCATTTGATCATCTAAGACTTTTTGTTGCTTTATGCTTGTGTGACTCGGGCACTATCTGATTATGCTATGTCTAAAGTTGCCACCTAACTTGGTGGCAATAGAAATTAACACACTGCACAAAGTGTCTATTTTGCTAACTCATATCTTACATTAATTTCATGTCTACAATCAAAATGTCTAAGGACAAAAGAATCTTCTAATGGAGGGTTGACGAATTTTTTTTCACCTGCAGTACTCTTTTGTTGGGTAATCAAAGCATTCTCTTGTCCCAGGTGCAAACCCTTACCTAGGAAAAAAGATTAGAGAAAAAGCAAAAGGGAAATAATTAAATTAGTGACAAAGCTACCTTAATTTTCCAAAGATATAATTTATATGTAATGCTCTTCCAACTTGACAACAAAGCATAGATCATGAGTAGAAAACAGCCAGAGGGAAAAAAGGAAAACATTTCTTTTTTCTCTTTTGACCTCAAAAGTTTGGTGTTTTTAAAAGATTAATGGAAGCTCTCTCAATGCACAAGTGAGATTGTTCTTTTCTCCACCGAATTTTACTCTCATTGTCTTTCCACCATCCTTTGCCTCTCCTCTTCCCATTGCACGAATGGATTGATTGCACATATCGTGGCAGACATCAACAAGCAGACCAATAGCCGCAACAAAAAAATTTCTTATATATAAAAGAGATTCGGATAGAAGTCAACTCAAATTCACTTTATTGGATCCCAAGGATTTGCATCTTCTATAAGTTTCCATCTTCCTTGGTTGAAGAAAAAGATAAATACAAAGATTATAAAAAAAGTTTATAAGTTTTAACTGATTCAAATAATAAATTCACTTCATATTTATATTCCTTGTTAATATTATCTTGTCACATGCATGTAAAAATTAAGTATATTTGAGAGGAGCCATTTCTGTAATTATATAATCCCCAAGCAAAGGTAATAAACCTGTCTTTTTATGAGAAAACACGAGAGTAAGGAAAAGTTAACATAAAATAAGTTGTTAACATCTTTTGTCCTTTTATTTTGTCAAGCATGCTGTCAAGTAATGTAGAAAATGGATAATCCAACTACTGTTAGTTAATTAATTAATTATAAATTCAGTTATCCATCCAACTACTGTTAGTTAGTTAGTTACAAATTCAGTCTCAGTAGAACAACTTGTATATAAGAACACTTGTGCATCAATGTAAATCAAGCTTTCTGATTCAATTCTGATAATATGGTATCAGCTGAAAGTTCTTCTTCCGCAAATTCTCTATAATTTCTTCTTCTCTTCTTGATAGCTTCATTCATTCATTCATGGCAGCCATTGAGCCATTATCCCCAATTCTTGATCCTTCTAGTATCTACTACATCCATCCCAATGAGAATCCCTCTCTTGTTCTAGTATCTCTCATTCTTGATGGTTCCAATTATCACAGCTGGTCTCGTGCTATGATCATGGCTTTAGAAATGAAAAACAAGTTTATATTTGTTGATGGAACCATTCAGAAACCAGCAACTACTGCATTTCACTTTCCTGCTTGGAAAAGAAACAACACCTTGGTTCTTTCATGGCTAATTCACTCAATGACACCCAAGATTGCCACCAGCATCCTTTGGATCAATGAAGCATATATGGTATGGCAAACACTCAAGAATCGTTTTTCCCAAGGTGACCAAGTAAGGATTTCTCAACTTCACTCAGATCTCTATTCGCTCAAGCAAGCTGACATGACAGTCACTGCATACTTAACCAAGCTCAAGATTCTATGGGATAAGCTCTACAACTTTCTTCCTATACCCTGCTGTGAGGCTTCTCCAATAGGTGATTGTAATACATTCAAAGCTATGCAAAAATATAGAGATAATAGTTCTGTGCATTGCTTTCTTCAAGGATTAAATGACAATTATGGTTCTGTGAGATCTAACATCTACATGATGGATCCATTGCCTTCCTTAGACAAAGCATTTTCTTTAATAATTCAACAAGAAAGACAGTTACATATAGGTCTTCTTCCTGATCCAACTGTTCTAGCCACTGCCTCACACAGTCAGGCACATTACTCGGCTCAAACCTATCAGGGAAAAGGTCAGTTCCAGGCCAAGAATTTCAATGGTAAATCTGGCTCCCAAAAGCAATGCACTCACTGTGGAAAAACCAATCATACCATAGACAACTGCTTCTTTAAACATGGCTTCCCTCCCGGATACAAGTCCAAGAAAGCCATCAACAATGCTGCAGCCTTGTCTTATGAAGACCCTCCCATGAATGAGGTTCCCATGCCAATCATTACACAAGAGCAACTCCAAAATCTATTGGCTCTTCTTCCATGTTCATAACCAACTGCCACTGTACATTCTTCTAATTTGGTGAGCAGTCACAATGTCACCACCAATCATAACTCAGGTAAATCACAAACCCCTTGGATATTAGATTCTGGGGCTACTGACCACATCTCCTCTTCTTTAGATTCTTTTCTTTCTTACAAAGCCATAAAACCTATTCTTGTATGCCTCCCTAATGGACAACACACTATTGATACCTTTAGTGGAACCATACACCTTACTACATCACTAATCCTGCATGATGTCCTGCATATTCCTCAATTTTCTTTCAATTTAATCTCAGTTACTAAACTGACTTCTTCTCTTTCTTGTCAAATTTCCTTTTTTCATGACCATTGTGTTATACAGGACATCCAATCCTTGACGATGATTGGCAAAGCTAGAGCTGTTAATGGAATATATCTGCTAGACATTTTCCCACAAGTCTCAGCCACTGTAAATGCCATCACTTTTGCCATCAACATCAATAAGTCTATTTCCACAAAAGATGTATGGCATTATAGATTGGGACATCCCTCTTTACAATGTTACAATTCTTTAATACACAAAAACAGCAATGTAAATTCTGATCATTCAATAATATGTGATATTTGTCAATTCTCAAAGCAAAAGAAACTTCCCTTTCCCTTGAGTACTTCTATTTCCAATTCTGTTTTTGATTTAGTCCATGTAGACATTTGGGGTCCTTATGAAACACCATCTTTAAATGGAAACAAATACTTCTTGACAATTGTTGATGACAAGTCTCGTTTTACTTGGATCAAACTCATGAAAGCCAAATCTGAAGCAAGATCACACTTAGCTCAGTTTGTATCACAATGATTGAAACTCAATTCCATGCAAAGATTAAGACCATTAGGTCGGATAATGGACAAGAATTTCTCTGTTCATCTTTCTATGAAACAAAAGGTATAAAACACCAATTAACTTGTGTGGAATCACCCCAACAAAATGGGGTGGTGGAAAGAAAACACCAACATATCCTCAATGTTGCCCGAGCTCTAATCTTTCAGGCCAATCTTCCTCTTGATTTTTGGGATTTTGCAGTAGCACAAGCTATGCATCTCATCGACCTTCTTCCTTCAATTAAACTCAACAATGAATCACCACACTTCCTTTTGTACAACCAGCCTCCTAATCTGTCTCATCTTCGGGTGTTTGGCTCCTTATGCTATGCATCCACTCTATTAACCAATAGAAAAAAATTTCACCCCAGGGCAAGAAAGTGCATACACCTTGGTCACAAAGAAGGTGTCAAAGGGTTCATATTATTCGATTTACATACAAGAGAATTATTTCTCTCAATAAATGTAGTTTTCTACGAAACAATCTTTCCTTTTTCCTAATTCTCACAAACCTGCACTATCCATCCAACTCCCCAAACTATGCTTGCCCTCATATAACTGTGATCTTTCACAAGACTCACTCACAAATTTACCTGTTGCACCCACACCAGCAGAATCATAACATACAAATCAATCACAAACAGTTCCTGTCACTCGAGTATCTACTAGACAGAACCCTCCAAATTACCTTAGAGACTATCATTGCAATATAGTACATTCACAGCATCCAGCAAGCCTGTCATCAGGTATCTCTTATCCTCTTTCAAATTCTTCTTCTCTTAATCATCTATCACCATCATATAAGTCTTTCATTCTATATATCACACACACACCTGAACCTCTGTGTTTGAATGTTGGCAGAAAGCCATGGATCAGGAGATTCAAGCTCTTGAACAAAATCACACATGGGAACTCACTAATCTGCCACCTAGGAAACAACCAATAGGTTGTAAATGGGTGTACAAAGTGAAACTTAAATCAGATGGAAGCATTGAAAGGTACAAAGCCCATCTTGTGGCAAAAGGTTACACACAACAAGAGGGCATTGATTACTTTGAGACATTTTCTCCAGTGGTAAAAATGACCACTGTGAGACTTGTCCTTGCTCTGGCTGCTGCAAAACAGTGGCATTTACATCAGTTAGATGTAAACAATGCTTTCTTACATGGTGACCTTAATGAAGAAGTGTACATGACCATTCCCTAAGGATTCCAACACTCAAAGCCTAACCAAGTTTGCAGACTCCTCAAGTCCCTTTATGGCTTGAAACAGGCTAGTAGGCAGTGGAATTCTAAACTCACATCTTCTCTATTATCACTTGGATACACACAATCCAAATCAGATTATTCTCTATTTGTGAAGTCCAATGCATCTCACATAACTATCCTCTTAGTTTATGTTGATGATATAGTGTTGACAGGAGATGACCTAGTGAAATACAAGCTGTGAAGACATATCTAGACCAGCAATTTCGCATCAAAGATCTTGGTTCACTCAAGTTTTTCCTTGGTCTAGAAGTGGCACGATCAGCCAAAGGCATTGCACTATCACAAAGGAAATATGCCCTTGAATTACTAAATGATGCAGGGCTGCTAGCCTGCAAACCTGTCTCAACTCCAATGCTTCCTAATGTCAAGCTCTCTAATGAGGACAGTCAACCTCATCCTGATCCATCTTCCTATCGCAGATTGCTAGGCAGAATGATATACCTCACTAATATCAGGCCTGACATTGCGTTCTCAGTGAACAAACTCAGCCAATTTGTGTCCAATCCATCACAGGTTCATCAAGAGGCAGCAAACAGGATTCTTCAATACATCAAAAGTGCTCATGGCCAAGGGTTACTCTTCCCAACCAATTCTAATCTGAAACTCACTGCCTTCAGTGATTCAGATTGGGCATCATGCCCTGATTCTAGAAAATCATTAACTGGCTTCTCAGTTTTCCTTGGCCCATCCCTTATATCTTGGAAATCGAAAAAGCAAGCAACCATTTCCAGATCTTCATCCAAAGCAGAATATAGAGCACTTGCATCAACCACTTGTGAGATCCAGTGGATTCTTTACCTCCTAGCAAACCTCAAACATCCTCAAATGCAGTCGATTTCCTTATACTGTGATAATAGATCTGTAATTGCAATTGCTCAGAATCCAACATTCCACGAAAGAACAAAGCATATTGAAATCGATTGCCACCTAGTTCGTGACAAAGTCCAATCAGGTGTCTTACACTTGCTGCCTGTCTCCTCGGCTGATCAATTGGCAAATATCCATACTAAAGCGCTCCACCCAGCTGCTTTCAATTCTCTTATGTCCAAGCTAAGCCTCATTGACATATATAGCTCAGCTTGCAGGGGGATGTCAAGTAATGTATAAAATGGATAGTCTAACTACTGTTAGTTAGTTAGTTATAAATTCAGTTATCCATCCATCTACTGTTAGTTAGTTAGTTACAAATCCAGTCTTAGTAGAACAACTTGTATATAAGAACACTTGTGCATCAATGTAAATCAAGCTTTCTGATTCAATTCTGATAATACATGCTTTATTGTTTTAAATCTTTTGACTTACCTTACTTGCACGAGGTAATAAACTTAATTGTAAATTTATATAGGATTAAATATGTTTTTGATTCCTATAAAATTGATAAAATTCGATTTTGGTTCTTATATAAATTTTATTCGTTTTTAGTCTCTACATCTAATAAAAATAGTGGGTTTTTAGTCCCTCACCACCACCGGGGATTTAAACATAATTTTTATGTTTTTTAGGGATTAAAAATGAATAAAATTTTTATAAGAAACAAAATCATCCAAAATTTTTTTTTGTTGGTAAAAATCAACATTTACAATTAAGTCACCTTTTCTAATTTCTTACTAGATGGTATGATCTCTATTATAATTAAAAAAGTGTAAACTAAATCTCATTAAATCGTTTTGCCAATGTAAGAAGAAAATTTTATCTTAATAATGTTACCCTTTAATTTGATTTAGAATCATCTTAGAAAGTAGTAGCTAAAATTGATGATCATAGATTTAAACAACTTTGCATCACCTGTTGCATCCGTTTGGCGTGCATCAACTTGGGTAGCGATTATCTTACCAGGTATTAATTAAACCGTAATTTACAACCATATATATATATAATATAATTTTTGTTTTGATAACATAATTTATAACCATGTTGATGAATGGAAAAAAGTGCAAGTATAAAAGACTAATCTTTTCGTATTTCTTTACCAAGTTATAGTGAGAGATAAAAAAAAAAGAAGCAAACCTTTAAAACGAAAATGAAATTTAAGGACAAAGTCAAGAACCAAATATGTGGGCAGAATGTTTGGGCTAACATATTGTAGTTTGGTTCAGTTTCTCTTTTTTTGCTGAAACATCGAGTTCTTAATGGAAGAAAACTCAAAAGGGCGAGGGCCCATAATTTGTGATTGTCAACAACCAGAGTTGGAGTTAATTTTTGTAGAAAAGGAAAAAAAGTTGAGGCTAGCTGCAGGGGCCACTGGTTGGGCTTCAAATGGATCAGGCATAGTCCCTAATAATTAACACTTAGTTGAAAATGCTTCTTGATCATCTGTTGGAAAACAAAATCTCACGTTAATTTTTTCTTTAATAAAGGAATTACATTATATTTTAAGTAATTCAATATTTACCCTTTTAAAGGTTATAGTTATATAATAAACTATGATAAGAAGCTTCCTTCATATTAGGGATTAATAATTTTCAAAACGTTAGATTTATATAAATACTTTCCATTTTGTTTTTCCCCCAGTAAAACAGTGGCAAGATCACAAGAGGCTACATGTACCCCTCCATATGTCTCATCCACCCTCACACTTCTAATTTTTTATTGAAAAATTACAAGATTGACCATCAAACTTTCAAAAACCTTTCCCCTCCTTACTTACTTTCTACTTTGTCGCCACCCATAAGATTGGATGAATGCTTCCTTTGTTGTCATTCCATTAATCCAAATCTATGCACAACGGCAAGTTCACAGCTCTCCTAAAGAAAGGAACCGAACGATCTTTCTCTTCATGGGTTTTGTTATAAAGGCTTAGGCAAATTCATGCAATTGGCATAACCAAAACTCAATGATCTCACCCTCTTTTTTCATTAGCTATTAGCTAGGCCTAGATATACAAAGTTCGACAGAAAGATAAAATAAAAAGTTTGTAAAATAATTTTAAGATATTTCATATAACTTTTTTTACCACATGAACGAGAACTTATTCGTAAGACATATTTATTGTTGATCATATAATTTTTTTTATGATAATTGATTATATTAATTTGATAAAAAATTTTGGGTGCAAAATATAAACTTGATACATTTAAAAAGAATAATTTTTATAATTTAAAAATGTCTATTAAAAGATTCTAAAAGATTGCAACAAATCCTTAAAAATTATTCAGAATGAAAGCATCATGAACGTAAGCCATACAATTTATATCGCTCCACCATCAAAATATTTTCCACAAGTTATCTTGAAAGCAATATTAATGCAAGTCATCGCAATGAATGACCAAGTAGATTTCATTATGTCTATTTCTAAAGACGTGTTGTAGAATTAGAGGATAAAAACCCGTCCAATAATATATCTTTCATTGTTTGAACGGATCCGCTTGTAGAATTGTAAGGTCGTTCATTTGTTCCCATGTGATGACTTGCATTGCTTCCAACATAACTTTGGCGAAAATATTTTTTAATAAAAAAAAACTTGTGGAAAATATTTTGATGGTGGAGCCATATAATTTGTGTATGGTTTACGTCCATAATGTTGAACCCATGTAATTTACAAATTAAATGGGTCAATCTGAATAATTTTTACGGATTTGTTGTAATATTTTAGGTTCTTTTAATAGAAATTTTTATATTATAAAAGTTATTCTTTTTTTTAACACAAGTCATTCCTTTTTATATGTACCAAATTTGTATAATCAACAATAAATAGGTCTTGTCAATAAATTCTTGTTCACGTGGTTAGTAAATTGCACACAAACACAGAAACATGTGATTGTGTGCTTATTTTTTTGTGTGTGTACGTGTTTAAACAAAGGTTGATATTATTAGTAAGGATATATATGACTCATATTTTATAAGAATGTGAGTTTGAATCTTGTTGTCAATATGAGGATTTTGTTCGTGGATATATCTTTGTAATTGTTGGTGTTCTTTGAGTCGTGTGATATGCCCTGACTCAGATTAGCCCCGGCAACCCAACTCACCCATTTTTTTTCACCAAAGAAAAAGAAGATGAGACATTTTTTGCACTAAGTTTGGTGGAACCATCACGTTCAGCCCATCTTTAGTCATTAGGGAAATGCTTAAGCTCTCATTCCTTGTCCATTTGACCTTGCTAATCACAATTTTCTGAGGTCCATGTAGTGAGTTCTATATTGAGTAAATAATGATGTTCAATATGATACTTAAGTTATGAGACTTTTCCACCTAATGAACTAGTTTTTGGATTGACTCTGCTCATGAGCTTAAGTCATAACAGGCCCTTTATTTTAGTTTAAAATAATAATATTCAAATTCAAAATTTATAACAAGATTTGTTAAAGTTTTTATGTAATGCAAAAGTTATTTTGCATTTATTGCAAAATCATTTTTTGCTTTGAAGAAAAACTCTCCAACAATGCTAAAATAGTGTTTGGGCTAGTTTTTTTGTTTTTTTTTTTTTTGCTTTTTATCTCCTTAAAAGTAAAAGCTAGGCCAAACACTTTTTTTTAGAAGCTCTTTAAAAAACAACAACTTATTTTTGAAGAACAAAATTGATAAATAAGGAGCTTGAAAAGAAGCTACTCTCACTTGTAATAGCTTGTGCGGAGCTTTTCATCTTTTTTACACCCTTGGATCCCAGCTGCGTCCATTTTTTTCTTTTTCTTCTTTCTTTCCCCGCTGACGTTCGCACCCACTCTCCCCTGTAACTCTGTATCCTTCACCACTCCACCACCCATATTCTGCTTCAAGATTCTACAGATCACAATCCTTTCCAAACACTAAAGCAAAGCTATTTATCAAGTTTTTACATGTAGGCCTACCATATCGAAGGTCTCCTACTTGACACCATGGGCGGGGCCATCTCATTACCTTGTCCCAGGGAAGATTGCAAACAGCTGTACTTGTATTCTTCTACTTCATTGTGGTGAAAATCGTCAATGATCTCATGGATTTTTGTTTTTTTATTTCATTTTATTTTTGTGTGCTGAAGTTAAAAAATTAAAACTTTATGATTTTTTTTTGCTGGGCATAAATTAAAAAATTTAAACTTTAGACTCCGGAGAAGAAGACTCTGGAACACATTTGGGGGATGCGATGGTGGTCGAGTGGGTGGGGTTGAACAGGTCCGCGGTAGAGGTGGAAATGAGAGTTTTGATGTGATAAAATATTACCAAACAGCTTTTAGCATAAAAGTAACATTTTAATTACTCAAATTTAAAAATTACCAAACAACTTTACCTTTAAACTAGAGTTGTTAACCCGTGCAGTGCACGGATTAAAACAACTATTAATATAATTTTGATTTAATGAATTTTTTGGTCCCTGAAAAATATGTGTGTTTTGATTTTAATCCCTGCACTTTTTTTTTTTGGTTTTGGTTCCTATAAATTTAAAACTTTTGGTTTTAGTCCCTGCCATCAGTTATCCCCTGTTAAGTGTTGACGTGGCTAACGGAATGCCACGCCAATGCTGGCATGTTAGCAAATATGTCACGTCAGTTGCCACGTATGAAAATGAATTTTGGTTTTAGTCCCTGAAAAGTATGTAAATTTTGGTTTTAGTCCTTATACTTTTTTTCCATAGGTTTTGATCCCTGTAAATTTAAAATTTTTTATTTTAGTCCCTACCGTCAGTAAAACTCTACTAAGTGTTGATATGGCTAAGTGAGCTCCATGTGAGCATTGTCACGACAACAATCTTTATGCAGCAGTCTTGCTTCCTCCTTCATTCTACAACAATCTTGCTTTCTCCTTCTGCAGCAATTTTTATACTCTTTTGCGTTGAGGGCATCATGGCCCCAACTTTGAAAATTCATTGCAGAGAGCGAAAGTGGAAAGCATTAGTAAAGGAAGAAGTAAAACACATGTCTGAATGGACGTAGAAAAAACGTATTAGATGGTATGGAGAAACGCTTCAAAAGGAGGAAGCAAGATTACTGCAGAATGAAGGAGGAACCATGGAGAAAGAGGAAGAAGAAATGACAGTCATGTTTTATAAGAAAAAATAGTTATAATATTATAATAATAAAAATTAAAATAATAAAATGGTTAAATATAATAATAATTATTGTTAATATATTTTAAAAAATTAATACTATGGCGTGGCAACTTCGTGACTTAAAATAATAATAAATAAACTATGGTGACAATGCTAATGTGATGCTCAGTTAGCCATGTCAGAATTTAATAACCGACAACGAGGACTTAAATCAACAGTTTTAAATTTACAGGGACGTAAACCAATGAAAAAAGTATAAGGACTAAAACCACAATTTACTTACTTTTCAGGAACTAAAACCAAATTTTATTTTCATACGTGGCAGCTAACATGGTATAAAATATTAATATTTTTTATGATGTGGCACTCCGTTAACCACGTCAGCACATAACGGAGGGTGACTGACGACAGGGACTAAAACCAAAAGTTTTAAATTTACAGGGACCAAAACCAAAGGAAAAACAATACAGGGACTAAATTCAAAACACACATACTTTTCAAGGACCAAAAAGTTCATTAAACCTATAATTTTTTATAATTTTTAATTAAAATGAAACTTTTGACACATAATTATTCATATATTTTATCCAAAATGATTATACACAAACTTGAGCTTTTTATTTTTTATGAACACAAACTCGAGTTTTTTTTCCCTCATCTTTATTTTACATGTACATGACTTGCATATCGAGCATATCTCTAATTATTTACACTATTCTTTACTCTTCAAAAGCAATTCAACTCTACATCATTATTTCTTTTAAGATTCTATAAAATTTTGTTCATTACTAAACCATGCGGTACAAGGATATTATATAACTCATTTACGCCGTTCAAAAGCTTAAACTTGTCTTGTTAAAAAAAAAACACAGAATTTCTCGCTTGTCACTTTGCTACCACCAAGACGTTAGACATGTAACAAATATAAGTAGATTCCTCCCACAAAAGGCAAAAGCACATCCCCAGTATATGATATCTCATTTTTATTTTATTTTTTTTGATAAAAGATTTCTCATTTTCTTACTACAACTCTTAAAAGGAAACTTAATTTATATTATAATTAACTATCACCATAAAAGCCAAGTGATAAAATATTGACATAACAATCGAGGAAATCATTGAAATCTGAGATGTTTTAGGAATGTTCTCCTTCTATGTTTTATTCAAGTTTAATATAGGTATGCAGGGAGTGCACAGAAGCAAACCTGCAGTAGACAAATGAATAGAAGCATGTTTAAAAATGTAAAACAAATTAAATGGACATTCAAAACAATTAGATTTATTGGTATTCATGTTGTATGGCCAAAAAATGGTCAACCAAGACATAGACACTACATAGCATCCAAAGCATTTTAGATTCAATATGATTCCTCCTACCTCAAATCTAAGAAATTTAAATTTTGCATTGTTGCTTTAGCTAAGTCGGATAATCCCTAATAACTTAGTCTGAAGAACTTCGATTCTTAAAAGCCAAAGACTTTGGTTAATTGTAAAAAGCATTGGAATATTAATTAGTTGAGAAATATGGACATGACCAATGGAAGAGAAAAAGGAGGAAGAAGATAGAGTAGGAAACCAAAAGAAAAAAGAGAATCAACAAAAACACAAATCAAGAATACAAGTTTACAGCAACACTATCAATCTATATAGCATTCCATCCTCAAACAAATACTGTTTACAATTTTCTACAAGAGATGCCTAAAATTTCTAATACAAACCAATTGGTGACATGCCTAGTTATGGATCATTTGAAATGTAGACTACAAAATCATGTTGAACATGAAATAACCTACTTAAAAAGTTGTGGATTTCCAATATAGTATAGTACAATGTTTATAGGATCTAAATACAGGGAGACGAAAGACTTTGTGACTGTACAAAGAATGCATAACCTAACCTGAAGAAGTGTGATGAGATTTGGAGATGGGAAATGATAACATGAAAGCAACATTAATGAACATCACCAAGAGCATTACAAAAGAAAAATAGAATTTACTATGTAATTGATCAAAACATTAAATATCACTAATATATGAACATATATAATAGGCAAAGTACATCGACTTTCCGAATGAAACGGTGCTCCCCCTAAGATAAGTTTCTATGCATTTGAAGGAAATTGGAGAATGAAAGCAATTTTGGAGTAAATAAGATATAAAATGAGAAAGGTAAATAAGAAGATAATTAAGGATATAGAATATATTGTAGAGATAATTAATGAGATAATGAGCATAATTTTTGTACTTGGAGCCTATGTATGTCTAGGATGCGTTTCTCTTTGGTTTGGAGAAGGTGGATGAGAGCATGTATTAGATCTAGTTCGATGTCAGTGCTTGTGAATGGCAGTCCTACCAGGGAGTTTCAGATGTCCCGTGGTTTACGTCAAGGAGATCCACTTGCCCCTTTTTTATATTTCTAATAGCGGCTGAGGGTTTATCTGGCTTGGTATCTAATGCTGTTGAGAGGGGCAGTTTTACTACTTACATGGCTTTTCCCGAGGTGTCATTTCCAATTTTGCAATACGCGGATGATACGATCTTTATGTGTGAACCTACTTGGGATAATTTATGGAGCTTAAAATCTATTTTGAGGGGTTTCGAATTGGTGTCCGGTCTTCGAATTAATTTTTCCAAGAGTAGTTTGTTTGGCATCAATGTTAATGAACGATTTATGGTGGCGGCTACTAATTTCCTATCATGTGCTTCTAGTTCATTACCGTTCAAGTTCCTTGGCATCCCGGTGGGGGCAAATCCCAGGAGATGCTCTACATGGGACTCTTTGGTGGAGATGATGCGTAAAAGGTTAGCTTCCTAGAAACATAGGCATCTTTCTATAGGTGGAAGGGTTACGCTAATTAATTCGATTATGTCTGCTACCTGTCTACTTATTTTCCATGTATAAAGTTCCTAAGAAAGTGCTAAAGGTTCTAAATAGTATTCAAAGGAATTTTTTGTGGGGTGGTTTTAATGAGTCCCGAAAAGTTTGTTGGGTGAGTTGGGAGAAGGTGTGTAAACCTAAAGAGATGGGAGGTTTAGGAATTAAAAATTTGGAGGTCTTCAATATCAGTCTTCTCTCAAAGTGGAAATGGAGGTGTCTACATGAATCCGATGCGGTCTGGTATAGATTTTTATCTCTTAAATATGGTCCTCTAGCCAGAATTTTCCTTGAGGGCGTCCGAGTTCGCAGTCATGATTCATTATGGTGGAGAGATTTAGTATCTTTTCATCCAGGCTAGTTCAATTATGCAGTTTGCATTAAACTTGGGAGAGGGGATGTTGCACGCTTTTGAGAAGACAATTGGTTGGGGCCTTGTTCAATTAAATCTACTTTACCGGTCTTGTTTGATGCTGCAGCAAATAAAAATGCCTCTGTTGCTGAAGTTGATTCGTGGATCAACGGTACTTGGGTGTGGAATTGGGAATGGAACCGTCAACTTTCGGCATTGGAGGAAGTCTTCTTGGTGGAGGCACAAGCCTTGACACATGGGTACAATCCTAGTGAATCGGAAAATGATATTTGAAGGTGGAAACTTGATCCCTCGGGTACTTTTTCTGTTAAATCAGCTATTTCAGATATCATCTCAAGAGAAGATGGGTTAGCCTTGAATCAGAATTTATCTAGAGTTATTAAGGCTGTTTGGGAGACTTCCACTACAAAAAAAAGGTTATTTAGCGACCGAAAATAGCGACCGAATTTGTTGGTTGCTGTTTGAGACCGAAATGGCGATCGATTGCAGGATCTAAATCAAACACTGATTAGAGTTGATATTGCGACTGAAATAGCGACCGAAATAGAGCGTAGCAGAGTTATCGGTCTCTATTTCGGTCGCAAAATAAAGGAAAGTAAAAGTCATAAATTTATGACTTTTTAGCGACCAAAATGGCGACCGAGTTAAATGCAACGGTTAAAATTAAGTTATCTTTTGCGACTGATATTAAATCAGTCGCTAAACGGCACGTAAAAAATTAAAATAGAGCGATTTAGCGACCGATTTAGTGATCGAATTATTCGGTCGCTAAAATTATGAATTCAAATTTCAAATTAACCATTTTAGCGACCGATTTAGCGACCGAATAATTCGGTCGCTAAAACTAAAATCCCTAAATCACGATTTCCTTCCTCTCTTCCCCCATTTCTCTCTTTTCCTCTCTTCCTCTCTTCACACGCAGCGCCGCAGAAGCCCCTCGCCGGCCACCACCTCCTCCACATGGTAAGCATACATATCTCTCTCCCTCTCCTTCTCTCTCTCACTCGTGTCTCTCTCTCCCTTTCCTTCTCTCACTCACGTCTCTCTCTCCCTCTCCTTCTCTCCTTCTCTCTGTCACTCGCGTCTCTCTCCCCCTCTTCTTCTCTCCTTCTCTCTGTCACTCGCGTCTCTCTCTCCCTCTCCTTCTCTCATTCTCTGTCTCACTCGCGTCTCTCTTTCCCTCTGTCTCTCTCTCTCCCACCGCTCTCGTGCCCTCCCATCCGCCACCGCTAAGTAACGTGCCCAGTTCGTGCTCATGCCGTTGCGTTCATCCCCATCGCCCTACAACTATCATCCCACTCTCTGTTGGTTCTTTCTTTCTTTTTTTCTGGTTTTATTGTCCTATGAATTCTAGTTCTATGTGAATCAACTTGTTAGATTGAACATAATCTGTTTGGGAAAATGCTTGAATCAATTGCTCAATGTGTTATTGAATTTTATTTGTTGTAAGAGATGTAAATTGGTTTTGAACTCCAGCATGTTGATTTTAGATTTTTGTATGATAAAAATTGTTGAACTCTTGTTAATGGGTATAAGCATGCAAGTATCTTTGAACTTTTGGTTATATGTGGTTTCAAGATATGTAACAATTGAATAATATTGGTTGAGTTTGAGTTTGCATTGAAATATCATATAGTGTGATTGCTATGTGTGAAATGCAGAAATTAAAATGAATTGGATTCAGTTGGGTATCTAATGGTGTTGTTGTTTCTCCAGCTTTTGAAGCGTATGATCAAGGTTTGTTATGTTTGTCAAGATAATATTTGTGATTTAGGGAACATCATTTTTTGGAATTATATCATGTATATTATTTTCTTATTCGCAGGGTATGATGTATTTCTGGGTAATTTTTGTGGTTTGGTTTCTAGCGAACATGTCAACAAGAACATCTCTTCACGTGAGTAAGTCCACAAAGCATATCTCTTAGACTTTGTGTGGAAACTTTTAGAAAGAATGAAATGTAAAGAAAAGGGAAGAAATGAATCCTACCCATTTATTTTAGACTTTGTATGATATGCTTTCTCTTTCTCTTATTGATAAGACAACTTGATAGAAAAGGATTATAGCCTACAAGGTTGTTGAAGATTTTGAAGATTGTGAATTTGTGGATACATTTTATATCCAATTTTCCATTCAATCATCTGTGTTTCATTATATTCTTGTAGAAGGGAGGCATTATATTTTTGTCTCATTATATTCTTATGCAGAGTTGGGAAGACAGTTACTTTTTAAGGGACAATGGAGGCGATGAACTCCACAAAGGTCTAAAAGTTGGATTCAAACGGTTCCCTTGGTGAACTCCACAAAGATCCGCATAATTTGGTGTTTTGCTGGATGCTTGGAAGTCTTTTGCAGATATGGATTAAATGGCAAGTGCAATATTGTTAACAGTTGGACAGTGTAATTCTGTATTGCTGGTCATGTTAAGGATTTTAGGATAAAATACTGCTTTGCTGGTGTTGGAAGCCGTGGTTGGTCAGATGAGGTTGATGGTTACTGGGCTTTGGGAGGTCAAATGTTTTCCCTGCAACATTGAAGTTTAAATCAAATTCTTTCTCTACATGGAGCTAGGTGTTGTGCGGTGGATTGGTTTTAGATATTAGGTGCTGAGGAATTCTTTTTGGTCGACGATTAGTTAGTATATCAACCATTATTGTCTTCTCCGACTTTGGTTGAATCTCTACCTTATCCCTCTTGTATTTGGTTCTTTTGTTTATGAGTTTAGAGTACCCATTATACTCTTTCAATACACTTTAGCTTATAAAAAAAAATTATATTTGGTTTGTTATATGTTTTTTAAAGAAATCAGTCACTAAATTGGTCCCTAAAACAAGTTTTGGGGACATATTTAGTGACTGATTTTTTTTAATTTGGTGGCCAATTTAGCGACCGAATTTTCGGTCGCTAAATTTGGTCACATAACTGGTTTTAGGAGACCAATTTAGCGACCGATTTTTATAAATAAGCAACCGAATTATTCGGTCGCTAATAGCGACCGATTACAAATTCGGTCGCTAAATGATTTAGCGACCAGGGTTTTAGCAACCGTCATTATTCGGTCGCTAATTCGGTCGTTAACCTATTTAGCGACCGAATTTTGATGAATAGCGACCGATTTCTTCGGTCGCTAAACACCCCTTTTTTTGTAGTGTTCCATTCCCTCCAAGGTGGCGGTTTTTGTCTGGAGGCTTTTGCTAGATAGGTTGCCAACTAGGGATGCTCTTCTCAAAAGAGGCATTATTGTGGACAATCATAATACTTGTTGCGTTTTTTGTTTTGTCGATGCTGAATCTGTTAGCCATGCTCTTTTCTCTTGCCCCTTTGCTTATTAAGTGTGGAGCTCAGTTTTTGATTGGATTGGTATGTATGGGGTTTGGCATCATGAGGTAATTGAAAATTTTGTGCAGCATTGTCTTCCTTGCAGAGGTAGGCGGGGTAACAAGGTAAAATATATTATCTGGTGTGCGATGGTATGGTGTCTATGGCTATTACGTAACAGAATCATTTTCGGTGATGGTGTGGCTAAGCATTCTGTTGCTATATCTAATATAAAATTGGTTTCTTGGGGTTGGTTTTTGGCTAAGGAAGGTAGAAATTCAAAGTGGAATTTTTCTGATTGGTGTATGAATCCGTTGGGCTGTTTTGAACCTTTGCTGTAAACATTTGGTATTGTATTGGGATAGAGTATCCCTTGTACTCCCTATTCAACAAATCTTTTGCTTATAAAAAAAAAAGTGTGTAAAAAAGGTGAAAGAAAGAAAAAAGGTACGAGCACATGCATACCTTAAAAGAGAACCATAATTTTGACAATAACCGTGCAATATATAATTTAACTAAAAAAAAACTTGCAACATATAATTTGACTAAAAAATAATTTCAACTTTTTATTTTGTTCTGAAATTACAGTTAGCATCAAGTAACTTTTTCTCATCTGCAATATATATATATATATATATATATATATATATATATATATATATATATATAAAAACTTTGTTTAATTCAAAATTGCAATAAATAAGAGTAACACTGCATAGACTAATACAACCTAATATAAGTTAAGAGAATTACTACAATCAAACTGTATTATCTGAGAGAGAAACTAAAGCAAATGCCACACATTAGACAATGCCAATATATCACCTCCAGAATTGGAACAAAAGCTAAAACTAAAATATATTATAAATGCCACCAGGAAAGAAGACATACACTAATGCAATAAGTGCTTTTTAAGTCAGTTAAAATTGATTTTTTACGTCAGAATACCGACTGACGTAAATACAGCTGACGTTAATAGTTAATATTTTAATGTCAGTTGAGAACTGACGTTAAATATAACACTATTAATGTCAGTTCCTTAACAAAACCGACGTTAATTTTTTAAGCATTAACGTCGGTTTTTTAAACAACTGACGTTAAACTAAAACTATTAACGTCAGTTCTTTAATACAACGGACGTTGATTTTGTTAAAACTAACGTCAGTTGTTATAAAGAACTGACGTTAAAGGTTTAATTTTAACGCCGCTTGTAATAAAAAAGCGACGTTAATAGTGTATCGTATATTTTATAAAATACTATTAACGCCGATTGTTTGATACAATCCGACGTTAATAGGTTTTTTTTTTTTTAATTCAGTTTTAAAATATCACTCCCCAGCTATCCCTGCATTCACCCCAAAGAACACGAATATCACACACATTACAGAATTGCAAAGGAAAATTGAACAATGGGGGACTTAAAACCAAAACCAATGTATATATATAAATAAATTTTAGTTCCAATGTCTAAAAAACAAAACTATCTAAGTATGTATATATACATGTTATTAATTAGTTTCTAAAGTCTAACAAAAAAACTATTTATCTAAGTAGTGCGGAGGTATGTTGTCAATTCCTTTTTCAGCCGCATACTTGAAGATGAATTCAATGACGCATCCTCAAGTCTCTTAACTCATCTTCTTGAATAGGCGATTGGTCGATAAATGCCTAGACACGTTCAAATAATAACAATAACATCAATGCAAGTCATCTTCAAAACTATAATATATAATTTAACAAGTTGTTTAAATATTACCTTCTTCCATCCATCCGTAATAGATGCGGAGACTATGTTCAGCATATGAAGCATCACATAATAGCCGCATGACCAACCGTCAAAGTTGAAATCGAGACTACCAACAAAATTAATTTCAACGTCAGTTGAATATACACATAAATTAGTAATTATAATAATTATTATTTGATAAATAAACTACCAAACCTTGAGGATGTTCCATACAGGATTTGCTTTAGCCTTAGAAGTCCTACTTCTCCGTTGGGCGCAACTTATGCTACTCACCTTCAAATACTTATCATAAACAAATAATCATGTCGATCAATTAACAAACTCATTTATCATGTGTGTAATAAACAAAAAACAACTGATATTAAAACTTAAATTAAATTTAAGATTAGTTACTTACATATTTACAGCTTCCACCACCTTCGGTGGCGGATCATGGTGGAGAGAGAGGAAAGAATATGACAAGATGCCTAGACGGGTGAAGTACCAACAATCGCCAATGGTTATCCATACAGTAGGGAGCCAGATATAATTCTTTCGGATTGTCTTCCAACAATTTCCCTATGTATTTACTCAATCCATCGCCAACAAAGAACGCGGGCATAAGGATTGACGGATCTAAGAAACCGTAAACTGATGCAACGCCCTTATCAAGCTGAAGACGATGGAGATACCTAAGATATGAAAAGGGTGTGGATGTTAATTACATAATATATATATTGAAATTAAAATAAATTATTAAATGGAAAAATACCAAAAATAAATAAGTTATAAAATTAAAATTAACTTACGTGCACCAGAGACTGATGACATTGCTGTTCATCCAGACGTTATTTCTGCAGGCGTTCCCGAGATTGTCACCAACGAAGGAAAATATCCTCTGTTGATCTGGGCGTGCCACCCATCCATCGTGATCCAATGGACATTCAAAAATATCATACGCATAATCCTCACCAAGTGAGAACAAACGAGTGATAGGTGACAGCGACACCGATGTCGATTTGGCCTTCAGTTTAGGAAAAACAAAATATATAAGTTTTTGATAATTTAAAAAACACAAGTAATTATTTGACTAATTTGGACATTAATAATGAATAAATACCTTTGCTAACATTTCGAGCTCACGTCGTTTGGAGTCCAACTCAAGCTCACGCCTTTTCATTTCCAACTCATGCTCATGGCGCTGGACTTCCAACTCCCGCTCCCTAGCTGCCAACTCATCGTCCTCCACATGTGCCATACTAAAACTCTCTTTTGTGCTCACATGTGAAGCGTTGGCAAGCCTTGCGGTGTCCTGGGATGTACCGACGGAGGAAAGCTCTCTGGCAAGCGCCTGCTTGAATTCTGGGTTGGCTATTAAGCCTTGCATCAGATGTGTTGTAATATCCGGGTTGGTCATGAGGTCTTGAGTAATGTCAGCCAAAATTGATGCTTCATTGACCACCCGCTTTAGGAAGCAGACTTGCCATAATATTGTTTGATGGTCACGTTCCTAGGAACACCGAGAACCCGACCAGGATGGTCTTTCTTGCCTAGAGCGGTCATCAAGACGCCCCGCCGTCCCGAAAGGGACGAATGCGCCCTAGGAGGATTTTGCTTTAAGATCCATCTACAATGAAAAAAATGAAAAAACGTGCAAGTGAAAAGTGTTGCAAATATCTATACAAATATCAATTGAAATCAAGTTAATTATTTACTTACAATCTTATCTCGCCACTTCGCGAGTGGCATCGCCTTTAAAAGATCCCACCTTTGTCATGCGGCGGCTAACCGGACATCCTCGCGGTCGATGTCCGACGGAGGACTTGATGGTGTGCCCTCGGGCACCTCTCCTCTTTCAATCCTAGCAGAGTGCTCTTCCCGCCGCCTCGCCCTATCCGCCATCATCTGCTGGATCCGAGTATGGTACCCACCCTGAGACATGGTGTGGCGGTGGACGTTCTTCGCCTGATTCTGTGGACCCTTATTTGCCTTAGCCTATTCAAACAAAAACACATAATTAAATACAGTTAAATGATCTATAATAAGCATACAAAATTAACTTAATCAACCAACCTGAAATTCTCCATCCTGTCGACTCCTGGCAAACATATCCCAAGTATCCTGATCAATCCAGGGATAATCCGAGAACATTTTATCAAGCCGCTTCTTCCCAGATACATAGCACCTGGTAAGATCATGCTTGAACCCATTCCAATGCTTTGATGCCATTTTCATACATTTATGACGATGATCCTCGTCATTTGGCACAGTCCAAGCTACCTACACATTAGATACATATATAACAACTGGATGGATTATAACTTGGATAATTATCTAATAATGTAAATCAAACGAATGTAAAGGTAAAATACCGTGATAGCCTCCCAAATCTGATCCTTAACGCTCGTGGAACGTCATTCCGATGGTTGTAGTTGATGCTTACGTCTTTTTTCGCTTGTAGAAACACCCACTTATTAAATTCTTTAGCACGGGGTCCCCTGGGCATTTAGATTAGCATCGAAGGACACCTCAAGCTTCGTCCGCTCCGCTCGTCCTTCTCTAGTTTCTTCAACGAGGTGGCTCCTCTACCCCGTTTCCTATGAGCCTGTGATGTCTGTATGGAAAAAAAAAATGATAAAATAGAGGGTTGTAACATTATAAACTTACATTAACAAGAAGGACTAAAGATAGTATATAACATGCATGTAAACTTACACTAGAATCAGCAGGCGTAGGCGTGATCGGGTCCTGCGAAACCCCCACAGTGTCCTCCCGTGCATGTGGGCTATCCGACTGATCCATATGTATGCCTGTTCGGAAACAATATATATGTATTAACATAGGTTATAACTCAAAATAAATACAGAAGTATAAATAAAAATAACTAGATAGGTCCTGTAGATATACAAAACATCTATATATCCAATATAAGGACAATACGGGAGATTGAAAACTATAGTTTTTGAAGATTGCCAAGCACTGGTCACGGCTTGACCGTGATGTCCATCACTACCGTAACGTGCCAACCGAACCAGACCCTCATAGGCATAACTGATCACGGCCTAGCCGTGATGAGCATCACGACCGTGACAGATCAACCAGCAGAGCAACATGCACTCAAAACCAAAAATAGAGACATTCCAAACAACTCAAACTCACGGTTTAAAGTTACAACTACTGAGACTACAGTTTCAACATACACTCAAAACCAAAAATAGAGACATTCCAAACAACTCAAACTCACAGTTTCAAGTTTCAACTACTGAGACTACAGTTTCAAACCAGCAGAGCAACATGCATGCACTCAAAACCGTGAATAAAAAAATGTGCCCTAATTAAAGACTCACCAGAAATAGGCGCTCGCGTGGTGGTGGGTGGGAAGCTCGAGTGGTGGCCAACGTTCGATGTGGTTACTGAGAGCAGAGGGACAAGGAAAGTTAGTGCGCGGGAAGGCCAGGGGAAAGAGAGATGTCAAGTTATTGCAAAGAAGGAGCGGGAAAGACAGAGTTAGGGGTTAAGAGTGTACCTCACGGTGGTGGCGAAGAAGCCCTCGCGGTGGTTGCGGTGGAGATGAGCTCGCGATTAGGGCAGAGTGAGAGCGAGAGTGAGGGTTGAGCGTGATGAAAAGAAAAAAGACGTAGAGAAGTGGAGAAGGCGCGCGGGGGTAAACGTTATAATTAAAATGAAACAACATTTTACGTCAGTTTTTGGTAAAACCTGACGTTGAAGATCATATATTTAACGTCAGTTGTATTAATAAACAGACGTTAAAAACTCTCACACTTATTATGTCAGTTGTTAGTAATAACTGACGTTAAATGTCATATATTTAACGTAAGTTGTATTAAGAAATTGATGTTAAAAACACTCACAACTTCTTACGTCAGTTGTATTACACAACGGACGTTAAAGGTTTAAAAACATTCATGACTACGTACTGTGCTACTTACCCATTCACCTTTGTACCTAATCCTCTTAATGAGCATTAAGTTTATAGATAAGTTTTCAAGAAAATCAGAATAACTTAGTAACTTCATCCACTGCTCCTATAAATAGCTTCCTAGCTTCCATCTCCTTTTAATTAATTTTCTGCTTCACAATATATTCTCTGTAGTGAGATTAACTTCATCACTCTTTCTTCCTATTCCTAGACTCAAAGGTCTTTGTCTTAATGGTCAAACAACTTCTGAGTTTGAGTAAATTACATTGCATGGATATTAAGGTTGGGTGAATCACGTAATGTGATTCTCTCACTTTATTTCATCCCCGTCATCCCTTTCACTTTGCTTTGGAAGCAAGTGATTGTGGATTCAAGATGATGCATCAAGGAACTCCACTGAAGAAGAAAGATGCAAAGATCCATTTCACTTTGCTTTGTTGCTAGTGATCGAGGATTTACTTTGCATCTTGGAATTCAAGTGAGGGAGGTGATGCATCCATTGGAGTTTCGATGACAGACCGAGAAGAAAATGATGTTGATGCAGAAACTTTTTTATATTTTAGGGCTATGTTGCAGAAATTTTTTATCTTTTAATCATGTAATTTTAACTTATGAATCGCTTCAATGTCATACGATTTGATTATACATATAACTTGTTTCATGTTAAGTGTTTATTTATTTTAATTTGCACAATTAATAATTTGTTTACTAATTCAAGCTAATTAATAAAAATTAAAAATAAACTTGTATAAAAAAAAGGTTTAGAAATAAACTGCAGTACTATATGGAGTGATCTGCGTTAAGAGGGACAACAGGGACATGACAACCAATGAAATGAGTTTCATAATTATTTACGTCAGTTATTTATAGAACTGACGCAAATAGTCTACCCACCACCTCATTTTAAACGTCAACTTAATTGATGACTGCCCAGTTCCCGTATATTAATTACATTATTTCCAATATTCATTCTGCACGTTTATAATATATAGGATTATTTATGTCAGCTATTTATTTAACTGAAGTAAAAATCACACTTTTAACTTCAGTTGTATAAACAACTGACGTTAACAATTAATATTTTTTATTTAAAAACACTTTTAACGTCAGTTTTTTTAAAAAACTGACGTTAAAAGTGTATAGATATCTGCAAAAACATTCATTCCTTTGACTGTACTGTGCTACTTACCCATGCACCTTGTAACTCAATCCTCTTAATGAGCATTAAGTTTATAGGTAAGTTTTCAACAAAATCAGAATAGCTTAGTAACTTCATCCCCTGCTCCTATAAATAGCTTCCTTCCATCCTTTTAATTTTCTGCTTCACAATATGGCTCTGCCGTGGAGATTAACTTCATCACTCTTTCTTCCTATTCCTAGACTCAAAGGTCTTTGTCTTAATGGTCAAACAACTTCTGAGTTTGAGTAAATTACATTGCATGGGTGATAAGTCTGAGTAAATTACATTGTGTGAGTTGCTCACCTTATCACCTTCCGGAGAATCAGCTGCCGGAGGGCTAATCAGGTGCTCAAGGGTCACAGTTCCAAAACCTCAGCATTGGCAGCAAGTGACCGTCTTGGAAGTCTCTGGAACCACTGCCTTTGCTTGAAACGGATCTGGTGCACCTGTTTTTGCCTCTCTCTTGAGCTCTCTCATGCCCCCCAGTTTTCTGAGGTCTTCGGAGTATATATAGTTTTCCCTTTGGCATATTTCATAAAACTCTCTGATGGGATGTAGCTTTAATGTTTAGGATTTTAAACCCTTTCAATGTAACTTTTTATAGGATTTTAAACCCTTTCAATGTAACTTTTTATAGGATTTTAAACCCTTTCAATCTTCTCAGATCGATCAGTCTGTATTACACTTCATGAATGAGATCCGGTTTGGGTTATTGATTCAACTTATACTTCGCACATATATTTTAGTTTTCAAAACAAACACAAAACATCAAAGCAATTCATGTGAAACTGAAACTTTGAGGAAGGCAATGCGGAAGAAATCGTATACTAGATAAAAAAAATTATTAAAATAACTTTTAACTTCTGTTGATGTAGGGACTGACGTTAAAAGTGAAGAGACTTACATCTAACGACACTTCTAAATCGAAATGACGTTAAAAAGTTCACTTTTAACGCCGTTCTTTATTGAACCGACGTTAATGAGTCACTTCACTTTTAACGTCAGTCATTAAAACAACTGACGTTAAAATTGAAATAATGAAGCCTGATATTTACAAAACTGCCACCGCCTCCTTTTTAACGTCTAGCTTTTGGTTAACTGACGTAAACCTTTACCGTCTAATGTATATTTTCCACTAGTGATAATAAGGATTGCTTAGAAAAAACTTGCCTGTCACAGTATGAAATGTTTCAGACATGGAATTCTACAGAGCATGCGTATTCAAGTCATGCCAAAATACAATATCAATCAACTTGGACAACTAAAACTCAGGCCCAAATTCTAATGTCATAGCCAATTGCTTTAGTCTACCGCAAATCATGCCCTCACAATTTCTGACAGTCATCACAACTAAAGCATTTTGTCTGACTATAAGATTTTTTTTTATTGCTGAATTGTAATCAATAGAGAACAAACAAAACTAAGAAATTAGAAGCACTGGAAAAGAGGAAACATAGATAATCAGCTGAATCAAACCCTCATATAAAGTGAAATACGATACTATAGCTCAAATGCTACAATATCTGACAATACATATTAAGAATAAGTTATTGAAAAACCTACCTCTTTGTCACAGCTGTGCACAGTGCACACCACCAAGTACCACAAACCTCCAAAACCCACAAATGCGTATAGGAAGGAGTCTTTACCTTTATTACACCTCATCATTCTATCCGATTTATTCTTTCAATTCTCTGCAGCAATTGAGTCTTAATGTGAAAAAGAACAAATGGAACAACATATATAAAGCCAAAAGGAGACAGATAGCCACTGCTATATATTTCAGGACGTCGGGTACTAAGGTTCGTTTATGTTGTGGAATTGGTGTCTTTGAGACTTGAGGTCCTGTAGATTTGGTGTTTACTATATACATGGCGTATACTGTTTAAACATTTAATATGTTTTCTATTACCACAAACCTATGACTGGTGCATCGGTTTAGAGGTTTCGTGATTGTGCACTTGGACTTGAGGTCCTGTGTTGTTAATGAAAGTTTTAAGACGTTTAAAAATGGTCGTAAGCGTTTTGTGCTTCGACAAAGGAAACCTTATACACAAAGAGAAATGATGAGAATAAAAGATTTTACATGTATTTTAGGCAGACGTGCCTATAAAGTTAATCATGGTATCATGGTGATATTCATGTCTTGATAACATTGTACCTTGGTGGTCAATGAACCCATTTTCGGTGTATTATTGTGCCTCGGTTTTTGGACAGTGTACAATGGGGTTGGTTGTGTGCCTTTTGCCTGTGTGGCGTTGCCTGTGTGGCTATTGAGCCTGATCAACCCATCATGTGTTGATGATATCTCATGAGTTTAGGTGAAATGTCAGAGAACGATTATTGAAGTGTATCATGCATAATTTTCAAATGATGAAGTGTGGGTATGAAACCCTTTGATGTACTTCGATATATTACATGACTATTATGAGTATTGATGTGGCATGAAAATATATGTGTTTCTTTTGTGTCGTGTATGTGGTTATCGCTTTAAATCCATATATTGGTTTCTCACTCTTGCATGTTTTCTTGTTCGTTCTCTACTTTTGGTATATTTATTTATATCTGAGATTAGATGGATCCAATGATGCCCCTGGCGCACTCGGTGATCCGCAGCATTAAGTTTGAGCACAGGGCACATAGTGGTGGTTGGGAGATAAATCCCGGGGCAACTAGTGCCACCTATTTTGGCCCCACAAGCGAAGTTATTGGCACACTAGCTGTAGGACCTCAGCGCAAGACTCATGTCGTGGAGACTTGCGAGGTATCTCTACCTCCGCCGTGGCTTTACCTACAATACTTGATGGATCATGGAGGGTTCGAGATTCACCCTCAGTTGGGTCAGCCTTTACAAATAGCTGCACAAGCTGTAGTTGCACCTGCTGAGCCTCCAGTAGAGGTAGTTCTGGATGATGGGATTGAGGAGGATCCTGAAGAGTTCGTAGAGGATATACTTGAGGATCTTCCACCTGTTGATGACGACGATGATGATTCACCCGACGAGGGTGTGGGAGCAGCAATGTCCTCATCGGACAGTTCTGCTTTAGGAGGGGGTGATCATCCTCATCTCCCTAATGGTTCCCAGTAGTATAGACCAGCTATAGGTGTAGTTATTTTGGGGTAGTGATATTCGTCAGTTGATCTGGCTACTTAGAGCCATTAGTTTTTGTATGGTTCTAGACATTCACTACTATTTTGTATATGTCTTTATATTTTCTAACTTAGTGTGTAAGAATGGCCTATATCGATAAAGGCATCTTTTGTAAACCTATAGTAGTTGTAGTTTGTTAAAAAATTATGATGCATATATATATATATATATATATATCCGTATACGTTTGTTTATTCACAATGTGTTTGGGTGTTATGTTATAAAGAAAAAAAATTATCACAATTTCCGCAATAAAGTAATTACTTAAAAGTTATATTTTCAGAAAGTAACCAGCGCTTTAATTTTATTTTCGCATTTGGGTAACTATGTGACGACCCTAGAACGGGTGTCGCATTTGTGGTATCAGAGCTGGTCGAGTCTTTCAGGAATCTTTGGGAAATAGGTCTTTTGTGTTAATGTTGTGTTTCTCTGATTAAGACGTGATTGAATTACTTCTTAGGAGTAATGTATGTTAATACCTAAGTGCACGTTTCACATTCTGGTTGTGGTTTAACTGATTATGTTTTGCAGGTCAGTTATGGAACCAGAAGGTGGACGTGGACTAAGAGGTAGACGCGGACGTGGACTAAGAGGTCGAAGAGGGGGACGAAGAGGGGGACGTGTAGCTGGTGATGGCAATGTGAATGAAAACTATGATGATGGAGTGGACTATGCTGCACAAGCTATGGAGAACGTAGCGGTTGCTATTGTACATCAAACTGCTACAATGACTGCCCAAAATCAGCAGGAACATGCTCGAGCTGAACAGACTGTTGAAGACAAAAATCTAACTGCTTTTAGATGCCAAGATCCATCACAATTCCAAGGAGATGTGGTTCCTGTGAAAGCTAACTTATGGATTCAGGAATTAGAAAAGATTTTTGAGCTGATTCACACTCCAGGGGAGTGAAGGTGTCTTATGCTGCTTATCTGTTAGTGGGAGACGTTGAGTATTGGTGGAAGGGTGTCAGACAACTACTGGAAGCAGAGCATCAGGAGGTGACTTGGGAATTATTTGGAACTGTGTTCTTGGACAAGTACTTTCCTTAAAGTGTGCGAGCTGAAAAGGAGGGAGAATTTCTACGACTGCAGTAGAGGGACTTAACCGTCGGACAGTACGCGGCAATGTTTGAATAACTTGCCAAGTATTTTCGCTTCTTTCAAAACAATCCAAGCGAGGAATGAAAGTGTGAGCGTTTTGAGGGAGGATTTCGTTTCGAAATTAAGGAATCAGTACTACCATTGGAAATTAGAAATTTTCAAGCTTTAGTTGAGAAGTGTAGAAAAGTGGAGACTATGAGAAGAGGAAGAGACAATAAAGGAACTGTAGGCGGACCAGTTAGGCCAAAGGGTCAATTTCAAAATCAAAGAGGAAAACAGATACAGAATAAACCTTATTACCATCCATCGGGAAATAATCAGAACCGACAACCATATCATTCGAATGTTTTAGCATCAGGAAGTGGAGGCCAGAAAAACCAAAATCAAGGCCAAGTCAAGATGTGTTACAACTGTAGGGATGCAAGACATTTTGCTGACACTTGTCCTTTAAGAGGATCTAAATGCTTCAACTATGGTCAAGTGGGGTACATGGCAAAGGATTGCAATGCACCAAAGCGAGGATCGGCTGTTAACACCACCAGAACAAATAAACCGACGACCAAGGGAAGAGTTTATACGATGAGTGGAGCCGAGGCTTCATGAAGTTGACACAGGCAAACACAAGAAGGGGGGTTGAATTGTGTTTGTTAATAATTTTCGAAAACAACCTTTAAAACAATTTTTGCACTCAAGGAGATTAGAAACAGAAGCAAGCACAAAGACAAAGATTCTTTTTAAAAGACTTTAACAAAAGCAATATCAAACCCCCTGGCCAAGATAAGCAAATAAAACTGAAGAGTTTAGGGATAGAAGATTCACGCAAGAGATTTTATCCTGGTTCACCCTCTTCCAACCAAGAGCTACGTCCGATCCCTTTGACTTGAAGGATTTATCCACTATTTCTCCAAATCGATTACAACCAAGTATTCAACACCTCTCCAGGAGACAAGTATTTCTTTCTCACCAAGCCTCTTCAGGCTCTAACTCTAACAATGAGATTTAATGTTTGATCTTCTTAACTCACTATGTGTGAGGATATGACAGTTTAAGATCAGATGAATATTTATACAATATTCAAACTAAGAAACGCTGACTCTTGCTTTCTCAAGAAATATGAGTATGAGTGATTGTAGTTTTTACAAAAGTAGAGCTCGTAAGGTTGTGCAGTCCGGAGTTTTTTTCTTCAGTATCTCATGTCTTCTATTTATAGTGACCTTCTTCTTCACTTGTATTTCTTCAACGGTTACTTTTAATAATCCCGTTTAGAGATAGCATTTAATGCATGATATCCATTATGACTGACAGCTTGATTGTGTCAATGTTGAATAGTACTCTTAGTTATCGAGGTAGCATGAAATTGGAGGCTTACTCCTCTGAGTATTGCAGCTTGAACACTTGTTGTTCCTCCTTTGTGTATAATCCAGCTTTTTCAGCCATAAAGTTATCATCGTACAGATCATTTTGCAGTATCTTATTGTACGATTCTGCTTTTTGCATTTCTTGATTGTACTATGTTTCTTTTACAACAAGGTGAATCATTAAAGCAAATAAAACAAATGTGAAGAACAAATATTCTATTGAAATAAATATCAATCATTTGAAATAAATTCAAGGGATTCAGATTGCATTTAATTCATTTCAAGGATAGAGCTCGTCTAAAAAGAAACTTCGTCTACTTAGTTATATGAGAGACTAAGTCTGTTCAAAATTTTACTTTGCTCGTCTGATGACATGGCATATCCTCTTGTCTATCAAGTCTTCGGACTTGCTATTCCTTATTGAGTTATAAAGATCTCCGTCTGGTGACGTGGCGGTTAGAGCTCATCTACTAGATTACTTTATTTTTCAGTTCATTTACTTCTACTAATTACTTCCGTCTGCTTACGTGGCAAGATGGACGCGCTTATTATCAAGTCTTTGGACTTACTGGATCTAACAAGTTGTTTTGGTATTCGTGTAGCAAACATTTAGAGCCTCGTTCACTTAAGAAAACCAGTCTACTAAATTAAATGAATAAGTAACTTTACCAAGGTAAGCAGCCCGACTACAAGGGTGGACGCGTATTTTTCAATGAAAACTTTTCCTATGTTTACTTATATTAAAGTATTCCTGCATAACTAAAAGCACATGTTAGATCTCAACTAACACTTTGCCAAGCAAATTTAATCTTTGTTAGCATCAAAACTTAGAGATTATTAAATCCAAAACCACTTTGGTTCCAACAATCTCCCCCTTTTTGGTGATGACAAAACTAATTAAATTTGAAAAGCAAAGTCTAAGAGAGCTTGCAGGGCTCCCCCTAAGACAAAGCATTCAAATAATTAAGCATATGAAAAACAACTGCATATAAGCTAACAGATAGGTGCAACAGCTTATCATACTTAGAGTATATATAAGGGAATAAATAAACATAAGTATCAGAGCAGCAGATATCAAAGAAAATAAGCAAACATAAGTATCAGAGCAATTAGCAAGTAGACGAGAATGTGCAGATGCAGACTAATATGAACTTTGCAAAAACTGAATTTTTATATATGAATATAAACAAATCTCTTTCCTTTACTTTCTCCCCCTTTTTGTCATCAGCCAAAAAGATAAAAGGAGAGAACCATCATTTTCAGTATAAGAAAAAAAATTAAAGGTAAAGGTTAAGCAGGAGGAGGTGGTGGAGGAGGAGGGTTCTGAGCTTGACTTTTCTTGAAGTCCATGAGGAATTCAAGCATTTTATTTACAACCTCTAAGGTTGGAGCCATTGAAGTTTGAACTTGCTGATGGACGTCCTCCTTAATCTTCTCAGTCATCTTTTCAACTTTCTCATCAACTATTTGCCAACCCTTTCATCAACTATGTTTCCAAGAACCTCTTTAATATTAGATGGCAGAGCCTGTTGCCTTGAGCTTTCAGCAGACTCTTGAAATGTGCTTAGTGTTCTTGATTGATCTGAAGGGTGCATCACAACCAGAGCTAAAGGTTGAGAAGATTGTCTTTCTGATGAGCTCTGTTGGTGAATGGATTCAGATGTATCTTCTAAACCAACAGCAGTGGCAATTTGACCATGTTCTTCAGCAATAGGTTCATCTGTGAAAGACTCTGGAGTAGATGGAGGAATCACTGGGGCTTCCTTTGCCCATCTAATGGGGTATATGAATTCCACATTCTTGATGTTTATAGGAAGTCCCCATAGGTCTTTATAGATCATATATCTAAAGTTTGACAGACCACACTTTACTCTGACCTTAGGAGTATTCTTCTTCTCTTCTTCAGACAGACTAGAGGAAGATGCCTCTCTGGTGCAGTGGATAATGTGAGACTTCCAGAAATCAGCAGCTCTATGTTCATTGATCAACTCAATGGATTCAGTATGCAAAAGGAAATACAACATTGAGTAGTCAAAAGTTTCTTGGTCAAGATCAAGCATTACTGATTCAGCTTCAGGCATCACTCCCTTGAATCTTCTGTTTTTCATGTCCTTGTCCTTATTTAGATCTAACATTGGTAGTCTTGGACAGATCTTGTAAGGCATGACTCCAATTCTGGTTGCTTCATTATGCCTTAGCCAGGATGGAGGGACAAAATGCGCGGCTCTATCAACTCTGATTTGACTGAATTCCCACTTCAGCATTTCATAGTAGAGCTGATCCAGAAAGAAGTTAGAGGCCCTCCCATAGATTCTGGGATGCTCAAAAGACACTCATTTTGTGTCCCTTGTCATGACCCTGGGAACATGCTTTGAAGATCTTGCTCTTTTCTCAGGGATGGTAGGAAGATTTTTCCTATTGGGGTCAGTCTCCCAGACAGGTATGATATGTCTCTCAACTCCATCAGTGAGGGGTATGAGAGGAGGAGTTTTGACAAGGTTAGGGTAAATTTTTTTGGGGGGGGATTTGTTTAGGGGTAAGTGAGTGACTGATGGCCCTAAGTTATTGTGCATTTGAGAAGGCACATTTTTTATTAATTTACACTCAGGATGAGGTAGGTAAAGGGGTTTAACAGGTGGGCTGATTTCTTCCTCATACTCAGGTAGAGGATATCATCTGGTTGGAATGTGTTCGGGTTCAGGTTGGTGAGAATGAAACAGAACTTTCCATTCCCTTTTTACCTTGGCCCAATCCTCAGATTTGCCATTAAAAAGAACAGAAGTTGGGGTGAAGGGAAATAAGGTTCTCAAGGGTTTGGGGAAAGGAGCACCAGGGGAAATGCCATCATCTGGTTGATTGAACCTGAGATCATCGGCAGGGATAATAGGTTGAAATTGTGGAGTGGCTATTTGTGTTGGTTGGGGTGAAAGGGGTGTGGGAATGTACACATCATCTGGAGTGGAGACAGGCACATCATCAATCCTAGTTTATAAACTAGACCCTAGGGCATCTACTGCTATTTGAACAGGATTGTAACACCCCGATTTTCGTTGCTTCGTAATATCGGTAAGAAATATATAAACATATATATATTATCCGAGACTTAGAAAATGATTTTGGATAAACCAAGGTCATTTCCTTGTTATACTTATTTTCATAAGTTACGGGGAAGTTTGTGGGTTGAAAATTCAGACGGAAACCGGTCTGCCGTTTTGTGTTTTCACTGACAGTAAAAGTTTACTGCTCAGAAGACCTAATTTTAATTCGTGAACGAGATGAAAAATGTTTTTATCGTATTTGCTACGATACAGGAAGTTTTGAAAATTTTGGAAAAAATAAAATAAAATAATTGACGTTTTACGGGCGGAATACGTAATCGGGTAGACAACGGAGTGGATGTCGGAGTTTCCAAGAGAAGATGAAGAGTTTATCTTAGGAGTTTGAGATGATTCAAGGGGATGAATCACATTTCTAAGTTTAGAAGGTATTTCAGGGTTAAAGTGAAAATTTATGGATTTTACGCTTTAGTCCCTGAACTTTCTGTTAATTACCCTTTTGTCCCTGAGTTAGTTTCTAAGTTTTTTCAAGTGAATTGGGCTAGAATCCTTGTTCCAAATCCATATAGGACCGTGGCTTTGAGGCCCAAATTCCTTACCCATGACTTAAGTTTCATAAAGCCCATTTGAAGCCATATAAGTTTCCTATGTCAACATAAGCTTTAAGCCTTTTTGGTGGGCCCCACAAAGATGAATTCAAGCCCAAATTCCCTAGGCCCATGCGCAAGCCCAATATGGAGTGAAGTTTGCCCTCATCTTGGATGAGCAAAGAACATTCTAGAAGTTTCTACTACATTCCACACCATTCTACATTCTTCCACATTATTCTACTATTTTCTCAAATCTTCTTCAACAAGCTAGGTTTTTCCTAAGATATTTATGACAAGAAATCAGCCCAAAAGTCATCAAGATAAGACCACATTTATTGTGGCAAAAAGTCATCATGACAATCTATTGACAATTTGCAAACTAGTCCTTAAACTTATGGAATCTTTGCAAAATGGTCCCTATGAGTTATTTGCACTTAAATCCTTTGAAAAGCCACCTCCTTTCTACTTGGTCCTCAAAAGTGGCGCAGCCCACATGTCTATAAATACCCTTCCTCATCTTTCACTTAGTTTCTATTGCCTTTTGTTCAAAAACCTAAAGTTCTTAAGTCTTTGAATGTCAAGTTTGTGAAGAAAGTTCTTGGATCTTCACTTGTTTTTGATCTTCAAGAGGTGAATCCTATTCTTCTTCTCTAATCATGTCTATGTTCTTCAATAAATTTCTTGATTCAAGGTTTATTTCATAGTTGTTCTTCACTTTTAAGTTTCTAGATCTAGAACTTTGAAAATTCATAACTAATTCTAGAAAAATCCTTTTGACATGAAACCAATTGGTATGATCTTATAATCATCTCTATTTTCATCATCTAGAAGCATATGATCATGAGAAATTTCTTTCTCTAATTTCTGGACTTGGCCGAACCTAGGTCAAAGTTGTGTTCTTAGGTTTTGTTTCATTTTCATGTCTTGATTCATGATTATATCTTGATAGTTCTTGTATGTAAGTACATAGAAGATCAAAAATCAAACCCTAACCTATTTGTTTCATCAAGGCCGAAACCCTAGTTCTTGGAACTAGATGAGTTTTGTTCAAAGTTTTCCTTAATGATCTTGTTAATCAAACTCTTAGTATGTATGCCTTATAAATCCAAGTTGGTTTATTAAACTAAGAACCCTAGCCCTATAAACATGTTGAGGCCGAATCCTTGTATAAAAGAGTTAGGAAGTTTTGAGTTTGAAACTTAGTGATTTAGTCACTAATCTATGATTTAGGTTAATTAAGGACCATTAATCTATGACTTAATCATGATTAGCAATTTTAAGGATTTTGAACCCTAAAAAGTCAGCCCTAGGCCGAAACCTAATCCTCATGAATTAGGTATGTTGTGGTTTGATTTGATTGCAATTTGTTTGAAGGAATCAATCGGGTTGGTTTGACCTAAAGCCGACGGAGGGAACCGGATTAAATCGGGAGGTTGTTTGAAAACGTTAGTTGAGTCTTCAAGAGGTAAGGGAGCTTACCTGAGGGATTTTCTCTATAACCATTTGCTTTTAGTGTGGCTTATATGATTTATATGTGGTTTGTGATTAATTGTTTATGTTGTTTATGATGTGTTGATTTTCTCGTGTATCGGTTATTGATCCGCTCGAATTATCTGCGGTAGTATATTATGTTGTTATGATGCATGATCTGCCTGGGGATATAATTATGATGATGTTGATGATGTTGTTGAATGTTGAATGTTGTTTGAGAGGCCTGACAGTGGTCAGTGCACAACCGATTAATGAGATAAAAGATTTAATAAGTCGTGGAAAGTTATATTCAACGTTTTATGGGGAATGTTGGAATATAGTAGTAGAGGAAAATATGATTTTGGAAAAATAATGAGTTTTGAGAAATATTATTAGTTTAATGATTTATTAGTGTAAAAGAAGTTTATGAGTCACGGTGAGAGCGTAACCGTGAAATTTGTTTTTGTCTTTGTTGATTTTTACGCAAGAAATTATGAAATATTATAAAAAGTGATTTTGTGAAATTGATATTCGAAAAGACCTTATTTATTATATATGAAAGTTATTTTAGAAGAAATGTCAAAGTTAGACTTAAAGACGTTTTCTTTGAAAATGCTAAACGACGGCAAGTTTCGAAATCATTTACGGCAAGAGTTTAAAAACAGCAGTACTTATGTTGAAAAGAGATTTAATTTGAATTGATTTATTAGAGTTGAAGTTTCAATAAAAAGAAGTTGTTGATGATTTGACGTTATTTTGGAAAAAAATGTGTTTCCAAAGGAAAAGTGGATTTTTTTATGAATTGACGTTTTATAAACGAATTTCAAGTAGAAAGAATTTTCGGTAAATGAGTGTTACTTAATGATGTAAAAGAGATGAAAAAGAGATGAAAGATGTAAAACGAAGTAACAGATGTAAAACGAAGTAACAGATGTAAAACGATGAAAAAGATGTAGAAAGATGTAAAAAGATGTAAAAGATGTAAAAAGATGTAAAACGAGGTAAAAGATGTAATATGATGTAAAAGATGTAAGATGATGTAAAAGATGTAAAAGATGTAATACGATGTGAAAGATGTAAAACGATGTAAAAAGATGTAAAAGATATAGGACTTAATAACCGAGACGTTGGGGTATTAAGGTTAGTTATGTTGTAAGCTGGGTATATATTTAAAGAAGTTAAAACGTTTTAAGTTGTTTTCTACTACCACGAACCTAAGACTGATTGCAAGGTCTAGGGGTTTCGTGATTGAGCACTCGGACTTTGAGGTCCTGTGTTGTTAATAAAAGATGTAAAGATGTTTCAAAAGATGTTAAGTCGTAAGCTTTTGAGAGCTTTGACAAATAAAGATATAGCACAAAGAAAAGTGTTGAGAACAAAATGTTTTATTGCATGCAATTGGCGAGCGTGCCATGATTAAACGAGGGATTACCTTGCGGCGTCAGGGTATATCGTACAAAGATGTTCTCATTGTGCCCGGGGTTTGGACAATGAGGCCCCATCTCCGAGTGTTATCACTGTGCCACGATGTTGGACAGTGTGCGATGGGCGTGCCTGTGGCTGTATGCCTGTGGCAATTGAGTCTGATCAACTCATCACGAGATTTACGAGGTTGGAGATATCTCATGAGATTAGGTACAAAGATTTAGATGATGTATTGAAGTGTTCATGCATAGTTTTCCAATGATGATGTTTGGGGTGTGAAACCCATTGATAAACGAGATATTATGATATGAATGAGTATGTTGTTATAGACATGTATATGTGTATGTGCCCTCTTTTGTGTTGCGCATTTAGTTATGGTGATGAATCCATATATTGGCGTCTCACCCTTACAACCATATCAGAGTTGTACGAGGGGTATGATCCTTACAAGAAGACGAAGGATGTCTAGTTCGAGGCACGCTGTTGCTGCTTTTATCGGTTGTAGTGTCCGTTAGTTACGACCAGCTTAGGTAATGTTATGTTTTAAGAATACAGTTGATTATGATTTATATGAGAAAAATATGAGGTAGTATAGTTAGAGGACTTATATACATTATGTAGTTAAGTGTGATCTGATTACGTTGCTGTGGTGAGGAGGTTAAAAGAAAAAGAAAAATTTTTATCACCATATTTTGAAAATATAAACGTTTGAGAAAACATGATTTTCCGAAAGCAACCAGCAAATTAAGTTTTATTTCCGCAAACGGGTAACCATGTGATGACCCGAGATTAGGGTGTCGCATTAGTGGTATCAGAGCTGGTCGAGTCTTTCGGGAATGTTGGGAAATAGGTCTGTTGTGTTGACGTTGTGTTTTCTCTGAAGTGAGACGACGTTGTGTTTTCTCTGAAGTGAGACGATGTTGTGTTTTTTCTGAAGTGAGACTTGTTTGAATTACTTTTCATAAGTAATATGTGTTAATAAAGAAGTAGGGAATTACAGAAAAGTGTCTATGGTAGTTTTACCTAAGTTGAATGTGAACGGAAAAGAAAAGTTCTTGAGTAAAATTAAGTTGATAGAAAAGTTCGAGGATGAGATGTGCAATGAAGTTATTTTGAGGATATGCAATGAAGTTATTTTGAGGATTAGATGTGTGAGGTGATATCAACTTGGAGTGATGAATTATAATCAAGAGGAACTAAGACTATGATTAACTATTTTGAGTAGGGAGTTGATGCGTGGTGATGTGAAGACATTGTTAGTATTAATGATAATATTCAGAGTTAGATTATTGGAATAAGGTTTATGGTGGAACCATGTTGATAAGAGAAGTGATTAAGTTTTGATTTTGTTTTTCGAGGGTGATAGGCTTTGATGCAATTTTGAGGATAGTACGGATATGTAGAAATGACGTAAGAATGAATTGTGTTATGGAATATGGAATTAGAGGAATGAAGTGATGTGAAGGGCAATGTAAAATATTAAGTTTAAGATGAGATTGCAAAATTCTGTTTAGTTTCGAGTGACGAAATTTCGAGGACGAAATTTTTTTTTTAGTGGGGTAGTAATGTAACACCCCGATTTTCGTTGCTTCGTAATATCGGTAAGAAATATATAAACATATATATATTATCCGAGACTTAGAAAATGATTTTGGATAAACCAAGGTCATTTCCTTGTTATACTTATTTTCATAAGTTACGGGGAAGTTTGTGGGTTGAAAATTCAGACGGAAACCGGTCTGCCGTTTTGTGTTTTCACTGACAGTAAAAGTTTACTGCTCAGAAGACCTAATTTTAATTCGTGAACGAGATGAAAAATGTTTTTATCATATTTGCTACGATACAGGAAGTTTTGAAAATTTTGGAAAAAATAAAATAAAATAATTGACGTTTTACGGGCGGAATACGTAATCGGGTAGACAACGGAGTGGATGTCGGAGTTTCCAAGAGCAGATGAAGAGTTTATCTTAGGAGTTTGAGATGATTCAAGGGGATGAATCACATTTCTAAGTTTAGAAGGTATTTCAAGGTTAAAGTGAAAATTTATGGATTTTACGCTTTAGTCCCTGAACTTTCTGTTAATTACCCTTTTGTCCCTGAGTTAGTTTCTAAGTTTTTTCAAGTGAATTGGGCTAGAATCCTTGTTCCAAATCCATATAGGACCGTGGCTTTGAGGCCCAAATTCCTTACCCATGACTTAAGTTTCATAAAGCCCATTTGAAGCCATATAAGTTTCCTATGTCAACATAAGCTTTAAGCCTTTTTGGTGGGCCCCACAAAGATGAATTCAAGCCCAAATTCCCTAGGCCCCTGCTCAAGCCCAATATGGAGTGAAGTTTGCCCTCATCTTGGATGAGCAAAGAACATTCTAGAAGTTTCTACTACATTCCACACCATTCTACATTCTTCCACATTATTCTACTATTTTCTCAAATCTTCTTCAACAAGCTAGGTTTTTCCTAAGATATTTATGACAAGAAATCAGCCCAAAAGTCATCAAGATAAGACCACATTTATTGTGGCAAAAAGTCATCATGACAATCTATTGACAATTTGCAAACTAGTCCTTAAACTTATGGAATCTTTGCAAAATGGTCCCTATGAGTTATTTGCACTTAAATCCTTTGAAAAGCCACCTCCTTTCTACTTGGTCCTCAAAAGTGGCGCAGCCCACATGTCTATAAATACCCTTCCTCATCTTTCACTTAGTTTCTATTGCCTTTTGTTCAAAAACCTAAAGTTCTTAAGTCTTTGAATGTCAAGTTTGTGAAGAAAGTTCTTGGATCTTCACTTGTTTTTGATCTTCAAGAGGTGAATCCTATTCTTCTTCTCTAATCATGTCTATGTTCTTCAATAAATTTCTTGATTCAAGGTTTATTTCATAGTTGTTCTTCACTTTTAAGTTTCTAGATCTAGAACTTTGAAAATTCATAACTAATTCTAGAAAAATCCTTTTGACATGAAACCAATTGGTATGATCTTATAATCATCTCTATTTTCATCATCTAGAAGCATATGATCATGAGAAATTTCTTTCTCTAATTTCTGGACTTGGCCGAACCTAGGTCAAAGTTGTGTTCTTAGGTTTTGTTTCATTTTCATGTCTTGATTCATGATTATATCTTGATAGTTCTTGTATGTAAGTACATAGAAGATCAAAAATCAAACCCTAACCTATTTGTTTCATCAAGGCCGAAACCCTAGTTCTTGGAACTAGATGAGTTTTGTTCAAAGTTTTCCTTAATGATCTTGTTAATCAAACTCTTAGTATGTATGCCTTATAAATCCAAGTTGGTTTATTAAACTAAGAACCCTAGCCCTATAAACATGTTGAGGCCGAATCCTTGTATAAAAGAGTTAGGAAGTTTTGAGTTTGAAACTTAGTGATTTAGTCACTAATCTATGATTTAGGTTAATTAAGGACCATTAATCTATGACTTAATCATGATTAGCAATTTTAAGGATTTTGAACCCTAAAAGTCAGCCCTAGGCCGAAACCTAATCCTCATGAATTAGGTATGTTGTGGTTTGATTTGATTGCAATTTGTTTGAAGGAATCAATCGGGTTGGTTTGACCTAAAGCCGACGGAGGGAACCGGATTAAATCGGGAGGTTGTTTGAAAACGTTAGTTGAGTCTTCAAGAGGTAAGGGGAGCTTACCTGAGGGATTTTCTCTATAACCATTTGCTTTTAGTGTGGCTTATATGATTTATATGTGGTTTGTGATTAATTGTTTATGTTGTTTATGATGTGTTGATTTTCTGTGTATCGGTTATTGATCTGCTCTGAATTATCTGCAGTAGTATATTATGTTGTTATGATGCATGATCTGCCTGGGGATATAATTATGATGATGTTGATGATGTTGTTGAATGTTGAATGTTGTTTGAGAGGCCTGACAGTGGTCAGTGCACAACCGATTAATGAGATAAAAGATTTAATAAGCTGTGAAAGTTATATTCAACGTTTTATGGGGAATGTTGGAATATAGTAGTAGAGGAAAATATGATTTTGGAAAAATAATGAGTTTTGAGAAATATTATTAGTTTAATGATTTATTAGTGTAAAAGAAGTTTATGAGTCACGGTGAGAGCGTAACCGTGAAATTTGTTTTTGTACTGCTGATTTTTACGCAAGAAATTATGAAATATTATAAAAAGTGATTTTGTGAAATTGATATTCGAAAAGACCTTATTTATTATATATGAAAGTTATTTTAGAAGAAATGTCAAAGTTAGACTTAAAGACGTTTTCTTTGAAAATGCTAAACGACGGCAAGTTTCGAAATCATTTACGGCAAGAGTTTAAAAACAGCAGTACTTATGTTGAAAAGAGATTTAATTTGAATTGATTTATTAGAGTTGAAGTTTCAATAAAAAGAAGTTGTTGATGATTTGACGTTATTTTGGAAAAAAATGTGTTTCCAAAGGAAAAGTGGATTTTTTTTATGAATTGACGTTTTATAAACGAATTTCAAGTAGAAAGAATTTTCGGTAAATGAGTGTTACTTAATGATGTAAAAGAGATGAAAAAGAGATGAAAGATGTAAAACGAAGTAATGATGTGTAAAACGAAGTAACGGATGTAAAACGATGAAAAAGATGTAGAAAGATGTAAAAAGTTGTAAAAGATGTAAAAAGATGTAAAACGAGGTCAAAGATGTAATATGATGTAAAAGATGTAAGACGATGTAAAAGATGTAAAAGATGTAATACGATGTGAAAGATGTAAAACGATGTGAAAGATGTAAAAGATATAGGACTTAATAACCGAGACGTCGGGGTATTAAGGTTAGTTATGTTGTAAGCTGGGTATATATTTAAAGAAGTTAAAACGTTTTAAGTTGTTTTCTACTACCACGAACCTAAGACTGATTGCAAGGTCTAGGGGTTTCGTGATTGAGCACTCGGACTTTGAGGTCCTGTGTTGTTAATAAAAGATGTAAAGATGTTTCAAAAGATGTTAAGTCGTAAGCTTTTGAGAGCTTTGACAAATAAAGATATAGCACAAAGAACAGTGTTGAGAACAAAATGTTTTCTTGCATGCATTTGGCGAGGACGTGCCATGATTAAACGAGGGATTACCTTGCGGCGTCGGGGTATATCGTACAAAGATGTTCTCATTGTGCCCGGGTTTGGACAATGAGGCCCCATCTCCGAGTGTTATCACCGTGCCACGATGTTGGACAAGTGTGCGATGGGCGTGCTCGTGGTCAGTATGCCCGTGGGCAATGAGTCCGATCAACTCATCACGAGATTTACGAGGTTGGAGATATCTCATGAGATTAGGTACAAAGATTTAGATGATGTATTGAAGTGTTCATGCATAGTTTTCCAATGATGATGTTTGGGGTGTGAAACCCATTGATAAACGAGATATTATGATATGAATGAGTATGTTGTTATAGACATGTATATGTGTATGTGCCCTCTTTTGTGTTGCGCGATTTAGTTATGGTGATGAATCCATATATTGGCGTCTCACCCTTACAACCATATCGGAGTTGTACGAGGGGTATGATCCTTACAAGAAGACGAAGGATGTCTAGTTCGAGGCACGCTTGTTCTTTGCTTTTATCGGTTGTAGTGTCCGTTAGTTACGACCAGCTTAGGTAATGTTATGTTTTAAGAATACAGTTGATTATGATTTATATGAGAAAAATATGAGGTAGTATAGTTAGAGGACTTATATACATTATGCAGTTAAGTGTGATCTGATTACGTTGCTGTGGTGAGGAGGTTAAAAGAAAAAGAAAAATTTTTATCACCATATTTTGAAAATATAAATGTTTGAGAAAACATGATTTTCCGAAAGCAACCAGCAAATTAAGTTTTATTTCCGCAAACGGGTAACCATGTGATGACCCGAGATTAGGGTGTCGCAAGGATCACTAGCAGAGATGGTTACCTTAGAAGTCTTAGTTGATCTGGATTTTCTTGCTGGTTGCCTTCTAGGTTTTGTTGGAACAATTGTTGGAACAAGCACAAGGCCTCAGCAGCAGCAACAGAGGTCATCTGCTTCTTCAGAATTGAACTGATAGGAATGTTGTCCTCATCAGCTTCCTCTTCTTCATTGTGAGAGAAGATAACTCTTCTTTGCTTCTTTGCAGCAGGGGCATCAGAAGGTTCCCTGATAATAATGCCACCAGCTGGTCTCTTGGGGGCAGGCTTCCTTGTTGCAGTGGTCTTTTGCCTAGTTACTCTTTTTACTCTTAGGACTTCAGCATTGTTTTGTTCCACCATCTCTTTTTTAGCTTTCATTAACTCCTCAGTCTTGGCCATTGTAGCGGCAACATAGGTACTGAGGTTCATGTTGGCTATATTCATTTTACCAAAGTCTGCAACCAACATTGGTTTTTCAGTCAATATCCTAACTTGCTCCTCAGACTTTGCAGCAAGAATCTCATGAATTCCTTGAGCCTTGAAAATCTTGGAAAGAAGATAGCAAAAAGGAAGTGCAGAGAGTCTTTTCCTATTCATCACAACGTCTCTGAATCTTCCGTACAGAATTCTTGGAAGATTGATCTTTGTTTCGGTGAGAAGATGGCAAAGGCAGAATTTGTGCAGAGAGGAGAGGTTGTCTTTGGATCCAACCTTGTGAAGTACCACCTTGTTAAGAAGCTGATGAAGGACACAAACAATGTCCTTCATTTCAACAGCTTTCCAAGTGTGAGTCCTGACTGTGTCTTCTTTCATGAGACAAACTTCAATAGTCTCAGAGCCACCCAAGTCCTATTCCCATGACTCAGTAAAAACTAAACCCTCTTGAGCACAGGAAATTGCATCAGCAATAGTCATCTCCGAGATTACAACCTTCTTTCTTAACACCGTTGAGAAAAAATCAGTATTAGTCACTTGGACATTTCTCCAGAAATCCCTGATCAGGTTGGGAAAGACAGAGACCTTCTCTATGAAGAGTCCTCCCCACCCGGCTGCATTGACATATTTGCTTATGTCTAGGTTGTAGTCTTGCAGCACTCCAAGATTGAAATGATGCTCTATTGCCAAGTTGAGCTTGTCCACGTTGAAGGTTGAAGAAGAAGCCATTTTAGGTGATCAAAGAGCTTAGGGTTTGAAAGCAGAGAAGGGTGGAGAGGGAGAGATGGCTCGTGAGGTTATGGAAGTGTAAAGTTTTTCTCAGAGGGAAGAGATTACTTTTAAAGGAATTTTGAATCTCAAAGGTTAAAAAAAAAACTTTTGACATGACATGTCATTATGATAAAACGGCGTTGGTAACTTGGAACTATAAAAAGGTCTTGATGGGATTGATGGAAGTACCGACTCAGCAAAGAGAATAAAGGATAAATTTGTCTTGAGACAAAATAAATGCATTTATAAACACAAAAAAAATACTTAAACACAGGCAGATGTGAACTCGTCTGAAACTATTCAATGGACGCGATAACCAGTATCAGTGGACGCGTCATATGGTTATGCAATACAATATGCAATAAACGCATAACTTCAAATAGGTATTAGACGAGCATAGGTAATAGACGCAGGATTAACAAAACACATTTTTCTCGAGGCTGGACGCCTGAATCAATCTACACATATCATATTAAGATGCTTCCTAATAAAGATAAAACTGTCATCTGCAAGAGGTCTAGTAAAGATATCTGCCCATTGATGGTCAGTATCTACAAATTGAATATCAATCACACCGTTTTGCACATAATCCCTAATAAAATGATGTTTAATCTCTATGTGCTTGCTTAGCTCTAGAATGCAAAATTGGATTCTTAGATAGATTTATTGCATCAGTATTATCACACATAAGCGGAATACTACTTACAAATACATTGTAGTCCTCCAATTGATGTTTGATCCAAAGAAGTTGTGAGCAGCAACTTGCAGCTGATATATACTCAGCTTTAGCAGTTGATAAAGCAATGGTACTTTGTCTTTTCCTTGACCATAAGACAAGATTAGCTCCAATGAAGTGACATCTAGTGCTTTTTCTTTCAATTCTATTTCCAGCATAGTCAGCATCACAGAAACCAACTAATCTGTAATCTTCATTTTTCTTAAAGCACAAACCAAGATTAGTAGTACCTTTTAAATATCTAAAAATTCTCTTAACTACTGATAAGTGAGATTCTCTAGGATCAGATTGAAATCGAGCACATAAACATACACTGAACATAATATCAGGCCTAGACACCGTAAGATATAAGAGAGATCCTATCATACCTCTGTATACCTTTTGGTCTACCTTTTTCTCTTTATCATCTTTGTTCAGTATGGAAGTGGGGTGCATAAGAGTATTCATTGGTTTACAGTCATCCATCTTAAACTTCTTCAGAAGCTCTTTTGTATACTTGGTTTGGTGGATGAGCACCTCGTCCATGGATTGTTTTACTTGAAGTCCAAAGAAGAATTTGAGTTCTCCCATCATGCTCATTTCAAACTCTTTCTGCATTAACTTAGAGAATTCTTTGCACTGAGATTCATTAGTAGAGTACCTTAAAATGAGATTAAGCTTATCTGAGCCACCTAGAGTACCTTAAAATGATATTAAGCTTATCTGAGCCACCTACAAGCTTTGACAGAGAATCGGTTAGATATGTTACATCTTGTTTTAGTTTTGCAACTTCACAAGAAACATTAGGTTCACACACCATTTTGTCAGCTAGACTGTCATTCACTGATTTTAGTATGTCGTTTTCATTTTTGAGGTTTTGTTTCTCAGTGCAGATTCTACCATATTCTTTAGACAGTTTAGAAAACTTCCTTTTGAGACTCTTATATTCTCGTGATAGTATAGACGACTCATGCAACAGTTCATCAAAATCATTTTGAAGAGTGGACGGGTCAGAGTCCATTACCTCAGCATCAGTGTATTCACTTTCTGATGCAGTGTCTGCCATGAGACAGATATTTGCCTCTTCCTCAGCTTCATTTTCTTCATCTGATGAAGACAGATCAAGATCCTCCCATGTAGCCATTAAGCCTTTCTTCTTTTTGAAGAATTTCTTTTTATCCTTTAGCTCAGGGCAGTCAGCTTTGAAATGACCAGGTTTCTTGCATTCAAAGCACAAAGGTGGACATTTTTCCTTGGAGTCTGACTTCTCCTTGGAAAACTTTTTATTGAGTTGCTTCCTTCTGAAACCACATTTCTTTCTCCACATGTGTTGAATCTTCCTGGAGATAAATGATAATTCATCCTTATCTGATCCTTCATTATCATCAGAAGATTCAGACTCATCAGATGACTCAGCAGCTTTGAGAACTTTTGATGAACTTGCTTTCTTTGCCTTTAGGGCAATAGATTTTCCTTTTCTGGAATTTTCTTCTTCATTAAGTTCAAGTTCATGAACCTTGAGAGATCCAAGAAGCTCTTCCAGTAAGAGTGTATTCAGGTTTTTTGGCTTCTTGAATAGAAGTTACTTTGGGTTTCCATTGCTTGGATAGACTTCTCAGGATTTTTCTGACATGATCTCTATTTTCATAAATTTTTCCAAGAGATCTGAGACTGTTGGTGATGGTTTGGAATCTTCCAAACATTTGGTCTATTGTTTCATGTTCACCCATCTTGAACAGCTCATACTGATGAACCAGCATGCTGATCTTTGATTCCTTAACTTATGAGGAACCCTCATGAGCTAGGGCAAGAGTATCCCATATTTCTTTTGCAGTATTGCAGCTATGAACTTTGTCATGTTCAGATCTGGTTATAAAACACATGAGATAGTGCTTAGCCTTCAAATTTAGCTGATGTTGGTTTTTCTGCTTTTGAGTCCATTGGGCTCTAGGAACAGTGACTCCACCTTCATCTCTTGGTTCAGTGTAGCCGGTTTCAATCAGCTCCCAAATATCTACATTTTGTGCATCTAAAAGGGCCATCATTCTCTTCTTCCAGTAGTCATAATATGTTCCATCAAAGAGAGGAGGTCTGTTGATAGCTTGTCCTATTCACGCAAGAAATTTTATCCTGGTTCACTCTCTTCCAACCAAGAGCTATGTCCAGTCCCTTCGACTTGAAGGATTTGTCCACTATTTCTCCAAATAGATTACAACCAAGTATTCAACACCTCTCCATGCTATGATAGGTTCCGGCAAGTGTACCGGATCGAAGCAAGTAATAATAAAACGGCGAGAAACCGAGTATCGAACTCAGGGATTGGGTGACCAAGTACCACTTCACAAATTTAACAATTATTTAGACTAAAAGAAATTGTGGATTTTAATTAAGGTAAAAATTATGAAAAGAAACTAAAATAAATATTTTTTGGATTTTTGAATTAATTAACGAAAACTCAAAACTAAACAAGGAACAAACAATTAAAGAAAATCTTAGGGATCCAATTTCACCAACGCTATGAATACGCATCCCTCATAGACAAGGAATACTTATCCCAATTGGTTTGATTCAATTATATCAATTCTTCCTAATTTCTAATCAACTTCTAATGTCAACCAAGAACCTTAATTTATTCTAATGTCTCTCCCGAGTACGTTAGAACACATCGCTTAAACCCTAATCAACTATATCTCTATGATAATTATTTATCAAGAAATTCTTTAAGTTCTATGATTCTCTATTGAAGTTGCATAAAGCTCCTACGGTATATCTCTATCCGTATTAACCATATGGTTTTATCTCAATACCCTTGACACATAAATCTAGGGGTGTTCGCGGATTGGATTGGATCGGTTTTGAGCAAAAAAGTCATCCGATCCAATGATAAAAACAACATGCGGTTTGGATTGGATCGGTTTGCTTCCTTCAAAAAATCTGATCCGATCCGATCCAATCAAATGCGGTTTGGATTGGATTGGATAATTCGGTTTTTATCGATACATATTTACATAGTTATTTACATCAAAGAACATCCAATATTTCGGTTCGATTTGGATTTGATCGAGTATTTAAATAGTCATATGAATTTGTTACTTATTTAAAATAAAAATTAATTTTAAAATATTATATTGACAATTTCTAATAAGTGTTTTAACGAGATATACATGAATTGATATGCACTCTCATGCGTAAAGATATTTTACACTATCACCTAATTATAAATTGTTAAATCATTATAAATGTTTGATTATTGTCCTAAATATATTAAAAGTCACTCATAACATGATTTATAATTGGTTAACTGTGTAAAAAATTTTACACTAACATTACATTTACATACCAATTAAACTCTATAATATAAGGACTAGATGATAACTTATAAAAATATAAAGACTAATAATTACTTTTATAATATAAAGATCAAATTATTTTCATTGAACTAAATAATTTCGGTTCGGTTTGGATTGGATCGGTTTCATATATAGGATCCGAAATCCGATCCAATCCAATGAAAAATTTCGGTTTTTTTCGGTTTGCGGTTATTTCGGTTGTCGGTTTTTCGGTTCGGTTAGTACGGTTGACATTGGATTGGATCGGTTGATGAACATCCCTACATAAATCTCCTCTCGGTCTCATTATGATTAGCCTATCATCTAATTGGTGATCAAGCAATTAGAAGCATTAAAAACAGAGAATAAAACACAAAATAAGGAGAAGAAGAAATTAAGAAAAATGAAATAAAATCATCAAACCGTCATAGTGCGGCTACATCGTCACCCTAAAAAAAGAGATTTAGCTACTACTCATAAGAAAAGAAAGAACAATAACAAAAATAACTATGAAAAACTCCATCACTGTATTGCTATTGCTCCAGGGGTGTTGTGTTCCCCTTCGGTTCTCCCTACTGACTTGTGCGGCGCTGAATATATAGCGCAGGTCTTCAATTTCCTAATTCAATTAGGATCAAAACCTCATAATGTGTGGGCCCCTGTAGCTTGTTTCACGCTGATCATGTATCAATTCCATATTTTATTGTGCTATTTGCCAAAATCTTTATCATCTATTTTTATGATAATGCAATTTGTTGTCATCCAAATTGATTTGGATTCATAAAACCATATCATGTGAGCCCTTGGCACTTTACTATTTACGTTGGCTTGCTATGCTGCACTTTCAAATTCCAAGTAACAAAGTAAGTACAACTCCATTTATCCGCTTTATATACTCTTGCGGCCTCACTTGCTCCATATCATAATCTCAATTTGTCCAATCTCACACTAAGTCCCTAAGATTTATGAGAGCATGGACATAGGCAGTTACAAAAAATTAATCTTACTCATGTTTTTCTCTTTTACTTGCTCTAGGTGGCTACAAATCCTTTTCCTTTTCATAATTTCCCCTTTTTTCTTCTTTTTTTTTTGTTGACTTTGCCCTTTTTGGCATATTTGTAATTCTTTTCATTATTAAGCCTTTGGCTTCAACCTATTTTTTTTTTCTTTTACTCAACCCAAAATAACATGATAAACCTCGTAGCCACCCCAAACTTAGTTTCCAAGCAACACTTACATTGCTAAGCTTCCATGCTCTCCTAAATTCTAAGCATGGTTTTTCCGGATTTATGGCTTGTAACATAAGGTCATTAAGAAACAATAGGCTATTAGGCTCAAAGTGGCTAACAAAGGAATCTTTATTCAATGTTGGTTCTTTTAGGCCAAGTAGCTATTGCAAAGAAAAATTGCCTAAATCATTTGATGCAATCATATAAACATGCAAACTATGAAGAGATTCAAACAAATCCGAGAAAGTGCAACTTAAAAGTGATTCACACAGTTAAAAACAATGTTGGAGGCTCAAATTCCTCACCCGGACATTTTTTCAAATTGTTTGACCGAGGTACAATCCCTAGTGTGTGCATCCCTCCCCCCTACTTGTCATAAATCATGCAATCATAACAAAATTTCTCTAAGTCATTTTTTTTTTCAATTTTTCACATGAGGATCAATTTTCAATTTTCAAAACGTAGGGGGAAATCATAAAAAATCAACATATATCATGCAATCCATCTATGCTAAATTTAATAAAATCCATTATTAAATTTAGCATAGATGGGCTATGATGGGCTCCGGCAAGTGTATCGGATCGAAGCAAGTAATAATAAAACGGTGAGAAACTGAGTATCGAACTCAGGGATTGGGTGACCAAGTACCACTTCACAAATTTAACAATTATTTAGACCAAAAGAAATAGAGGATTTTAATTAAGATAAAAATTATGAAAAGAAACTAAAATAAATATTTTTTGGATTTTTGTTATAATTAACTAAAAATCAAAACTAAACAAGAAACAAACAATTAAAGAAAATCCTAGGGATCCAATTTCACCAACGCTATAAATACGCATCCCTCATAGACAAGAAATACTTATCCCAATTGGTTTGATTCAATTATATCAATTCTTCCTAATTTCTAATCAACTTCTAATGTCAACAATCTTAATTTATTCTAATGTCTCTCCCGAGTATGCTAGAACACATCGCTTAATCCCTAATCAACTATATCTCTATGATGATTGTTTATCAAGAAATTCATTAAGTTCTATGATTCTCTATTGAAGTTGCATAAAGCTTCTACGGTATATCTCTATCCGTATTAACCCTATGGTTTTATCTCAATACCCTTGACACATAAATCTCCTCTCAGTCTCATTATGATTAGCATATCATCTAATTGGTGATCAAGCAATTAGAAGCATTAAGAACAGAGAATAAAACACAAAAAAAAGGAGAATAAGAAATTAAGAAAACTGAAATAAAATCACCAAACCGTCATAGCGCGGTTACATCGTCACCCTAGAAAAAGAGATTTAGCTACTACTCATAAGAAATGAAAGAACAAGAACAAAAATAACTATGAAAAACCCCATCACTGTGTTGCTCCTGTGGTGCTGTGTTCCCCTTCGGTTCTCCTTTCTGACTTGATGTGCGGCGCTTAATATATAGGTTTTTTGATCAAAATGGGTTCATTTTAGAAACTATTTACCAGTTTAGGGTTATTCTGAAACTATTTACCAATTGGGGGTCCTTTTGGACACGAGGCATATTTTATTTTTTCACTCTGACGGGTCAAAAGCGCAAGTCAGACTGGCGCCTACCACGGTCAATGGAGCCTGTCAGACTAGCGCCTACCATTATTAAAAAAAAAGACAAAACCTGCCCTGCAGTGCCACGTGGCGCACAGTAGTTGTCCTTTAAAATTGCAGGTAGCTTTCTTTTAATTCTTACAAGGTAAATTTTTTTTTAACTACTGTAATAATTGATGAATATTTATTGGTGTAAATTTTTATTGCTATTATTTTTTTATGCTTCTTGTTATATTATTTGCTACTTGTTATTAGGGGATTTTTTTTATTGTCTCTACTTATTTTAAATAGATATTTTATCATTAATGTCATCGTTACTCTCTATACTTATAGTATAATTTTTTTTTGTAGCAGTGTTCATTTAAAATTGCAAGTAACTTTCTTTTAATTCTTACAAGGTAAAATTCTTTGTTACTACTGTAATAATTGATGAATATTTATTGGTGTAAATTGTTATTGCTATTCTTTTTTTATGCCTCTTGTGATATTATTTGCTACTCGTTATTAGGGGATTTTTTTTATTCCCCTTGTGATATTATTTGCTACTTTCTTTTAATTATTAAGTTTATTGATTTGAGCACTGGACATAATACCAATTACTAATAGTAAATACCGATACTAATAAAAATAATATTACTATATATTATAATAAAAAAATAAACTTAATAATTAAAAGAAAGTAGCAAATAATATCACAAGAGGCAATAAAAAAAAATCCCCTAATAACAAGTAACAAATAATATCACAAGAGGCATAAAAAATAATAGCAATAACAATTTACACCAATAAATATTTATCAATTATTACAGTAGTAAAACAAAATTTTACCTTGTAAGAATTAAAATAAAGTTACCATCAATTTTAAAGTAATACTGCCACAAAAAAAATTATACTATAAGTATAGGGAGTAACGATGACATTAATAATAAAGTATCTATTTAAAATAACAAGAGACAATAAAAAAAATCCCCTAATAACAAGTAGCAAATAATATCACAAGAGGCATAAAAAATAATAGCAATAACAATTTACACCAATAAATATTCATCAATTATTACAGTAGTAAAACAAAATTTTACCTTGTAAAAATTAAAATTAAGTTACCAGCAATTTTAAAGGAACACTGCTACAAAAAAAAGTATATACTATAAGTATAGTGAGTAACGATGACATTAATGATAAAGTATCTATTTAAAATAACAAGAGACAATAAAAATAATCCCCTAATAACAAGTAGCAAATAATATCACAAGAGGCATAAAAAAATAATAAAAATAATCCCCTAATAACAAGTAGCAAATAATATCACAAGAGGCATAAATAAATAATAGCAATAACAATTTACACCAATAAATATTCATCAATTATTACAGTAGTAAAATAAAATTTTCCCTTCTAAGAATTAAAATAAAGTTAACAGCAATTTTAAAGGAACATTGCTACAAAAAAATTATACTATAAGTATAGGAAGTAACGATGAGATAAATAATAAAGTATCTATTTAAAATAATAAGAGACAATAAAAAAAATCTCCTAATAACAAGTAGCAAATAATATCACAAGAGGCATAAAAAAATAATAGCAATAATAATTTACACCAATAAATATTCATCAATTATTACTGTAGTAAAACAAAATTTTACCTTGTAAGAATTAAAATAAAGTTACCATCAATTTTAAAGGAACATTGCTACAAAAAAATTATACTATAAGTATAGGGAGTAACGATGATATCAATGATAAAGTATCTATTTAAAATAACAAGAGACAATAAAAAAAATCCTCTAATAACAAGTAGCAAATAATATCACAAGAGGCATAAAAATATAATAGCAATAACAATTTACACCAATAAATATTCATCAATTATTACAGCAGTAAAAAAAAATTTTACATTGTAAGAATTAAAAGAAAATTACCTGTAATTTTAAAGGAACACTGCAGTGCGTCACGTGGCACTGTAGGACAGATTGTCTTTTTTTTTATTTTTTAATAATGGTAGGCATCAGTCTGACTGGCGCTTTGACCGGTCAGAGTGAAAAAAAATAAAATATGCCACGTGTCCAAAAGGACCCCATTGATAAATAGTTTCAGAATAACTCTAAATCGATAAATAGTTTTTAAAAGAAACCCATTTCGATCAAAAAGTCGAATATATAGCGCAGGTCTTCAATTTCCTAATTCAATTAGGATCAAAACCTCATAATATGTGGGCCCTTGTAGCTTGTTTCACGCTGATCATGTATCAATTCCATATTTTATTGTGGTATTTGCCAAAATCTTTATAATCTATTTTTATGATAATGGAATTTGTTGTCATCCAAATTGATTTGGATTCATAAAACCATATCATGTGAGCCCTTGGCATTTTACTATTTACGTTGGCTCGCTATGCTGCACTTTCAAATTCCAAGTAACAAAGTAAGTACAACTCCATTCAATATCCACTTTATACTCAATTTAATGACTTGTGACCTCACTTGCTCCATATTACAATATCAATTTTCCCAATCTTATGCTACTGGAGTTTTCCAATTTTGTTTCATATCAAATTATCAATTTGCTAAAATTCTTCTTTCAATCTGATAATAATAATCTTTTATTTAAATTCTAATTAACTCCTGTTCCTGCCGAGATCCGAGTTGTCAGAATCTCGTCGTAGAACGTCAAACCAAGAGTGAGCACATGGGTTGTTTTAGATTATGGCTTGACAGAATATTGTATTATGGTCCTACGTATCCCAATGGGAATCAAAGCCAGACGTAGTTCTAGGTTCAACCCATGGCCATACGGTGATCCCAATCCCCTAATCTTGTATCTGATGAATACCAGCGAGCAAGGACTCTTCAATAGTCTCTTGGTCAAGCTAGTTTCTCTAATATGCTTAAGGGAGAGTCACCTGGGTTGGTGAAAAAGTGAGTCTCTCTCTTGGGTTCTCCTCTTTTTATAATAGTATCCCCATATCTTTAAGAGATCTGGATTTATCTCCTTTTATATCTTAAATCTTCTTTGAGATATGATCTCCTTAATTTGAGGGATTTATCTCTTCTAACCGGATAAGGTTATTTGAGATAATATCATGATTATTAAAGATAATATCGATATCTTATCCTTCCCACCTTTATTGGATCGGGTATCCAAGCTTGGTGGTCGGGTTTTACTCCTCGGCCAGTACACAAGCCCCCCAAGCTTTGAGCTAGTAGAAGCGTAAAAGTTTTCATGACATTAGCCGAGCTGCCGAGGCAAACTTTCCCCGGCCGCACATCCATCGGCATCTATCGAACGATTGATTAGATGAACTATCAAAACTATGGTGATGAAGCTTCTTCAAATTCTATATTTTCGTCACTATGGAATTCAGGGAAGAAATAACTCATCCTTCTTTTTATTCTTTCGTTATTAAAGATAATATCGATATCTTATCCTTCTCACCTTTGTTGGATTGGGTATCCAAGCTCGGTGACCGGGTTTTACTTCTCGGCCAGTACACAAGCCCCCAAAGCTTTGAGCTAGTAGAAGCGTAAAAGTTTTCATGACAGTAGCCGAGCTTGGCTGTTAAAAACCTTATTTGGAGAATCTAAGGTTTATGGCGTAGGTTCTCTTCCCCTTTTTACCATAGTCTTAATGACCGATCATGTACCTCGGCCAATCGTTCAACCTCGGTGACCGAGCTTAGAAACTTAGTCTATTCTTTTAGCCTTTCAAGTCGGCGAGGTAAGTGGCCGAGCTTTACACCTTAGCCCATATACAAGTCCCCCCCAAGCTTGGAGCTTTTTTGAATACGCGGAAGCTTCTATCAAGGGGCCGAGCCTAGCCGAGACAAAGGTAGTCATCTTAGTTTTGAACTGTGACCAAAGTTTCTCGGTTCCTGAGATGAAAAGAGACGTTGCCTTTTGTCATTGTTTACCTCTTTAGGTTCGGCATTTCGATCTCAACTCGGTCGATTTTAGCTCGGTCAACTTTTTTAGGTCTTTAGTTTTTGCCTTTTTAGGTTCAGTATTTTGACCTCAACTCGGTCGATTTTAGCTCGGTCAACCTTTTTAGGTCTTTAGTTTTTGCCTTTTTTTGTTCGGCATTTCGACCTCAACTCGGTCGATTTTAGCTCGGTCAACCTTTTTAGGCCTTTAGTTTTTGCCTTTTTTGGTTCGGCATTTCGACCTCAACTCGGTCGATTTTAGCTCGGTCAACCTCTTTAGGTTCTTTGTTTACCTTTTTAGGTCCGGCATTTCGACCTTAACTCGTTCGATTTTAGCTCGGTCAACCTCTCTAGGTATTGGTTTCACCTTTTTAGGTCCGGCATTTCGACTTTTAGCTCGGTTGATTTCAGCTCAGTCAACCTTTTTAGGCTTTTGCCTTTTTAGGTTCGGCGTTTCGACCGCAGCTTGGTCGAATTTAGCTCGGTCACCTTTTTAGGCTATTTGTTTACCTTTTTAGGTTCGGCAATTCGACTTTAGTGTCGGTCGATTTTAGCGCGGTCAACCTCTTTAGGACTTTTGCCTTTTTAGGTTCGGCGTTTCGACCGCAGCTCAGTCGATTTTAGCTCGGTCAACCTCTTTAGGTTCTTTGTTTACCTTTTTAGGTCCGGCATTTCGACCTCAACTCGGTCGATTTTAGCTCGGTCAACCTCTTTAGGTATTAGTTTCACCTTTTTAGGTCCGGCATTTCGACTTTTAGCTCGGTCAATTTCAGCTCAATCAACCTTTTTAGGCTTTTGCCTTTTTAGGTTCGGCGTTTCGACCGCAGCTTGGTCGATTTTAGCTCAGTCACCCTCTTTAGGTTCTTTGTTTACCTTTTTAGGTCCGGCATTTCGACCTTAACTCAGTCGATTTTAGCTCAGTCAACCTCTTTAGGTATTAGTTTCGCCTTTTTAGGTCCGGCATTTCGAGTTTTAGCTCGGTCGATTTCAGCTCAATCAACCTTTTTAGGTTCGGCGTTTCGACCGCAGCTTGGTCGATTTTAGATCGGTCACCCTCTTTAGGTTCTTTGTTTACCTTTTTAGGTCCGACATTTCGACCTCAACTCGGTCGATTTTAGCTCGGTCAACCTCTTTAGGTATTAGTTTTACCTTATTAGGTCCGGCATTTCGACTTTAGCTCGGTCGATTTCAGCTCAGTCAACCTTTTTAGGCTTTTGCCTTTTTAGGTTTGGCGTTTCTACCGCAGCTTGGTCGATTTTAGCTCGGTCACCCTCTTTAGGTTCTTTGTTTACCTTTTTAGGTCCGGTATTTCGACCTCAACTCGGTCGATTTTAGCTTGGTCAACCTCTTTAGGTATTAGTTTCGCCTTTTTAGGTCCGGCATTTCGACTTTTAGCTCGATCGATTTCAGCTCAGTCAACCTTGTTAGGCTTTTGCCTTTTTAGGTTCGGCGTTTCGACTTCAGCTTGGTCGATTTTAGCTCGGTCACCCTCTTTAGGTTCTTTGTTTACCTTTTTAGGTCCGGAAATTCGACTTCAACTCGGTCGATTTTAGCTTGGTCAACCTCTTTAGGTATTAGTTTCACCTTTTTAGGTCCGGCATTTCGACTTTTAGCTCGATCGATTTCAGCTCATTCAACCTTTTTAGGCTTTTGCTTTTTTAGGTTCAGCGTTTCGACCACAGCTTGGTCGATTTTAGCTCGGTCACCTTTTTAGGATATTTGTTTACCTTTTTAGGTTCGGCATTTCGACTTTAGTGTCGGTCAATTTTAGCGCGGTCAACCTCTTTAGGACTTTGTTTTTAAAGTGAAGGACTTCACTTGTGTATCACGGCTTTAGCTAGCCATTTTGATATCTGAGAACACTTTTTTCAAGCTGTTAGTGTCTGGAACCTTTTTTCCTCAAACTGAGCCAAGGAGTCTCGATGGAATATCATCACGGTCGACCTTCTTTACAGTGTGCAGTTATGGCTGTGTGCAAGACGACGCTGATAATCCTCCCAGTATGGGTCCGAAGCACAATCTGGTCCTGTGCAACTCGGTGATCAGCTGTAATTCAGGGAGCTTCACATCTCCGAAATAGAACTCCAACTAACTCAAGCGCTGCCTCGCCAAGAAGAAGGTCCAGATCGAAGGAAAAAATGTGAAAAGACTCAAGGAAACAGCACGACGGCTGATGGTCTTTTAGAGCGTGGCCAGGGAAAAGTATTACCTTGCCCCACGGTGGGCGCCAAATGTTCCTGCCGAGATCCGACTTGCCAGAATCTCGTCGTAGAACGTCAAACCAAGAGTGAGCACAGGGGTTGTTTTAGATTATGGTTTGACAGAATATTGTATTCCGGTCCTATGTATCCCAATGGGAATCAAAGCCAGATGTAGTTCTAGGTTCAACCCTAGGCCATACGGTGATCTCAATCCCCTAATCTTGTATCTGATGAATACCAGCGAGCAAGGACTCTTCAATAGTCTCTTGGTCAAGTTAGTTTCTCTAATACGCTTAAGGGAGAGTCACCTTGGTTGGTGAAAAAGTGAGTCTCTCTCTTGGGTTCTCCTCTTTTTATAATAGGATGCCCATATCTTTAAGAGATCTGGATTTATCTCCTTTTATCTCTTAAATCTTCTTTGAGATGTGATCTCCTTAATTTGAGGGATTTATCTCTTCTAACCGGATAAGGTTATTTGAGATAATATCAGGATTATTAAAGATAATATCGATATCTTATCCTTCCCACCTTTATTGGATCGGGTATCCAAGCTCGGTGGCCGGGTTTTACTCCTCGGCCAGTACAACTCCTAATGCTGTGAACTCACGTGGGGGCAATGGCAAAATTGCTTCTCTCTAATTCAAGCCTTATCTTCAATTGAAATTTGAAATCTCACTTTTTGATTGTAAATCAAATCACGTGGGATCCTTGCAAAGTCTATTTACTGTGCCAACTTTGATCTTCCATTTTTATGATAAGCCATTAATATCCAAATCTTCAAATCCATCAATTAGGCTCCCTCTTCTTAATTGGATGGTGGGCCCCATCTTTTACACCATGAAAGAATTGAAATACTTCATTTCCTGATGCTTCACGTGACTTTGAATATTCGCGAGACGAGAGCTGTCTTGCGAGGCGAGACAGAACACTCTCAGATCTCCTGTGTCTGGCTCGCAGGGCGAGACCGAAAGTCTTCCACTTTCCTGATCAGTTGCAGCTCTGGCTCGTGGGGCGAGTAGCGTCTCGCGGGGCGAGACCTTGAAATTCTCCTTTTTGCTTGTTTCCTCTATTTTCCAAGTTCTCTTGAGCTTCACTTTTAACCTGAAAATATAAAATAGCATTAAATGCTTTATTTGACTCAAAATTAACCAAAATATCCTAAAAACTAATTAAAAGACTCAAAATGTTGCTTGAGGACAATTAAAGCCAAATTTAGGCGAAAACAAGATTAAACTCGAACTTTTAGCACATAAATCGTGGCCTCGCTAGCTATAAAACTATATAAGCAGGGGCTTATCAGGCTACAAGTATTTCTTTCTTACCAAGCCTCTTCAGGCTCTATAGCTAACAAAGAGATTTAATGTTTGATCTTCTTAACTCACTATGTGTGAGGATATGACAGTTTAAGATCAGATGAATATTTACACAATATCCAAACTAAGAAACACCGACTCTTCCTCTCTAAAGGAATATGAGTATGAGTGATTGTAGTTTTTACAAAAGAATAGCTCGTAAGGTTGTGCAGTCCAAAGTTTTTTTCTTCAGTATCTCAGGTCTTCTATTTATAGTGACCTTATTTTTCACTTGCATTTCTTCAACGGTTACTTTTAATAATCCCGTTTAGAGATAGCATTTAATGCATGATATCCGTTGTGACTGATAGCTTGATGGTGGCAATGCTGAATAGTACTCTTGGTTATCGAGGTAGCATGAAATTGAAGGCTTACTCCTCTGAGTATTGCAGCTTGAGCACTTGTTGTTCCTCATTTGTGTACAATCCAGCTTTTTCAGCCATAAAGTTGTCATCGTACATATCGTTTTGCAGTATCTTATTGTACGATTCTGCTTTTTGCATTTCTTGATTGTACTATGTTTCTTTTACAATAAGGTGAAACCTTAAAGCAGATAAAACAAATGTGAAGAACAAATATTCTATTGAAATAAATATCAATCACTTGAAATAAATTCAAGGGATTCAGATTGCATTTAATTCATTTCAAGGATGGAGCTCGTCTAAAAAGAAACTCCGTCTACTTAGTTATATGAGAGACTAAGTCTGGTCAAAATTTTACTTTGCTCGTCTGATGACGTGGCATATCCTCTTGTCTATCAAGTCTTCGGACTTGCTATTCCTTAATGAGTTATAAAGATCTCCGTCTAGTGACGTGGCGCTTAGAGTTCGTCTACTAGATTACTTTATTTTTCAGTTCATTTACTTCTACTAATTACTTCTGTCTACTTACGTGGCAAGATGGACGAGCTTATTATCAAGTCTTTGGACTTGCTGGATCAAACAAGTTGTTTTGGTATTCGTCTAGCAAACATTTAGAGCCTCATTCACTTAACAAAAACCAGTCTACTAAATTAAATGAACAAGTAACTTTACCAAGGTAAGCAGCCCGTCTACAAGGGTGGACGCATATTTTTCAATGAAAACTTTTCCTATGTTTACTTATATTAAAGTATTCCTGCATAACTGAAAGCACATATTAGATCTCAACTAACATTTTGCCAAGCAAATTTAATCCTTTTGTTAGCATCAAAACTGAGAGATTATTAAATCCAAAACCACTTTGGTTCCAATACTTCAGACTCTGACGATCTTGTACAAGGTAGGTGTGACGTAAACGGTAATCTTTTAATTGTACTATTTGATTCAGGTGCGACCCATTCTTTTATTTCGATGGATTGTATGAAACTTCTGAAATTACCTGTTTCTCCATTATCGTATGATCTGATTGTTTCTACTCCAACTGCTAAGCCAGTTATTGTCAATACTATTTGCTTGAACTGTCCTATTATTATTCAGGATAGACCTTACTTTGTTGATCTGATCTGTTTGCCTTTAATACAGTTAGATGTAATTTTAGGTATGTATTGGTTATCATCCAACCGTATTCTAAAAGACTGTGCGCGTAAAACTTTAGTTTTTCCTAAGGATGAGAATTTTGGATTTTTATCTGCTAATCAAGTAATAGCTTCTTTGAAAGAGGGAGCGCAAGGATACATGCTATTATTTTCCTTAGACGTTAAGAGCACATTAGACTTGCAGTGTATACCCGTTGTCAATGAGTTTCTGGACGTTTTTCCTGAAGATGTACTTGGACTACCGCCTGTACGGGAGATTGAGTTCGCGATTGATCTGGTTCCAGGCACTGGACCAATATCCATTGCACCATATCATATGTCACCAACAGAGCTCGAGGACTTAAAAGAGCAAATAGTGGAACTAATGAGGAAGGAATTTATTAAACCCAGTGTATCACCGTGGGGAGCTCCAGTGTTGCTAGTGAAAAAGAAAGACGAGACTTCTTGCTTATGTGTAGATTTCCTTCAGCTGAATAAAGTGACGATTAAGAACAAGTATCCGCTTCCAAGGATAGATGATTTAATGGATCAATTGCGTGGAGCAACTGTTTTCTCAAAGATAGATTTACGGTCCGGATATCATCATATTCTTGTGAAGGGAGATGATGTTCCAAAAACAGCATTTCGAACATGCTACGGACATTACAAGTACCTTGTGATGCCATTCGGAGTTACGAATGCTCCTACAATATTCATGGATTACATGAATAGGATTTTTCGTCCTTATCTGGATTAGTTTGTCGTTGTTTTTATAGACGACATTCTAATCTATTCTCCCAGTAAAGAAAAACATGCAGAACATCTCAGTGTGGTTCTCCAAATTTTAAAGGAGAAATAGCTTTACGTGAAACCTGAAAAGTGTGAATTTTGGTTAGACCAAGTTCAATTTTTAGGACATGTAATCTCGAGTGATGGAATTGCAGTGGATCCGTCAAAAATTGAAGCTGTTTTACAATGGGAAAGGCCTACGACTGTAACAGAGATGATTGTTTTGTGGGTTTTACGGGATACTACAGAAGATTCATCGATGGATTTTCCAAAATAGTAGGACCACTTACCCAATTAACTCGAAAAGATCAAGCTTTCACGTGGACTGAAGTTTGTGAAGAAAGTTTTCAAGAGTTAAAACGAAGGCTGACTACTTCACATGTGTTGGTACTACCTGACCCTAAGGAACCTTTTGAGGTATATTTTGATGCTTCACATCAGGGATTAGGCTGTGTATTAATGCAAAATCGGAAAGTTGTGGCTTATGCTTCAAGACAGTTGAAGATTCATAAAAGAAATTATCCTACGCATGATTTGGAATTAGCAGCAGTGGTATTTGCTTTGAAAATCTGGAGACATTATTTGTATGGATCGACATTTAATGTTTTTAGTGACCACAAAAGTTTAAAATACCTATTTTATCAAAAAGAGCTTAATATGCGACAGAGACGTTGGTTAGAATTTATAAAGGATTATGATTTTCAACTACAATATCACCCTGGGAAAGCTAATGTAGTGGCAGATGCTTTGAGCAGGAAATCAATGCATGCGTCTGTAATAATGGTCAAGGGGCAAGAATTGTTTGATCATCGAAGTGTCACCTGGAAAAATTTGTTTGGGTATGATTACTGTTTCAAATCAATTAATGGAACAAATACTAGAGAAACAATAAAGTGATCAGTACCTACGAGGGGAAAAAGAACTAGTGCGACAAGGAGCTGTGTCGGAGTTTAAAGAAAGAACCGATGGAATTTTGTGATTCGGTGAAAGTATTTGTGTATCAGATGACACTGAGCTGAAAAAGTTAATTCTTGAGGAAGCTCATAAGAGTAAGTTAAGTTTACATCCTAGAGCTACTAAGATGTATCAGGATCTTAAGAAATTATATTGGTGGTATGGTATGAAGAGAGATGTCATGGAATATGTAGCTTCTTGTTTAGTTTGTCAAAAGGCTAAAATTGAACATCAAAGACCAGCAGAAATGCAACAATCTTTGGATATTCCAGATTGGAAATGGGATGGTATATCAATGGATTTTGTATCAAGTTTGCCATGGACTCGGAAAGGACATGATGCTATATGGGTAATAGTTGATCGATTGACCAAATCGGCTCACTTTTTGCATGTCAATATGAATTATTCAATGGAAAAGTTACTCAGTTGTACATAGGAGAAATTGTTAGATTGCATGGTGTACCTACAAGTATTATTTCAGATTGTGATCCGAGATTTACGTCAAGACTTTGGCAGAGTTTGCAAGACTCACTAGGAACGAAACTCAGATTGAGTTCGGCATATCATCCGCAAACTGATGGACAATCGAAGAGGACTATCCAGTCACTTGAAGATTTTCTAAGAGCTTGTACTCTAGAGAATTCTAGAAGTTGCGATGAATTCATATCATTGATAGAATTCACTTACAATAACAGTTTCCACTCAAGCATAGGAATGACACCCTATGAAGCTTTACACGGTCGACGGTGCAGAACACCTCTATGTTGGTATCAGGATGGAGAAGTTTATTGTTAGGACCAGATGTTGTGCAACAAACAACGGAAAAGGTGAAAATGATTCAGGAGAAGATACGGATAACTCAAAGTAGACAGAAAAGTTATGCTGTCAAGAGAAGATGACCTCTTGAGTTTGAGGAAGGCGAGCATGTGTTTTTGAGAGTCACACCTACGACTGGGGTTGGTCGGATAATTAAATCCAGAAAACTCACTCATAAAGTTATTGGACCTTACCAAATTCTTCCTCGTGTGGGTCCTGTAGCATATCAAATTTCTTTACCTCATTTTCTTTCCAATCTTCATGATGTTTTTCATGTTTCATAACTAAGGAAGTACATTCCTGATCCATCTCACGTAATTGAACTCAATGTTGTACAATTAAAATAAAATTTGTCTTATGAAACTTCGCCTGTACGAATAGTTGATAAGATGACGAAGCCGCTCAGAGGTAAACAAATCTCTTTGGTGAAGGTTATTTGGAATGATGTTACTGGAGAAGCAACGTGGGAAGTGGAAAGACAAAATGAAGTTACAGTATCCTGATTTGTTTACAGTTACACAATTTCGAGGACGAAATTATTTTTAGTGGGGTAGTAATGTAACACCTCGATTTTTCTGCTGTTTTCTTATAACAGAAATGAGTATGAATATGTTTATATATTTATTTGAGTGTTAGAAAATTATTTTAAATAAATGGAGTTCATCACTCAACTCTACTTGAACGTAGAAAGCTACGATTAAAATTTAGGTTGAAAAGTCAGGTGAAACCCGGCCTGCGAATTTCACTGACAGTATATTTATACTGATCAGAAGACCTAATTTTAACTCGTGAATGAAAAACTTAAGGTTTTTATTTTATTTCCTACGATTGTGTATTTTTAGAATTATTTCACAAAAGTGAAATAATATATTATAACCGGGCGTTATATTCAATCGGGTAAACGACGGAGTGAATTATGGAGTTTCCAGGAGCAGATAAAGAGTTTATTTTATATTTTTAAGGTGATTCATGTGGATGAATCACTCATGTGAATTCTTTGAGTTTTCACAAGGTTAAGATGAAATTTTAAGGATTTTGCACTTAAGTCCTTAAACTTTCTCTTAATTGTTTTTTAGTTCTAAGTTAATTCTTCAAGTTGTCATATGCTTTTGGGCCAATTTCTTTCCATCCAAACCCATCAAGGGCTGCTGACAGAAGGCCCAATTTCATGGCTAAGAATTCATTTTCATGAAGCCATTTCCCTATTTTTAACTTCCATTTGCGTTAGTTAAAGACTTAAGCATTTTTAAGCTTCAAAATCAATTGCACTTGGAGGAATTTTCTCAAGCCCATTTCGTAAAGGGCCAAGCCCAAATCCTTGGCTCATAAACTTGATGAGTCAAGTGCATTATAGCTCATTCTCATACTTTCCTACAACTTCATCAAAATTCTCCATTGTTCTTATTTTCTCCTTGCACAAGAAAGCTTGATTTGTGAAGGAAGTTGTTGATTTCGTGCTCATTTTCGAAATCCAAGAGGTGATTCATGTTCCTCATCATCTTTAAGTTATATGTTCTTCAATTCATTTCTTGTTTTAAAGCTTTATTCATCTTGTTCATCTTAGATGTTCTTGACTTTGAAAAATGATATAAAATCATAGAAAAATCCTATGGGCAGGAAATCGATTTCTATGTTCTTGTTGTAACACCCTGTTTTTACTGTTTTTCATTATCGGTAGAATTTTTAATTCTTTATATTTTTATCGGAGATTTAGAAAATGATTTTGGATAAAACAAAATCATATTTATACTCTACCTTATGGTAGAAGGTTATGGTAAAAAATTTGGTTTAAAATTCAGACGAAACCTGGCCTGCGTTTTAACTGACAGTAAGATTTTACGGATCAGAAAACCTAATTTTGACCCGAGAACGAAACAGTTAAGATTTTTTTTTCCAACGATAGTGGTTATTTTGAAAATTTTCAAAATAAATAGGTTATTATACGTAATCGGGCAAGTACTCGACGATTGGGGATCGACGGAATCGATAACGGAGGTGCAGAGACAAAACCCGACACCGGGTGGATGAGCACAATAGATGACTCATGGGGGTGGGTCATAGGGGTTAGTCATCTTGCATTAAATGCAAGTAATTATGGTTATATGTAAAAAGACCAAAATGCATGCCCTTGAACTTTAAGTAAAATTCCAAGAGTGTCCCTAAGTGAATTTTGACCAAAATACCCTCTAAATCTACTTAATTTCGTGCAGCCCCTCCACTAAACCAAACTCATTTCATTTTGATTTAATTTCATCACCTTTCTCTCAAAAACCCTGATCGGGTAAACAACGGAATCAGACACGAATGTGCAGAGATATACCGGGAGAAGAGAACGATGAGTCATCCATGATGACTGAAGAGGAATGAGTCACCATAATGACTCACCATAGCCATTAATATGCATTTATGACAAGTAAATGTGAAAAGACTAAAATACCCCTAACCTAACCTATGTCTAGTTAACTTCAACCAAGGTTAGCCAACCATGATTTGTAACTAAAAATATCTTCTTCCTCATTTGTGGTGCCAAACTCAGTCACACCTCCTACTCTTCCTCACCACACATTTGTCATGATTACTTTTGGTGTAAAATGTCTTTTATGTCCCTAAGCTTTTGTTAAATGCCAAGTTTGCCCTAAATGCAATTACCATTTTGTCCCTAAATGAAAAAGGCTTTGGACCCTTTCCTTCATTGGAACTCACGGCCACCGCCACTATTTAGAGCCACCTTCACTTCAATTTTCCACTTTCACAAAGTGTTCAAGTTATTCTCTAAAAAAAACCTTGAGTTCTTACACCTGACTTACAAAGGAAGTTTTAGATCTTCATCATTTCTTGAGAATCCAAAGGTATACCCTTCTAATCCATGATCATATCTTCACTTCTATTCACAAGATTTCTTCCAATCTCAAAGATTTCTTCAAGTTCAAATTCCTAGATCTAGAGTTTTAAATAATTCTAGAAAATCATAGAAAAATCATTTTAATGTGAGATCAATTTCTATGATCTTCATACAACTTCTATTTTCATCATCCAAGAGCTTGAAAAATTTAGAGATCCCTAGATATTTCTTCATAGCTTGGCCGAACCTATGTCTATATGGGATTAGGTGTTTTTCTTCATTCTTTAACTTGTTTTTATGTTGGTTGTTCATGGCTAGGTTTTGGGGGGACAAAACCGTGGCCTACCTTACTTGGTTTAGCTTGTGTTTGTTTGATCTTCAAGTGGTCTACAAGAGGTATGGGGGAGATTACCACTATCCTACCTTAATGTAGATATGTTGATGGTTTAATTAGTGTTATTTTGTATAAATGGTCTTGTGAATCATAAGTGTGAAAGTTGGGTAATTTATTGATTTATATGTGTGTGATCCTCTTGGAGGATTTTGGTTGATGCTTGATTGTGATATATGTTGATTTTGATTCAATGATTTCTAATTGGATACTTGATGGTTGTTTATTGGATTTAACATGAAAAATTGCCTAACATGATCATTCTAGGGCCATTCGGCCTTGACTGTTTAAATGGGTTGCATGATGATTTAAATTGTTTGAATAATTTTTATGAGGATTGAATGAATATATAAGAATATAGAAATTGGTTTCGATTGATTTGGATGTGTATATTGAAAGATATAATTTTATGAGTCCTTAGGGACTAAAATGCAATTTCTGAGAATTTCAGTGAATGTACTTAAATTCAGATTTGTGTGTGTTAATATTGTAGTTCTTGAAGAGACAAAACCATAGAAATTGGTTTGGTGTTAATTGGATTATTACATAAAAAGTTATAAGCTTTTTTGTAACAGAAATGTAATATCTAGAAATTTGAAGGTAACTTAAAAATATTTCAAAAGAAGTTTGTTTGGTGTGATTTGAAGTTATAAATAAAAAGTTATAAGGTTTTAAGTGAATAAGGACTTTTTTGTAATTAATGAAACTTTGGGGACTAAACTGCAATTTTTGAAAATTTATGTAATTGGACAGGTAGAAACTATTTTTCATACCTATTCAACTATTCTAAAACTCCAAAATGAGTTTTGGACTATTAGAGTATAAAATCGTTGAAAAAGGATTTACGCGATTTACAAAATTAACGACGTTCGGTCAAATTCTTAGAAATTTTGTATAAATGGAGATTTAAATGTAAAATCAGTGTTTCAACATTTTCATATGAGTAATATAACCTAGGAGAGTAATACATTTGAGGTGAAGAATTAACCATGTTTTAAAAAAATATGGCTTTTAAGTTTAAATTCAGTAAAAAGCGGCGAAACCGTCGCTAAACGTTTTTAAGGATTTTAGAGAAAATGTTTTGAGAAATCGCTACGTATGTATCTTTGATGGAAAGTATTCTTGAAAATTGATTTGATTTTATTTAAAGATTTTGGTTTTAAGACAAAAGGATTTTCATCTTCAAAGACGAGATTTTACTGTAAATTGTAAAACAACCTAAGTCAAGAATGACTTAGTGAAAATACGAACGTAATAATTTATGACGTGGGGTGGAACATGACCTTATGTCATAAAGTATGGATAATTCATTATCCAAATTCCATAAAATTAATGGACTCAGAAGGATTTGTTTTCTTAGAAGCCAAAGAAAAAGGCTCAATTAGAAAAGTACAGAGAAATAAATAATTGGACTTGTATTCCAATCTCATAATGCGTTAGGAGTTTTAAACAAAGTGTTTTAAGATATCTTTACACGAAGATGAAAAGTTACTTGAGAACTTTCGCTTGATGTTAAGAACATCTTGCATCTGAGAAAGCACGTTAAGAGAATTCCGATGGAAAGACAAGAAGAACGCATTTTCCGGCAATTTTGCCTAAACACATAGTGAAACTATGTTCTGTAAGGCCGTTGTGCCAATGAGATTGAGCCAACACTTTAATGCAAGTGCGAATTCCGTAGGGCCAATCTGGTTGATGCTTGGGGATGTCGGGGTTATGAAATACTCACATAGGCCCAGTGGGTTGCTCCTCTGTGGCGTGGTGATCTAGCAATACATCGACATACTTGAATAGACGCTACGTGTTTTCTGATAGTGTAGGATGTTCCCGAAAAAGCCTATGACGTGAACGCCCTCTTTTATTGACGCATTCTTTATTACCTAAGGCTGGTACACTCCAGAACAATCCTCCGAACCACTCTCTTCGACTGTTCGTAAAACCAAGGTATAGGAATTCAGAGGTCATTTCTCAGGTCTTAGATGTCTTCTATCTAGGAACACACGGTGTTGTAGTCATGTTTCTGTGAAACATTATTGTTTGATATGAGTGTAGATATGATTGATAATTGATAATTGTACGTACCTGAGAGTCGTACCACTGCATGTCTTCCTTTTGTGTAAGATAAATGATAATCTCACCTCCTTATTTTTATTGCCTATGTCGGCTGGCTATGTGCCTTCTGTACTATTTTTTAGAAGATTGAGACGTCAAGATGTCGCTTGGCTGATGTGTCGTAGAGGTCGAGGTTCGAGCATACGGCCGATATGTTAGAGTTTTCTAGTGGATGTCTTCCAGACTATCGATGGTTCGTAGACCATGTTTTTCCTCTTGGAAGAGGAAAGGGCTTAGTTCGAGAGTTACTATTGTAGTAGCTCCAGTAGTGTTTTTTGTGACGACGTCAGTAGTGGACTCAAATAGAGTTTCCACTAGATCTCGTCAGTGGGTTTGTCTTTCTCACAATTTATGAGAAAAAATTGTCTTTTCTATTTTAGTTTGGCCAGCTGGGTATGTTTGGGAGTTAATGTAACTGTTTATGGAGCTGTGACTCCAAGTATCTTATATTTTAGGAGCTGCGTCTCCACATTTTTATGTTGAGTCTGTACATTCTATGATTTCTGTAGTTATATTTACGACTTACGGAAAAAAAATACCCCATTCTTTTATAACCAATTTTAATTAACTTACTTTTCGGTCTTAAAATGTCACTTACGATGTAGCGCCCGAGAAGGGTGTTACACTTGTCATCATACATATGTTCATAATCCAAGAGTATGTTGAAATCCAAAATTTCCTCCCCATTTAACTTGCTAAGGCCGAACCCTATGTAGTTGGTTGGAGGAAGATTTTGTTTATTCCTTTTATAGATAATCTTGGATATCATCTTTCTAGTATATACTCATGTTGAATCCAAGTTAGTTCATCAAAAAAAAATCCCTAGCTTCATGTACTCATCATGGCCAAACCTAGGTCTTTGGAAGTTTGGAAGTTTTGATTCAAACTTTGTTGATTAATCACTAATCCATTGTCTTAAGTACTTAGGATCATTAATCCAATGACTTAGGCAATTTTAGAAATTTTAAGCCACTAAACCTTATGGAGGCCGTGACCTATTATAGAGAATTAGGAGATTTTAATTGTTTGACTAGTAATTGATTGATTGTGATTGATGAAGGTTGAGTTAATCGGTTGTGTACGTGAGACCGGACTTCCGACAAAGTACTTATTAACCCGCTGAGAAATCTTCGAGAGGTAAGAAGGGATTGTCTGAGGGATTTTTTCCGATGGCCACGTACCATTAGTTATTGGTCTGTATATTTATTCTGTGGTTGTGGTGTTTCGGTTAATCTGTTTAAGTTGTGTTGTTTATATTGGTGGTTATTTGTCTGCATTTAAATTGTTATCTGCAATTATATATATTATGTCGTAGTGATGCATGATCTGCCTAGGAATATTTATATGATGTTGTTGATGAATGTTGTTTGAGAAACCTGACAGTGCCCAATCAATTAATCAGATAAAAGCTTTAATAAGCTTTATAAATTATATTCAATGTTTTTTTGATAAATATTGGAATGTAATATTGATGGGAAATTTTATTTGGGAAAAATAAGAAGTATTGGAAAATATTATTATTTTATTGATTTATCAGCGTAAAAGTGAATTATGAGTCACAGTGAGGACGTAACCGTGAAATTATTTTAGTACTACTAATTTTTACTTGAAAAATTCCGTAATATTATAAAAAGTTATTTTATGAAATAAATTTTCTAAAATAACTTAATTATGATTTTAGAAAATTGTTTAAGTGAAAAAAGCTAAGTTTTGGCTTAAATGACTTTTAAAAGGCTAAACGACGGCAATTTGAAAAAGTATCGACGACAAGTATTTCGAAAACAGCAGTACGTATCTTAAATAATTTTGAGCCTCGATTGACTCACGTTTCTGAAAACTAAGTTTTATTATCAGATGATTTTATTAAAGAATTTCCAATTTAAAATGATTTTTCGAATTAAGTTTTTACTTGACTGTGTTAAAAGTGATTTTAGAACTTAGTAACCGAGACGTCGGGGTACTAAGGTTCGTTTGTGTTGTGGACTTGGTGTCCTTTGGACTTGAGGTCCTGTAGACTTGGTGTCTACTGTATACATGGCGTATACTGTTTAAACATTTAAGATGTTTTCTATTACCACGAACTTATGACTGGTGCATCGGTTTAGAGGTTTCGTGATTGTGCACTCGGACTTGAGGTCCTGTGTTGTTAATGAAAGTTTTAAGACGTTTAAAACTAAGATGGTCGTAAGAGTTTTGTGCTTCGACAAAGGAAACCTTATGCACAAAGAGAAATGATGAGAATAAAAGATTTTACATGCATTTTAGGCAGTCGTGCCTATAAAGTTAATCATGGTATCATGATGATATTCATGTCTTGACAACATTGTACCTTGGTGGTCAATGAACCCATTTTCGGTGTATTACCGTGCCTCGGTTTTTGGACAGTGTACAATGGGGTTGGCTGTGTGCCGTTTGCCTGTGTGGCGTTGCCTGTGTGCTGTTGCCTGTGTGGCTATTGAGCCTGATCAACTCATCACGTGTTGATGATATCTCATGAGATTAGGTGAAATGTTAGAGAACGATTATTGAAGTGTACCATGCATAATTTTCAAATGATGAAGTGTGGGTATGAAACCCTTTGATGTACTTTGATATATTACATGACTATTATTAGTATTTATGTGGCATGAAAATATATGTGTTTCTTTTGTGTCGTGTATGTGGTTATCTCGTTAAATCCATATATTGGTTTCTCACTCTTGCAGGTTTTCTTGTACATTCTCTACTTGTGGTATATTTATTTATATATGAGATTAGATGGATCCGATGATGCCCTTGGCGCACTCGGTGATCCGCAGCATTACATTTGAGCATAGGGCACATGGTGGTGCTTGGGAGATAAATCTCGGGGCAACTAATGCCACCTATTTTGGCCCCACTCGTGAGGTTACTGGCACACTAGCTGCAGGACCTCAGCGCAGGACTCATGTCGTGGAGACTTGCGAGGTATCTCTACCTCCACCGTGGCTTTACCTACAGTACTTGATGGATCATGGAGAGTTCGAGATTCACCCTCAGTTGGGTAAGCCTTTACAGATAGTTGCACCAGCTGTAGTTGCACCTGCTGAGCCTCCAGTAGAGGTAGTTCTGGATTATGGGATTGAGGAGGATCCCGAAGAGTTCGTAGAGGATATACTTGAGGATCTTCCACCTGTTGATGACGACGACGATGATTCACTTGTCAAGGGTGTGGGAGCAGCAATGTCCTCATCAAACAATTCTGCTTTAGGAGGGGGAGATCAAGGTGATCATCCTGATCTCCCTAATGGTTTCCATTAGCATAGACCAACTATAGGTTTAGTTATTTTGGGGTAGTGATATTATTCAGTTGATCTGGTTACTGAGAGCCATTAGTTTTTGTATGGTTCTAGACGTTCACTACTATTTTGTATATGTCTTTATATTTTCTAACTTAGTGTGTAAGAATAAATGTCCTGTATCGATAAAGGCATCTTTTGTAAACTTATAGTAGTTGTAGTTTGTTAAAAACTTATGATGCACATATATATATATATATATATATATATATATATATATATATATATATACACGTATACGTTTGTTTTATTCATGATGTGTTTGGGTGTTATGTTATAAAGAAAAAAAAAATTATCACAATTTCTGCAATAAAGTAATTACTTAATAGTTATATTTTTCGAAAGTAACAAGCACTTTAATTTAATTTTCGTATTTGGGTAACTATGTGACGACCCTAGAACGGGTGTCGCATTGGGGAGTGAAAAGGAAATTATGGGGAGGAAACCCTTCATGAACATTCAACGTGAGACCAAAAGATTCAAGCAGGATGTCTTCAAGAGAACGTGGGTAAGGAGGGGATGAACATGAAGGAGCGATTATGATTTGTTTTGAAATTTTAGTTAAATTAAAATTATTTGAATATGTTTAATTGATCGATGTGGGAAGAAATGTTGAGGTGTTAAGTGTCTTTACAATTTACACAACACTTAATCTCCTAAATTTATCCTAAATCTGTTAGTACGGTGGTCAGGATAAGAGAGACAAGATATTATAAACTATCATATTATGTCTGAAACTATTGTTTGGTGAGCCAACATGATAGGATAAATCAATCTTGTCACCTATCTTATCATGTCCATTTAGTTAAAATACTAACCTAAACGAAGGGCTGAGTTAGAACTAAACAGGATAAGATATGATGATTTAGAGTATAATAATAATAAAAAAATATTTTATATAAAATAATTAAAATATAATAAAATATAACATGATTAAAAAAAGCTATAATATAATATTTAAAATAAAAAAATATTAATAATTAATTTTAAAAAAGTATTTTATTCATTTTTTTTGTGAAATAAAATTACTTTTGTAAGGCTAATTTTGTTATTTCATATTATTCTAAAAAACTGAAAAAATATAAAAAATTATTCTAATAATTTTTTTTGGTACAGCTTATTCTAATAATTTAACTATATCTAAAATAAAAACTAAAAATGAATATTTAAAATTAAAAAAATAATTTAAGTTAAACGATATTTTAAAATTTTAAAAAATTATATGTAATTTTATTACAAGGATAATTTTGTCTTTTATATAATTTTAATTTTTTTTCATAAAAACTAAAATATAATAAAATATGAAAACATTTAGGATAAAAACGAAAATTTTAAAATTCGTACTAAAATTATAATGCTATCCAGTTGGTTATCTGGTGGACACCAAACATCGATGAGATAAACTCATCATGCTCATATTCTATCTCACTCCTGCCCGGCTCTCTTATCCTATCCGTCTCTATCCTATCCTAACCACCAAACGAGTCCTTATATTCTTATCCGTTATTCCACATCAACATGCAATATTTATAAATCAATAGTTTTACTAAAAAATAATTTAATAAAGTAATACAATTTTCTTACTATTAATTAATATTAGTTAATATATTGTTTTTTATACTAATTTAAAACTTTAAAGGCCAATCATTTCAAAACTGTTTTATGAATCGAGTTTAATTTTAATATATTATCGGTGTAATTTTTTTTTATATTTGCAATCATTTACAAATAATTCTATGTGTGACTTTTAAAATAGTCATTATAAGAAGTAAAATGCTTTTCATGATGCAATAATTTATTATTAGTTGATAGTATAAAAAGTCTTTACACTTACCTTGCATAACAATTTTGAATTAGGCTCCTCTAAAGTGAGAAAAATATAATGTAAGAAAGTAAGGATGTATCCATTCATGATTAACCAAAGTGAACCCTTGATTAACTAAAATGAGTCTAATCAAGGATGGATATACTGTTACTTTCTCACATTACAAATTTTTTTCCTCATGTAATTGAGTGTGATGTTACTTTCAAGCATTAGTTGGTCCATACTCCATTGTTTGCACATTAATTGTCATCAGCACAAATTTCCACAAATTAGACTTGCATGACTTTACCTATCGTGTCTTTACTCTTAGGGCTCGTTTGGTGGTCAAGATAGAATAGGGACAAATAGGATAAGGGAACAGGATAAGAATATGATATAATATGAACATGATAAATTGTTATCCTATCCGACATTTGGTATCCACCAGATAACCAACTGGATAGCATTGTAATTTTAGTATAAATTTTAAAATTTTCGTTTTTGTTCTGAATGTTTTCATATTTTATTAGATTTTCGTTTTTTTTATAATTTTCATTTTTTAAGATTATATAAAAAGACAAAATTGTCCTTGTGATAAAATTACATATAATATTTAAAAAATTTAAAATATTGTTTAACTTAAATTAAATTTTTTTATAATTTTAAATATTCATTTTTAGTTTTTACTTTACATATAGTTAAATTATTAGAATATTTTTATTTATTTTTCAGTTTTTAAAAATAATATAAAGTAACAAAATTAGCCTTGTGAGAAGAAATAATAATTTTTAAAATTAATTATTAACATTTTTATTATTTTATGTTTTATTATACCTTTTTCGGTAATCATATTATAATTTATTATACTTTAATTATTTTATGTATACATTTTTTTATACTTTAAATCATCTTATCATATCCTGTTGAGTTCTAACCCAACTCCCCTATCAGGATAGAATATTAACTATATGGACATGATATGATATGAGACAGGATTTGTTTATCCTATCCTACTGGCTCACCAAACAATAGTTTCAGATAGGATATGATAGCTTATCCTATCATGTCTCTCTTATCCTGACCATCAAACGAGCCCTTAAGTCTTTGGATTAGGATCGCTAAGTCAATTGAGAAGTTACCTAGAAGGTTCACAAATGGCAATGCTGAATTAGTAACCATATATAAGTATATAAATTGTCCCGTGACCTTGCTAATTTATCTTTCTTTCAGGGTCGCTTCGATGAAGTCTGAAATTAATAATTTTAAAATTATATAAAAAGTAATTTTTTAAAATTTTTATGTAATGCAAAAGTTGGGTAAAAAAAATGTAATGCAAAAGTTATTTTGTATTTTGTTATAATTGCAAAAAAGGAAAAAAAAATACCTTTTTCTTTGAAAAAGAACGAGGCTAGCAATGCTAAATAAGAAGAAGAAAAATGTCGATTTAAATTCTTCATGGATATATAATTCTTGTTGTTTTAAAATTTTATAATTTTCTCAAAAATAAAATATAATTTTTATAAGGATAGGATATTTTTGTTGAAAAAAGTTATAATGCATTCTCCTTGTTTTGGTTGTCACATTCCATTTCATTTATTGCACTGGAAATGAAGGTGATGGAAAGGTTTTCTGCTTCTCTGGCCGTATTGAGATTGCAACTAATATGTGAAGGCTGAGGTCTCAATTAATCTTAGACTTTTCACGTAATTAATCTTAGACTTTTCAAAGTTTTTTTTAAAAGAATTTTGCGCAATTCTAATTTGGTATAAGATGACTTGAACTAAAATGTAGACTTGCATTGCATGACCTTACCTCTCGTCTGTACTCTCTTCTAGTCTTTGGATTGGGACCGCTATGTCCACTGAGAAGTTACCAGCTGGAAGATTCCCAAACGGCAATGCTATTTGTAACCATTAATCATAAAACTATATAAGTATATGCAACCCCATGCATATTCATCACCAGTCTCTGATTGCAATAAATCATCAGTGATTGAAAAATTCATCCTATAACCATTTACTCTCTCCGTTAAGGAAAAAAATCCCAAAACTTTTGATTCAATATAAAAAATAAATTTTGTTTTCCAATGACTCATTTAATAATATTATTCCTAAAATATCATTCATTTAATACAAATTTTATTTTTCAATGACTCATTCTATTTCTAACAAAACAAGCAGTATTTCATTACCATAAAAGGATAATTTAGGTAAAAACCTAACTTTTTAACCAAATTAAATGAGATTAACTAACCACCTTAATATGTATGTTACATTAATTTTTTACTTATAATATGAACCAGAGGAAGTATGGCGTTCGTATTTCCAAAGCTTATTCTCTCCATGAAGCTCATACCATTTTGATACTCACAAGAGATAAAAGAGAAAATAAATTGATACTCATTTTTTAAGGGAGGATTTTCAAATATTTTAATTCTTATGTATAACAGTTAGCTACTTACTCCTTCGCACTTTACCTATTACTTCTTGTCTTACTAAACACACACGCACGGGTCACTGACTCACTTGACACAATCACAAAAAAAAAAAAAAATCGCAATCGCTTGAGAGATGAATGCTCAAATAATTGTTTAGGTACATATCGAGAGTTATTCTTAATAGTATTGAAAATGAAAAATCATAGAACATTTTTAAAATATGAAAATACGTAAAAGACAATTATAATTTGTAAAAACTCAAGTATTTTAGGTTTCTTTGTCATGAGATTATTTACTTTTTTTAAAAGTTATAAAAATTTTCTTTTGTAAAAATATTTATCCAATTTTTTTGTCCCCTAGTAAAGAAAATTTCTGGATCCGTCACTGCCTGAAAGCAATGCTAAGTCATTGCATGTAACGACCTAGTAAAAAAATAGGTTAGATAGTTATAGGTAGTTTTTGTTGGTGGTTATAAGTGTTTTTGTTTTAAAAAATAAAAGTAAAATCTAAAAAAAAATCGAATATGCCCAATCACACAAAGATATCTTATTCAAATCACCAAAATAACAAATAAAATATTTAAAAAATAGACTACACAAAAAAATGTACAAATAGGCACGACAATGCCTGTCTTTCCGCTAGTAAATGATAAAATAAGTGAAAGTTTTAAAACAATAACTAATTTTTAGTTGAAATAGATGAAAAACTAATCGATTAAATTTAAGTGTTTGATAAAATTAGTTATTGAATTAGCTTATTAGTATAAAATGATATAAAAGGATACACTTTAAAAAAAATTATATAAATTCTATTTTGTAGTATTTATTAAAATAAATATTGTTTTGAATAATTTAAATTTTTTAAAAATTATTTATCATCTTAAAATTATAATTGTTTTTTAATATTTTTTTTAAATGATAAATTATTGTTTGAACTGATCCATGCATATGAGACAATTTTTGTGCTGGATTTGGCATAAACACAACGTTTAACCTATTTTAAGTGATTAGGGGAACGTTTATGCGACCTTGCTATATTTTGCTTTGAAAAAGAAGGAGGCTAACAAGTAACAATGCTAAATGAGAAGAAGAAAAATGTCGATTTAAATTCTTCAAGGATAATTCTTGTTATTTTAAAATCTTATAGGGATATGATATTCTTGTTGTTTTGGTTGTCACATTTCATTTCATTTATCGCCCTGGAAATGAAGGAGGTGGAAAGGTGCAGTTAGCTATGGTGGGTCTGGATAGTAACGAAGATGATGGAATGGTTTTCTACTTTTCTTGTGCCGTATTGAGACTGCAGCTAATATGAAGACTGATGAGGTCTTAATTATTCTTAGACTTTTCACGTAGTTTGATTGTTTGGATTAGTTTTTCAAAGTTATTTTTCAAAATAATTTTGCATTATTCTTTCGAATAAATGAACTAAAATGTTGGATAATTAAAAATTATTATTGTTAACAATAATTGAAAATTCTACGTTATACGGTTTACATCATCTCAAACAGTAAAGGAATCAAATCGCATTAAATATTCATCTAAGTCCTTAGTCTACCTCTCGTGGATAACTTGTAATAGTAGTATGACTTTATCTCTCGTGCCTTTACTCTTTAGTCTTTGGTTGAAACATTACTTTGTCCTTTAATTTGTTTGCGAAGACTTGCATGACTTTGGATTAGGACCGCTAACCATTATTGGGAATGGCAATTAATGTTGAATTTGTCACCATTAACCATATAAGTATCTGCAACATCCCATGCATATTCATCACCAGTCTCTGATTGTAAAGAGAGAGGGAACCTCTCTGAGTGATTAGGGTGAAATATCCCTAAGGAAGAACATTGAGACTCTTCACAAGAGTGTGGTATCTCGAGATGAAGGAGTGCTCTGTGGTTTAAAAGTTTTTCAAGCTACCTGGCAAAGCTTGTGTGTTAGTGTGTGAAATTCCACAGGTGGAGTAGGGACTAGATGTAGGTCACAGTGGAGGTGACTGAACCAGGATAAATCTGGTTGTGTTGTGTCTCTAAACTCAAACTCTTTACTTTCTGTTTATGATCAAGAACCTGTGATTTTGATGTTTAAAGTTTAAAATAATTCATGTTTTTGATCTGTATAAGCTGTATTGAAACCTGAGACTGATTGTAATCAAAATTGTGTTATCTGCGTTCAAAACTGAGTTGATCAAAACCATTCTTGATTATTGAAACCGAACCAATTACTGAAACTGAAACCTGCAAGTTTGTTCTTGATTGTTGATGCTTGTATCTGAAACTTGCATAACTTGTTCTTAATCTTTAAAGGCTTAATCAGTTTCTGTACTTTGTTATTACTGAGTTATTGAACCCCGAACCTATTCTGAATTAATCTTTCTTATCCTCATCACCTTCTATTCAAGATTTCATATAAACATTTCATTGATTTTGTAAAAGATCTTGAGGCCACTAATCCACAACTCTGATTTGAAAAGCTTTGTGAAAAAGTTTTAAGAGGAAAATAATTTTTTGAAAACTCAATTCACCCCCTCTTAAGTCGTTGAAGCCAAAACAACAGCTAATTTATCTTCTTTCAGGGTCCCTTCGTTGAAGTCTGAAATTAATAATTTTAAAATTATATAAAAAGTAACTTTTTAAAGTTTTTATGTAATGCAAAAGTTGCGTAAAAAAAATGTAATGCAAAAGTTATTTTGTATTTTGTTATAATTGCAAAAAAGGAAAAAAAAAACCTTTTCCTTTGAAAAAGAACGAGGCTAGCAATGCTAAATAAGAAGAAGAAAAATGTCGATTTAAATTCTTCATGGATATATAATTCTTGTTGTTTTAAAATTTTATAAGGATTTTCTCAAAAATATAATATAATTTTTATAAGGATAGGATATTTTTGTTGAAAAAAGTTATAATGCATTCTCCTTGTTTTGATTGTCACATTCCATTTCATTTATCGCATTGGAAATGAAGGTGATGGAAAGGTTTTATGCTTCCATGGCCGTATTGAGATTGCAACTAATATGTGAAGGCTGAGGTCTCAATTAATCTTAGACTTTTCACGTAATATATCTTAGACTTTTCAAAGTTTTTTTAAAAATAATTTTGCGCAATTCTAATTTGGAATAAGATCACAACTAAAATCTAGACTTGCATTGCATGACTTTACCTCTTGTCTGTACTCTCTTCTAGTCTTTGGATTGGGACCGCTATGTCCACTGAGAAGTTACCAGCTGGAAGATTCCCAAACGGCAATGCTATTTGTAACCATTAATCATAAAACTATGTAAGTATATGCAACCCCATGCATATTCATCACCAGTCTGATTGCAATAAATCATCAGTGATTGAAAAATTCATGCTAAAACCATATACTCTCTCCGATAAGGAAAAAATTCCAAAACTTTTGATCCAATATAAAAATAAATTTTATTTTTTAATGACTCATTTAATGACATTATTTCTAAAATACCCTTCATTTAATACAAATTTTGTTTTCTAATGACTCATTCTATTCCCAACAACACAAGGAACTTTTCATTACCATAAAAGGGTAATTTAGGTAAAAACCTAATTTTTTAACCAAATTAAATGAGATTAACTAACCATCTTAATATATGTGTTACATTAATTTTTTGCTTATAATATGAACCGGAGGAAGTATGGCGTTCGTATTTCCAAAGCTTAGTCTCTCCGTGAAGCTCATACAATTTTGATACTCACAAGAGATAAAAGAGAAAATAAATTGATACTCATTTTTTAAGGGAGGATTTTCAAATATTTTAATTCTTATGTATAACAGTTAGCTACTTACTTCTTCGTGCTTTACCTATTACTTCTTGTCTTACTAAACACACACACACGGGTCACTGACTCACTTGACACAATCACAAACAACAACAAAAAATCACAATCGCTTGAGAGATGAATGCTCAAATAATTGTTTAGAGTATACATATCGAGAGTTATTCTTAATAGTATTGAAAATGAAAAATCATAGAATATTTTTAAAATATGAAAATACATAAAAGACAATTATAATTTGTAAAAACTTAAGTATTTTAGATTTTTTTGTCACGAGATTATTTACTTTTTTAAAACTTATAGAAAATTTCTATTGTAAAAATATTTATACAATTTTTTTGTCCCCCAATAAAGAAAATTTCTGGATCCGCCATTGCCTGGAAGCAATGCTAAGTCATTGCATGTAACGACCTAGTAAAAAAATAGCTTAGATAGTTATAGGTAGTTTTTGTTGGTGGTTATAAGTGTTTTTGTTTTAAAAAATGAAAAGTAAAATCTAAAAAAAAAATTCGAATATGCCCAATCACACAAAGATATCTTACTCAAATCACCAAAATAACAAATAAAATATTAAAAAGATAGACTACACAAAAAAAAAAGTACAAATAGGCATGACAATGTCTGTCTTTCCGCTAGTAAATGATAAAATAAGTGAAAGTTTTAAAAAAATAACTAATTTTTAGTTGAAATAGATGAAAAGCTAATCGATTAAATTTCAAGTATTTGATAAAATTAGCTATTGAATTAGCTTATTAGTATAAAATGATATAAAAGAATACACTTTTAAAAAAATTATATAAATTCTATTTTGTAGTATTTATTAAAATAAATATTGTTTTGGACACTTTAAATTTTTTAAAAATTATTTATCATCTTAAAATTATAATTGTTTTTAATATTTTTATTAAATGATAAATTATTGTTTGAACTGATCCATGCATATGAGACAATTTTTGTGCTGGATTTGGCATAAACACAACGTTTAACCTATTTTAATTGATCAGGGGAACGTTTATGCGACCTTGCTATATTTTGCTTTGAAAAAGAAGGAGGCTAACAAGTAACAATGCTAAATGAGAAGAAGAAAAATGTTGATTTAAATTCTTCAAGGATAATTCTTGTTATTTTAAAATCTTATAGGGATATGATATTCTTGTTGTTTTGGTTGTCACATTTCATTTCATTTATCGCCCTGGAAATGAAGGAGGTGGAAAGGTGCAGCTAGCTATGGTGGGTCTGGATAGTAATGAAGATGATGGAATGGTTTTCTGCTTTTCTTGTGCCGTATTGAGACTGCAGCTAATATGAAGACTGATGAGGTCTTAATTAATCTTAGACTTTTCACGTAGTTTGATTGTTTGGATTAGTTTTTCAAAGTTATTTTTCAAAATAATTTTGCATTATTCTTTCGAATAAATGAACTAAAATGTTGGATAATTAAAAATTATTATTGTTAACAATAATTGAAAATTCTACATTATGCGGTTTTACATCATCTCAAACAGTAAAGGAATCAAATCGCATTAAATATTCATCTAAGTCCTTAGTCTACCTCTCGTGGATAACTTGTAATAGTAGTATGACTTTATCTCTCGTGCCTTTACTCTTTAGTCTTTGGTTGAAACATTACTTTGTCCTTTAATTTGTTTGCGAAGACTTGCATGACTTTGGATTAGGACCGCTAACCATTATTGGAAATGGCAATTAATGCTGAATTTGTCACCATTAACCATATAAGTATCTGCCACACCCTATGCAGATTCATCACCATTCACCGGTCTCTGATTGTATTAAATCATCACTGATTGAGAAATTCATCCTATAACCATATATGGCGTTCTTATTTCCAAAGCTTGTGTCCATGAAGCTCATACCATTTTGGTGGCTTCTTTTAATGTGCTTGTTTGCCTTCCAGGTCGCCTCTTCACCTCAAATTGCAGCAATATTGCAAGGCAACGAAGCAAATGCTCTGTTGAAGTGGAAAGATAGCCTTGACAACCAAAGCCAGGCGAAGCTCTCTTCATGGACGGGCGGTAGTCCTTGCAATTGGGTGGGAATAGAATGTGATGAGTCCAAATCTGTCTCCAACATAAGTCTTCCAAGTTTTGGTCTAAGAGGTACGCTTCAAAGTCTCAACTTCTCGTCACTTCTCAACATCCGCAATATAGATATAAGCAACAACTCATTTTATGGAACCATTCCCCCACAAATTGGGTTGCTGTCCAATTTGGACACTCTTGACTTATTCACTAATCAACTAACTGGTAGCATTCCCAAAAGCATTGGTAATTTGTCAAAACTCTCACATCTTTATCTCAGTCAGAATCCTCTCTCTGGGACTATTCCAGATGAGATGACACAGTTGGTTAGTCTTGTAATGCTTGGCATTCAAAGCTGCAATCTCACAGGATCTATCCCGGTTTCAATAGGAATGTTGGCCAATATATCAGATGTCAGGTTAAGTGACAACCGATTATCTGGCCACATACCTCGTGGAATTGGAAAGCTTGTCAACCTCAAGGTTCTATGGCTTCAACAAAATATTCTTTCTGGCTCAATTCCTGACGAAATCGGAATGATGACAAGTATCTACCAACTTGATTTGTCCGATAACTTTCTCTCGGGTAGAATCCCCTCCGCAATAGGAAATTTGAGCAGTTTGATGTATCTTTACCTTTACACAAACTATCTCTCTGGTTCTATTCCAGTTGAAGTCGGAAAACTATATTCTCTTGTCACGATCCAGTTGACATATAATAACCTCTCGGGGTCAATCCCACGTTCCATAGGTAACTTGGTCAATATGGATTCTATTTTTCTTGGTCGAAATAATCTCTCTGGATCAATTCCATCCATTATTGGAAACTTGACAAAGCTCGAAACACTAAATTTACACAAAAATAAGCTTTCTGGACCAATTCCTTCCACTATTGAAAACCTGACAGAGCTCAATGATCTAGAATTATACGATAATGAACTTTCTGGACCAATTCCTACCAGCATAGGAAACTTGAGAAAGCTCAAATATTTATATTTATTTACAAATAATATTTCTGGACCAATTCCTCCCACTATTGGAAACTTGAAAAAGCTAAGTGATATTGACTTATCCGAAAATGGACTTTCTGGGCCAATCCCACCCTCAATAGGTAGGTTGGTCAATTTGGATAGCATTAGCCTTTTAGGAAATAAGCTCTCAGGATCAATTCCCTCCACTATTGGAAACTTGACCAATTTAAAAAATGTACAGTTAGCATATAATAATTTCACAGGTCATTTGCCTCACAATATTTGCCTTGGTGGAGTGTTGACACGCTTTACTGCTACCAATAACCATTTCACGGGTCCCATTCCAAAGAGCTTGAAGAATTGTTCCAATCTTATAAGATTAAGGCTTGGTCAAAACCAACTTACTGGAAACATAACGGAAGATTTTGGTGAATATCCAAATTTGGACTACATCGATTTGAGTGATAATAGTTTTTATGGTCACCTTTCACCAAAGTGGGGGAAGTGCTATAACCTCACAAGCCTCAAGATCTCCAACAATAATTTATCTGGTCGTATACCACCAGAGCTAGGAGAGGCAACCAACTTACATGTACTCCACCTATATTCAAACCACCTTACAGGAAAAATTCCAAAGGAGCTAGGCAAGTTGACCTGGTTGTTTGAGCTGTTGATAAGTAATAATAATCTTTCAGGAAATATTCCCATGCAATTAGCATCATTGCAAGAACTTCAAACTGTGGAGCTTGGGGCAAATGATTTCAATGGCTTCATCACAAAAGAACTTGGAAGTTTGCCCAAGTTGTTGCACTTGAATCTGAGCCTAAATAAATTTGTGGGGAACATTCCTATTGAGTTTGGTCAATTCAAATCTCTTCAAAGTCTTGATCTTTGTAAGAATTTTTTGGGAGGACCAATACCCTCAACCCTTGGAGAGTTGAGATACCTAGAAACATTGAATCTCTCACATAATAATCTTTCTGGTGTCATACCCTCCAGTTTTGATGATATGTTAGGTTTGACATTTGTTGACATATCATACAACCAATTAGAGGGTTCAATTCCAAGCATTCCAGCCTTTCAAAAAGCTCCATTTGATGCATTGAGAAATAACAAAGGATTGTGTGGTAATTTCTCTGGCCTTAAGCCTTGCCCAGCATCAAGCAACACATCTCATCATCACAAGAACAACAAAGTCGTAATCCTTGTTTTACCCATTACTTTGGGTATTTTGATACTTGCACTATTGGCACTTGTAATTTCATGTCGTCTTTACCAAAGTGCAAGTACAAAGGAAGATCAAAGTTGCGTAACCACAAACTCAGAATCTATTTGCAATATGGAGTTATGATGGAAAAATGGTGTATGAGAACATTATTGATGCAACAGAAGAGTTTGACAACAAATACCTCATTGGAGTTGGAGGATATGGATCTATTTACAGAGCCGAGTTGCCTACTGGTCAAGTTGTTGCTGTGAAAAAACTTCATTCGATACCAAGTGATGAAACATCTAATCTTAAAGTTTTCCAAAGTGAGATAAAAGCTTTGACAGAAATTCGGCACCGTAACATTGTGAAGCTATATGGGTTCTGCTCCCATTCTCGATTCTCTTTTTTAGTTTATGAGTTGGCGGAAAGGGGTAGCATTGATAAGATTCTTTGCAATGATGCACAAGCAATTGAATTTGATTGGAATAGAAGGGTGAATGTTGTTAAAGGTGTGGCTAATGCGTTATGCTACATGCACCATGATTGCTCACCTCCTGTTGTTCACCGAGATATCTCAACAAAGAATGTTCTTTTAGATTTGGAATATGAGGCCCATGTCTCGGACTTTGGAACAGCTAAGCTTCTTAATCCTGATTCATCCAACTGGACCTCATTTGCAGGCACATTTGGATATGCTGCTCCAGGTTAGTTAATTTCCTTTTTTCCTTCTAATTATAGAATTGATTATATGGTTCTATAGTTTTCCTTTCTTACATATTTACAGTCACATTATTACTTTATACTTATTATTTTTATATTTCATGTTTTATTACTAACAATTTACTATTTTATGCATGATATTTCTTTTGATTTGTTGTAGAACTTGCTTATACTATGGAAGTGAATGAGAAATGTGATGTGTATAGCTTTGGGATTTTTGCCTTGGAAATACTTTTAGGAAACCATCCTGGAGAAATTATATCATCTACAATGTTATCATCTTTTGGGAGTGTAGTGTCCTCAGCACTTGACAATTTGTCATTGAATGATAAGTTGGATCAACGTCTTCCTCATCCAACAAATCAAATTGGCATGAAAGTGATGTCGATTGAAAGGCTAGCAATTGCATGCTTGACTGAAAATCCACGTTCTCGCCCTACCATGGAACAGGTAGTCAAAGAACTCATAATGCCGAAGTCAGCTTCCTTGGACTAGTTCACACAATCGATCACACTGGAAGGTTGTTTGAATATTGTTGCACTTCCCAAGCATATCTCAATTCTACTAACCCTCTTTTGTACCATTGTGAACATGTTTTAATTTGTGATGTAATGGGATGTACATTTGTAGCTAGACTTTGTACCCTAATAAAATAAATAATTATTTATAATCACAATAAAATCATATGAAAAATTTCCCCTTGTTTCGCAAATAGTATCCAAGCAACTTTTGCACTTCTTAAATCCTAGTTCTCTAAGGAATTAGAATTTGAGCAAATAGTGTATAAATACAGTTGAAATATCTTCTTTGATTATAGATATTGATAAAAACTCCTCGCAGAGATCCCCATATTTATGTTTGATATTTGCATTAAAAGTAAGACTTATAAGTAAAATTGACTCAATTAATGTTCTTGTGTTTCTTTCTTTTGTTTTTTTTATAAAGTTATTCCATTCTATATGCCTACCTAAAGTAGTAGTTGACCATAATTTTTTTTGGTCCATTGCCTGCCTAGTAGTTTAGACGAGGAAGAGGGAGCTGGAGAAAAACAAAGGTAAGGATTATTCAAAAAAACAAAGAAGGAAAGGACCAAAAAGTAATAGAGAGAGGGAGAGCACTTGGTTGCCATTGGGTTGGTATTGCTGTTTGGGTATTTTTAAGGGGCTTGGGTCAATGTATTTTTTCACCCAAGTTGTCTATCAGTTCTCTCCTTTTCGCCGTCTTTTTGTCCTAGATTGGGTGGTATTGTATGTTCTTAGTTGAACTTTTACCTTATTTTTTCTCTTTTAATTGTACTTGTATTTTATTAGTTGAAGTTGACATATGCAAACACAAGAAGGGGGGTTGAATTGCGTTTGTTAATAATTTTCGAAAACAACTTTTTCAAAAAATATTTTCTCACACAAAGAATGTAAGGCAGATGCACACACAAAATGATCTTTTAAAAGCTTAACAAAATCAAGTTCAAATCCCCACAGTCAGTATAAACAAATAAAACTGTAAGAGTTAAGGGATAAGAAGATTCACGCAGGTGTTTTATCCTGGTTCACTCTCTTCCAATCGAGAGCCACGTCTAGTCCCTTCGACTTGAAGGTTTTACTCCACTATTTCTCCAAATAGATTACAACAAGTATTCAACACCTTTCCAGGCTACAAGTATTCTTTCCTATCAAGCCTCTTTAGACTCTAACTCTAACAAAGAGATTGATTTGCTTATGATCTTCTAACTCACTATGTATGAGGATATGAAAGTTTAAGATCAGTTGAATCTTGCAACAATATTCAAACTAAAGATTACAGACTCTTGCGCTTTTTGAAAGTATGAGAGTTTTTTCAAGGGTTCAATAAATAGTTGTGCAAAAGTTCAGCTCGCAAAAAAGTTGTTCTTCAGTGATTGAGGTCTTCTATTTATAGTGACCTTCTTCTTCACTTGAAAAATCTTCCACGGTTGTTTTGAATATTCCGGTTTAGAAATAGCATTGAATGCATAATATCCGTTGTGACTGATAGCTTGATCGTGGCCATTGTGAAATGTACTCTTGGCTATCACTTTTACACAAAATGGAGGGTCACAGCTTTGAGCAATTGCAACTTGAAAACTGTCTTTCCTCCTTTGTGAAAATTCCAGCTTTTCCAACAGTAAAGGTGACATGGTATAGAGCGTTTTGCATTTCCACATTGTACTATGTTGCTTTTTGCATTTCCTCGATGGTTCTATGTTTCTCTCACAAAGAAACAAAGCATTAAAACAGACAAAACAAATAAGAAGGACCAGCATTCATTTGAAATAAATATCAATCATTTGAAATAAATATTTCTTTGTGGACGAGATTGCATCTACTTAGCTAGGCAGGGCATATAAAAGCTTATATAAGAAAGTGAGCTCGTCTACTTAAAATCTGCGTCTACAGCCTTCATTTAAAACCAAGTCTATGGACTTGCAATTTTCATTAAACTCGTCTACTGACGTGGCATACTTTTTCTCGTCTATCATCAAGTCTTTGGACTTGCTACATTTCAGTGAGTTACTTTTGATCTTCGTCTACTGACGTGGCATTTAAGCTCATCTACTCATTGAAACTAAAGTTCCCGTCTACTGGGAATATTTATTACCCCGTCGACTCAAATATAAAATTAAATAAATATATTTACCAAACGTTTTAAGCAGCTCGTCTACACGAGTGGAGGCAGATTCGTAAACTAAGTCCAAGCAGAAAAAAAAAGAAACTTATTCAAAGTTTCCATGACTTATATATATTTTGATCATTCTGGAAGACTAGATAAAGCTTGTTAGATCTCAACTAAAACTTTACCATGCAAATTTAATCATTTTTGTTAACATCAAAACTCAGATTATTTAATCCAAATCACTTTGGTTCCAACAATCTCCCTTTTTTGATGATGACAAAAACTAATTAAATTTGAGTGAGAAAAGTCCAAGAGAGCTTACAAAGCTCCCCCTAAGACAAAGCATTCAAACTTAACAGGAATAACAACAGATAAGGCAGAAACTCAGCAACACATATCATATATATCTTTATCAGATCAGTTCAGCTACTTATCAGTCAAGGGATAGTATCAGAGCAAATAAAATATATCAGATCAAATAGTATCAAAGCATATGAACTAAAGATAGTATCATAGCAAAAAAAAAAAATTCAATATCAGAGCAAATAGTATTACTTATCAGAGCTTATAATAAAATCATGCATATGCAGAAAAATATATACTTTCAAAAACTGACTTTTATAAATTTAATTCTCCTATACTTTCTCCCCCCTTTTGTGTCATCAGACAAAAAGGTAAATGGAGTGGACCATCATTGTCAGTTCAAAAGAAAGGTAAAAGATTAACTAGAAGAGGGTGGTGGAGAAGGAGGTGGAGGAGGTGGAGGGTTAAGGTTTTGACTCTTTTTGAAGTCGGTTAGGAACTCCAACATCTTGTTTACCACAACTAAGGTTGGGGCCATGGACTCTTGAACTTGCTGCTTAACTTCCTCTTTTACTTTCATAGTTAGCTTTTCAACTCTGTCATCCACAAGTTTGCCAAGTATCTCTTCGAAGTTCTGTGGCAATGGAGGTCTTGAACTTTCAGCAGAATCTTGAACATGTTCATGAGCTTGAAAGGTGCTTACTGCCCTGCAGTATTGAGGTTGTTGTGGATGGATGACTGTTAATGGCTTAATGCCAGTGGTTGAGAATTTGAATTTAGGGATTGATCACGTAAGGGTTAGGGATTTGAATTTGCAAATTGGAATTTAGGGATGAAGGGCAAATTGGTATTTTTAGGAGTAGCTGAGGTGTACATGTCAAGTGAGGGTAAGATGGAAGTGGAATAAAGGAATATTACTTCTCACTTAACAGTAGACTAACAACCCCAGAGCAAGGACCCAATTACAAATGAAATAATAGTTCAGGGACCTGATTACAAATTTTAAAAATATAGGGTTTTATTTGAAATTTCTCAGAAAGTTTAAGGACTCACAGAGTAATTAAACCTTAATTAAATCATCATCATTTTTTGAAATTCTTATTAAAAACCTTTTAATCAGTCAATGCATATATACATGATCGCGAAGATTGATCAGACCTGGGCCTTAAATTGTGAGAAGCTTGTTTTATTTAGAGTAACACTCCACCACCTATAGAAGTTGATTTATCAAACTAATAATAAACCTAGGCTTAAACATGATTATGAATTACACTGGACCTCAATTTTAGTGGTGACTAATTATTGACTTAATATTATTAAATTACTAAAATAATAAAAAGATATTTGTAATTAGTTATTTTATATTTATATATAAAAAAGGTCTTTAAATATTGTTTATAAAATAAAATTACTTTTTAATTTGAAAAAAAAATGTATAATTTGAAAATTTTATTAAAAGGAATATGAAGTATTTATTTTTTCAATCTACTATATGTATTTACGTTTGATCAAATAAATGATTTTGTCTCCCCTGTAGAAGATGCAGTCCTGGATTCAACTGTGGCTTCGTATGTTTCCAATGGAGATTGGAACTTCCCTTGTATTCAACAGTTTCTCTGAGCAGAGGTAGTGAACAGGATACGAGCCGATGGAATTTCTTGGAAAGGCTCTGCACATGGGGAGTTCTCTTCAAAAAGCGCGTACCTTTGCTCTGGTGCCTCCTCCCAAACCTGATAAGTTCTGGAGATGGAAGGGGCCACGAAGAATATCAGTATTCTTATGGGTTTCATGGGCTGGCTCATCCCCAGATTGCTTACACTCACTGTCAAGGTGTGCCGGAATCAGTTTTCCAATCGAACTCTATTCTCCCAAGACTTTTGCGTTTTGTCGAACCGCTGAAGCGCGTGAACGACCCTCTGGATATGAAGACAGTAGGGAACCCAAGACCTGCGATTAAGTGGTGTCTTCCCATACTCTTAGGAAGGTAACGCAAGTACCGATTGGTTGGCAAATTGGAGCAATGGCAAAGGATTATGGATTTCAAAGGCTAAATAACCCTCCTCCAGATTTAGCTCTTATTATTTTGAATGATGTAACTGGGATCTCCATGCCCCATAGATCAGTCTCTTAGGTCTTTGTATTCTGGGCTTCTGCCCCTCCTAACACCAAAAAAGAAAAAATGTATTTACTAAATGAAAAACTATTTTTTTTACTATATTCTTGTTATTTGAAGTTATTTAGCTCAAAAACTTTTAAACAAATACCGTATTTTAATTATTTTATTTGTATTATATATGAATTATTATAATAAATATTGTTAATATATAAGGTAATAAAAATATCTTGACATATTTGAATATAAGAATCAAGATAAATCTTTCTATCTTTAAAATTAATGGTGATAGAGATAGAGATTACAATTCACATCCCTATAAATACTTAATATTTTTTTTTATCAAAATAAATACATAATATATAAACTTATTGAATACATTTAGTTAAAAAAAAAGATATGTAATGTATGTTCATAATACAATATTCTATGTTATACCCACATAAAATAGTTTGAAGTAAGACTTTTATAAGAATGAACTAATGTATACATTCAATAAAATAAATAAATTGAGTATACAAGGGTATTATATATACTTTTGTTACATAATGAACATAAGTTATATTAATTATTTTTAGATTAAAATAAATAAATAAGAAATGTTTTTTTATATATATATATATATCATTAAATTATTCATAACATTTGTCAGATTATACTCGTTACTAGAAAATTGTTATTTTCGGACGGATTCATGGACGGATTTTAGACGGAATTTGGACACATTTTTCACGGATTTTGGGCGGATAATTAATTTCAGACGGATTTCAGATGGAACATCCCCCGTCCAAAAAAGCCTCGTTGCAAATTGAAAATTTTGTCCAAAATTCCGTCCGAAATTAGTTCCAGACAGATTTCGGACAGCTTTCAGACAAACACAAAAAATCTGAATTTTGGTTATATTGGCTTAATTTCAGACGGATTCAATATTGCTATTCATGCAAATTCTGGACGAATTTCAGACGAATGTTATATTATTTTGGACAGATTTCCCACGGATTAGATAATCATATTTAAATAATATTTTTTGATAAACAAATCATGCTTGTTAATAAAAAACGGCCAAACTTAAATAATTATGCATACCAAATTAGGTATCTGGACTTGGAATCTAATATAATATAATAAAATGGAAGGGAAGAAGAAACAGAAATTAACTTACCCAAGATAAAGAGGAGGGAACGTGGTGGTTGTTGAAGGTCTGGCACGGCGGCGGTTGGCGGCACAACGACTCCGGCACGACAGTGACACAGTGAAGAACTGAGCAGATAGAAACGTGTGGGGTGAGCTTTTCCTCTCCAGAAGCTTACACGACGATTTGGGATCTTGGACAGCACCAGAAACGGAGGTCCTGTGATGGCAGCGACGGTGGCACGTCTGAGGACGTGGCGGAGCTCCGTTTCATGTGACAACCCACAACCAAAAGAAGAATAAGACTCAGACAAGAAAGGGAAGGTGAAACAACGAAAGTGGTGGAAAACCACCATGAGGCGACGACGAACTTGACTCACCGTGGCGGTGCGCGTTTCCGCGCGGCTGAGGAACGAACCAGGCACAACAGGGATGCGGGTTGGAGCTGGGCAGACAGGACGAGGTGGTTGAACGGCTCCGACGGCGGTGCACGCGACGCGATGGCACGAAGCTGGGCTGGCAGGGGCTGGGTAGCGATTCTGGTCAAGAGAGAGAAGAAAGAAGTTTGGGTTGTAGAGGAAGAAGAAGATTGAGCAGCAGAAATAGGAAAGAAAAGAGTGGGGATGTGCGTGAGAAAAGGAGGGGTGCGACTAGCAATTTAATAAAGTAGAAAGTAGAGACGGATTTGAGACGGAATCTCATTGAAAATTACATTCGTCTCAAATCCGTCCGAAATGTTCATAAAATTTCATAAGAAAACATTTCCGTCCGAAAATTCCGTCTGAAAATCCAAGTTTTCTAGTAAATCCGTGTGAAATCTGTCTCAAATTTTCGGACAGATTTCAGACGGATGGTTAAAAAGACCCAAGATAAAAAAATATATGAAACCAATCCGTGAAAAATATTTTAGTGCGTTATTGGAGCGAAAGTTTGGGACAAAGTAGAGACGATTTGAGACGGAATCTCATTAAAAATTACATTCGTCTCAAATCCGTCCGAAATGTTCATAAAATTTCATACGGAAACATTTCCGTCCGAAAATTCCGTCTGAAAATCCAAGTTTTCTAGTAAATCCATGTGAAACCTGTCTCAAATTTTCGGACAGATTTCAAACGGATGGTTAAAAAGACCCAATATAAAAAAAATATGAAACCAATCCGTGCGATATCCGTGGAAAATATTTTGGCGCGTTATTGGAGCGAAAGTTTGGGACAAAGTAGAGACGGATTTGAGACGGAAACTCATTGAAAATTACATTCGTCTCAAATCTGTCCAAAATGTTCATAAAATTTCATACGGAAACATTTCCGTCCGAAAATTCCGTCTGAAAATCCAAGTTTTCTAGTAGTGTTAATTTGTATATTATAATTTGGCAAATTTATATCTAGGCTTATACTCAAATATGCTCGTTTTTAACCGACATGTGGTTGGTCCAAGTGGTAACGAGCGCTTAGACCCCTTAAGCAAGTGGTCAGGGGTTCGATCCATGACTCTTGCGTATGGAGAAAACCTGGTTGGGAGAGGTCAGCCCTTCAATGTTTTCCAGTACCTCGAGGGATTAATCTCCGCAGTTGCGCGTGGAGGATACCCTGGGAAACCAAAAAAATATATGTTCATTTAAACAACATTCTTGTTATACTTATCAACATCAATTATTGCAATAATTATACCTCGAGGGATTAATCTCCGCAGTTGACGTGGAGGATATCCTGGAAAAAAAAATGCTCATTTAAACAACATTCTTGTCATACTTATCAACATCAATTTTGCAATAATTATCCAAATCTTCTATAAATAAAATAATTGAAAGCATAAGTTTTATTTAGAATTTGTTGAGCTAAATGACTAGAAATAAAACAAGAATTCCAAAGGAGATTTACTCTGAATTTGGTGCAATTGTCAAGGATTATTTAGCCTCTCTATCTTTGAAACCAAACTTTCATGTTAAGTTTGTTAGGAGGCAAGGAAACGTAGTCGCTTATAAGCTAGCTAGGGCAGCTATGTCGTTATCTTGTCACCATGTTTTTTTTCCAGCATTCCTACATGTATTGTGAACGATATTTATCTTGAAATGAAATAAGTCTCTTTCAGTCAAAAAAGAAAGAAAGAAATAAAACAAGAATATAATGAAAACTCATTTTTCACATAGTTGCTACACCTGTTATAACCATTATTTTTTAGTGTATACTAATTTTTTTCTAAGTGAAATAAATATATAAGGGTCTAAACAATAAATACTCAAATGACTGATACTCCTTTTTATATAAATTTTCAATTTATATATTACATTTTTCAAATGAAAAAATCCATTTTATTTTGTAAATAATAAAGGATAAGATAATCTTTAAAAAAACATTTTAAGCATAATCTTACACAAGCACATTATAAGAAGCTGGACCCTCAACAAAAGTCTAAATTTAATTCCGGCACCTTTCAGAAATGATGCCTCTCATCCTTATCCTACTTTTTTTCCTTGCAAATTTCATATGCAATTGGGTCTGCCCGTTATCTGTTTGCCAAGGAGAGTACTTACAGTTATATTGCACATTGTTGTACATTAGTGAAACAACTCCTGGTAATGAGAAGCTAGAGATTCTAAAGGATTAATGGGAATATACCCAAATTTTTTTCCCCATTAGTCTATTCATTTCAAATTATCATAAGAGCTTATGCACTAAACAACATCCCGTGTTTTTCACTATTCGAATCCTCTCATGCCCCTTTCTTTCTTTTTCTTTCTTTAAGCACTTATGGCATAAGCTCTCATACGATAAGGTCTTATGTGATAAGCTCTTAATTAAGTTGTTTATCCAAACGCACCCAATATCACTTTGATTAATCATTGAGAATAACAGGAATATTTTGAATTTTTATGGATTTCTGTGACCACGAGTCATGTGTAGCACTTCAATTTTCCCTTTCAAACTATTGTGGATATATATTAGGTGGTTAAAAGGAAGGTTAGCTCAAAGAATAATGTCAAAGTATGACCTTTGACGCATGGTGGAGAAGATTATAGGGGACCCATTTACTTGAGGAAGCATAATTCAAGGTGGGTGCCACTTAGATATGGAAGATAAGGGCGATTTTGAAGTTAATGCCTTTCCACCACCTCCAACAGTTCAACTTAATTACTTAATCCCTACCTAAAATTGGGTCCTCTCAGTAATAGATAACCCTCCCTACCCATTGCCCATTAGCGATTCAATTAAATTACCAAAGCAGCACATATTATATGTAAAATGGGACAAACGCAGAGGGTATTGTAAAAATTTGAACTCATGCATTTGATGAACTCATACATTCACAATTTATATTTTACAACTTAATCAACTGAGCTGATTCTGAGGATAATATCTACGTAGTTTTAAGTAATTAGGAATCCTTGCAATCATTATTTTCACGCATTCATGCATTTATTGATATAGACCATTAAATATATTTGAGTGTGCATTAAAAAAAATTAAAAAATAAAACAATATTAATCCAGTGGTGTATCTTGTGACTTCGTGAATCCATGAATGATGGAAATCCAAACTAGTAGCGAGTGAGGGATTTATATAATATACAAAAGGTTTTAGGTCAAAACCTTCGAACTTCAATGCAGTTATTTTCTTCATGGTTCGTTGTTGTGCTTGTTAAGTGATAGGCTCTTTTGTGTTTGGCCATTTGGTGTTGTGTTGTTTTTATTATGTGTAACATTTGGGCACTGTTTTGGCTTGGTGATTTTTATCTTTGTCTTAGCTTTTGGTGGGTTGCTCTTCTTTATGCATTCCCGTACGTTTGTACCTCTGCTAACTTGCAGCATTTCTTATGCTCTTGCTAGTCTTTATTAATGAAATGTTTAGCTTATCCAAAAAACAAAAAAAATCCTATAACATGACACTATAGCTATCATTGAAATTTATATATGTATATGTAATTATGTATATGTATATGTATATATTTATAATTTTAATTTATATTTTGAATAATGGATATTCTATCACCTAACAATATTTCTCGTTAATTAGCTCATCTACCACAGCTTGATGTCTCTGGTTTTAGATTTAGATGTTATGCATAAGTTCAACTTTAAAATTGTTGCACAAAGACCAGTTGTTTGAAGCAGCAGTCCCTGTAAAACAAGAAAACTAGAAACAGCAATATGCTGTGAATGCAGCAAGACAGAAAACCAAATTAAAGAAAAAAGATCACAAAAGCAGATAACAAGGAAAGAACACACCAAGAGTTTGATGACGGAGTTCGGCCAAGAACAGCCTAAGTCTCTGGGACTAAGCAATGCTTGAGTCCAATCTATTCAGTGTCAATGTCCTTCTCTGTTCAGAATACAAACCGATTTCCCTTGATCCCTAATTACAACCAAGAAACCCTCTTGTCAATAATGCTCTCAATCAAGCCTATTCACTTATATTCTCTCTACTCAAAAATCTGCATCTTTCTAATCCTACTGCTCCTTATATAGTGCTTTATATTTCAGCAAGTGGAAGGAGCTTACAACAAACTAATAACTGAAATTAGTTACATCAGCTAAAGGATAGGAACAGAAAAAACAGAAATACAACTAAATGTGCCACATCATCAACAATCTCCACCTTGGCACATTGAACATTGACTCTAACAGATTGAAGATCAAGCTTGCTATCCTTGTCCAAAGTCTCCATTAACCTTTTCCAATCTTCAGCAAGTTCTGGCAGTGCTTGAACTTGCTTAGGGTGACTACCTTAGTGATATAGTCAGCCGGATTATCTGAAGTGTGGATTTTTAGAACCTGAACTTTCCCATCAGAGATGATATCCCTTATCCAGTATAGTCTTATATCAATATGCTTTGTTCTTTCGTGAAACAGATGATTTTTGCACAAGTGTATTGCACTTTGATTATCACAAAACACATTGATAGCTTCCTGTGGGATTCCTAGTTCATTTATCAAACCTTTCAGCCATAGTGCTTCCTTAACAGCTTCTGTAATGCCTATATACTCTGCTTCTGTGCTGGATAAAGCAACAACATGTTGCAGGGATGCCTTCCAACTCACAGTATTCCCAAACAAAGTAAAAACATATCCTGTTAGGGACCTTCTTCTATCACGATCACCAGCAAAATCTGTATCAACAAACCCCTGAGCTCCACCTGAGTCTTTAGTGTCTCTGCCATACCTCAATCCTGTATCAATTGTACCATTCAAGTACCTCAGGATCTGTTTCACAGCCATCCAGTGTTGCTTTCCTGGACTTCCCATGAACCTGCTGACTAAGCTCACTGCATAGGCTAAATCAGGGTGGCTGCAAACCATTGCATACATGAGGCTCCCCACAGCACTAGCATATGGAACCTTTTCCATTTCCTGAAGTTCCTGTGATGTTTGAGGGCAATCTTCTGATGACAGTTTAATATGAGATGCAATTGGAATATTTACTTGCTTTGCATCTTTCATGTTAAACTTGTCTATGACCCTTTCAATGTATCCCTTTTGTGTGACTGTGAGCTCTCCAGTTCATTGTTTCCTATCAATTTCCATGCCTAGAATCCTTCTAGCTTGGCCTAAATCCTTCATCTCAAACTCAGTTCTCAGCAGCTCCTTAAGTTTATCAATTTCTTCCATGTTTTTACATGCTATCAGCATGTCATCAACATATAGAAGTAGATAAATCTGTTCACCTATGTCTAGAGACTTGAAATAGACACAGCTATCATAGTTGCTTCTATTGAACTTATGTTTGATCATAAAGTTATCAAAGCATTTGTACCATTGGCATGGAGATTGCTTTAAACCATATAAGGATTTGTGAAGAAGACATACTAGATTATGTTTTTCAATGTCTTCAAACCCCTCTGGTTGCTGTATAAAAATCTTCTCTTCCAATTCTCCATGTAGAAATGCGGTTTTGACATCCATTTGCTCTAAATGAAGATCAAATTGTGCTACCATGGCTAAATGCACTCTAATGGATGAGTGCTTTACAACCGGAGAGAAAATCTCATTAAAATCCACTCCTTCCCTTTGAGTGAATCCCTTAGCTACCAATATTGCTTTGAAACGTGGAGGTTCAGTTTCTGCAATTCCTTCCTTTTGCTTATAGATCCATTTGCTGCCCACCAGTCTTGCTCCTGATGGCTTTTCAACCAATGTCCAAGTCTTATTTTTGTACAGTGATTCCATTTCCTCTTCCATTTCCAGGCGCCATTTGGTATGATCCTTGCTCCTCATTGCTTCCTTGTAAGATTTAGGCTCTTCATTGTTCACCAAATCAGCTGCAATCAGGGCATATGCTGTCAAGTCAGCATATCCATACCTTTGAGGAGGTTTGGAGTTCCTTCTTTCTCTGTCTCTAACCAGAGAGTATTCATGCAGTGAATCAACTTCAGTGACAGCTTCAATATGATCCTCTTCCTGTTGCTCTTGATCTTCAACATGTTTGGGATCATTTCCTGTCAGCTCCCTGGTTTCTAGCTCCACCTCAAGCTGATGATCACTTGAGATTTCTATATCCTTAGCACATGTACTTGTATGTTGGTCTTTGAACATCTCAGCTTCATGGAAAATAACATCTCGGCTTATGATACATTTTCTGCTGTCATTGCACCAAATCCTGAAACCCTTCACTCCTTCAGGGTATCCCATGAACAGCCCCTTCCTTGCTCTTGGTTCCAGCTTACCTTCATTGATGTGATAGTAAGCTGGACAACCAAAGATCTTGAGAACATCTTTATGTCTGCAGGGGCTGCCATTCCAGATTTCTTGAGGAGTTTTGTACTCAAGAGCTGCTGATGGGCTTCTGTTGATAAGGTAGCAGGCTGTGTGTGTGGCTTCTCCCCAAAACTGCTTGGTCAGGCCTGCTTGTGACAGCATGCACCTTACTCTTTCAAGGATGGTTCTGTTCATTCTCTCAGTAAGTCCATTCTGTTGAGGTGTCTTCCTCACTGTATTGTTTCTGTAAATGCCATGCCTTTTACAAAACTTGTTAAATTCATCACCACAATATTCAAGTCCATTGTCAGTTCTTAGAACTTTTATCCTTTTATCACATTGATTCTCAACTCTAGTTTTCCATTGAACAAAGGTATTGAAAGCTTCATCTTTTGTTTTTAACAGATATATCCATACCTTTCTACTAAAGTCATCAATGAATATGATAAAATATCTATTACCTCCATGGCTAGGGACCTTTGATGGCCCCCACAGATCTGAATGAATATAGTCAAGCTTCCCTTTAGTTTTATGAATGCCTGTGTTGAACTTGACCCTTGTTTGCTTCCCATAGATGCAGTGCTCACAGAATTCAAGACCTTCAACTTTATCTCCACACAACAGTCCTTGCTTTTCCAATTCTTGTAAGCCTCTTTCACTGATGTGCCCAAGTCTTTGATGCCATAAGGAACTCTTGATGACATTAGTCTTGGAATTAGATGATGAAATGCCTGTTACAGCACATCCCTTCAAGAGATAAAGGCCATTCTTTCTGTTTCCTTTCATCACCACTCGAACACCTTTCATCACCTTCAGCATGGAGCTTTCTGCTTTGAAGCTGAAACCAGCCTCTTCCAAGGTGCCAAGAGAAATTAAATTTCTATTCAAATCTGGGACTTTTGTCAAGATTTTTTCTGTTCCATCATTCAACTTTAACTTGATAGAACCAATTCCAACCACAGTGCAGGTTGCATTGTTACCCATCACTACTTGTCCTCCATCAAACAGTTGGTAGTCATAGAACCAATGTTTGTTTGGACACATGTGGAATGAGCACCCTGAGTCCATAACCCACTTAGTTTCATCTCGGCAATTTGCAGCAACAAGAACATCTGAGCCTTCGTATGAGTCTGTTGCTACTGACACATCCCCCTTTTCTTAATTCTTGTTCTTGTTTTTTCGATTAGGACAATCCTTCTTGAAGTGTCCTTCTTTGTAACATAAGAAGCACTTCAATTTTGATTTGGATTTTGACCTTGACCTCTTCTTGCCTTTGTAGTCGTGCTTATCTTGTCTCCCTCTTACATTAAGACCTTCACTTGCTCCTTCATCTTTGCTTTCTAATTTCTTGGTCAATTCTTTTGAGATCAATGCTGCTAGCACTTCCTCTAAGGTCAGTGTTTCTCTTCCATAGACCAGAGTATCCGCAAGATGCTCGTATGAGCTGGGCAATGATCGAATCAAGAGTAATGCTTGATCTTCATCATCGATTTTGACTTCGATATTTCCTAGGTCAAGAATCAACCTGTTGAACTCGTCCATGTGGTCTTCAATTGAGGTCCCAGGCTGCATCTTCAAGGTGTAGAGTCTTTGTTTTAGATAAAGACGGTTGGCCAATGACTTTGTCATGTAAAGATGTTCTAGTTTCAGCCATATTTTGCTGCAGCTGATTTCTCCTTCGATACTTCTCTGAGAACCCTATCGCCCAGGCACAAGATTATGGCACTGTGAGCTTTATTCATAAGCTCCTTCTTCTGTGTTTCAGTCAGAGTGTTTGGCAGCTTCCTTTCTCCCTCCAAGGCTTCATCCAGTCCCTGTTGAACAAGGAGTGCTGTCATCTTCAATCTCTAGAGGGCAAAGTCATTCTTCCCATTGAACTTATCAATGTCGTATTTCGCCATAGCCATATATCTTCTTGCTCTAGATACCAGTTGTTGCACAAAGACCAGTTGTTTGAAGCAGCAGTCCTTGTAAAACAAGAAAACCAGAAACAGCAATATGCTGTGAATGCAGTGAATGCAGCAAGACAGAAAACCAAATTAAAGAAAAAAGATCACAAAAGCAGATAACAAGGAAAGAACACACCAAGAGTTTGATGACGGAGTTCGGCCAAGAACAGCCTACGTCTCCGGGACTAAGCAATGCTTGAGTCCAATCTATTCAGTGTCAATGTCCTTTTCTGTTCAGAATACAAATTGATTTCCCTTAATCCCTAATTACAACCAAGAAACCCTCTTGTCAATAATTCTCTCAATCAAGCCTATTGACTTGTATTCTCTCTACTCAAAAATCTGCATCTTTCTAATCCTACTTCTCCTTATATAGTGCTTTATATTTCAACAAGTGGAAGGAGTTTACAACAAACTAATAACTGAAATTAGTTACATCAGCTAAAGGATAGGAACAGAAAAAACAGAAATACAACTAAATGTGCCACATCATCAACAAAAATTGATTGCAATTTGACAAACTTCGTCAAACATCAATAGAAGCAAAGTGACTAACTTACGCTAATAGAAGATAAGCAAGGCTAAGAGAGTTCATAATTATTTGAATGTAACGAAGACAAACATTCGAGTGGGTCCCTTGTGCTCATCTTATATGTCCCTGTTCCTAAGACAAAAGACAGCTGCCCCATGAAAACACACTCTTGCATGGCTCCACCCTCACACCACTCTCTCCTCAATGTCCTTAATCATCCATTCATCCTCCTCTCTTGAATCTTGATGCCAGGTCTCATACTGCTTCACCCTCCCACGTGACCTTGTACTTACTTTGAGAGGTCATTTGAAAGAATTGGTTATTTGTAGGACCTTTCTCTGCATAAGAAGATCATGCTTGCTGACTCAATCTGTCTGATGTTGGGATAAGTTTTTTTTAACTGGACAAGATTCAAGTCCCTTTTGCATGCTTAGTAAAACATGTCACAATTCTAGTGGGCGGTGGCTCGGAATTATTAGTCACTTGAACAGATTGGCTAGAAATGAAGAATTTGATATTAAGTTATTACCTATAGCTATCATTGCATATTGACTACTTTAAAGAGATGCCAATTTGTTATTTTTACATATAATTGACAAATCTCTCTCTCCCTCCACACATGCTTGCACACACACAAGATGTATCAAGTGAGAGAAGAGAAGAGTTTTTATATGAGAGTGAGAGAGACAAATCCGAATATTTGATCATACATGAATGATCAAGATTAAAATATAAAATTATATGACATTTTTAAGTGAATACATTTTATTTACTAATTTTTAATCTCGAGACCAACCTTATCTAGTTTAATAGCCCAGATTTACTCCTCCTTGATATATCAGCATAATTATGCACAACTGAAATTTGTTTAACAAAAAAGAGAGTCTTTTCGATGATACTTCTTAAACTAATTTATTTGTATTCTAGTATACAATTAAAAATAATAATTCAAGTTAAACGGATGGAAGCCACTTTTCATTTCCTCTTCAACACGTGAATCTTAGCTTTACCTTTTCCCTTGCACTTGGCTATGATTTCATGTTCTCTTATTTTGCCTCGTTTGTTAGCAGGCTTTCAGCTCATTTGATCATCTAAGACTTTTTGTTGCTTTATGCTTGTGTGACTTGGGCACTATCTGATTATGCTATGTCTAAAGTTGCTACCTAACTTGGTGGCAATAGAAATTAACACTGCACAAAGTGTCTATTTTCCTTACTCATATCTTACATTAATTTCATGTCTGCAATCAAAATGTCTAATTAAGGACAAAAGAATCTTCTAATGGAGGGTTGACGATTTTTTTTGCACCTGCAGTACTCTTTTGTTGGGTAATCAAAGCATTCTCTTGTCCCAGGTGCAAACCCTTACCTAGGAAAAAAGATTAGAGAAAAAGCAAACGGGAAATAATTAAATTAGTGACAAAGCTACCTTCATTTTCCAAAGATATTTTATATGTAATGCATTTCCAACTTGACAACAAAGCATAGATCATGAGTAGAAAACAGCCAGAGGGAAAAAAGGAAAACATTTCTTTTTTCTCTTTTGACCTCAAGAGTTTGGTGTTTTTAAAAGATTAATGGAAGCTCTCTCAATGCACAAGTGAGATTGTTCTTTTCTCCACCCAATTTTACTCTCATTGTCTTTCCACCATCCTTTGCCTCCTCTCCTCTTTCCATTGCACGAATGGATTGCACATATCGTGGCAGACATCAACAAGCAGACCAATAGCCGCAACAAAAAAATTTCTTATAAAAGAGATTCGGATAGAAGTCAACTCAAATTCACTTTATTGGATCACAAGGATTTACATCTTCTATAAGTTTCCATCTTCCTTGGTTGAAGAAAAAGATAGGGTAAGTAATCTTTTGGTCCCTATATGTGACATTGATTTTCAATTTGGTTCATTTACGTAAAAAGTTATCAATTTGGTCCCTATATGTGACACTGATTTTCAATTTGGTCATCACCGTTAATTGGTCCATATACAAAGGGGACCAAATTGCAAATTGTTATCATATATAGGACCAAATTGAAAATAATTGTCACATGTAGGGACCGATTTCAAATTTTTTTTGTTGAATTGGTCTCTACATGTGACAATAATTTACAATTTGGTCCTCTTATATAGGGACCAATTAGCGGTGAGGACCAAATTGAAAACTAGTGTCACGTATAGGGACCAAATTGATAACTTTTTTACTTATAGGGACCAAATTAAAAATCAATATCATGTATAGGGATCAAAAGATTACTTTAACCAAAAAGATAAATACAAAGATTATAAAAAAGTTTATAAGTTTTAACTGATTCAAATAATAAATTCACTTCATATTTATATTCCTTGTTAATATTATCTTGTCACATGCATGTAAAAATTAAGTATATTTGAGAGGAGCCATTCCTGTAATTATATAATCCCCAAGCAAAGGTAATAAACCTGTCCTTTTATGAGAAAACACGAGAGTAAGGAAAAGTTAACATAAAATAAGTTGTTAACATCTTTTGTCCTTTTATTTTGTCAAGCATGCTTTATTGTTTTAAATCTTGACTTACCTTACTTGCACGAGGTAATAAACTTAATTGTAAATTTATATAGGATTAAATATGTTTTTAATTCTTATAAAATTGATAAAATTTGATTTTGGTTCTTATATAAATTTTATTCGTTTTTAGTCTTTACATCTAATAAAAATAGTGGGTTTTTAGTCCCTCACTACCACCGGGGATTTAAACATAATTTTTATGTATTTTAGGGATTAAAAATGAATAAAATTTTTATAAGAAACAAAATCATACAAATTTTTTTTTTGTTGGTAAAAATCAACATTTACAATTAAGTCACCTTTTCTAATTTCTTACTAGATGGTATGACCTCTATTATAATTTAAAAAGTGTAAATTAAATCTCATTAAATCGTATTGCCAATGTAAGAAGAAAATTTTATCTTAAATAATGTTACCCTTTAGTTTGATTTAGAATCACCTTAGAAAGTAGTAGCTAAAATTGATGATCATGGATTTAAACAACTTTGCATCACTTGTTGTATCCGTTTGGCGTGCATCAACTTGGATAGCGATTATCTTACCAGATATTAATTAAACCGTAATTTACAACCATATATATATAATATATATATATATATATTTTGATAACATAATTTACAACCATGTTGATGAATGGAAAAAAGTGCAAGTATAAAAGACTAATCTTTTCGTATTTCTTTACCAAGCTATAGTGAGAGATAAAAAAAAAAGAAGCAAACCTTTAATGGAAGAAAACTCTAAAGGGCCAGGGCCCATAATTTGTGAATGTCAACAACCAGAGTTGGAGTTAATTTTTGTAGAAAAGGAAAAAAAGTTGAGGCTAGCTGCAGGGGCCACTGGTTGGGCTTCAAATGGATCAGGCATAGTCCCTAATAATTAACACTTAGTTGAAAATGCTTCTTGATTATCTGTTGGAAAACAAAATCTCACGTTAATTTTTCTTTAATAAAGGAATTACATTATATTTTAAGTAATTCAATATTTACCCTTTTAAAGGTTATAGTTATATAATAAACTATGATAAGAAGCTTCCTTCATATTAGGGATTAATAATTTTCAAAATGTTAGATTTATATAAATACTTCCCATTTTGTTTTTTCCCCGGTAAAACAGTGGTAAGATCACAAGAGGCTACATGTACCCCTCCATGTGTCTCATCCACCCTCACACTTCTAATTTTTTATTGAAAAATTACAAGATTGACCATCAAACTTTCAAAAACCTTTCCCCTCTTTACTTTACTTTCTGCTTTGTCGCCACCCATAAGATTGGATGAATGCTTCCTTTGTTGTCATTCCATTAATCCAAATCTATGCACAACTGCAAGTACACAGCTCTCCTAAAGAAAGGAACCGAACGATCTTTCTCTTCATGGGTTTTGTTATAAAGGCAAATTCATGCGATTGGCATAACCAAAACTCAATGATCTCACCCTCTTTTTTCTTTAGCTATTAGCTAGGCCTAGATATACAAAGTTCGATAGAAAGATAAAATAAAAAGTTTGTAAAATAATTTTAAGATATTTCATATAACTTTTTTTACCACATGAACAAGAACTTATTCGTAAGACATATTTATTGTTGATCATATAATTTTTTTTATGATAATTGATTATATAAATTTGATAAATTTTTTTGGGTGCAAATTATAAACTTGATACATTTAAAAAGAATAATTTGTATAATTTAAAAATGTCTATTAAAAGAATCTAAAAGATTGCAACAAATCCGTAAAAATTATTCAGAATGAAAGCATCATGAACGTAAACCATACAATTTATATCGCTCCACTATCAAAATATTTTCCACAAGTTATCTTGAAAGCAATATTAATGCAAGTCATCGCAATGAATGATCAAGTAGATTCCATTATGTCTATTTCTAAAGACGTGTGTAGAATTAGAAGATAAAAACCCGTCCAATAATATATCTTTCATTGTTTGAACGGATCCGCTTGTAGAATTGTAAGGTCGTTCATTTGTTCCCGTGTGATGACTTGCATTGCTTCCAACATAATTTGGCGAAAATATTTTTTAATAAAAAAAAACTTGTGGAAAATATTTTGATGGTGGAGCTATATAATTTGTGTATGGTTTAGGTCCATAATGTTGAACCCATGTAATTTACAAATTAAATGGGTCAATCTGAATAATTTTTAGGGATTTGTTGTAATATTTTAGGTTCTTTTAATAGATATTTTTATATTATAAAAGTTATTCCTTTTTTTTTAACACAAGTTATTCCTTTTTATATGTACCAAATTTGTATAATCAACAATAAATAGGTCTTGTCAATAAATTCTTGTTCACGTGGTTAGTAAATTGCGCACAGACACCGAAACATGTGTTTGTGTGCATATTTTTTTTGTGCGCGCGTGTTTAAACAAAGGTTGATATTGTTAGTAAGGATATATATAACTCATATCTGATAAGGATGTGAGTTTGAATCCTGTTGTCAATATGAGGATTTTGTTTGTGGATATATCTTTGTAATTGCTAGTATTCTTTGAGTCGTGTGACATGTCCTGATTCAGATTAGCCCCGACAACCTAACTCTCTGATTTTTTTTATCACCAAGAAGATGAGACATTTTTTGCACTGAGTTTGGTGGAAACATAACGTTCAGCCCATCTTTAGTCATTAGGGAAATGCTTAAGCTCTCATTCCTTGTCCATTTGACCTTGCTAATCGCAATTTTTTGAGGTCCCTCTAGTGAGTCCCATATTGAGTAAGTAATGATGTTCAATATGATACTTAAGTCATGAGACTTTCCCATCTAATGAACTAATTTTTGGATTGGCTCTGCTCATGAGATTAAGTCATAACAGTCCCTTTATTTTAGTTTAAAATAATAATATTCAAATTCAAAATTTATAACAAGATTTGTTAAAGTTTTTAGGTAATGCAAAAGTTATTTTTGCATTTATTGCAAAATCATTTTTTGCTTTGAAGAAAAACTCTCCAACAATGCTTAGGTAATGTTTGGCCTAGCCCTTTTTTTTTTTTTTTGCTTTTTATCTCCTTAAAAGTAAAAGCTAGGCCAAACACTTTTTTTAGAAGCTCTTCAAAAAAAAAAAAACTTATTTTTGAAGAACAAAATTGATAAATAAGGAGCTTGAAAAGAAGCTACTCTCACTAGCTTTTTAATAGCTTGTGCGGAGCTTTTCATCTTTTTTACACCCTTCGATCCCAGCTGCGTCCATTTTTTTCTTTTTCTTCTTTCTTTCCCCACTGACGTTCCCACTCACTCTCCCCTGTAACTCTGTATCCTTCACCACTCCACCACCCATATTCTGCTTCAAGATTATTCTACAGATCACAATCCTTTCCAAACACTAAAGCAAAGTTATTTATCAAGTTTTTACATGTAGGCCTACCATATCGAAGGTCTCCTACTTGACACCATGGGCGGGGCCATCTCATACCTTGTCTCAGGGAAGATTGCAAACAGCTGTACTTGTTTTCTTCTACTTCATTGTGGTGAAAATCGTCAATGATCTCATGGATTTTTGATTTTTTTATTTCATTTTATTTTTGTGTGCTAAAGTTAAAAAATTAAAACTTTATGATTTTTTTTGCTGGGCATAAATTAAAAAATTTAAACTTTAGACTCCGGAGAAGAAGACTCTGGAACACATTTGGGGGATGCGATGGTGGTCGAGTGGGTGGGGGTTGAAGAGGTCCGTGGTAGAGGTGGAAATGAGAGTTTTGATGTGATAAAATATTACCAAAAAGCTTTTAGCATAAAAGTAACATTTAAATTACTCAAATTTAAAAATTACCAAACAACTTTACCTTTATATTAGGAATGTTAACCCGTGCTTTTTTTTTTTATAACACAAACTTGAGTTTTTTTTTTTACTGATCTATATTTACATGACTTGAATATTCAGCATATCTCTAATTGTTTATACTATTCTTTATTCTTCAAAAATAATTCAACTCTACATCATTATTTCTTTTAAGATTCTACAAAATTTTGTTTATTACTAAACCATGCGGTGCAAGGATATTATATAACTCATTTACACCATTCAAAAGCTTAAACTTGTCTCGGTTAAAAAGAAAAAAAAAATTTCTCGCTTGTCATTTTGCTACCACCAAGACATTAGGCATGTAATAAATATAAGTAAATTCCTGCCACAAAAGGCAAAAGCACATCCCCATTATATGATATCTCATTTTCTTACTACAGCTCTTAAAAGGAAACTTAATTTATATTATAACTATCACCATAAAAGCCAAGTGATAAAATATTGACATAACAATCGAGGAAATCATTGAAATCTGAGATGTTTTAGGAATGTTCTCCTTGTATGTTTTATTCAAGTTTAATATAGGTATGCAGGGAGTGCACAGAAGCAAACCTGCAGTAGACAAAAGAATAGAAGCATGTTTAAAAATGTAAAACAAATTAAATGGACATTCAAAACAATTAGATTTATTGGTATTCATGTTGTATGGCCAAAAAATGGTCAACCAAGACATAGACACTACATAGCATCCAAAGCATTTTAGATTCAATATGATTCCTCCTACCTCAAATCTAAGAAATTTAAATTTTGCATTGTTGCTTTAGCTAAGTCGGATAATCCCTAATAACTTAGTCTGAAGAACTTCGATTCTTAAAAGCTAAAGACTTTGGTTAATTGTAAAAAGCATTGGAATATTAATTAGTTGAGAAATATGGACATGACCAATGGAAGAGAAAAAGGAGGAAGAAGATAGAGTAGGAAACCAAAAGAAAAAAGTGAATCAACAAAAACACAAATCAAGAATGTAAGTTTACAGCATAACTATCAATCTATATAGCATTCCATCCTCAAACAAATACTGTTTACAATTTTCTACAAGAGATACCTAAAATTTCTAATACAAACCAATTGGTGACATGCCTAGTTATGGATCATTTGAAATGTAGACTACAAAATCATGTTGAACATGAAATAACCTACTTAAAAAGTTGTGGATTTCCAATATAGTATAGTACAATGTTTATAGGATCTAAATATAGGGAGACGAAAGACTTTGTGACTGTACAAAGAATGCATAACCTAACCTGAAGAAGTGTGATGAGATTTGGAGATGGGAAATGGTAACATGAAAGCAACATTAATGAACATCACCAAGAGCATTACAAAAGAAAAATAGAATTTACTATGTAATTGATCAAAACATTAAATGTCACTAATATATGAACATATATAATAGGCAAAGTACATCGACTTTCCTAATGAAACGGTGCTCCCCCTAAGATAAGTTTCTATGCATTTGAAGGAAATTGGAGAATGAAAGCGATTTTGGAGTAAATAAGATATAAAATGAGAAAGGTAAATAAGAAGATAATTAAGGATATAGAATATATTGTAGAGATAATTAAGGAGATAATGAGCATAATTTCTGTACTTGGAGCCTATGTTTAGAAAGTGTGTAAAAAAGGTGAAAGAAAGAAAAAAGGTACGAGTACATGCATACCTTAAAAGAGAACTATAATTTTGACAATAACCGTGCAATATATAATTTAACTAAAAAAAAAAATACTTGCAACATATAATTTGACAAAAAAATAATTTCAATTTTTATTTTGTTCTGAAATTACAGTTAGCATCAACTAACTTTTTCTCATCTGCAATATATATATATATATATATATATATATATATATATATATATAAACTTTGTTTAAGTCAAAATTGCAATAAATAAGAGTAACACTTCATAGACTAATACAACCTAATATAAGTTAAGAGAATTACTACAATCAAACTGTATTATCTGAGAGAGAAACTAAAGCAAATGCCACACATTAGACAATGCCAATATATCACCTCCAGAAGTGGAACAAAAGCTAAAACTGAAATATATTATAAATGCCACCAGGAAAGAAGACATAATAAGGATTGCTTAGAAAAAACTTGCCTATCACAGTATGAAATGTTTCAGACATGGAATTCTACAGAGCATGAGTATTCAAGTCATGCCAAAATACAATATCAATCAACTTGGACAACTAAAACTCAAGCCCAAATTCTAATGTCAAAGCTGTTGGGGAGAATCACACACACAGCAATTTGAGAGTATGAAAGGCATAATATAGAAAGCAGAGAAATAGAGAATAGAGAATGAATACTAAAAACTGAATTTTTATTCACACCACCACTTTACACTTCTCTACTAATTCACTTACACTATGGCACTAAGTCTATTTATAGACTTACACATACACTAACTAACTCTCCTAATAGCTCTCTAACTAATCACTCTAGTTACAACAAACTAATCACACTTTAACAAACTCCTAACAACTAACTAACTCTATTTGAATTACTTCCAACACTCCCCCGTAATTCAAATATTCCACTTACACTTTTTTATTATTACACTAAACTTGCATTTTTTTTATAATGCACACATTATTAACATTAACACACACATTTCTCTAAACACAATTTTTCCAGGATCCCATAGAAAATTCAACAAGTATTGGGTTTGGCCCATTTGATCATAAAAATAACCTCCATTCCAAAAATGCCATTTCTGATTTCTTCTAACATGAGCTAGGCCCATTAGGTCACAAAGGTGACTCAAAATTCGAAATTCCATCCATGCCCCTGCCATCATCTTCTCCTCCATGACAGCAATACTCAGCCACTTCACCTTCCTTACACGACACCATTCCAGCTCGTTGGACAACACCTTTCCAGCCACCATGAGCGGATGCGTTTTCAGAGGATGTGTCCTCTCTGACTTTGCGTCTCTGACCGCCACAAACGGGTGTGTTTTCGGAGGCTTCACCCTCTCTGATGTCGCCGCTGCAAGTGCTTCGTCAACCTTCGCTTGAGCTTCCTAGTCCGGTGGTTCACTTGCCCTATTCGAGACCCAACACTCCATCTTCACCGGCAGCGGATGCACGTTCGCCTCACTGTCTGGCGGCTTCAGCAGTGGCGGCGACGCTTACAATTTCTGTGGCGGAAGGATCTCTTCACCCACCGGTCGAATATCACTCTCAGCCTGTCTCGATGGTGGTGGCGACTCGATCTGTCGTGCGACCACCATGTCTATATGCAGCTGCACCACGTTTCTGATGCTCCACCTCGACGGTTCTGGCGATGTCGTCACTTTCGGCGACGAACTTGTGTTGATGGAACACCACTGCAGCTCTGTCGATGGCGGCGGTTCTGGAACCATGGGACTTCTTCTCCTTCCCACGACACTGACCCAAGCCAACACCTTGACTTCTTCGTGCGACACCACCGTATGAGAATCAAGAACCTGCGACTCCGGTGATAGTTTGACCGACAACTCCTCTTCCACGGACTCCAGATCCGTCCCCACCATCGCCAATGAACTACCCTCTGGATCAGCATTCTTGATCCCTGTCTCTGGTTCTGAAAGTGGCACCGGCACTAATATCCCGATCTCTCTCCTCGTATCCACCTTCTTGCAACTCACGAATGCATCTCCTGCTTTTCTTTTCATCGCAGCCAATTTAGTCGCGGCTTGTGCAACAGGATCTTCTTCTGCTTTATGCTTTGTAGAAGCTGGCTCCTCTCTTGGTGCCTTCTTGCCATCTACGGTTGAACACTTCTTTTTGGTCTTCACCAGCTCTTCACTGTTCTCCATATATGCTCCGTAGGAATCTTGATCAGTGACCCCTACTTCTGTTTTGATCTTTGCAATCTCATCATTTTCATTGCTCTCTCCCTTTGCTTCCTCATTGCACTCATCTTTCAGGTTCTTGGCACTTATGTCAGCACCTTGCCCTGCTTATATCCCTCTCACGGTTATGCCTCTTTTCCGGCAGCTCTTTGTCTTGTTCTTGCCACTCCTTCTTACATCACCATGAACTTTGTTCAAGATGCCCCATGCTTCTTTGGATGTGTTGGCAGCAACAATCTTCTCAAAACTTTCAAAGTCCACACATTGATGGATGATGGAGAGAGCCAAATAATCTTTCTTCTTGGATTCCTTGTAGGAGGCACTATCCTCCTCTTCTTGGATCCCATCCTTCACTGTTTCCAACACTTCATGGAAACCAAAGATTGCTTTCATTTTCACAACCCAATGCTCAAAGTTCTTGCTATCAAGAACAGGTAGAGGAATTGAAAAATCCTCACTCAACTCCATCTCCATGGACACACTCTCCCTAGATCGTTATAGCTCTGGATACCAATTTGTTGGGGAGAATCACACACACAGCAATTTGAGAGTATGAGAGGCAGAATATAGAAAGCAGAGAAATAGAGAAATAGAGAATAGAGAATGAATACTAAAAACTGAATTTTTATTCACACCACCACTTTACACTTCTCTACTAATTCACTTACACTATGGCACTAAGTCTATTATAGACTTACACATACACTAACTAACTCTCCTAATGGCTCTCTAACTAATCACTCTAGTTACAACAAACTAATCACACTTTAACAAACTCCTAACAACTAGCTAACTCTATTTGAATTACTTCCAACAAAAGCCAATTGCTTTAGTCTACCGCAAATCACGCCCTCACAATTTTTGACAGTCATCACAACTAAAGCATTTCGTCTAACTATAAGATTTTTTTTATTGCTGAATTGTAATCAATAGAGGACAAACAAAACTAAGAAATTAGAAACACCAACAAAGAGGCAACATAGATAATTAGCTGCATCAAACCCTCATATAAAGTGAAATACGATACTATAGCTCAAATGCTACAATAACTGACAATACATATTAAGAATAAGTTAATGAAAAACCTACCTCTTTGTCACTGCTGTGCACAGTGCACACCACCAAGTACCACAAACCTCCAAAACCCACAAATGCGTATAGGAAGGAGTCTTTACCTTTATTCCACCTCATCATTCTATCCGATTTATTCTTTCAATTCTCTGCAGCAATTGAGTCTTCATGTGAAAAAGAACAAATGGAATGTACTGGCCGAGGAGTAAAACCCGACCACCGAGATGGAGTATCCGGCCCAATCCGAATGTTAAAGATAAGATATTGTCCTTTAATAATCTTGATATTATCTGAAATAACCTTATCCGGTTAAAAGAGATAATATCCCTTAAATTAAGGGATAAGATATTGATATTATCCTTAAATAAATCCTGATATTATCTGAGAGAACCTTATCCATTTAAAAGAGATAATATCCCTTAAATTAAGGAAATCACATCTCAGAAGATTTAAGAGATAAAAGGAAAGATATCCAGATCTCTTAAAGGGATGGGGATCCTATTATAAAAGGAGGAGAACCCCAAGAGAGACACTCACTTTTCACTGAACCCAGGTGACTCTCTCTTAAGCGTATTAGAGATACTAGCTCGACCAAGAGACTAAGGAAGAGTCATTGCTCGCTGGTATTCCTCAGATACAAAATTAAGGGATCGAGATTACCACGGCCAAGGGTTGAACCTAGAACTACGTCTGGCTTTGATTCCCATTGGGATATGTAGGACCGGAATATTAAATTCTGTCAAGCCACGGTCTAAAACAACCCCCATTGTTCACTCTTGGTTTGACGTTCTACAACGAGATTCCGGCAAGTCGGATCTCGGCAGGAACATTTGGCACCCATCGTGGGGCCGAGGAAAAACTTTCCCCGGTTCCGCAAGAAAGCTTGATGGTGACCACACGGAATGGCCCACGGGGAGGGGCGAACAGCATGAACCATGAAGGTCATGAGGCCTCGAACACGAGCCAGAACCACGGTAATCATCCTCCCCCTCCCGTCAATGAAGATAACCCTTGTCTGGGAGAAGTTATGGAACAGCTAAAGCAGCTGCGGAAAGAGAACGAGGAGATACGTGCGCAAAATCAGAGGCTCTTAAGAACTCGAAAAAGAGAAAGGTCCTTAACACCTTCTGACGAAGAGCAATCCTCACCCGAGGCTGGCCAAAAGGATCCTCTGGCGCCCTCTCCTCGGGAAACTAATCGAGCATCCAAAACCAAACCTCCCCCGGGGGACTTCAGAAGCTAAGTCTCGTGGAGAAAGGACTAGACAAAAAGGACGGACATCGGACCGACGTCCGAGGTTGCCATTCACGGATGACATCGATGAGGTAATCGTGCCTGCCTAGCCATTTTAAGCCCCTTAACATCGATAAATTCAATGGCACCACTGACCCAACCGAGCACGTGGAGTCCTTTATTTCTTCTGTTTACTTGGTGACTGATTCGGAAGCCGTCATGTGCAAAGTTTTTCCAACCACTTTGCAAGGCCCTGCCTTGAGCTGGCTTACGAATCTACCACCCCGGTCAGTAGACTCCTTTGATGTGCTCGTAACTATGTTTACCGCACAATTCGCAACAAGCCGAAGGCATAAAAGGCACTCGGTCTCTCTGGTGAATTTCAAACAAGAAAGGAATGAATCACTCAGAGACTATATGGCTTGTTTTAATACCAAACAAATTTTAATTCCCAACATGAGCTCGGAACTCTGGCTTCATACCGTCATAGGCGGTCTGAAGCCGGGGCCATTCTTTGAGTATTTGTCCCGAAAACCATTGAGAAATTTTGAAGAGTTGCAGGAAAAAGCTACAGGCTTCATGAACTCGGAAGAGATGGTGGAATTCAAAAGGAGAGAAAGAGGTTTCGAAAGCTCGGCCTCGAACAAAGAAAGAAACAGGGGGCTGATTCAGAAAAAGCCCAAAAGATCAATGAAAGGGAATTCTCGGAGAGGCAACCCAGGTACCAGTCTTATACTCCGTTAAACCGATCTCGGGCAACCATCCTCCAAGGGGTGTGCAACGTCGATTACTCACCTTACCTCGATCATCCAAAACACCGGCCAATGCTGACAGAAGCAAAGAATGTATGTGGCATCAAAACTATGGTCACTCCACTGAAGACTGTAGAACAACCCAGAAAAAAATTGAGGACTTGGTACAAGCAGGCCGTCTTGATCGTTTCGTCTGCCGAGATGTTAATGGAGGCGGACGTCCCGGTCGAAGATGACAGAGACACGGTTACGACAATCGTAACCGAGAAGCAAACCTACAAGGAAACAATCAGGGCGGAGATCGGTTAAATAACCAAAGAACTCCTAATGAAGAATCAGAAGGAGGAGTCAGAGGGATCATCAATACAATCTCGGGAGGATTCGCAGGAGGAGGAACGATGAGCTAAGATCGGCTAGTGTCATGAAAGCTTCTACGCTTTACTAGCTCAAAGCTTGGGAGGCTTGTGTACTGGCCGAGGAGTAAAACCCGGCCACCGAGCTGGAGTATCCGGCCCAATCCGAATGTTAAAGATAAGATATTATCCTTTAATAATCCTGATATTATCTGAAATAACCTTATCCGGTTAAAAGAGATAATGCCCCTTAAATTAAGGGATAAGATATTGATATTAGCCTTAAATAAATCATGATATTATCTGAGATAACCTTATCCGGTTAAAAGAGATAATATCCCTTAAATTAAGGAAATCACATCTCAGAAGATTTAAGAGATAAAAGGAAAGATATCCAGATCTCTTAAAGGGATGGAGATCCTATTATAAAAGGAGGAGAACCCCAAGAGAGACAGTCACTTTTCACTGAACCCCGGTGACTCTCTCTTAAGCGTATTAGAGATACTAGCTCGACCAAGAGACTAAGGAAGAGTCCTTGCTCGCTGGTATTCCTCAGATACAAAATTAAGGGATCGAGATCACCACGGCCAAGGGTTGAACCTAGAACTACGTCTGGCTTTGATTCCCATTGGGATACGTAGGACCGGAATATTAAATTTTGTCAAGCCACGGTCTAAAACAACCCCCATTGTTCACTCTTGGTTTGACGTTCTACGACGAGATTCCGTTAAGTCGGATCTCGGCAGGAACATGGAACAACATATATAAAGCCAAAAGGAGACAGATAACCACTGATATATATTTCAGGACATAAAAGCTGTCTGGGTTAAATGGTACATATATTATCCAGCAACATCATGCATACTTGAAGGATCTTTACCTCCAACAAAACGATCTATCCTATCACTCATAATGCAACCTTATTTCAAAAATAAAAGAACTTAGCGCCACATAAGTAGGTAATACACTTCCAAATAGTAAAACATAATTGAATAGACAAAAGGATCATCATGGTAAGTAATTCATACTTTTCACTCCCCAAAAAAATGGAACTTGGATGAAAAATCCATGTAAAGACGTCAAGAGAGGGGGAAAAATGTGTGAGAACATACTGGGAGGAAATCATTTAAATCTGATTGGTGATCCTCTCCCACATGTCCAATTTATAGAAAACATCCTCATTTAGTCTACTCCCTGAAAACATAGCCACATACGAATGTAATATTAATGGGAAATTTTATTTGGGAAGTATTGGAAAATATTATTATTTTAATTATTTATCAGCGTAAAAGTGAATTATGAGTCACAGTGAGGACGTAACCGTTAAATTATTTTAGTACTACTACTTTTTACATGAAAAATTCCGTAATATTATAAAAAGTTATTTTATGAAATAAATTTTTCGAAAATAACTTAATTATGATTTTAGAAAATTGTTTAAGTAGAAAAAGCTAAGTTTTGGCTTAAATGGCTTTAAAAAGGCTAAACGACAGAACTTTGAAAAAGTATCGACAACAAGTATTTCAAAACAAAGCAGATGTATCTTAAATAAGTTTGAGCCTCGATTGACTCACGTTTCGAAAACTAAGTTTTATAGTATCGATGATTTTATTAAAGAATTTCCAATTTAAAATGATTTTTCGAATTAAGTTTTTACTTGATTGTGTTAAAAGTGATTTTTGAACTTAGTAACCGAGACGTCGGGGTACTAAGGTTCGTTTGTGTTGTGGACTTGGTGTCCTTTGGACTTGAGGTCCTGTAGACTTGGTGTCTACTGAATACATGACGTATACTGTTTAAAGATTTAAGATGTTTTCTATTACCACGAACCTATGACTGGTGCATCGGTTTAGAGGGTTCATGATTGTGCACTCGGATTTGAGGTCCTGTGTTGTTGATAAAAGTTTTAAGACGTTTAAAGATGGTCGTAAGCGTTTTGTGCTCCGACAAAGGAAACCTTATACACAAAGAGAAATGAACCCATTTTCGGTGTATTATTGTGCCTCGGTTTTTGGACAGTGTACAATGGGGTTGGTTGTGTGCCATTTGCCTGTGTGGCGTTGCCTGTGTGGCTATTGAGCTTGATCAACCCATCATGTGTTGATGATATCTCATGAGATTAGGTGAAATGTTAGAGAACGACTATTGAAGTGTATCATGCATAATTTTCAAATGATGAAGTGTGGGTATGAAACCCTTTGATGTACTTTGATATATTACATGACTATTATGAGTATTGATGTGGCATGAAAATATATGTGTTTCTTTTGTGTCGTGTATGTGGTTATCGCGTTAAATCCATATATTGGTTTCTCACTCTTGCATGTTTTCTTGTTCGTTCTCTACTTGTGGTATATTTATTTATATCTGAGATTAGATGGATCCGATGATGCCCCTGGCGCACTTGGTGATCCGCAGCATTATGTTTGAGCACAGGGCACATGGTGGTGCTTGGGAGATAAATCCCGGGGCAACTAGTGCCACCTATTTTGGCCCCACTAGCGAGGTTACTGGCACACTAGCTGCAGGACCTCAGCCCAGGACTCATGTCGTGGAGACTTACGAGGTATCTCTACCTCCGCCGTGGCTTTACCTACAGTACTTGATGGATCACGGAGAGTTCGAGATTCACCCTCAGTTGGGTCAGCCTTTACAGATAGCTGCACCAGCTGTAGTTGCACCTGCCGAGCCTCCAGTAGAGGTAGTTCTCGATGATGGGATTGAGGAGGATCCCGAAGAGTTCGTAGAGGATATACTTGAGGATCTTCCATCTGTTGATGATAACGATGATGATTCACCCGACGAGGGTGAGGGAGCAGCAATGTCCTTATCGGACAGTTCTGCTTTAGGAGGGGGTGATCATCTTGATCTCCCTAATGGTTTCCATTAGTATAGACTAGCTATAGGTGTAGTTATTTTGGGGTAGTGATATTCGTCAGTTGATCTGGCTACTTAGAGCCATTAGTTTTTGTATGGTTCTCGACGTTCACTATTATTTTGTATATGTCTTTATATTTTCTAACTTAGTGTGAAAGAATGGCCTATATTGATAAAGGCATCTTTTGAAAACTTATAGTAGTTGTAGTTTGTTAAAAACTTATGATGCGTGTATATATATATATATATATATATATATATATATATATATATATATATATATATATATATATATATATATATCCGTAACATTCACAATGTGTTTGGGTGTTATGTTATAAAGAAAAAAAAATTATCACAATTTTCGCAATAAAGTAATTACTTAAAAGTTATATTTTCCGAAAGTAACCAGCGCTTTAATTTATTTTTAGCATTTGGGTAACTAGGTGACGACCCTAGAATGGGTGTCGCATTTGTGCTATCAGAGCTGGTCAAGTCTTTCGGGAATCTTTGGGAAACAGGTCTGTTGTGTTAATGTTGTGTTTATCTGATTAAGACGTGATTGAATTACTTCTTAGGAGTAATGTATGTTAATACCTAAGTGCACGTTTCACATTCTGGTTATGGTTTAACTGATTATGTTTTGTAGGTCAGTTATGGAACCAGAAGGTGGACGTGGACTAAGAGGTAGACGTGATCCTGGACTAAGAGGTCGAAGAGGGGGACGTGTAGCTGGTGATGGCAATGTGAATGAAAACTATGATGATGGAGTGAACTATGCTGCACAAGCTATGGAGAACGTAGCGGCTGCTATTGTACATCAAACTGCTACAATGACTGCCCAAAATCAGCAGGAACAGGCTCGAGCTGAACAGACTGTTGAAGGCAAAAATCTAACTGCTTTTAGATGCCAAGATCCATCACAATTCTAGGGAGATGTGGATCCTATGAAAGCTGACTTATGGATTCAGGAATTAGAAAAGATTTTTGAGCTGATTCACACTCCAGGGGAGTGAAGGTGTCTTATGCTGCTTATCTGTTAGTGGGAGACGCTGAGTATTGGTGGAAGGGCGTCAGACAACTACTGGAAGCAGAGCATCAGGAGGTGACTTGGGAATTATTTCGAACTGCGTTCTTGGACAAGTACTTTCCTCAAAGTGTGCAAGCTGAAAAGGAGGGAGAATTTCTACGACTGCAGTAGAGGGACTTAACCGTCGGAGAGTACGCGGCAATGTTTGAATAACTTGCCAAGTATTTTCGCTTCTTTCAAAACAATCCAAGCGAGGAATGGAAGTTTGAACGTTTTGAGGGAGGATTACGTTTCGAGATTAAGGAATCGGTACTACCATTGGAAATTAGAAATTTTCAAGCTTTAGTTGAGAAGTGCAGAAAAGTGGAGACTATGAGAAGAGGAAGAGACAATAAATGAATTGTAGGCGGACCAGTTAGGCCAAAGGGTCAATTTCAAAATCAAAGAGGAAAACAGATACAGAATAAACCTTATTACCATCCACCGGGAAATAATCAGAACCGACAACCATATCGTTCGAATGTTTTAGCATCAGGAAGTGGAGGCCAGAAAAACCAAAATCAAGGCCAAGTCAAGAGATGTTACAACTGTGGGGATGCCAGACATTTTGCTAACACTTGTCCTTTAAGAGGATCTAAATGCTTCAACTGCGGCCAAGTGGGGTACATGGCAAAGGATTGCAATGCACCAAAGCGAGAATCGGCTGTTAACACCACCAGAACAAATAAACCGACGGCCCAGGGAAGAGTTTATACGATGAGTGGGGCTGAGGCTTCATGAAGTTGACACAGGCAAACACAAGAATGGGGGGTTGAATTGTGTTTGTTAATAATTTTTGAAAACAACCTTTAAAACAATTTTTGCACTCAAGGAGATTAGAAACAGCAGCAAGCACAAAGACAAAGATCCTTTTTAAAAGACTTTAACAAAAGCAATATCAAACCCCCCAGTCAGTATAAGCAAATAAAACTGAAGAGTTTAGGGATAGAAGATTCACGCAAGAGATTTTATCCCGGTTCGCCCTCTTCCAAGCAAGAGCTACGTTCGGTCCCTTCAACTTGAAGGATTTATCCACTATTTCTCCAAATAGATTACAACCAAGTATTCAACACCTCTCCAGGCTACAAGTATTTCTTTCTTACCAAGCCTCTTCAGGCTCTAACTCTAACGATGAGATTTAATGTTTGATCTTATTAACTCACTATGTGTGAGGATATGATAGTTTAAGATCAGATGAATATTTACACAATATTCAAACTAAGAAACACTGACTCTTGCTCTCTAAAGAAATGTGAATATGAGTGATTGTAGTTTTTACAAAAGTAGAGCTTGTAAGGTTGTGCAGTCCAGAGTTTTTTTCTTCAGTATCTCAGGTCTTCTATTTATAGTGACCTTCTTCTTCACTTGTATTTCTTCAACGGTTACTTTTAATAATCCCGTTTAGAGATAACATTTAATGCATGATATCCATTGTGATTGATAGCTTGATTGTGGCAATGCTGAATAGTACTCTTGGTTATCGAGGTAGCATGAAATTGGAGGTTTACTCCTCTGAGTATTGCAGCTTGAGCACTTGTTGTTCTTCCTTTGTGTATAATCAGCTTTTTCAGCCATAAAGTTGTCATCATACAGATCGTTTTGCAGTATCTTAATGTACGATTCTGCTTTTTTCATTTTTTGATTGTGCTATGTTTCTTTTACAACAAGGTGAAACATTAAAGCAGATAAAACAAATGTGAAGAACAAATATTCTATGGAAATAAATATCAATAATTTGAAATAAATTCAAGGGAGTCGGATTGCATTTAATTCATTTCAAGGATGGAGCTCGTCTAAAAAGAAACTCCGTCTACTTAGTTATATGAGAGACTAAGTCTGTTCAAAATTTTACTTTGCTCGTCTGATGACGTGGCATATCCTCTTGTCTATCAAGTCTCCGGACTTGCTATTCCTTATTGAGTTATAAAGATCTCCGTCTGGTGATGTGGCGGTTAGAGCTCGTCTACTAGATTACTTTACTTTTCAGTTCATTTACTTCTACTAATTACTTCCGCCTGCTTACGTGGCAAGATGGTTGCGCTTGTTATCAAGTATTTGGACTTGCTAGATCTAACAAGTTTTTTGGTATTCGTCTAGCAAACATTTAGAGCCTCATTCACTTAAGAAAACCAGTCTACTAAATTAAATGAACAAGTAACTTTACCAAGGTAAGCAGCCCGTCTACAAGGGTGGACACATATTTTTCAATGAAAACTTTTCCTATGCTTACTTATTTTAAAGTATTCCTGCATAACTGAAAGCACATGTTAGATATCAACTAACACTTTGCCAAGTAAATTTAATCCTTTTGTTAGCATCAAAACTTAGAGATTATTAAATCCAAAACCACTTTGGTTCCAACAATCTCCCCCTTTTTGATGATGACAAAACTAATTAAATTTGAAAACCAAAGTCTAAGAGAGCTTGCAGGGCTCCCCCTAAGACAAAGCATTCAAATAATTAAGCATATGAAAAACAACTGCATATAAGCTAACAAATAGGTGCAACAGCTTATCATACTTATAGTATATATAAGGGAATAAATAAACATAAGTATCGGAGCAGCAGATATCAAAGAAAATAAGCAAACATAAGTATCAGAGCAGTTAGCAAGTAGACGAGAATGTGCAAATGCAGACTAATATGAACTTTTCAAAAACTGACTTTTTATATATGAATATAAACAAATATCTTTTCTTTCCTTTCTCCCCCTTTTTGTCATCAGCCAAAAAAGTAAAAGGAGAGGACCATCATTGTCAGTATAAGAAAAAAAATTAAAGGTAAAGGTTAATCAGGAGGAGGTGGTTGAGGAGGAGGGTTCTGAGCTTGACTTTTCTTGAAGTCCATGAGGAATTCAAGCATTTTATTTACAACCTCTAAGGTTGGAGCCATTGAAGTTTGAACTTGCTGATGGACATCCTCCTTAATCTTCTCAGTCATCTTTTCAACTTTCTCATCAACTATTTTGCCAACCCTTTCATCAACTATATTTCCAAGAACCTCTTCAATATTAGATGGCAAAGCCTGTTGCCTCGAGCTTTCAGCAGACTTTTGAAATGTGCTTAGTGTTCTTGATTGATCTGAAGGGTGCATCACAACTAGAGCTAAAGGTTGAGAAGATTGTCTTTCTGATGAGCTCTATTGGTGAATGGATTCAGCTGTATCTTCTAAACCAATAGTAGTGGCAATTTGACCATGTTCTTCAGCATCAGGTTCATCTGTGATAGGCTCTGGAGTAGGAGGAGGGATCACTGAGACTTCCTTTGCCCATCTAATGGGGTAGATGAATTCCACATTCTTACTGTTTATAGGAAGTCCCCATAGGTCTTTATAGATCATATATCTAAAGTTTGACAGACCACACTTCCCTCTGACCTTAGGAGTATTCTTCTTCTCTTCTTCAGACAGACCAGAGGAAGATGCCTCTCTGGTGCAGTGGATAATGTGAGATGTGACACCCTAATCTCGGGTCCTCACATGGTTACCCGTTTGCGGAAATAAAACTTAATTTGCTGGTTGCTTTCGGAAAAGCATGTTTTCTCAACGTTTATCTCTTCAAAATATGGTGATAAAAATTTTTCTTTTCCTCCTTATTTTAACCTCATAACCACAACAACGTATCAAGTCCCACTTAAATACATAATGTATATAAGTCCCCTAACTATACTACCTCATATGTTTTCTCACATAAAACATCATCAGCTTAATTCTAACAACATAATATAACATAATCGTACCTACGCTGGTCGTAACTAACAAACACTACACCCATTAAAAACAGCAACAGCATGCCTCGAACTAGACAGCCTTCATCTCCTTGTAGATACCATACCCCTCGTACAACTCTGATATGTTTGTAAGGGTGAGACACCAATATATGGATTCATCACCATAACTAAATGCGCAACACAAAAGAAGGCACATACACATATACATGTCTATAACAACATACTCATTCATATTATATCACATCGTTTATCAATGGGTTTAACACCCAATGTACTAATTCATCTTATATCACATCGTTTATCAATGGGTTTCACACCCCAAACATCAACGTTGGAAAACTATGCATGAACACTTCAATACATCATCTAAACATTCATACCTAATCTCATGAGATATCTACAACCTCGTAAACCTCGTGATGAGTTGATCAGACTCAATTGCCACAGGCATACAGCCACAGGCACGCCCATCGCACACTGTCCAACATCGTGGCACAGTGATAACACTCGGAGATGGGGCCTCATTGTCCAAACCCCGGGCACAATGAGAACATCTTTGTACGATATACCCTGACGCCGCAAGGTAATCCCTCGTTTAATCCTGGCACGTCTGCCAAATGCATGCAAGAAAACATTTTGTTCTCAACACTTTTCTTTGTGGTATATCTTTATTTGTCAAAGCTCTCAAAAGCTTACGACTTAACATCTTTTGAAACATCTTTACATCTTTTATTAACAACACAGGACCTCAAAGTCCGAGTGCTCAATCACGAAGCCCCTAGACCTTGCAATCAGTCTTAGGTTCGTGGTAGTAGAAAACAACTTAAAACGTTTTAACTTCTTTAAATATATCCAGCTTACAACATAACTAACCTTAATACCCCGACGTCTCGGTTATTAAGTCCTATATCTTTTACATCTTTTTACATCGTTTTACATCTTTCACATCGTATTACATCTTTTACATCATATTACATCTTTTTACATCTTTTACATCGTCTTACATCTTTTACATCATATTACATCTTTTTACATCGTTTTACATCTTTTGCATCGTTTTACATCTTTTACATCGCTTTTACATCCTTTTACATCTTTCTATATCTTTTTCATCGCTTTTACATCTGTTACTTCGCTTTTACCTCTTTCATCTCTTTTACATCATTAAGTAAAACTCATTTACCGAAAATTCTTTCTACTTGAAATTCGCTTATAAAACGTCAATTCATAAAAAATCCACTTTTCCTTTGGAAACACATTTTTTCCAAAATAATGTCAAATCATCAACAACTTCTTTTTATTGAAACTTCAACTCTAATAAATCAATTCAAATTAAATCTCTTTTCAACATAAGTACTCTTTGTTTTTAAACTCTTGCCGTAAATGATTTCGAAACTTGCTGTCGTTTAGCATTTTCAAAGAAAACGTCTTTAAGTCTAACTTTGACATTTCTTCTAAAATAACTTTCATATATAATAAATAAGGCATTTTCGAATATTAATTTCACAAAATCACTTTTTATAATATTTCATAATTTCTTGCGTAAAAATCAGCAAGATAAAAAAACAAATTTCACGGTTACACTCTCACCGTGACTCATAAACTTCTTTTACACTAATAAATCATTAAACTAATAATATTTCTCAAAACTCATTATTTTTCCAAAATCATATTTTCCTCTACTACTATATTCCAACATTCCCCATAAAATGTTGAATATAACTTTCACAGCTTATTAAATCTTTTATCTCATTAATCGGTTGTGCAATCGACCACCGCCAGGCCTCTCAAACAACATTCAACAACATCATCAACATCATCATAATTATATCCCCAGGCAGATCATGCATCATAACAACATAATATACTACTGCAGATAATTCAGAGCAGATCAATCACCGATACACAAAATCAACACATCATAAACAACATAAACAATTAATCACAAACCACATATAAATCATATAAGCCACACTAAAAGCAAATGGTTATAGAGAAAATCCCTCAGGTAAGCTCCCCTTACCTCTTGAAGACTTAACTAACGTTTTCAAACAACCTCCCGATTTAATCCGATTTCCTCCGTCGGCTTTAGGTCAAACCAACCCGATTGATTCCTTCAAACAAATTGCAATCAAATCAAACCACAACATACCTAATTCATGAGGATTAGGTTTCGGACTAGGGCTGACTTTTAGGTTTCAAAATCCTTAAAATTGCTAATCATGATTAAGTCATGGATTAATGATCCTTGATTAACCTAAGTCATGGATTAGTGACTAAACAACTAAGTTTCAAACTCAAAACTTCCTAACTCTTTTATACAAGGATTCGGCCTCAACATGTTCATAGGGCTAGGATTCTTAATTTAATAAACCAACTTGGATTTATAAGACATACATATTAAGAGTTTGATTAACAAGATCATTAAGGAAAACTTTGAACAAAACTCATCTAGTTCCAAGAACTAGGGTTTCGGCCTTGATGAAACAAATAGGTTAGGGTTTGATTTTTGATCTTCTATGTACTTACATACAAGAACTATCAAGATATAATCATGAATCAAGACATGAAAATGAAACAAAACCTAAGAACACAACTTTGACCTAGGTTCGGCCAAGTCCAGAAATTAGAGAAAGAAATTTCTCATGATCATATGCTTCTAGATGATGAAAATAGAGATGATTATAAGATCATACCAATTGGTTTCATGTCAAAAGGATTTTTCTAGAATTAGTTATGAATTTTCAAAGTTCTAGATCTAGAAACTTAAAAGTGAAGAACAACTATGAAATAAACCTTGAATCAAGAAATTTATTGAAGAACATAGACATGATTAGAGAAGAATAATAGGATTCACCTCTTGGAGATCAAAAACAAGTGAAGATCCAAGAACTTTCTTCACAAACTTGACATTCAAAGACTTAAGAACTTTAGGTTTTTGAACAAAAGGCAATAGAAACTAAGTGAAAGGTGAGGAAGAGTATTTATAGACATGTGGGCTGCGCCACTTTTGAGGACTAAGTAGAAAGGAGGTGGCTTTTCAAAGGATTTAAGTGCAAATAACTCATAGGGACCATTTTGCAAAGATTCCATAAGTTTAAGGACTAGTTTGCAAAATGTCATTAAATTGTCATGATGACTTTTTGCCACAATAAATGTGGTCTTATCTTGATGACTTTTGGGCTGATTTCTAGTCATAAATATCTTAGGAAAACCTAGCTTGTTGAAGAAGATTTGAGAAAATGGTAGAATAATGTGGAAGAATGTAGAATGGTGTGGAATGTAGTAGAAACTTCTAGAATGTTCTTTGCTCATCCAAGATGAGGGCAACCTTAACTCCATATTGGGCTTGCGCATGGGCCTAGGGAATTTGGGCTTGAATTCATCTTTGTGGGGCCCACTTAAAGATTTAAGCATTAAGCTTAAGATAGGAAACTTATATGGCTTCAAATGGGCTTTATGAAACTTAAGTCATGGGTAAGGAATTTGGGCCTCAAAGCCACGGTCATCTATGAATTTGGGACAAGGATTCTAGCCCAATTCACTTAAAAAAACTTAGAAACTAACTTAGGGACAAAAGGGTAATTAACAGAAAGTTCAGGGACTAAAGCGTAAAATCCATAAATTTTCACTTTAACCCTGAAAAACCTTCTAGACTTAAAAATATGATTCATCCCCATGAATCATCTCAAAATCCTAAGATAAACTCTTCATCTGCTCTTGGAAACTCCGACATCCACTCCATCGTCTACCCGATTACGTATTCCGCCCGTAAAACGTCAATTATTTTATTTTATTTTTTCCAAAATTTTCAAAACTTCCTGTATCGTAGCAAATACGATAAAAAAAATTTTCATCTCGTTCACGAATTAAAATTAGGTCTTCTGAGCAGTAAACTTTTACTGTCAGTGAAAACACAGAAAACGGCAGACCGATTTCAGTCTGAATTTTCAACCCACAAACTTCCCCGTAACTTATGAAAATAAGTATAACAAGGAAATGACCTTGGTTTATCCAAAATCATTTTCTAAGTCTCGGATAAAAATATATATGTTTATCTATTTATTACCGACATTACGAAGCAGCGAAAATCGGGGTGTTACATGAGACTTCTAGAAATCAAAGACTATGTTCATTGATAAACTCAATGGATTCAGTTTACAAAAGGAAATCCAGCATTGAGTAGTCAAAAGTTTCTTGGTCATGATCAAGCATTGTTGATTCAGCTTCAGGCATCACTCCCTTGAATCTTCTGTTTTTCATGTCCTTGTCCTTATTTAGATCTAACATTGGTAGTCTTGGACAAATCCTGTAAGGCATGACTCCAATTCTGGTTGCTTCATTATGCCTCAGCCAGGATGGAGGGACAAAATGCGCGGCTCTATCAACTCTGATTTGACTGAATTCCCACTTCAGCATTTCATAGTAGAGCTGATCCAGAAAGAAGTCGAGGCCCTCCCATAGATTCTCGGGATGCTCAAAAGACACCCATTTTGTGTCCCTTGGCATGACCATGGGAACATGCTTTGAAGATCTTGCTCTTTTTTCTCGTGGATGGTAGGAAGATTTTTCCTATTGGGGTCAGTCTCCCTGACAGGTATGATATGTCTCTCAACTCCATTAGTGAGGGGTATGAGAGGAGGAGTTTTGACAAGGTTAGGGTAAATTTTTTTGGGGGGGAATTTGTTTAGGGGTAGGTGAGTGACTAATGGCCCTAAGTTATTGTGCATTTGAGAAGGCACATTTTTTATTAATTTACACTCAGGATGAGGTAGGTAAAGGGGTTCAACAGGTGGGCTGATTTCTTCCTCATACTCGGGTAGAGGATACCATATGGTTGGAATGTGTTCGGGTTCAAGTTGGTGATAATGAAACAGAACTTTCCGTTCCTTTTTTACCTTGGCCCAATCCTCATATTTGCCATTAAAAAGAACAGAAGTTGGGGTTAAGGGTAATAAGGTTCTCAAGGGTTTGGGGAAAAGAGCACCAGGGGAAATGCCATCATCTAGTTGATTGAACCTAGGATCTTCGGCAGGGATAATAGGTTGAAATTGTCGAGTGACTATTTGTGTTGCTTGGGTGAAAGGGGTGTGGGAATGTACACATCATCTGGAGTGGAGACAGGCACATCATGTAACATCCCTGGCTTCTCTATGGATTGACGACTGTCCCCACAAACCAACATCGGTCTTTTCTGCGTGCTTTGTCCTCACTCACACGCTTCTTGGGAAAACTTCCCAGGAGGTCACCCATCCCAGAATTGCTCCAAGTCAAGCACGCTTAACTGTGAAGTTCTTAAGTGATGGGCTCCCTAAAAGAAGATGCATCTTATTGGTATAGGTAGTACCAATCAATTCATATAAGCCTTCCTCAACTGTATAGTCTCATACCTACGCAGTCTCTGGATCCCTCTCATTCTGGTGTGTAATCGGTTCATTCATGTGTCCCTCCGCCTAGAAGCCTGCCAGGAGCCGCTCCTTGTCCGTGCCTTCTTGCACCGGCGACCACTCCCCGCCCTCGTCGGCACCCGGGTGTTACACATCATCCATCCTAGTTTCTAAACTAGACACTAGGGCATCTACTGCTATTTGAACATGATCACTAGCAGAGATGGTTACCTTAGAAGTCTTAGTTGATCTGGATTTTGTCTGGTTGCCTTCTAGGTTTTGTTGGAACAATTGTTGGAACAGGCATAAGGCCTCAACAGCAGCAACAGAGGTCTTCTGCTTATTCGTAATTGAACCGACAGGAATGTTGTCCTCATCGCCTTCGTCTCTTCAATGGGAGAGAAGATAACTCTTCTTTGCTTCTTTGCAGCAGGGCATCGAAGGTTCCCCGATAATAATGCCACCACCTGGTCTCTTAGGAGCAGGCTTCCTTGTTGCGAAGGGTCTTTGCCTAGTTACTCTTTTTACTCCTAGGACTTTAGCATTGTTTTGTTTCACCATCTCTTTTTAGCTTTCATTAACTCCTCGCCTTGGCCATTACAAAGAAGAAGATAGGTACCGAGGTTCATGTTGGCTATATTCATTTTACCAAAGTCTGCAACCGACATTGGTTTTTCAGTCAATATCCTAACTTGCTCCTCAGGAGTCTTTGCAGCAAGAATCTCATGTATTCCTTGAGCCTTGAAAATCTTGGAAAGAATATGGAAAAAAGGAAGTGCAGAGAGTCTTTTCTTATTCATCACAGCATCTTTGAATATTCCGTACAGAATTCTTGGAAGATTGATCTTTGTTTGGGTGAGTAGATGGCAAAGGCAGAATTTGTGCAGAGAGGAGAGATTGTCTTTGGATCCAACCTTGTGAAGTACCACCTTGTTAAGAAGCTGATGAAGGATACAAACAATGTCCTTCATTTCAAAAGCTTTCCAAGTGTGAGTCCTGACTGTGTCTTCTTTCATGAGACAGACTTCAATAGTCTCAGAGCCACCCAAGTCCTCTTCCCATGACTCAGTAAAAACTAAACCCTCATGAGCACAGGAAATTGTATCAGCAATAGTCTTCTCCGAGATTACAATCTTCTTTCTTAACACCGTTGAGAAAAAATCAGTATCAGTCACTTGGACATTTCTCCATAAATCCCTGATCAGGTTGGGAAAGATAGAGACCTTCTCTGTGAAGAGTCCTCCTCACCCAGCTGCATTGACATATTTGCTTATGTCTAGGTTGTAGTCTTGCAGCACTCCAAGATTGAAATGATGCTCTATTGCCAAGTTGAGTTTGTCCACGTTGAACGTTGAAGAAGAAGCCATTTTAGGTGATCAAAGAGCTTAGGGTTTGAAAGCAGAGAGAGGTAGAGAGGGAGAGATAGCTCGAGAGGTTATGGAAGTGTAAAGTTTTTCTCAGAGGGAAAAGATTACTTTTAATGGAATTTTGAATCTCAAAGGTTAAAAAAAAACTTTTGACATGACATGTCATTATGATAAAACGGCGTTGGTAACTTGGAACTATAAAAAGGTCTTGATGGGATTGATGGAAGTACCGACTCAGCAAAGAGAATAAAGGATAAATTTGTCTTGAGACAAAATAAATGCATTTATTAACACAAAAAAATACTTAAACAAAAGCATATGTGAACTCGTCTGAAACTATTCAATGGACGCGATAACCAGTATCAGTGGACGCGTCATATGGACATGCAATACAATATGAAATAGATGCACAACTTCAAATAGGTATTAGACGAGCATAGGTAATAGACGCAGGATTAACAAAACACATTTTTCTCGAGGCTGGACGCCTAAATTAATCCACACATATCATATTAAGATACTTCCTAACAAAGATAAATCTGTCATCTGCAAGAGGTTTAGTAAAGATATCTGCCCATTGATGGTCAGTATCTAAAAATTGTATATCAATCACACCTTTTTGCACATAATCCCTAATAAAATGATGTTTAATCTCTATGTGCTTAGCTCTAGAATGCAAAATTGGATTCTTAGATAGATTTATTGCAGCAGTATTATCACACATAAGCGGAATACTACTTACAAATACATTGTAGTCCTCCAATTGATGTTTCATCCAGAGAAGTTGTGAGCAGCAACTTGCAGCTGATATATACTCAGCTTCAGCAGTTGATAAAGCAATGGTACTTTGTCTTTTGCTTGACCATAAGACAAGATTAGCTCCAATGAAGTCACATCTTCCATTAGTGCTTTTTCTTTCAGTTCTATCTCCAAAGATAGTCGGTATCACGAAAACCAACTAATCAGAATCTTCATTTTTCTTAAAGCACAAACCAAGACTAGTAGTACCTTTTAAATATCTAAAAATTCTCTTAACTGCTGATAAGTGAGATTCTCTAGGATCGGATTGAAATCGAGCACATAAACATACACCGAACATAATATCGTGCCTAGACGCAAAGAAGATATAAGAGAGATCCTATCATACTTCTGTATACCTTTTGGTCTACCTTTTTCTCTTTATCATCTTTGTTCAGTATGGAAGTGGGGTACATAGGAGTATTCATTGGTTTACAGTCATCCATCTTAAACTTCTTAAGAAGCTCTTTTGTATACTTGGTTTGGTGGATGAGCACCTCGTCCATGGTTTGTTTTACTTGAAGTCCAAGGAAGAATTTGAGTTCTCCCATCATGCTCATTTCAAAATCTTTCTACATTAACTTAGAGAATTCTTTGCATAGAGACTCATTAGTACCACCAAAAATAATAACATCAACATATATCTGAACAACTATGAAATTAGACTTAATGGATTTTCTAAATAAGGTTGTGTCAACCTTTCCTCTATTGAATCCATTTTCCATAAGAAAGGAACTTAGTCTGTCATACCAAGCTCTAGGAGCTTGCTTAAGACCATACAAAACTTTCTGAAGCTTATATACATGTTCAGGATGGGTTTCACACTCAAAACCCGGAGGTTACATAACAAAGATTTCTTCATTAATAAAGCCATTTACAAAAGCACTTTTAATATCCATCTGAAAAAGCATAATACTATGATGTGCAACGAATGAAAGTAGAATTCTAATAGCTTTTAATCTAGAAACAGGTGCAAAGGTTTCAGTATAATCTATACCTTCTTCTTGAGAGAAACCTTGAGCAATGATGAGTGTGATTTGACCTCATATTTCATTGTCATTTTGCATGCATTTTCATATAGCTTAGGCATATTTAATTTGATTTTAGTTAGTTTTTCCCTTGGAACGAGTAAGGTGGTTTTATGGTGCTTGTGTGCAGGAATCGAAGATTAAAATGCTCAGGATCAGTTGCGTTGGAGCTGGCACGAAGATGGGAGTTTGGAAGACTAGAAAATGAGGCAAACAGAGGTGATCACGGCCTAGCCATGATGACCATCACGGCCGTGATCCAGTGAAGCTGAAAAGGAAGAATGGAAAAGTCAGAATCTGTCATGGCCAGGCCGTGATGCCCATCACGACCGTGACATGTCAACTGAGACAGACCCCTTCAAGGCAGAATCTGTCACGGCCAAGCCATGACACCCATCACGACCGTGATAGACCATCCAGTGAAGCAACTTCCAAGGCAGAATCCGTCACGGCCAGGCCGTGATGGCCATCACGGCCGTGACGCGTAATATTTGGATCTGTAGAAACTGATTTGATCTGAATTTGTGTTTGATTTGGATTCAAATTACCCTAATCTATAAATAGGGCAATTAGGCAGAGACTAAGGAGGACTTTTGGGCTGCTACACTTAGGCAAAATTAGGATTCTTTCCTTCTTCTTCTTCTCTTCTCTTAGGTTTTATTTTATGTTTTTGTTAATCAAGCTTGTCATCACCATGACAATGCTTGAGTAGTAGCTTTATTTCTAGGGATTGGGGCTATGCCCAAGATCTGATTTATGTTTATGAATTGATGTTTTAACTTTGTTAATTTCAATTTTGTTTTAGATCTGATTTCTATTGTTTTAATTACTCGTAAATTCGGTGGCCACTTATTTGCGTGTTGTAGATACTCTAAGGAGGAACCTAGCGGTGAACTTAAGTATCGGATCTATAGAATCAGACTTAGGACTTAAATCACGAGCTTCGAGGATTCACGAATTGTCACAAAACGTAAATGGTTCAATCTAAATTCAACTACCACGAGAGTAGGGGTTGGTTTAATTGGGCACGGTTTTTGTAACCCGAGAGGGAGCATTAACTAATTTAGGATAAATTCGCCTTCAAAGCAATTTTGGTAATTAACAAAGGGGTAGTCAATTTAGTAACATGAATGATCTTGTTGGTAACCAAATTCCTAGGAATCTCTTTAGATCTGAAAAACCCCTAAACTGATTTACTTTCCTGTTTTGTTTAATTACAATTTCAAATTTGATTGTTACTTGATTCTTATTTCAAAAATCAAAACCTTTTCAAAATCCTTTTTTATACAGTCCAGTTTATCGATTTAATAGTTAGTTGTGATTTGAGATCAACGTCACTCATGGGTCGATCTTTTTATTACTTGGCAACGAATCCGGTACACTTGCCGGAATCTTAGTACATCAAGCAACAAGTCCCTCTTTGTTTCTTATTACCTTACCATTTTCATCAAGTTTGTTTCTGTAAACCCACTTTGTTCCAATCACTGATTTGTCCTTATGCAGTGGAACCAGAGTCCAAACATTACTTCTTTCAAACTGATTGAGTTCTTCTTGCATAGCTAGAATCCAACCATCATCTAGCAGAGCCTCGTCTACTGTCTTTGGTTCCAACTCAGAGACTAATGCATAATTATCTTGTTCTCTGAAGGTTGATCCGGTTCTTAGCTTGTCATTGGGGTTTCCAATGATCTGATCTTGATGATAATTCTTGAAGTACCAAGATTTTTGAACTGTATCATGTTGAGAAGTGGAAGTTTCTGGTTGTTGAGTGGGGTCATCTTTTTGATCATCAACTTTTATCTCATGTGAGTCTCCTGGAATGCTTAAATCAAGATCTGCAAAAGCTTCATCTAGCTCTGATAATTTCTTATCAGGTTGTTTGTCATCAAACTTGACATGAATACTTTCATCTACTATCAGAGTCCTAGAATTATAAAACTCTAAAGCCCTTAGATGTTTCAGAATATCCTAATAGTATTCCACTATCTGTTTTAGCATCATACTTACCAAGTTGATCTTTAGTATTCAATATAAAGCATTTACAACCAAAAGGGTAAAAATAAGATATATTGGGTTTTCGTCATTTCCACAGTTCATAAGGAGTCTTATTCAGGATAGGTCTAATGTATATTCTGTTCTGAATGTAGCAAGCGAGATAATGGCTTCACCCGAAGTGTCTAGGGACAGAGTTGTCATTGAGCATAGTCCTAGCCATCTCTTGAAGAGATCTGTTCTTTCTCTCTATCACACCATTCTAGGTATTGAGAAGTTGTGAAGGATACCACTTTCTTCACAGAACTTATGAAATAACTCATTTTTAAACTCTCCCCATGGTCACTTCTGATTGAAGTGATACAGATGCCTTTTCATTCTATACACGTTTGAAAAATATAGAAAATACCTTAAAAGAATCATCCTTGTGAGTTAGGAACATAACCCATGTCCATCTAGTGTAATCGGCTACTATGACAAGATCATATTTCTTACCACTGACAGAGGCAATCCTTGTTGGACCAAAAAGATCAAGATGTAGCAACTCTAGTGGTCTATTGGTACTGACAACATTCTTAGATTCAAAAGAACCTTTGACTTGTTTTCCCTTTTGACATGCATCACGGAGAGCACCAGATTTGAACTTAAGGTTTGGTAGTCCTCTCATGAGGTTATGCTTATTTAGTTTGAAATTAATTTCAAGCTTGCATGACCTAGCCTTTTGTGTCAAATTCACCGCTCATCTTCAATGGACACTAGACATGAGACACTTTGATTTGAGAGGGCCTCCAAGTCAATCTTATAGAGATTGTTTTGCCTTTTTGTAGTGAATAAAAGTGATCCATCATCTTTCTTGATAGTACACATGTTCTTATCAAAAGACACTGCATATCCACTGTCACATAATTGACTTATGCTTAGTAGATTGTGCTTCAAGCCATTTACTTAAAGAACATTATCAATGGAGGGAAAATGATGTTTACCAATTTTACCTATACCAATGATTTCCCATTTCTGATTTCCTCCAAATGTGACCCAGCCACCATCTTTGGGCTTAAGGTTTTGGAACATAGACCTTTCTCCTGTCATGTGTCGGGAGCAGCCACTGTCCAAGTACCAAAACATCTGTTTTCTTCCTGTTGTTAAGCAAATCTACAACAGGTATTATCTTATCTTTAGGTACCCAAACAGACTTGGGTCTTTTCTTGTTAGTTGTCACTGGACGAGTATGCTTAGCATGTTTATTGTGTATGCATCTAGATGTAATGTGCCCACTTTTTCCACGTACTTTACAAAAGGTGTTGGAAGAGCTAGACTTAGTTTTGGTATATTTATTTGGAACTTTTGAAGCTCTATGATGTTTAAGTGGTTTTGACTTTTTTGTGAGATGCATCTTGCTTCTCTTTGTCATAACCAAGACCGGATTTATCATAAGGTGACCTAGAGTACCTTAAAATGAGATTAAACTTATCTGAGCCACCTACAAGCTTTGACAGAGAATCAGTTAGATATGTTACATCTTGTTTTAGTTTTACAACTTCACAAGAAACATCAGGTTCACACACCATTTTGTCAGCTAGACTGACATTCACTGATTTTAGTATGTCGTTCTCATTTTTGAGGTTTTGTTTCTCAGTGCAGACCCTATCATATTCTTTAGATAGTTTAGAAAACTTCCTTTTGAGACTCTTATATTCTCGTGATAGTATAGACGACTCATGCAATAGTTCATCAAAAGCATTTTGAAGAGTGGACGGGTCAGAGTCCATTAACTCAGCATCAGTGTATTCACTTTCTGATGCAGTGTCTGCCATGAGACAGATATTTACCTCTTCCTCAGCTTCATTTTCTTCATCTGATGAAGACAGATCAAGATCCTACCATGTAGCCATTAAGCCTTTCTTCTTTTTGAAGAATTTCTTTTTATCCCTTAGCTCGGGACAACCAGCTTTGAAATGACCAGGTTTCTTGCATTCAAAGCACAAAGGTGGACCTTTTTCCTTGGAGTCCGACTTCTCCTTGGAAGACTTTTTATTGAGTTTCTTCCTTCTGAAACCACTTTTCTTTCTCCACATGTGTTGAATCTTCCTGGAGATAAATGATAATTCATCCTCATCTGATCCTTCATTATCATCAGAAGATTCAAACTCATCAGATGACTCAACAGCTTTGAGAACTTTTGATGAACTTACTTTCTTTGCCTTTAGGGCAATAGATTTTACTTTTATGGAATTTTCTTCTTCATTAAGTTCAAGTTCATAAACCTTGAGAGATCCAAGAAGCTCTTCCAGTGAGAGTGTATTCAGGTTTTTTGGCTTCTTGAATAGCAGTTACTTTGGGTCTCCATTGCTTGGATAGACTTCTCAGGAATTTTCTGACATGATCTCTATTTTCATAAATTTTTCCAAGAGATCAGAGACTGTTGGTGATGGTTTGGAATCTTCCAAACATTTGGTCTATTGTTTCATGTTCACCCATCTTGAACAGCTCATACTGATGAACTAGCATGCTGATCTTTGATTCCTTAACTTGTGAGGAACCCTCATGAGCTAGGGCAAGAGTATCCCAGATTTCTTTCGCACTATTGCAGCTATGAACTTTGTCATGTTCAGATCTGGTTATAGCACACATGAGATAGTGATTAGCCTTCAAATTTAGCTGATGTTGGTTTTTCTCCTCTTGAGTCCATTGGGCTCTAGGAACAGTGGCTCCAGCTTCATCTCTTGGTTCAGTATAGCTGGTTTCAATCAGCTCCCAAATATCTACATTCTGTGCATCTAAAAAGGCCATCATTCTCTTCTTCCAGTAGTCATAATATGTTCCATCAAAGAGAGGAGGTCTGTTGATAGCTTGTCCTTCTGCATCCATGGTTGTTGGATCGCACCCCCAAAAGACTTTGTTAGATGCTCAACCCTTTCGAGGCTGAGCTCTGATACCAATTGAAGTTGACACAGGCAAACACAAGAAGCGGGGGTGGGGGGGTTGGGTTGTATTGTGTTTGTTAATAATTTTCGAAAACAACCTTTAAAACAATTTTTGCACTCAAGGAGATTAGAAACAGAAGCAAGCATAAAGACAAAGATCCTTTTTAAAAGACTTTAACAAAAGCAATATCAAAACCCCACAGTTAATATAAGTAAATAAAACTGAAGAGTTTAGGGATAGAAGATTCACGCAAGAGATTTTATCCTGGTTCACTCTCTTCCAACCAAGAGCTACGTCCAGTCCCTTCGACTTGAAGGATTTATCCACTATTTCTCCAAATAGATTACAACCAAGTATTCAACACCTCTCCAGGCTATGATGGGCTCCGGCAAGTGTACCGGATCGAAGCAAGTAATAATAAAACGGTGAGAAACCGAGTATCGAACTCAGGGATTGGGTGACGAAGTACCACTTCACAAATTTAACAATTATTTAGACCAAAAGAAATTGTGGATTTTAATTAAGATAAAAATTATGAAAAGAGACTAAAATAAATAATTTTTGGATTTTTCAATTAATTAACGAAAGATCAAAACTAAACAAGGAACAAACAATTAAACAAAAATCCTAAGGATCCAATTTCACCAACGCTATGAATACGCATCCCTCATAGACAAGAAATACTTATCCCAGTTGGTTTGATTCAATTATATCAATTCTTCCTAATTTCTAATCAACTTCTAATGTCAACCAAGAATCTTAATTTATTCTAACGTCTCTCCCGAGTACGCTAGAACACATCGCTTAATCCCTAATCAACTATATCTCCATGATGATAATTTATCAAGAAATTCATTAAGTTCTATGATTCTCTATAGAAGTTGCATAAAGCTCCCACGATATATCTCCATCCGTATTAACCCTATGGTTTTATCTCAATACCCTTGACACATAAATCTCCTCTCGGTCTCATTATGATTAGCCTATCATCTAATTGGTGATCAAGCAATTAGAAGCATTAAGAATAGAGAATAAAACACAAAAGAAGGAGAAGAAGAAATTAATAAAACTGAAATAAAATCACCAAACCGTCATAGCGCGGTTACATCGTCACCCTAGAAAAAGAGATTTAGCTACTACTCATAAGAAAAGAAAGAACAAGAACAAAAATAACTATGAAAAACTCCATCACCGTGTTGCTCCTGCGGTGTTGTGTTCCCCTTCGGTTCTCCCTACTGACTTGCTGTGCGGCGCTGAATATATAGGCTTTTTGACCAAAATGGGTTCCTTTTAGAAACTATTTACCAATTTAGGGTTATTCTGAAACTATTTACCAATGGGGGGTCCTTTTGGACACGTGGCATATTTTATTTTTTTATACTCTAACGGGTCAAAGGCGCCAGTCAGACCGGCGCCTACCAGGGTCAAAGGCGCCAGTCTGACTGGCGCCTACCATTATTAAAAAAAAAAGAAAAAGATAAAACCTGCCCTGCAGTGCCATGTGGCGCACTGTAGTGTTCCTTTAAAATTGCAGGTAACTTTCTTTTAATTCTTACAAGGTAAAATGTTTTTTTATTACTGTAATAATTGATGAATATTTGTTGGTGTAAATTGTTATTGCTATTATTTTTTTATGCCTCTTGTTATATTATTTGCTACTTGTTATTAGGGGATTTTTTTTATTGTCTCTTGTTATTTTAAATAGATACTTTATCATTAATGTCATCGTTACTCCCTATACTTATAGTATAATTTTTTGTAGCAGTGTTCATTTAAAATTGCAGGTAACTTTCTTTTAATTCTTACAAGGTGTGCTTGCCGAGGAGTAAAACCCGACCACCGAGCTTGGATACCCGATCCAATAAAGGTGGGAAGGATAATATATCGATATTATCTTTAATAATCTTGACATTATCTCAAATAACCTAATCCAGTTAGAAGAGATAAAATCCCTCAAATTATGGAGATCATATCTATCTTTAATAATCCTGATATTATCTCAAATAACCTTATCCGGTTATAAGAGATAAATCCCTCAAATTAAGGAAATCATATCCCAAAGAAGATTTAAGAGATAAAAGGTGATAAATCCAGATCTCTTAAAGATATGGGGATCCTATTATAAAAAAAGGAGAACCCCAAGATAGAGACTCACTTTTCACTAACCCAGGTGACTCTCCCTTAAGCGTATTAGAGAAACTAGCTCGACCAAGAGACTATTGAAGAGTCCTTGCTCACCGGGTATTCATCAGATACAAGATTATGGGATTGAGATCACTTCATGACCAAGGGTTGAACCTAGAACTACGTCTGGCTTTGATTCCCAATGGGATACGTAGGACCGGAATACAATATTCTGTCAAGCCATAATCTAAAACAACCCCGCTATTCACTTTTGGTTTGACATTCTACGACGAGATTTCGGCAATTCGGATCTCGTCAGGAACATTTGGCGCCCACCTTGGGGCCGAGGAAAAACTTTCCCCAGTTCCATTAGAAAGCTTGATGGTGACTACACGGAATGGACCGAGGGGAGGGGCGAATAGAACGAACCATGCAGATCATGAGGCTTCAAACATGAGCCAGTACTGTGACAATCCCCCACCCCCTCCCATCAATGAAGATAACCCTCAGCAGGGAGAGGTTATGGCACAGTTAAGGCACCTGCATGAGGAGAACGAGGAGATACGTGCTCAGAATCAAAGGCTGTTAAGAGCTCGGAAAAGAGAAAGATCGGTGATGCCTTCCGAGGAAGAGCAATCCTCACCCGAGGGTAGCCAAAAGAATCCATCGTATGTACCTTCTCCCCATAATACGAGCCGACCGTCCAAGACAAACCTCACCCATAGGATTCAGAAGTCAAATCTCGTGTAGAAAGGACTACCCAAAAAGAAAGGGTAACAAACCGACGACCGAGGTTGCCGTTCACGGATGACATCGATGAGGAAATCATGCCTAGACATTTTAAGCCTCTTAACATTGACAAATTCAATGGCACCACTGACCCAACCGAGCACGTAGAATCCTTTATTTCTTCTGTTTACCTGGTGACCGATTCGAAAGCCGTCATGTGCAAAAATTTTCCAACCACTTTGCAAGGCCCTTCCTTAACCTGGCTTACGAATCTTACTTAACCTCGGTAAATTGATTCCTTTGATGTACTTGTAACTAAGTTCACTGCACAATTCGCAGTGAGCCGAAAGCATAAAAGGCACTCGGTCTCGCTGGTGAATTTTAAACAAGAAAGGAATGAATCATCTAGAGATTATATGACTCGTTTTAATACCAAACAAATTTTAATTCCTAATATTAGCTCGGAACTATGTCTACATACCGTTATGGGCGGTTTGAAGCCAGGGCCATTCTTTGAGTATTTATCTCGAAAAGCACTAAGAGATTTTGAAGAGTTGCAGGAAAAAGCCACTGGTTTTATGAACTCGAAAGAGATGGTAGAATCCAAAAGGAGAGAAAGAGGTTTTGAAGACAGGAGCTCGGTTCCAAGCAAAGAAAGAGATATGGGGACTAATCCACAAAGGGCCCAAATAACCAATGAAAGGGGATTATCGGAGAGGCAACCCAGGTACCAGTCTTATACACCACTAAACCGATCACGGGCAACCATTCTCTAGGAGGTGTGCAACGCCGAGTTACTCACCTTACCTCGACCGTCTAAAACTCCGGCCAACGCTGACAGAAGTAAAGAGTGCAAATGGCATCAAAACTATGGTCACTCCACCGAAGACTGTAAAACAGCCTAGGAAAAAATTGAGGACTTGATACAGGCAGGTTGTCTTGACCGGTTCATTCATCGAGATGATAATGGAGACAGACGAGCTGGTCGACGATGACGGAGACGGGTTATGACAATCGTAACCGAGATGTAAACCTGCAAGGAAATAATCAGAACGGAGATCGGTTGGATAATCAGAGGGCTCTTAATGAAGAAACAGAAGGAGAAGTCAGAGGGGTCATCAATACAATCTCAGGAGGATTTGCAGGTGGAGGAACAACGAGTTCAGCTCGACGGCGTCATGTAAAAGCCATCCGATCTGTAAACACGGTGTTTGGAAAACACACAAGGACGAGACCTTCAATAACTTTCTCAGATGATCATTTCCATGGGCTGGATTCAAATCAAGACGACCCAATGGTGATAACGGTCGAATTAGCCAACTTCTCGATCAAACGAACACTTATTGATCAGGGAAGATCGGCTGATATTTTATACCTGGCGACCTTCAAGAAACTTGGGATTCCAGAAAAGCTGATAAAAGAGCAGGAAGACAAGCTAGTAGGGTTTGCCGGAGAGCAAGTAAAAACCCGAGGTTATATAGACCTCTTAACAACGTTCGGAGAGGGAAAACTCTCCAAATCCGTATCAGTCAGGTATGTTATTGTGGATGCCAGCACATCATACAACATCCTTACTGGAAGACCGACGTTGAATGAACTCGGAGCGATTGTCTCTACCCCACACCTCACAATGAAATTCCCAGCCGAGTCTGAAGACATAGTCGCTGTCCGAGTTGACCAAAGGATGGCCAGGCAATGCTATGTGGGTAGTCTAAAGGTTACCCGAAACCAGAATATCGCAAAGAATGCCGAGGATGATAAAGAAGAAGTGGTAAGCTCGGTCAGTTCGGTAACTTCAGCGAGCTCGGTCAGCATGTTTGAACTAGACCCAAGGATGGAGATGTACGAGTCCCGAGCCGAACCAACAGAGTATTTAGAGAAGTTCCAATTGGGAGCCCAAGTTGACCAATGCACCAAAGTCGGCAGTTAGCTCGACCCCCTTGCTCAAACAATGATTCAAGCGGTCTTAAAAAAGAATGCCGATTTGTTTGCTTGGAAGACATTGGATATGCCCGGCATAGACCCCAATTTTATGTGCCATAAGCTATCTATATGTCCCGAGCCAAGCCTCAGAACTCAGAGAAAGAGAAAACTTGGTGAAGAAAGGTGCCAAGCAGTAGCAGAAGAGACTGCCAAACTGGTTAAAACAAATTTCATCAGAGAGGTGAAATACACTACTTGGCTAGCTAATGTGGTGTTAGTTAGAAAGGCCAATGGTAAGTGGAGAATATGCACCGACTACACCAATCTCAACAAAGCATGTCCAAAGGATTCTTATCCTCTTCCCAACACTGACAGATTGGTAGACGGAGCTTCGGGGTACAAAGTTTTGTCCTTCTTGGACGCATACTCGGGCTATAACCAGATAAGGATGTATCCACCCGATGAAGAAAAAATGGCATTTATGACCGATGGGGCAAACTACTGCTATCGAGTAATGCCTTTCGGTTTAAAAAATGCTGGTGCAACGTATCAAAGGATTATGGACAAAGTCTTTGTCAACCAGATCGGAAAGAACCTAGAAGTATATGTTGACGATATGGTTGTAAAGTCCGATGACCTAAGGCAGCACTCATCCGACCTCGAAGAAATTTTCAGTCAACTCAGAAAGTACAACCTGAGGAGGAATCCAGAAAAATGCTCTTTTGGTGTACAAGGAGGAAAGTTCTTAGGGTATATGTTAACACACAGAGGAATTGAAGCTAACCCTGATAAGTGCAAAGATGTCATTGAAATGCGAAGCCCTCAGAATGTGAAAGAAATCCAGAGGTTAGCTGGCCGATTAGCTTATCTATCCCGCTTTCTCCCAAAATCAGTAGAAAAAGCAAGACCCTTCTTTCAGCTTCTGAAAAAACCGGAAGAGTTCACTTGGACCGAGGAGTGTGAAAAGGCCTTTGGAGATTTGAAATTTTTTCTGGCCTCTCCCCCGATCCTTACTCGGTCACAGTTCGGCAAGGATCTGTATTTGTATCTGTCTGTCAATGATTACACAATCAGTGCAGTAATAGTCCAGGAAGAAGAAAAACAACAAATGCCGGTGTATTACGTTAGTAGAGTTTTAAAAGATGCAGAAACACTGTATCAAGTAATTGAAAAACTCGCCCTAGCCTTAATCATGGCAGCTCGGAGGTTACGACCTTACTTCCAGTCACACCAAGTTATAGTCAAAACAGATCATCCAATAAAGCAGGTGCTCAGGAAACCCGATCTAGCCGGACGAATGATAGCTTGGTTCGTAGAATTGTTAGAGTTCGGTTTGCAATATGAGCCGAGGGGACCAATGAAAGCACAATGCCTCTCCGACTTGATTGCCGAGCTTTCTTCTAAGCTGAGGTCAGGATCCTTCATCTGGCTTTTATACGTTGATGGTTCATCTAACTCAAGAGGGAGCAGAGCTGGAATAATTCTCGAAGGTCCTGATGATCTAATCCTGGAACAATCTTTAAAGTTTGGGTTTACTGCTTCAAACAACCAAGCAGAGTATGAAGCCCTTATTGCAGGCCTGATGCTAGTTAAAGAGGTTGGAGTCAAAGAATTAAAATGTCGAAGTGACTCACAACTTGTAACGGGACAAGTTTCGGGTGATTATCAAACAAAGGATCCCCAACTAACCAGATATCTCTACAGAGTTAATAGTTTAATTTCTGAATTTGATAATTTTACTATTGAGCATATACCTCGGGAGGAAAACTCCAGGGCAGATCTGGTGTCTAAGTTGGCTAGCACCAAGAAAGCTGGCCAGCTGAGAACTTTCATTCAGGAGAATCTCCTCGAACCAAGCATAAAAAGTGCCACGTGGCTGGATGACACCAATTTGGGAATATTTAGCCTCAGACAAATTTCCCAATAACCCAAAGGAGGCAAGGAGAATTCGTCTAAAATCTTGCCATTACACCATCCGTGATGGAGAGCTGTACAGAAGAGGCTTCTCAATCCCGTTACTAAAGTGCATAGCAAAGGAGAAGTCCGAGTACGTAATGGATGAGATGCACCGAGGAATCTGTGGAATGCATTCAGGTGGCCGATCTTTGGCAGCTCGGGTCCTGCGAGCGGGGTTTTACTGGCCGACCAAGAGATTGGATTGTGTTACCTGAACTAATAGGTGCGAGCCTTGTCAGAAGCTCGCCAATGTAGCACGAACTCCAGGAGAAGAGCTCATTTCCATGTTCTCGTCGTGGCCCTTTACTATGTGGGGGATGGATATAATCGGTCCTTTCCCAGTTGCTAAAGGTCAAGTCAAGTTCCTGCTGGTAGGAGTAGACTACTTCACTAAGTGGATTGAAGCAGAACCATTTGCTACCATCACAGCTAAAAAGGTTCAGAGTTTTGTATGGAAAAACATCATATGCAGGCACGACCTCTCTTATTCAATTGTCACTGATAATGGAAAGCAATTCACCAATAAAGAGCTTAGAGAGTTCTACTCCAACCTCGGAATCAAACATAAAGTGACATCGGTTGAGCATCCACAAACAAATGGCCAAGGTATAAATCAACAAAGTCATTTTGAACAAGCTCAAAAGAAGGTTAGTCCAATCAAAAGGGGCATGGGTTGAATAGTTACCAAGCATCCTCTGGGCTTGCCATTGCTCACCGTAGTCTTCAACTGGTGAAACGCCATTCAAGCTAATCTATGGAAACGATGCAATGATTCCAGTTGAGCTCGGTAAACTCTCTTTACGAAGGCAAAGCATCATGACCAAAGTAAGAACGAAGAAGAAATCCGAGTTGAGCTTGACATGGTTGAAGAAGTCCGAGATGAGGCAAAAATCGAGAGAGGAACTATGCAAGCGTAAAGCAACTCAAAATACAACTCGAGGTTGCAGCCAAGGGAATTTTTGCAAGGTGGCTTAGAGCCGAGACCAGAAAAACGATGCGAGAAAAGACTCCAAAGAGGGTAAGCACGCAGCAAATTGGTCTGGCCCATTCAGAATAACTGAAAATCTAAGAAATGGTGCTTATAGGCTAGAAGAATTGTCAAGAAAGGCTGTTCCAAGAACATGGAACACTTCCCACCTTAAGTTTTATTTTAGTTAAAGTTATGTAAGCAGGTGATGTACTCTTTTTCCTATCCCGGTCTTTTTCCCACGAGGTTTTGGCCAGGAAGGTTTTACTGAGGCACACCTGGAAAAATAAATAAATAGAATCATTTTCAGTTGCGCTATTAGGCAAGAATACTGTTATATGGTCAAAATTTTATTTATTAAATATAAAAAGCCTAAAAAGGTTGACCGAGCTAAAATCGACCGAGTTAAGGTCGAAATGCCGAACCTAAAGAGGCAACAACTAAAGCCTAAAAAGGTTGACCGAGCTAAAATCGACCGAGTTAAGGTTGAAATGCCGAACCTAAAGAGTCAACAACTAAAGACCTAAAAAGGTTGTCCGAGCTAAAATCGACCAAGTTGAGGTCGAAATGCCGAGCCTATAAAGGTAAACAATATCTAAAGGTAGTTAGAAACCTAACAAGGCTGACCGAGCTAAAATCGACCGAGTTGAGGTCGAAATGCCGAGCCTAAAAAGGTAAACGACGTTAAAAGGTAGTTAACGTCCTAAAAAGGTTGACCAAGCTAAAACCGACCAAGTTGAGGTCGAAATTCTGAACCTAAAGAGGCGAAAACTAAATGCCTAAAAAGGAAAACAATGCCTAAGAGGGTAAGTAAAAACCTACAGGTATTCATGTTCCAAAAACTCGAGCAAGCCGAATAACACACCAAAATGTAAAAGCCAAGCACTAAATTAGAAAAAAGTTACAAGCTCAAGCTGCGAAAGCCGAAAGGCAAAAACGAGGCATGATCATAAAAAAACTTAGAAAATTTTGAGTGAAAAGTAAATCGACAGAAAGCACGTGATTTCATTAAATAAAATAGGGAAACCCAGAGTACATAAGAGTTCGAAATAAAAGGGCATTGCCCTAGGAACATTTTTCCTAGGTTACTCATGGGCATCCCTATGAGCAATGGTTTCAACAAAAATAGAGTTGGGGTCATCCTCGGCACTCGGAGGCATAACAAAAGAGTGGTCAGGTAAGCGCATTTCACCTCCACCATCGGCTCTCTCCTCTTCCGCTTGCCCTTCAACCTCCTCTTCTTGAGCTACCTCTTCCTCATCCTCCAGCTCGGACAACGGAACTAGAATTCCATCTCTGTTAAAATCCTTGTCCACGTCAGCAAGGGAGAAGTCAGCATCCGGGTTGAAGCGCGGAAGCTGCTTTACAGCTCGGGAGAAGCCATTGACGTGCTCCTTCATAATGGAAGCCTCGGCTTCAGCCAGGTCAGATCGGAGCTTGAGATTGGCCTCCTTCTCGGTCTCTACCGACTTTCGCAGCTCGAGATTGGCCTCCTTCTCAGCTTGAAGTTCCTTGGTGACCTTCCGAAGATTGAGCCACTCGGCCTTTTCTATGTCCAGCTCGGCCAGAAGAGCAGTCTTACCTTTTTCTAGCTCCGCCTTTTGGGCCTTCAGCTGGCCAAGGGCCAGAGCTTGCTCCTCACACTTGGCCACCTCTTGAGCCAACTCATCCCTTCCTTTCAGGGCACGAGCCGCATCGGCCTTCATCATCGCCATCTTTTTGACGTTTTCTAAGGACTGGTGACTTCAGAAGCGGGTAATCGAAGCTATTTGAAGAGCATAGGCAGCAGCAGCCTCCATGCCTTCACCAGGCCCTTGCTCCAGTAAAAGACGGGCATCAACAGGTTTGAGCACCTGGCCGTCGATGAGCGAACAGGGGTGAAACTCTCTACGCCAAAGTGAGCCGAAGCCCGGGTTGCAACTCCCGTTGTACCATTTGGTGTCCGAAGTAAGATCGGCCACCACGGGAGCCTTGCCCGACCTCCTCTCGGCGGCCGGAGTTTCTTCAACAACCGGTATGGGAGAAGGAGTTCCCCCTGGAACCTCGAACTGCAAATCTTCCCGAGTCCTTTTAGGGAGGCGTGTGTTCGGGCCAGCAGCATCAGTATCCTTCTTCTTTTTCCCCTTAGCTTCGACAACCGGAAATGACCCACCAGCAGCTTGGTTAGACGACTTCTTCATCAACGCTTTATAATTGAACTTCTCCATTATCACTGAAAAAGGGAAATCTGTCAGATGCAAGTATGCTGCAAGGTAAGTAAAATACCTACTAAAAAGCTACTTACAATCAAAATCGGTTTGCCGAGTTGATGATTTAGGAAGCAATAAAAGTTTCCCACAAGGCAACGGCCGAGGATTGAGCTTGAGGAACTCAACGTCGGTTCTTTCTTGAGTTGTCATGCAGCCGACATCATAGCTAGAAAACTTAGTGGGGTAGGGTTGCCAGTAAAGAGGGAATTTGGAGATTCCATCCGAGTCATAAAAAAGGGACTCATTTCCTACAGTAGGTCGGACTTTGAAAAAGTCCGACTTGAAATTTTTTTATGAACTCTTGTAGAGCCTAATGATTCCCCTCCGTTCAACCCCACTCAGGGAGAACCAACCGACGCGATCTCCAAACCTGACTTTGTACAAGTAGAGGAATTTAGGAGCAGTAGCCACCATTCCTATCTGCCCGCAAAGAATTTGGAAAGCCTTTAAAAAGGCCCAGCTGTTTGGGTGGAGTTGAGTAGGAGCAACATTCATAATTTTCAAAAGATCACACTCGAATTGGGTAAATGGCAAGGTAACTCCAATCTACTCAAACATGGTTTTATATACGTATGTGAAAGAAGGTTGATCTGGAGTGGCATGAAGGAAGACGTGTTCATTCTCAGAACATGGCAAACACTCTACAGTGCCACCAGATGAATGAACTTTGTTTCTAATAGATGAAAGGGATTCAGAATCCCTAAAGTTTGAATGAAAGGCTCCTGCATCAGGCCTCACCCAGAAATACCCAGGTATAGTAATATCTGGGTATGGGACTCTAGGCATCCTATTGGTGCGCTTACAGCACTTAGAGACGGGTGTGGCATCAGGAGTAGCGGAGCTACTCTCATCAGAAGAAGAGGAGGCACCATTAGCATCGCCACCACCATGAGAGGAAGGCGGAGAAGGACGAGGAGAGCCCCCAATAGGATTGATTTCGGGCTCTACGATCTGAACCCCAGAAGAGGCATTCCGAGATACCCCGAATGAAGTCTCCATGGCTAAAAAAGCAGAAATGAAGCTGGAAAAAAGAGATGAGAAGGGCGTACCTCGAATAGGAAAGGGAGTGTAAAAGTTTGGACAAGAGGAGGCTCGAGAGAGAAGAAAATCGAAGGTCGAGGAAAAGTAAAGGCTTGTATGCAGAGCTCGCTCAGTTTATAGAAAAAGAGTAAGGTGATAAAAACAAATGAAATGTTACTTCTCAACGTAATGATGGTAGTTGTTGACGTGCGAGAGAAGAAAAACGTCCCTTCAAGTCTGCGCCAATTCGGCACACTAATGGAAAAGAAACACCTGGCAGAGACATCGGAATATACGCTGTCATCAAGTACAAATATGAGCACGCAGCTACGACGCAGCCCTCAAAAATAATGACATAAAGGCCACGCGTCACAAGTCAACTTGGCCTTAATGACAAAAGGGAATGTCTCTTTTCATCCTGGGAAGCGAGAAACTTTGGTCACAGTGCAAAACTAAGATGACTACCTCCGTCTCGGCTAGGCTCGGTCCCTTGATAGAAGCTTCCACACATTCCAAAAAGCTCCAAGCTTGGGGGGCTTGTATATGGGCCGAGGTGTAAAGCTCGGCAACTCGAAGCGTGAAGCTCGGTCGTCCGAGGTGTTCACCGAAGTAAAAGATATATATATAGACCGAAGTGTGAAGCTTGGCCATTGACCTCGCCGACTTGAAAGGCTAAAAGAAGAGACTAAGTTTCTAAGCTCCGTCACCGAGGTTGAACGATTGGCCGAGGTACAAGATCGGTCATTAAGACTATGGTAAAAAGGGGAAGAGAACCTACACCATCAACCTTAGATTCTCCAAATAAGGTTTTTAAAGGCCAAGCTCGGCTACTATCATGAAAAATTTTATGCTTCTACTAGCTCAAAACTTGGGGGGCTTGTGTACTGGCCGAGGAGTAAAACCCGGCCATCGAGCTTGGATACCCGATCCAATAAAGGTGGGAAGGATAAGATATCGATATTATCTTTAATAATCCTGATATTATCTCAAATAACCTTATCTGGTTAGAAGAGATAAAATCCCTCAAATTAAGGAGATCATATCTATCTTTGATAATCCTGATATTATCTCAAATAACCTTATCCGGTTATAAGAGATAAATCCCTCAAATTAAGGAAATCATATCCCAAAGAAGATTTAAGAGATAAAAGGAGATAAATCCAGATCTCTTAAAGATATGGGGATCCTATTATAAAAAGAGGAGAACCCAAGAGAGATACTCACTTTTCACTAACCCATGTGACTCTCCCTTAAGCGTATCAGAGAAATTAGCTCGACCAAGAGACTATTGAAGAGTCATTTCTCGCTGGTATTCATCAGATACAAGATTAGGGGATTGAGATAACTACATGACCAAGGGTTGAACCTAGAACTACGTCTGGCTTTGATTCCCATTGGGATACGTAGGACCGGAATACAATATTCTGTCAAGCCATAATCTAAAACAATCCCGCTGTTCACTTTTGGTTTGACGTTCTACGGCGAGATTCCGGCAATTCGGATCTCGGCAGGAACACAAGGTAAAATTCTTTTTTACTACTGTAATAATTGATGAATATTTATTGGTGTAAATTGTTATTACTGTTATTTTTTTTATGCCTCTTGTGATATTATTTGCTACTCGTTATTAGGGGATTTTTTTTTACTCCCTCTTGTGATATTATTTGCTACTTTCTTTTAATTATTAAGTTTATTGATTTGAGCACTGGACATAATACCAATTACTAATAGTAAATACCGATACTAATAAAAATAATATTACTATTATATTATAATAATAAAAAAACTTAATAATTAAAAGAAAGTAGCAAATAATATCACAAGAGGCATAAAAAAATAATAGCAATAAAAATTTACACCAATAAATATTCATCAATTATTACAGTAGTAAAACAAAATTTTACCTTGTAAGAATTAAAATAAAGTTACCAGCAATTTTAAAGGAACATTGCTACAAAAAAAAGTATATACTATAAGTATAGGGAGTAACGATGACATTAATGATAAAGTATCTATTTAAAATAACTAGAGACAATAAAAATAATCCCCTAATAACAAGAAGCAAATAATATCACAAGAGACATAAAAAAATAATAGCAATAACAATCTACACCAATAAATATTCATCAATTATTACAGTAGTAAAAAAATTTTACTTTGTAAGAATTAAAATAAAGTTACTAGCAATTTTAAAGGAACACTGCTACAAAAAAAATATACTATAAGTATAGGGAGTAACGAAGACATTAATAATAAAGTATCTATTTAAAATAACACGAGACAATAAAAAAAAATCTCCTAATAACAAGCAGCAAATAATATCACAAGAGGCATAAAAAAATAATAGTAATAACAATTTACACCAATAAATATTCATCAATTATTACAGTAGTAAAATTAAATTTTACCTTGTAAGAATTAAAATAAAGTTACCAGCAATTTTAAAGGAACACTGCTACAAAAAAAAACTATATTATAAGTATAGGGAGTATCGATGACATTAATGATAAAATATCTATTTAAAATAACAGGAGACAATAAAAAAATCCCCTAATAACAAGTCTCAAATAATATCACAAGAGGCATAAAAAAATAATAGCAATAACAATTTACACCAATAAATATTCATCAATTGTTACAGTAGTAAAACAAAATTTTACCTTGTAAGAATTAAAATAAAGTTACCAGCAATTTTAAAGGAACACTGCATTATACTATAAGTATAGGGAGTAACGATGATATTATTGATAAAGTATCTATTTAAAATAACAAGAGACAATAAAAAAATCTCCTTATAACAAGTAGCAAATAATATCACAAGAGGCATAAAAAAATAATAGCAATTACAATTCACACCAATAAATATACATCAATTATTGCAGTAGTAAAAAAATTTACATTGTAAAAAATAAAATAAAGTTACCTGTAATTTTAAAGGAATACTGCAGTGTGCCACGTGGCACTTAGGGCAGGTTTTGTCTTCTTCTTTTTTTTAATAATGGTAGGTACCAGTCTGACTGGCGCCTTCTGACTGACACCTTTGACCCGTCAGAGTGAAAAATAAAATAAAATATGTCACGTGTCCAAAAAGTCCTCCATTGATAAATAATAATTTTAGAATAATCCTAAATTGATAAATAATTTCTTAAAAAAACCATTTTGAATAAAAAGCCGAATATACAGCGCAGGTCTTCAATTTCCGAATTCAATTAGGATCAAAACCTCATAATGTGTGGGGCCCTGTAGCTTGTTTCACGCTGATCATGTATCAATTCCATATTTTATTGTGCTATTTGCCAAAATCTTTATCATCTATTTTTATGATAATGCAATTTGTTGTCATCCAAATTGATTTGAATTCATAAAACTATATCATGTGAGCCCTTGGCACTTTCAAATTCCAAGTAACAAAGTAAGTACAACCCCATTCAATATCCACTTTATACTCAATTTAATGACTTCCGACCCCACTTGCTGCATATCACAATATCAATTTATCCAATCTCAGGCTGCTGGAGTTTTCGAAATTTGTTTCATATCAAATTATCAATTTGCTAAAATTCTCCTTTCAATCTGATAATCATAATCTTTTATTTAAATTCTAATTAACTCCTAATGCTGTGAACTCACGTGGGGGCAATGGCAAAATTGCTTCTCTCTAATTCAAGCCTTATCTTCAATTGAGATTTGAAATCTCACTTTTTGATTGTAAATCAAATCACGTGGGATCCTTGAAAAGTCTATTAATTATGCCAACTTTGATCTTCCATTTTTATGATAAGCCATTAATATCCAAATCTTCAAATCCATCAATTAGGCTCCCTCTTCTTAATTGGATGGTGGGCCCCATCTTTTACACCATGAAAAAATTGAAAATACTTCACTTCCTTATGCTTCACGTGATTTTGAATATTTGCGAGGCGAGAGCTGTCTTGCTAGGCGATACAGAACACTCTCATATTTCATGTGTCTGGCTCGTAGGGCGAGACTGAAAGTCTTCCACTTTCTTGATCAGCTGCAGCTCTGGCTCGTGGAGCGAGTAGCGTCTCGCTGGGCGAGACCTTGAAATTCTCATTTTTGCTTGTTTCCTCTATTTTCCAAGTTCTCTTGAGCTTCACTTTTAACCTGAAAATATAAAATAGCATTAAATGCTTTATTTGACTCAAAATTAACTAAAATATCCTAAAAACTAATTAAAAGACTCAAAATGTTGCTTGAGGACAATTAAAGTCAAATTTGGGCGAAAACGAGATTAAACTCGAACTTTTAGCACAGAAACCGTGGCCTCACTAGCTATAAAACTAGATAAGCAGAGGCTTATCAGGCTACAAGTATTTCTTTCTTACCAAGCCTCTTCAGGCTCTATCTCTAACAAAGAGATTTCATGTTTGATCTTCTTAACTCACTATGTGTAAGGATATGACAGTTTAAGATCAGATGAATATTTACACAATATTCAAACTAAGAAACACCGACTCTTGTTCTCCAAAGGAATATGAGTATGAGTGATTGTAGTTTTTACAAAAGAATAGCTCATAAGGTTGTGCAGTGCAGAGTTTTTTTCTTCAGTATCTCAGGTCTTCTATTTATAGTGACCTTCTTCTTCACTTGTATTTCTTCAAAGGTTACTTTTAATAATCCCGTTTAGAGATAGCATTTAATGCATGATATCCGTTGTGACTGATAGCTTGATTGTGACAATGCTGAATAGTACTCTTGGTTATCGACGTAGCATGAAATTGAAGGCTTACTCCTCTGAGTATTGCAGCTTGAGCACTTGTTGTTCCTCATTTGTGTATAATCCAGCTTTTTCAGCCATAAAGTTGTCATCGTACAGATCGTTTTGTAGTATCTTATTGTACGATTCTGCTTTTTGCATTTCTTGATTGTACTATGTTTCTTTTACAACAAGGTGAAACCTTAAAGCAGATAAAACAAATGTGAAGAACAAATATTCTATTGAAATAAATATCAATCATTTCAAATAAATTCAAGAGATTCGAATTGCATTTAATTAATTTCAAGGATGGAGCTTGTCTAAAAAGAAACTCCATCTACTTAGTTATATGAGAGACTAAGTCTGTTCAAAATTTTACTTTGCTCGTTTGATGACGTGGCATATCCTCTTGTCTATCAAGTCTTCGGACTTGCTATTCCTTAACGAGTTATAAAGATCTTCGTCTAGTGACGTGGCGGTTAGAGCTCGTCTACTAGATTACTTTATTTTTTAGTTCATTTACTTATACTAATTACTTCCATCTGCTTACGTGGCAAGATGGACGCGCTTATTATCAAGTCTTTGGACTTGCTGGATCTAACAAGTTGTTTTGGTATTCGTCTAGCAAACATTTAGAGTCTCGTTCACTTAAGAAAACCAGTCTACTAAATTAAATGAACAAGTAACTTTACCAAGGTAAGCAGCCCGTCTACAAGGGTGGATATATGCGTATTTTTCAATGAAAACTTTTCCTATGTTTACTTATATTAAAGTATTCCTGCATAACTGAAAGCACATGTTAGATCTCAACTAACATTTTGCCAAGCAAATTTAATCCTTTTGTTAGCATCAAAACTTAGAGATTATTAAATCCAAAACCACTTTGGTTCTAACACTTCAGACTCTGACGATCTTGTACAAGGTAGGTGTGACGTAAACGGTAATCTTTTAATTGTACTATTTGATTCAGGTGCGACCCATTCTTTTATTTCGATGGATTGTGTGAAACTTCTGAAATTACCTATTTCTCCATTATCGTATGATCTGATTGTTTCTACTCCAACTGCTAAGCTAGTTATTGTCAATATTGTTTGCTTGAACTGTCCTATTATTATTCAGGATAGACCTTACTTTGTTGATCTGATCTGTTTACCTTTAATACCGTTAGATGTAATTTTAGGTATGGATTGGTTATCGTCAAACCGTATTTTAATAGACTGTGCGCGTAAAACTTTAGTTTTTCCTAAGGATGAGAATTCTGGATTTTTATCTGCTAATCAATTAATAGCTTCTTTGAAAGGGGGAGCGCAAGGATACATGTTATTATTTTCCTTAGACGTTAAGAGCACGTTAGACTTGCAGTGTATACCCGTTGTCAATGAGTTTCTGGACGTTTTTCTTGAAGATGTACCTGGACTACCGCCTGTACGGGAGATTGAGTTCGCGATTGATCTGGTTCCAGGCACTGGACCAATATCCATTGCACCATATCGTATGTCGCCAACAGAGCTCGAGGACTTAAAAGAGCAAATACTGTAACTGGTGAGGAAGGAATTTATTAAACCCAGTGTATCATTGCGGGGAGCTCCAGTGTTGCTACTGAAAAAGAAAGATGGGACTTCTCGCTTGTGTAGATTTCCGTCAGCTGAATAAAGTGACGATTAAGAACAAGTATCCGCTTCCAAGGATAGATGATTTAATGGATCAATTGCGTGGAGCGACTGTTTTCTCAAAGATAGATTTACGGTCGGGCTATCATCAGAGTCGTGTGAAGGCATAGGATGTTCCAAAAACAACATTTCGAACACGCTACGGACATTACGAGTACCTTGTGATGCCATTCGGAGTTACAAATGCTCCTACAATATTCATGGATTACATGAATATGATTTTTCATCCTTATCTGGATCAATTTGTCGTTGCTTTTATAGACGACATTCTAATCTATTCTCCCAGTAAAGAAAAACTTGTAGAACATCTCAGTGTGGTTCTCCAAATTTTAAAGGAGAAACAACTTTACGTGAAACCTGAAAAGTGTGAATTTTGGTTAGACCAAGTTCGATTTTTAGGACATGTAATCTCGAGTGATGGAATTGCTATGGATCCATCAAGAGTTGAAGTTGTTTTACAATGGGAAAGGCCTACGACTGTAACAGAGATTCATAGTTTTGTGGGTTTTGTGGGATACTACAAAAGATTCATCGATGAATTTTCCAAAATAGTAGGACCACTTACCCAATTAACTCGGAAAGATGAAGCTTTCACGTAGACTGAAGTTTGTGAAGAAAGTTTTCAAGAGTTAAAACGAAGGCCGACTACTTCACATGTGTTGGTACTACTGACCCTAAGGAACCTTTTGAGGTATATTGTGATGCTTTACATTAGGGATTAGGCTGTGTATCAATGCAAAATCGGAAAGTTGTGGCTTATGCTTCAAGACAGTTGAAGATTCATGAAAGAAATTATCCTACGCATGATTTGGAATTAGCAGCAGTGGTATTTGCTTTGAAAATCTGGAGACATTATTTGTATGGATCGACATTTAATGTTTTTAGTGACCACAGAAGTTTAAAATACCTATTTGATCAAAAAGAGCTTAATATGCGACAGAGACATTGGTTAGAATTTTTAAAGGATTATGATTTTCAACTACAATATCACCCTGGGAAAGCTAATGTAGTGGCATATGCTTTGAGCAGGAAATCAATGCATGCGTCTGTAATGATGGTCAAGGGGCAAGAATTGTTGGAACAATTTCGAGATATGTGTTTGATGATCGAAGTGTTACCTGGAAAAATTTGTTTGGGTATGATTATTGTTTCAAATCAATTAATGGAACAAATACGAGAGAAACAATAAAGTGATCAGTACCTACGAGGGGGAAAAGAACTAGTACGATAAGGAGCTGTGTCGGAGTTTAAAGAAGGAACCGATGGAATCTTGTGATTCGGTGAAAATATTTGTGTACCAGATGACACTGAGCTAAAAAAGTTAATTCTTGAGGAAGCTCATATGAGTAAGTTAAGTTTACATCCTAGAGCTACTAAGATGTATCAGGACCTTAAGAAATTATATTGGTGGTATGGTATGAAGAGAGATGTCATGGAATATGCAGCTTCTTGTTTAGTTTTTCAAAAGGCTAAAATTGAACATCAAAGACCAGCAGGAATGAAACAATCTTTGGATATTCCAGATTGGAAATGAGATGGTATATCAATGGATTTTGTATCAAGTTTGCCAAGGACTCGGAAAGGACATGATGCTATATGGGTAATAGTTGATCGATTGACCAAATCGGCTCACTTTTTGCCTATCAAGATGAATTATTCAATGGAAAAGTTAACTCAGTTGTACATAGGAGAAATTGTTAGATTGCATGATGTACCTACAAGTATTATTTAAGATCGTGATCCGAGATTTACGTCAAGATTTTGGCAGAGTTTACAAGACTCACTAGGAACGAAACTCAGATCGAGTTCGGCGTATCATCCACAAACTGATGGACAATCGGAGAGGACTATCCAGCCACTTGAAGATTTGCTAAGAGCTTGTACTCTAGAAAATTCTAGAAGTTGGGATGAATTCATATCATTGATAGAATTCACTTACAATAACAGTTTCCACTCAAGCATAGGAATGACACCCTATGAAGCTTTATATGGTTGACGGTGCATAACACCGCTATGTTGGTATCAGGATGGAGAGAGCTTATTGTTAGGACCAGATGTTGTGCAACAAACAACGGAAAAGGTGAAAATGATTCAGGAGAAGATACGGATAACTCAAAGTAGACAGAAAAGTTATGCTATCAAGAGAAGACGACCTCTTGAGTTTGAGGAAGGTGAGCATGTGTTTTTTAGAGTGACACCTATGACTGGGGTTGGTCAGATAATTAAATCCAGAAAACTCACTCATAAATTTATTGGACATTACCAAATTCTTCGTTGTGTGGGTCCTGTAGCATATCAAATTTCTTTACCTCATTTTCTTTCCAATCTTCCTGATGTTTTTCATGTTTCACAACTAAGGAAGTACATTCCTGATCCATCTCGCGTAATTGTACCCGATGTTGTACAATTAAAAGAAAATTTGTCTTATGAAACTTCGCCTGTACGAATCGTTGATAAGATGACGAAGCCGCTTAGAGGTAAACAAATCTCTTTGGTCAAGGTTATTTGGAATGATGTTACTGGAGAAGCAACGTGGGAAGTGGAAGACAAAATGAAGTTACAGTATCCTAATTTGTTTATAGGCACGTAATTTCGAGGACGAAATTATTTTTAGTGGGGTAGTAATGTAACACCCCGATTTTTCCGCTGTTTTCTTATAACAGAAATGAGTATGAATATGTTTATATATTTATTTGAGTGTTAGAAAATTATTTTAAATAAACGGAGTTCATCACTCAACTCTACTTGAACGTAGAAAGCTACGATTAAAATTTAGGTTGAAAAGTCAGGCGAAACCCGGCCTCCGAATTTCACTGACGGTATATTTATACTGATCAGAAGAGCTAATTTTAACTCGTGAACGAAAAACTTAAGGTTTTTATTTTATTTCCTATGATTGTGTATTTTTAGAATTGTTTCACAAAAGTGAAATAATATATTATAATCGGGTGTTATATTCAATCGGGTAAACGACGGAGCGAATTATGGAGTTTCCAGGAGCAGATAAAGAGTTTATTTTATATTTTTAAGGTGATTCATGTGGATGAGTCACTCATGTGAATTCTTTAAGTTTTCACAAGGTTAAGATGACATTTTAAGGATTTTGCACTTAAGTCCTTAAATTTTCTCTTAATTGCTTCTTAGTTCTAAGTTAATTCTTCAAGTTGTCATAAGCTTTTGGGCCAATTTCTTGCCATCCAAACCCATCAAGGCTGCTGCCAGAAGGCCCAATTTCATGGCGAAGAATTCATTTTCATGAAGCCATTTCCCTATTTTTAACTTTCATTTGCCTCAGTTAAAGACTTAAGCATTTTTAAGCTTCAAAATCAATTGCACTTGGAGGAATTTTCTCAAGCCCATTTCATAAAGGGCCAAGCCCAAATCCTTGGCTCATAAACCTGATGAGTCAAGTGCAATAGCTCATTCTCATACTTTCCTAAAACTTCATCAAAATTCTCCATTGTTCTTATTTTCTCCTTGCACAAGAAAGCTTGATTTGTGAAGGAAGTTGTTGATTCCTTGCTCATTTTCGAAATCCAAGAGGTGATTCATGTTCCTCATCATCTTTAAGTTATATGTTCTTCCATTCATCTCTTGTTTTAAATCTGTATTCATCTTGTTCATCTTAGATGTTCTTGACTTTGAAAAATGATATAAAATCATAGAAAAATCCTATGAGCATGAAATCGATTTCTATGTTCTTGTTGTAACACCCCGTTTTTATTGTTTTCCATTATCGGTAGAATTTTTAATTCTTTATATTTTTATCTGAGATTTAGAAAATGATTTTGGATAAAACAAAATCATATTTATACCCTACCTTATGGTAGAAGGTTACGGTAAAAATTTAGGTTTAAAATTCAGACGAAACCTGGTCTGCGTTTTAACTGATAGTAAGATTTTACTGATCAGAAAACCTAATTTTGACTCGAGAATGAAACAGTTAAGATTCTTTTTTTCCCAACGGCAGTGGTTATTTTGAAAATTTTCAAAATAAATAGGTTATTATACGTAATCGGGCAAGTACTCGACGATTAGGGATCGACGGAATCGATAAAGGAGGTGCAGAGACAAAACCAGACGCCGGGTGGATGAGCACAGTAGATGACTCATGGAGGTGAGTCATAGGGGTTAGTCATCTTGCATTAAATTCAAGTAATTATGGTTATATGTAAAAAGACCAAAATTCCCTTGATCTTTAAGTAAAATTCCAAGAGTGTCCCTAATCGGGTAAACAACGGAACCAGACACGAATGTGTAGAGACATACCAGGAGAACAGAACGACGAGTCATCCATGATGACTCAAGAGGAATGAGTCACCATAGTGACTCACCATAGCCATTAATGTGCATTTATGACAAGTAAATGTGAAAAGACTAAAATACCCCTAACCTATCCTATGTCTAGTTAACTTCAACCAAGGTTAGCCAACCATGATTTGTAACTAAAAATATCTTCTTCCTCATTTGTGGTGCCAAACTCAGTCACACCTCCTACTCTTCCTCACCACACATTTGTCATGATTACTTTTGGTGTAAAATGTCTTTTATGTCCCTAAGCTTTTGTTAAATGCCAAGTTTGCCCTAAGTGGAATTACCATTTTATCCCTAAATGAAAAAGGCTTTGGACCCTTTTCTCCCTTGGAACTCACGGCCACCACCTCTATTTAAAGCCACCTTCACTTCAATTTTCCACTTTCACAAAGTGTTCAAGTTATTCTCTAAAAAAAACCTTGAGTTCTTACACCTGATTTACAAAGGAAGTTTTAGATCTTCATCATTTCTTGAGATTCCAAAGGTATAGCCTTCTAATCCATGATCATATCTTCACTTCTCTTCACAAAATTTCTTCCAATCTCAAAGATTTCTTCAAGTTCAAATTCCTAGATCTAGAGTTTTAAATAATTCTAAAAAATCATAGAAAAATCATTTTAATGTGAGATCAATTTCTATGATCTCCATATGACTTCTATTTTCATCATCAAAGAGCTTGAAAAATTTAGAGATTCCTAGCTATTTCTTCATAGCTTGGCCGGACCTATGTCTATATGGGATTAGGTGGTTTTCTTCATTCTTTAACTTGTTTTTATGTTGGTTGTTCATGGCTAGGTTTTGGTGGACAAAACCGTGGCCTACCTTGCTTGTTTTAGCTTGTCTTTGTTTGATCTTCAAGTGGTCTACAAGAGGTATGGGGGAGATTACCACTATCCTACCTTAATGTTGATGGTTTAATTAGTGTTATTTAGTATAAATAGTCTTGTAAATCATAAGTGTGAAAGTTGTGTAATTTATTGATTTATATGTGTGTGACCCTCTTGGAGGATTTTGGTTGATGCTTGATTGTGATATATGTTGATTTTGATTCAATGATTTCTAATTGGATACTTGATGGTTGTTTATTGGATTTAACATGAAAAATTGCCTAACATGAGCATTCTTGGGCCATTCGGCCTTGACTGTTTAAATGGGTTGCATGATGATTTAAATTGTTTGAATAATTTTTATGAGGATTAAATGAATATATAAGAATATAGAAATTAGTTTGGATTGATTTGGATGTGTATATTAAAAGATATGATTTTATGAGTCCTTAGGGACTAAAATGTAATTTCAGAGAATTCCAGTGAATGTAATTAAATTCAGATTTTTGTGTGTTAATATTGTATTTCTTGATGAGACAAAACCATAGAAATTGGTTTGGTGTTAATTGGATTAATACATAAAAAGTTATAAGCTTTTTTGTAAACAAGGACCTTTTTGCAATTATTGAAAAATATTTGGGGCAGAAATGTAATTTATGGAAATTTGAAGGTAACTTAAAAATATTTCTAAATAAGTTGTTTTGGTGAGATTTGAAGTTATAAATAAAAAGTTATAAGTTTTTAAGTAAATAAGGACTTTTTTGTAATTAATGAAAGTTTAGGGACTAAATTGAAATTTTCAAAAATTTATGTAACTGGACAGTTAGAAACTGTTTTTCATACCTATTAAACTGTTCTAAAACTTCAAAATGAGTTTTGGACTATTAGAGTGTAAAATCGTTGAAAAGGGATTTACGCGATTTACAAAATTAACGACTTTTGGTCAAATTCTTAGAAATTTTGTATAAATGGATATTTAAATGTAAAATCAGTGTTTCAACATCTTCATATGAGTAATATAACCTAGGAGAGTAATACATTTGAGGTTAAGAACCATGTTTTAAAAAAATATGGCTTTTGAGCCTAAATTCAGTAAAAAGCGGCGAAACCGTCGCTAAACGTTTTTACGGATTTTTGAGAAAATGTTTTGAGAAACCGCTACCTATGTATCTTTGTTGGAAATTATGCTTGAAAATTGATTTTATTTTATTTAAAGATTTTGGTTTAAAGACAAAAGGATTTTCGTCTTCAATAACGAGATTTTACTATAAACTGTAAAAAAACATAAGACAAGAATGACTTAGTGAAAATATGAACGTAATAATTTATGACGTGGGGTGGAACATGACCTTATGTCATAAAGTATGGATAATTCATTATCCATATTCCATAAAATTTAATGGACTCGGAAGGATTTGTTTTCTTGGAAGCCAAAGAAAAAGGCTCAATTAGAAAAGTATAGAGAAATAAATAATTGGACTTGTATTCCAATATCATAATGCGTTAGGACTTTTAAACAAAGAGTTTTAAGATATCTTTACACAAAGATGAAAAGTTACTTGAGAACTTTCGCTTGATGTTAACAACATCTAGCATCTGAGAAAGCACGTTAAGAGAATTCCGATGGAATCAAGATGTCATCTAATGGAAAGATAAGAAGAACACATTTTCCGGCAATTTTGACAAAACAAATAGTGAAACTATGTTCTGTAAGGCCGTTGTGCCTAGGAGATTGAGCTAACACTTTAATGTGGGTGCAAATTCCGTAGGACCGATCTGGTTAATGCTTGGGGATGTTGGGGTTATGAGATACTCACATAGGCCCAGTGGGTTGCTCCTCTGTGGCGTGGTGATATGGCAATACACCGACATACTTGAATAGATGCTACGTGTTTTCTGGTAGTGTTGGATGTTCCAGAAAAAGCCTTTGACGTGCACGCACTCTTCTATTGATGTATTCTTTATTACCCAAGACTGGTAGACTCCGGAACAATCCTCTGAACCACTCTCTCCGACTGTTCGTAAAACCATGGTATAGGAATTCAGAGGTCATTCCTCAAGTCTTAGATGTCTTTTATCTAGGAAAACGGGGTGTTGTGGTCATGTTTCTGTGAAACATTATTGTTTGATATGAGTGTAGATATGATTGATCATTGATAATTGTACGTACCTGATAGTCGTACCACTGCATGTCTGCCTTATGTGTAAGATAAATGGAAATATCACTTTATTTTTGAATTGCCTATGTCGGCTGGCTATGTGCCTTCTGTACTATTTTTGAGAAGATTGAGACGTCAAGATGTCGCTTGGCTGATGCGTCGTAGGGGTCGAGGTTCGAGCATACGAATGATATGTTAGAGTTTTCTAGTGGATGTCTTCCAGACTATCGATGGTTCTTAGACCATGTTTTTCCTCTTCGAAGATGAAAGGGCTTAGTTCGAGAGTTACTATTGTAGTAGCTCCAGTAGTGTTTTTTGTGACGACGTCGGTAATGGACTCAAATAGAGTTTCCACCAGATCTCGTCAGTGGGTTTGTCTTTCTCACAATGTATTGTAAGACTAAGCCCTCATTCATGTTTTGATGTATGACAAACAAAGTGTATTTTGCATAAGATTTTAATTTTGACTACGTACTCATTACGTGTTAAGTTGCATGCAAGATCACTCGTCCAACAAAGCAAAACTAGCGCACATCCAACACAGGGAAAATATAAGCGCTCGTCCAAAGAAGTGAACAAAGAAAGCGCGTCCACTAAAGAACAACAAACAAAAGCTGACGTCCACTAAAAGAACAAAGAGAGTGCGTCCACTAAAGAAACAGAAGAGGTAATCTGCTGACGTGGCACAAAAGCGCATCCACTGAAAGAAACAGAAGAGCTCATCTACTGACGTGGAACAGAAGCGCGTCCACTGAAAGAAACAGAAGATCTCGTCTACTGACGTGGCACAAAAGTGCGTCCACTGAAAGAAATAGAAGATCTTGTCTGCTGACGTGGCACATGAAGCGCGTCCACTGAAAGTAATAAGAAGCTCCGTCCACTTAAATGGTATATAAAGCTCGTCTACAAAGTAGAGTCCGTCCAATAACCTTGTGCTAGCACTCTCGTCTACCAATTGGAGCCCGTCCAACTGCCTTGTGTTAGTACTCTCGTCTACCACTTGGAACCAGTCCAATAACCTTGAGCTAGTACTCCCGTCTGCTGACGTGGCAAATGGACGCGGCTATTTTTCTCTTCAGTTAACACGGATATATTACTCTTCAAAAAGACTTCGCTATCCTTTCAGATGGAAACAATTATTTTTCAAAGAAGGATGCAAAATCTACAAAGATCAATAGAATCTCATTTCAAGAATAAGAATCAAGAAAGCAGATTTTGTAAATCAGATCGAAATCTGTTTTAAATGATCCCAACGGCTATAATCTGTCTTCTATATAAAGAGGGATCAAAGGAACACTTTTCAACTTAACACATACAATAAACGCAACTCATTCTGATTGTGAAACTAAGTGCTTTATCTCTGAGAAAAGTGTGATAGTAGTTAGAACTTCAATTTTTATTATCAGGCTTTTAGAGTCTTACTTCTACTCAATTCTTTTCGTGAAATAGAGTGACTAAGAGAGGGTATCTCTTAGGGTTTAACAAGGATAGAAGGGATCCTTGGGTATAGAAAAGCAAGTGTGCTTTCTGGAGATTTTTTCAAGCAAGGAGGTTATCCTTGTGTTGCTGTAATTGGAATTGTGTAATTGCTGATTATAGTGGAGAAAACCACAGAGGTGTGGGACTGGATGCAGCCTTACCATAGGAGATAGCCGAACCAGGATAAATCGGTTTGCGTGTTCTTCTCATCCTTAAACTCCATATACTTGTTATATGCACTTGTGTGTTGTGAATGAGTTTAAAGAATACTTGTTAACTTGAATCTTTGATATGCAATCTGTGTTAAAACCTGTTGTTACTACTTATAATTCTTCTTGTCATCATTACTTGTTCCATAACCTGATTCTTGGGAATTAAAATTGAGTGAAAACCAATTTTCTTTAAGGAAACACTATTTTGCATTAAATTGTTGAAAAAGTTTTCAATATATCAATTCACCCCCCCCCCCCCCCCCCTCTTGAGATCGTAGCCACTACCAACAATTGGCATCCGGGCTAAAACTCTTGTTACAAAGTTTAATAGCTTCAAGAGATGGCTACAAATGATATCCTGGGTGATGGGGCTTCACTCACTAGACCCCCTGCCTTTAATGGCTCCCAATACATGTATTGGAAAGAAAGAATGCTTATCTTTCTTGAGGCTGCAGGTTTAGATGTATTAGATGTTGATGAAAATGGTCCCTATGTTCCATTTATTCTTGATGCTAAGGGAAATAAACAAACTAAACCAAAAGATGACTGGAATGATGATGATAAAAGAAGAGTTGGTTATGATGCTAAAGCAAAGAATATTATAACAGCTGCTTTGAATTATGATGAGTTTTTCAGGGTCTCCAATTGCAAAACGACAAAGCAAATGTGGGATACTCTTCAACTCACTCATGAAGGAACCAACGATGTGAAAAGAGCAAGGATGAATGCACTAATCCATGAATATGAACTCTTTCACAAGAAGAATGGCGAGGAGATAGATGATCTGCAAAAGAGGTTTACACACATTGTGAACCAGCTAGAAGGACTCGGACATACAATCACAGATGAGAAAAAGATTAACAAGATTATGAGATGTTTGAGTCATGAATGGCAGCCAAAAATTACTGCAATTACTGAAGCAAAGGATCTTGACACGATGCAGATTGCTACTCTATTTGGCAAGTTGAAAGAACACGAATTGGAACTCAATAGATTGAAAAATCATGAAGATAAGGAGAAAAAGAAGAAAGGACTCTCACTCAAGGCTCATATCTCCAAAGAATCAATAGAAAGTGATGAAGATGAACACCTTGATGAAAGTGAAGAATCCGAAGAAGAAGACATGGGATTGCTTGTGAGGAAATTTAGAAGATTCATCAAGAAGAATAGAAACAAGAAGCAATTTAGTTTTCCTACCAAAAAGAACACGAACAAAGGTGAAAGCTCTTCCTCAACAGTCAAATGCTTTGAATATGGAAAGCTTGGACACTACAAAAATGAATGTCCAAAGCTACAAAAGAAAGAAAAGTATGAGAAGAATGACAGCAAGGAAAAGAAAGGAAGAAAGCCTAGAAGAGCATACATAGCTTGGGAAGAAAATGATATGGATTCCACTAGTAGTGAATCTGAAAATGAAGAAGCCAACCTATGTCTCATGGTAAATCATCAAAGTGACAGTGAAACTGAGGTAAATGATTCCTCTCCTACCTATGATGAGTTACAAGATGCTTTTGATGAATTACATGAAGAATATGTTAAAATTGGTAAACAACTTCTATCTTCTAGAAAGATCATCGCAAAACAATGTAGTGACTATGCATCTTTATAAATAAAGCTAAAAGAACTAGAAGCTGAAAATTCACAATTACTTGAATCTAGTTCAATTTGCACCAAATGCACTACACTAGAAAAGGAAGTTGAAAAACTGAATACAACTCTATCTAAGTTTACTTTGGGTAGAGATAACTTGAATGCCATATTAGGACAGCAAAAGGGTGTGTATGACAAAGCTGGAATTGGATATAAGCCCATGGTACATGAAAAATCTTTTAAGAAGCTTTTTGTTCCACCTATTTCATCAACTAGTCCTTTTGTTAAATGCTATTATTGTCTAAAGAAAGGTCATACAGCTACTACTTGTAGACTTAGAAAGAACATTCATGTTGGAATTAAACAAATTTGGGTTCCAAAAGGAACTTATGTTGCTACTAACACTAGAGGACCCAACCAGATTTGGGTACCTAAAGGAAAAGCATAAAACAATCTGTTTTGTAGGTGTGTTTGAAGGCCAAAACCTCAAGCTGGTTTTTGGACAGTGGCTGCTACAAACACATGACCGAAGACATCACAAAGTTTACTTCTTTCACTCCCAAGGAAGGTGGAAATGTCACCTATGGAGACAACAACAAAGGAAAAATTCTTGGTGTTGGAACAATAGGAAAAAGTCTAGCAATCAAGATTGAGAATGTTCTCTATGTGGAAGGACTCAAACACAATCTACTAAGTATAAGCCAATTATGTGATAAAGGCTACAAGGTAAACTTTAACTCAAATTTGTGTATGATCGAATCTATTCATGATAATAACATAAAATTGATTGGAAATAGAATCAATAACATCTATATGCTAGACATAGACAACTTAATTTCCAATGATTCATGTTGCTTAATTTCCAAAGAAGATGAAAATTGGCTTTGGCATAGGAGAATAGCTCACATTCATATGGATCACTTGAATAAATTGATTTCCAAAGAACTTGTAATCGGTTTACCAAATAAAAAGTTTGTTAAAGAAGACCTATGTGATGCATGCCAAAAGGGTAAACAAGTGAAAACCTAATTTAAGGCTAAAAACACTGTTTCAACCAGTAGACCCTTACAATTACTACACATGGACCTTTTGGACCTTCTAGGACAAAAAGCTTTGGTGGAAATCTCTATGCTCTTGTAATTGTTGATGACTTCTCTAGATTCACTTGGACCTTTTTCTTAGCACAAAGGAATGAAGCTTTTAAAGCTTTTAAGAGAATGGCTAAGGTTTCTCAAAATGAGAAAGACTAGAAAATTGTTTCAATTAGGAGTGACCATGGAGGAGAATTCCAAAAGGAGGAGTTTGATAACTTTTGTGATGAACATGGTATAAAACATAATTTTTCTGCACCTAGAACTCCACAACAAAATGGAGTAGTTGAGAGGAAAAATAGGTCACTTGAAGAAATTGCTAGAACCATATTAAGTGACTCTAATTTACCAAAGTATTTTTGGGTTGATGCTGTGAGTACTGCATGTTATGTTTTGAATAGAGTTCTAATAAGGCCAATTTTGAAGAAAACTCCAAATGAACTTTACAAGGGAAGAAAACCTATCATTTCTCATTTTCATGTCTTTGGCTGTAAATGTTTTGTGCTAAATAACGGCAAGGATAATCTTGAGAAATTTGATCCCATAGCTGATGAGGGTATTTTCCTAGGTTATTCATTAACTAGCAAAGCATATAGAGTGTTTAATAAGCGTACTTTATCAATGGAAGAATCTATTCACATAACATTTGATGAGTCTAACCCCAAAAGGGTGGGAAAGGACATTTTTTATGAAGCAGAAACTCTTGAGGATGAAGTGAAATCTGATGAAGGAAAGGAGAGCAACAAGGAAAAGGAAGATGAAGAAAGCAATAAAGAACCTCAAGCAGAACTTCAACAAGAAAATATTCCTAAGGAGTGGCAAGCTTCAAAGAATCATCCCCTAGACAATATCATTGGTGAGATCACCAAAGGGGTAACCACTAGAAACTCTTTAAGGAATATTTGCAATACCATGGCATTTGTATCTCAAATAGAACCAAAATGTGTTGATGATGCTATTAATGATGAACATTGGATGATTGCAATGCAAGAGGAGTTAAATCAATTTAAAAGGAACAAAGTTTGAGATTTAGTTCCAAAACCCAAAAGTAACCAAATAATTGGAACTAAATGGGTGTTTAGAAACAAAATGGATGAGAATGGAATAATAGTAAGAAACAAGGCTAGACTAGTTGCTAAGGGATATAATCAAGAAGAAGGAATTGATTATGATGAAACATATGATCCCGTAGCTAGATTAGAAGCCATAAGAATGCACTTAGCCTATGCTTGTATAATGAACTTTAAATTGTACCAAATGGATGTGAAAAGTGCCTTTTTAAATGGAATAATACAAGAGGAAGTATATGTAAGCCAACCCCCTGGCTTTGTTGATAGTAAGTTCCCAAATCATGTCTATAAACTGACTAAAGCCCTCTATGGACTCAAGCAAGCTCCTAGAGCTTGGTATGAGAGGTTAAGCAATTTTCTCCTAGAGAAAGGCTTTAAAAAAGGAAAAGTTGGCACAACACTATTTACCAAAACAAAAACACACAATATCTTACTTGTTCAAATATATGTTGATGACATTATTTTTGGTGCTACTAATGAGTCTTCATGCAAGGAATTTGGTGAACTAATGCAAAATGAATTTGAAATGTCCATGATGGGAGAACTTACCTTCTTTCTTGGACTTCAAATTAAACAATGCCAAGATGGAACCTTCATAAGCCAAACAAAGTATTGCAAGGAACTACTAAAGAAGTTTGGAATCGAAAGCGCAAAGGAAATGGCAACACCAATGAGTCCAGCCTGCTACTTGGACAAAGATGAACATGGTAAATCTATAGATGTATCCAAGTATAGAGGTATTATCGGATCCTTACTTTATGTCACTGCAAGTAGGCCAGATATAATGTTTAGTGTGTGTATGTGTGCAAGCTATCAAGCTAATCCTAAAGAATCACATCTTACTACAGTTAAAAGAATCATGAAGTACCTCTTAGGAACAAAAGAAATGGGGCTATGGTATCCCAAGGGATCCACTTGCACATTAATAGGATATTCCGACTCTGACTTTGCTGGATGCAAGTTTGATAGGAAGAGCACGAGTGGAACATGCCATTTATTAGGAAATTCCCTAGTGTCCTGGTTTAGTAAAAAAGCAAACTAGTGTGGCCTTATCCACAACTGAAGCAGAATATGTTGCAGCTGGGAGTTGTTGTTCTCAAATCCTATGGATGAAACAACAATTAATTGACTATGGTGTTTATCTGGATCATGTACCAATAAAATGTGATAACACTAGTGCAATAAATCTAACAAAGAACCCAATTATGCACTCAGGAACCAAGCATATTGAAATTAGGCATCATTTTATCAGGGATCATATTCAAAGTGGTGATGTTGTGATTAAACATATAGATACAACCAAGCAATTAGCTGATATATTCACCAAACCACTAAATAAGGAGAGTTTATTCTTTATAAGAAGGGAACTTGGCATAATTGATCCTCAAAATAATTGATAACAGATGGCACGCAAGGCAGCACAAGTTGCTGAAAATTATGAAGGACATGGGCAAGATGCTAAGCATCCTTAGGTGTCTGTAATTTTTTTTTTTTTGTATTTTGGATGTTTTGATGTATTGCATAAATTCTGAAATGCTTTATTATCAATGAATGCAAGACTGTTTTTAAGTTTGATTTCAATAGTTTCTTTTTGATAATGACAAAGGGGGAGAAAGATGAATCATACATTTTAGATGAACCATAAAGATGAACCATAAAGATGAACCATGCATTTGCTGTAAAAAAAATTTTCCTCTAATATGCAATTTTTTCTTTCTTTCTCTAAAACACAAGTATGAACTGGTTTTAAAAGACATACTAGAACTTATAATAAATGCAAGATAATCTTTTTTTTTTCATGATAATGATATGATAACACTTGATCTTTTGAAAGATATCAATGACACAGGGGGAGGAGAAAAATAACTCAAGAACCATGCTTACCGAAAAGCTGCACTCTAATTTCTTAGTAACTAAGGTTAAGTATGGTAAGGTTTGTCATAATCAAAAAGGGGGAGTTTGTAAGACTAAGCCCTCATTCATGTTTTGATGTATGACAAACAAAGTGTATTTTGCATAAGAATTTAATTTTGACTACGTACTCATTACGTGTTAAGTTGCATGCAAGATCACTCGTCCAACAAAGCAAAACTAGCGCACGTCCAACACAGGGAAAATATAAGCGCTCGTCCAAAGAAGTGAACAAAGAAAGTGCGTCCACTAAAGAACAACAAACAAAAGTTGACGTCCACTGAAAGAACAAAGAGAGCGCGTCCACTGAAGTACAAAAGATACACGTCCACTGAAAGAACAAAGAGAGCGCGTCCACTAAAGAAACAGAAGAGCTCGTCAACGATGTGGCATGTAAGCACGCCCACCGAAAAAAAACAAGAGCTCGTCTGGCGGCGTGGCGACGTGGAAGCGCGTCCCACCGAAAGAAACATAAGATCTCGTCTGGCGACGTGGGCACGTAAGCGTGGCCCACGTAAAGAAACAGAAGATCTCGTCTGCTGACGTGGTACAGAAGCGCGTCCATTGAAAGAAACAGAAGATCTCGTCTGCTGACGTGGCACACGAAGCGCGTCCACTGAAAGTAATAAGAAGCTCCGTCCACTTACATGGTATATAAAGCTCGTCTACAAATTAGAGCCTATCCAATAACCTTGTACTAGCACTCTCGTCTACCAATTAGAGCCCGTCCAACTGCCTTGTGTTGGCACTCTCGTCTACCACTTGGAACCCGTCCAATAACCTTGAGCTAGTACTCCCGTCTGCTGACGTGGCAAATGGACGCGGCTATTTTTCTCTTCAATTAAACACGGATATATTACTCTTCAAAAATACTTCGCTATCCTTTCAAATAGAAACGGTTATTTTTCAAAGAAGGATGAATACTCTACAAAGATCAACAGAATCTCATTTCAAGAACAAGAATCAAGAAAGCAGATTTTGTAAATCATATCCAAATCTATTTTAAATGATCCCAACGGCTATAATCTGTCTTCTATATAAAGAGGGATCAAAGGAACACTTTTCAACATAACACATACAATAAACGCAACTCATTCTGATTGTGAAACTAAGTGCTTTATCTCCGAGAAAAGTGTGATAGTAGTTAGAACTTCAATTTGTATTATCAGGCTTTTAGAATCTTACTTATACTCAATTCTTTTCGTGAATTAGAGTGACTAAGATAGGGTATCTCTTAGGGTTTAACAAGGATAGAAGGGATCCTTGGGTATAGAAAAGCAAGTGTGCTTTCTGGAGATTTTTTCAAGCAAGGAGGTTATCCTTGTGTTGCTGTAATTGGAATTGTGTAATTGCTGATTATAGTGGAGAAAACCACAGAGGTGTGGGACAGGATGTAGGCTTACCATAGGAGGTAACCGAACCAGGATAAATCGGTTTGCGTGTTCTTCTCATCCCTATACTCCATATACTTGTTATATGCACTTGTGTGTTGTGAATGAGTTTAAAGAATACTTGTTAACTTGAATCTTTGATCTGCAATCTGTGTTAAAACCTGTTGTTACTACTTATAATTCTTCTTGTCATCATTACTTGTACCACAACCTGGTTCTTGGGAATTAAAATTGAGTGAAAACCAATTTTCTTTAAAGAAACACTGTTTTGCTTTAAATTGTTGAAAATTTTTTCAATATCTCAATTCACCCCCCCCCCCCCCCCTCTCTTGAGATCGTAGCCACTACCAACAATTGACATCAGGGCTAAAACTCTTGTTACAAAGCTTAATAGCTTCAAGAGATGGCTACAAATGATATCCTGGGTGATGGGGCTTCACTCACTAGACCCCCTGCCTTTAATGGCTCCCAATACATGTATTGGAAAGAAAGAATGCTTATCTTTCTTGAGGCTGCAGGTTTAGATGTATTAGATGCTGTTGAAAATGGTCCCTATGTTCCATTTATTCTTGATGCTAAGGGAAATAAACAAACTAAACCAAAAGATGACTGGAATGATGATGATAAAAGAAGAGTTGGTTATAATGCTAAAGCAAAGAATATTATAACATCTGCTTTGAATTATGATGAGTTTTTTAGGGTCTCCAATTGCAAAACGGTAAAGCAAATGTGGGATACTCTTCAACTCACTCATGAAGGAACCAGCGATGTGAAAAGAGCAAGGATGAATGCACTAATCCTTGAATATGAACTCTTTCAGATGAAGAATGATGAGGAGATAGATGATTTGCAAAAGAGGTTTACACACATTGTGAACCAGCTAGAAGGACTCGGACATACAATCACAGATGAGAAAAAGATTAACAAGATTATGAGATGTTTGAGTCGTGAATGGCAGCCAAAAATTACTGCAATTGCTGAAGCAAAGGATCTTGACACGATACAGATTGCTACTCTATTTGGCAAGTTGAAAGGACACGAATTGGAACTTAATACATTGAAAAATCATGAAGATAAGGAGAAAAAGAAGAAAGGACTCTCACTCAAGGCTCATATCTCCAAAGAATCAATAGAAAGTGGTGAAGATGAAGACCTTGATGAAAGTGAAGAATCCGAAGAAGAAGACATGGGATTGCTTGTGAGGAAATTTAGAAGATTCATCAATAAGAATAGAAACAAGAAGCTATTCAGTTTTCCTACCAAAAAGAACACGAACAGAGGTGAAAGCTCTTCCTCAACAGTCAAATGCTTTGAATGTGGAAAGCTTGGACACTACAAAAATGAATGTCCAAAGCTACAAAAGAAAGAAAAGTATGAGAAGAATGACAGCAAGGAAAAGAAAGGAAGAAAGCCTAGAAGAGTATACATAGCTTGGGAAGAAAATGATATGGATTCCACTAGTAGTGAATCTGAAAATGAAGATGCCAACCTATGTCTCATGGTAAATCATCAAAGTGACAGTGAAACTGATGTAAATGATTCCTCTCCTACCTATGATGAGTTACAAGATGCTTTTGATGAATTACATGAAGAATATGTTAAAATTGGTAAACAACTTGTATCTTCTAGAAAGATCATCGCAAAACAATGAAGTGACTATGCATCTTTACAAATAAAGCTAAAAGAACTAGAAGCTGAAAATTCACAATTACTTGCATCTAGTTCAATTTGTACCAAATGAACTACACTAGAAAAGGAAGTTGAAAAACTGAATACAACTCTATCTAAGTTTACTTTGGGTAGAGATAACTTGAATGCCATATTAGGACAACAAAAGGGTGTGTATGACAAAGCTGGAATGGGATATAAGCCAATGGCACATGAAAAATATTTTAAGAAGATTTTTGTTCCACCTATTTCATCAACTAGTCCTTTTGTTAAATGCTATTATTGTCTAAAGAAAAGTCATACAGCTACTACATATAGACTTAGAAAGAACATTCATGTTCGCATTAAACAAATTTGGGTTCCAAAAGGAACTTATGTTGCTACTAACACTAGAGGACCCAACCAGATTTGGGTACCTAAAGGAAAAGCATAAAACAATATGTTTTGTAGGTGTGTTTGAAGGCCAAAACCTCAAGCTGGTTTTTGGACAGTGGCTGCTCCAAACACATGACCGGAGACATCACAAAGTTTACATCTTTCACTCCCAAGGAAGGTGGAAATGTCACTTATGGAGACAACAACAAAGGAAAAATTCTTGGTGTTGGAACAATAGGAAAAAGTCCAGAAATCAAGATTGAGAATGTTCTCTATGTGGAAGGACTCAAACACAATCTACTAAGTATAAGCCAATTATGTGATAAAGGCTACAAGGTAAACTTTAACTCAAATTTGTGTATGATCGAATCTATTCATGATAATAACATAAAATTGATTGGAAATAGAATCAATAACATCTATATGCTAGACATAGACAACTTAATTTCCAATGATGCATGTTGCTTAATTTCCAAAGAAGATGAAAATTGGCTTTGGCATAGGAGAATAGCTCACATTCATATGGATCACTTGAATAAATTGATTTCCAAAGAACTTGTAATCGGTTTACCAAATAAAAAGTTTGTTAAAGAAGGCCTATGTGATGCATGTCAAAAGGGTAAACAAGTGAAAACCTCATTTAAGGCTAAAAACACTGTTTCAACCAGTAGACCCTTACAATTACTGCACATGGACCTTTTTGGACCTTCTAGGACAAAAAGCTTTGGTGGAAATCTCTATGCTCTTGTAATTGTTGATGACTTCTCTAGATTCACTTGGACCTTTTTCTTAGCACAAAGGAATGAAGCTTTTAAAGCTTTTAAGAGAATGGCTAAGGTTTCTCAAAATGAGAAAGACTAGAAAATTGTTTCAATTAGGAGTGACCATGGAGGAGAATTCCAAAAGGAGGAGTTTGATAACTTTTGTGATGAACATGGTATAAAACATAATTTTTCTGCACCTAGAACTCCACAACAAAATGGAGTAGTTGAGAGGAAAAATAGGTCACTTGAAGAAATTGCTAGAACCATATTAAGTGACTCTAATTTACCAAAGTATTTTTGGGCTGATGCTGTGAGTACTGCATGTTATGTTTTGAATAGAGTTCTAATAAGGCCAATTTTGAAGAAAACTCCAAATGAACTTTACAAGGGAAGAAAACCTATCATTTCTCATTTTCATGTCTTTGGCTGTAAATGTTTTGTGCTAAATAACGGCAAGGATAATCTTGGGAAATTTGATCCCAAAGCTGATGAGGGTATTTTCCTAGGTTATTCATTAACTAGCAAAGCATATAGAGTGTTTAATAAGCGTACTTTATCAATGGAAGAATCTATTCACATAACATTTGATGAGTCTAACCCCAAAAGGGTGGGAAAGGACATTTTTTATGAAGCAGAAACTCTTGAGGATGAAGTGAAATCTGATGAAGGAAAGGAGAGCAACAAGGAAAAGGAAGATGAAGAAAGCAATAAAGAACCTCAAGCATAACTTCAACAAGAAAATCTTCCTAAGGAGTGGCAAGCTTCAAAGAATCATCCATTAGACAATATCATTGGTGAGATCACCAAAGGGGTAACCACTAGAAACTCTTTAAGGAATATTTGTAATACCATGGCGTTTGTATCTCAAATAGAACCAAAATGTGTTGATGATGCTATTAATGATGAACATTGGATGATTGCAATACAAGAGGAGTTAAATCAATTTAAAAGGAACAAAGTTTGAGATTTAGTTCCAAAACCCAAAAGTAACCAAATAATCGGAACTAAATGGGTGTTTAGAAACAAAATGGATGAGAATGGAATAATAGTAAGAAACAAGGCTAGACTAGTAGCTAAGGGATATAATCAAGAAGAAGGAATTGATTATGATGAAACATATGCTCCCGTAGCTATATTAGAAGCCATAGGAATGCTCTTAGCCTATGCTTGTATAATGAACTTTAAACTGTACCAAATGGATGTGAAAAGTGCCTTTTTAAATGGAATAATACAAGAGGAAGTATATGTAAGCCAACCCCCTGGTTTTGTTGATAGTAAGTTCCCAAATCATGTCTATAAACTGACTAAAGCCCTCTATGGACTCAAGCAAGCTCCTAGAGCTTGGTATGAGAGGTTAAGCAATTTTCTCCTAGAGAAAGGCTTTAAAAGAGGAAAAGTTGGTACAACACTATTTACTAAAACAAAAGCACACAATATCTTACTTGTTCAAATATATGTTGATGACATTATTTTTGGTGCTACTAATGAGTCTTCATGCAAGGAATTTGGTGAACTAATGCAAAATGAATTTGAAATGTCCATGATGGGAGAACTTACCTTCTTTCTTGGACTTCAAATTAAACAATGCCAAGATGGAACCTTCATAAGCCAAACAAAGTATTGCAAGGAACTACTAAAGAAGTTTGGAATCGAAAGCGCAAAAGGAAATGGCAACACCAATGAGTCCAGCCTGCTACTTGGACAAAGATGAACATGGTAAATCTATAGATGTATCCAAGTATAGAGGTATTATCGGATCCTTACTTTATGTCACTGCAAGTAGGCCAGATATAATGTTTAGTGTGTGTATGTGTGCAAGCTATCAAGCTAATCCTAAAGAATCACATCTTACTGCAGTTAAAAGAATCATGAAGTACCTCTTAGGAACAAAAGAAATGGGGCTATGGTATCCCAATGGATCCACTTGCACATTAATAGGATATTCCGACTCTGACTTTGCTGGATGCAAGTTCGATAGGAAGAGCACGAGTGGAACATGCCATTTATTAGGAAATTCCCTAGTGTCCTGGTTTAGTAAAAAAGCAAACTAGTGTGGCCTTATCCACAACTGAAGCAGAATATGTTGCAGCTGGGAGTTGTTGTTCTCAAATCCTATGGATGAAACAACAATTAATTGACTATGGTGTTTATCTGGATCATGTACCAATAAAAGGTGATAACACTAGTGCAATAAATCTAACAAAGAACCCAATTATGCACTCAGGAACCAAGCATATTGAAATTAGGCATCATTTTATCAGGGATCATATTCAAAGTGGTGATGTTGTGATTAAACATATAGATACAACCAAGCAATTAGCTGATATATTCACCAAACCACTAAATAAGGAGAGTTTCTTCTTTATAAGAAGGGAACTTGGCATAATTGATCCTCAAAATAATTGATAACAGATGGCACGCAAGGCAGCACAAGTTGCTGAAAATTATGAAGGACATGGGCAAGATGCTAAGCATCCTTAGGTGTCTGTAATTTTTTTTTTTTTGGATGTTTTGATGTATTGCATAAATTCTGAAATGCTTTATTATTAATGAATGCAAGACTGTTTTTAAGTTTGATTTCAATAGTTTCTTTTTGATAATGACAAAGGGGGAGAAAGATGAACCATACATTTTAGATGAACCATACATTTTAGATGAACCATAAAGATGAACCATGCATTTGCTGTAAAAAAAAAATTTCCTCTAATATGCAATTTTTGTAAATCAGATCCAAATCTATTTTAAATGATCCCAACGGCTATAATCTGTCTACTATATAAAGAGGGATCAAAGGAACACTTTTCAACATAACACATACAATAAACGCAACTCATTCTGATTGTGAAACTAAGTGCTTTATCTCTGAGAAAAGTGTGATAGTAGTTAGAACTTCAATTTGTATTATCAGGCTTTTAGAGTCTTACTTCTACTTAATTCTTTTCGTGAATTAGAGTGACTAAGAGAGGGTATCTCTTAGGGTTTAACTAGGATAGAAGGGATCCTTGGGTATAGAAAACCAAGTGTGCTTTCTGGAGATTTTTTCAAGCAAGGAGGTTATCCTTGTGTTGCTGTAATTGGAATTGTGTAATTGATGATTATAGTGGAGAAAACCACAGAGGTGTGGGACTGGATGTAGGCTTACCATAGGAGGTAGCCGAACCAGGATAAATCGGTTTGCGTGTTCTTCTCATCCCTAAACTCCATATACTTGTTATATGCACTTGTGTGTTGTGAATGAGTTTAAAGAATACTTGTTAACTTGAATCTTTGATCTGCAATTTGTGTTAAAACCTGTTGTTACTACTTATAATTCTTCTTGTCATCATTACTTGTTCCATAACCTGATTCTTGGGAATTAAAATTGAGTGAAAACCAATTTTCTTTAAAGAAACACTGTTTTGCTTTAAATTGTTGAAAAAGTTTTCAATATCTCAATTCACCCCCACCCCACCCTCTTGAGATCGTAGCCACTACCAACATGTATGAGAAAGGATTGTCGTTTCTATTTTAGTTTGGCCAGCTGGGTATGTTTGGGAGTTAATGTAACTGTCTATGGAGCTGTGACTCCAAGTATCTTATTTTTTAGGAGCTGCGTCTCCACATTTTTACGTTGAGTCTGTACATTCTATGATTTTTGTTTATGAATCGGGTTAGGTATTGTGTAAATGATTTTCGAACTTATGATCCCAATTGTGATAATGGAATATTTGATTGTCCATCCATTTAAAACAAAGTAGTTATATTTACGACTTACGAAAAAGAAAAAAATTACCCCATTCTTTTATAGCCAATTTTAATTAACTTACTTTTCGGCCTTAAAATGTCACTTACGATGTAGCGCTCGTGAACGGTGTTACATTATTGGTATCAGAGATGACCGAGTCTTTTTGGCGAGGGGTTTAGGTCTGCTGTCGTCTTTGTTGTATTTTCTCTGGTTGTGTCTTGTGTTGTTTTGTGTTTTTGGTTCAACAAAACCAATGTTTGGAAGGATAATGACGTTAGTCTATCCTTGGCTGTGTTTATGTTCTTTATAGCGTTGTTCCGAAAGGATACAACATTGTTTGTTGATGTTTTCATTATTGTTCCTAAGGAGGAATAATGTTGAACAGATTTTGATGTGTTGTTTTCTTCCTAGTTCTGACTATCGTGCTTTTATAGAAAATCATGGTTAGTCCGGAATCGAGTAGATATGATTCTGCAATTAAGGATTCCGAAGACATGGTTGTAGTTGTACAAGTCTTGAGGGAGATAACATCAACTGTGGCATGTCATAATGAGGAAATGGCGGAGAAGAGAGGACTAGTTGAGTTCTGTCGTAGTAATCCACCTCGATTTGATGGAGAGCTTAACCCGGAGAAAGCTGAATTTTGGATTATGGAAATAGAAAGGAATTTTAAAACTACGGAGTACCCTGATCATTGGAAGGTAGCTTGTGCGACATTTCTGTTGATAGAAGATGTTAGATTTTGGTGGAAAGAAACTTGCCAACTGTTTGTGGCAAGACAAGAAGTGTAACGCCTTCCCTCAGGGCATTACTTACGTAACACATGCAGAATTTAAATTAAAAGATAGTTTGCTGGTTGCTTTCGGAAAAATTGTTTTCTCTTAAGTCAGAAACTGGGGTATAAAATTTTTCTCATATAAGGATAACTCTGAAATCCATCATACATACATTTAAAACGTAAAGTCACGTTCGTAACGAAGTTACCATGACATACAACATTTCTATAAGTTTCCATTTTCGAAAGAAAAAGTTTAAACTTCAGATGAATGTATATAACACTACATTCACGAACCCCTTTAGATATACAACCCAACTCATACTCCTAAGCTGGTCATTCTATCAAATATTCATTGGAGAGACCCCAATCAGAATACTATCCCAACCTCTAACACTAGGTCTTCAATTGACTTAGATAGACTCCTCTGCAACGTCAGCACTAGAGTACCAAGGTACTACAGCAAAAACCCGAAGAGACCTGATATAATTGTAAGAGTGAGATACCATCATAAGATATATCCCACAACAACCATATACATGATACATACATCACAGAATTATATAAGCAGTTAAATCATGCATATACACAATATAACAGTGTTATATCAAAGGGTCTCAAACCCGCACAGTCAATCTTTCGAAAATATGCATGACACTTCAATATCAGGCTCTAACTTAATCTCATGAGATCTCAACACCGTTTTCCCTGGATAAGTATTAGAGTTGGTCAATCTCTAGCCCACCGGGCAGTTGCCTCCTTACCCTCATGCATTAGGTCTCAGGACGAGCAACGTCACATGTACCTCTTCACTCGGTTTACATGGACAGACTCCCAGATACCACCTTGTATCTGATATGTAAGAAAGGCACGTCTGCCTGGGGAAATGCATATGAGAAAATATTTTATTTAAAAGGTTTTCTTTGTGTTCATTATTTTTCGCTATCGCAGCTCATAGCTAACGACTTAATCATCATTTCCCCATCACTTGAAAACTCAGAAGCATAGGACTCATAGTCCGAACGCTCAATCACAATGCCCAAGACCGTGGCCACAGTCAAGGGTTGTGGTCGTAGAAAACAACCTTCACCTTTAATCATGTTCATCACACGCGGTTAGAATACACAGTCCAACACAGCGCGATAGGGACCTAGGTCCATAACATCATAACCAGGGCTCGTAGTCCCGAATTCACACTGATTCAAGATCACGTGCACATCACTGAATACTAGAGGCGACGTCTCGCGTACTAGATTCTCTTTCTTAAGTACTTATTTTTCGTTCAGTGAAAAACAAATTCAAAACCGAATCCTCGATAACCTATCCAGGTTATCGGAAAGTTTCTAAAAGACTTAGGAAAAACCTTTTCTTTGAAAATCTTTTTTTATGAAGCATCTATGAAATTCTTTTATCTTTGAAATATTTTCCCCAATAGGATATTGCCAAATAATCTTGAAAGTTTTCACTTGAAGACACATAGTTCGAAAAGGATTTTTCTTTTGTATAACAATAGTACACCAAAATCATTTCAACATTTAAAACAAGTACTTTAAGTTTAAAGAGATTTTGGAAAAGAACACCAATCCCTTCATCTTCAAAGCTTATTAAGGTTTTTAATCCTTATTATGGTTGAGCACAGACGCACGTCTGGCTTAGCAAACTTTCAATCAACAACAGTATATATCATAAGTGCAATGCTAATATCACAGTTGAAAGCAGTTCATCACATATATGCATTTTATCATTTAGAACAAGTACAGTTCAACATCAGATAATAGCACAACAGTTCAAGTACATTAGATAATTAAGTAAGCTCAATCAACATATAAATATCCAGTTAAACACCTACACACATGCATACAGTTATTGAATATCTTTAGGAAATCCCCTCTTACCTTAAGAAGGTAAGAAAATACGAGAAAATAAACAGTTTTACGAACGTTCTTCAAGGTTGGTTAGGATGAAAGTCTAGGTTTCAAGACACAAGGTTCAAGGATTAGAACTCAATCGAGAACTTAGGGCTAGAAGTTTCCAAAGCACATTTAACTTAGGGATTTATGATCCTTAAGTGCTAAGAGTTTAAAACATGATTACTTAAAACAAAGTTGAACAAAAATCCCACCAAGTTACACCTTGATGGAGATTCGGCCTTGACCAATAAAATAGGCTAGGGACATTTAAAATTTCCAATCTCTTCGGTTTAGCATCCATTAATAGTAAGGAGCTCAAAACCATGATCACTTTGGAAAATGAAAAACGAAACACCCTAGGTCCATAACCTTTAAGATTCGGCCATCCTTGGGTTTTTATGATAAAAATCTTTAAATTCTTCCAATCTCTTAGACCTTTTAGCATCCAATAACTTATGGAGCTCAAATCTATGATCATCTTGAAAGCAACATAGTATTTTAAACAACAAAGTTCATAAGCACATAAAGTAAAAACAACATAGGCTTATAAATAATTAAAGTATAATGACATAAGTAAATGAATCAGAAATGACATAAACATAAATGACATAAAGTAAATGACATAATGTAAATGACATAAAGTAAATGGCATAAATATAAATGACATAAAAGTAAATGACATAATGTAAATGACATAAAGTAAATGGCAATGACATAAAAGTAAATGACATAATGTAAATGACATAAAGTAAATGACATAAAGTAAATGGCATAAATATAAATGACATAAAAGTAAATGACATAATGTAAATGACATAAAGTAAATGACATAAATTAAATGGCATAAATATAAATGGCATAAAAGTAGAGTAAAAATCTTTAAACTTTCCAATCACTATAGACATAGCATCCTTTAACATAAAGGAGCCTTGGTCCATGATCATTTTGGGAAAAACAAATCTTTAAACTTTCCAATCACTTTAGACATAGCATCCTTTAACATAAAGGAGCCTTGGTCCATGATCATTTTGGGAAAAACAAATCTTTAAACTTTCCAATCACTTTAGACATAGCATCCTTTAACATAAAGGAGCCTTGGTCCATGATCATTTTGGGAAAAACAAATCTTTAAATACAAACTCCAACTTGTAAAAGTTGAAACAAGATCCATCAAAACCATAGGCATGGTTCGGCCTCATTAGAAAGTGGAGGTTAGGAAACTTTGTTTTACACAACCTTTTAGTATGTTAAACTACAAGTAAATACAAGGCTATAGAAATTGGTTTCAACTCAAAAGGAGTTTTCTACCATTTTTGAGTGATTTTTGAAGATGAAAGCTCATAAATGACATAAAGAAGAAACTTTAGAAAAGAGGAAGTTTTTAAAGAAAAGAATACATGAGAGTATTAACCTAAGCAAGAGGAACAACTTTGATGAAGAACACTTAGTGAAAGGAAGAAGAAAAACTAGAGCTTTGGAAGCTTGAAGATGCACATCCGATCGTATTTTCCGAAGGTTTCGTCCGAATAAAATATTATATTTTATTCCCGGACAACAAAATTCGAAAATTTCCCAAACCCACACAAAACATCATAAAAACACTAACTGTCTCGTTCACGAATTAAAATTTTGTTTCTAGCTCAGTAAACTTGTACTGGCAGAGAAAACGCATGAGACGGTTTTACGTCTGAATTTTCGACCGAAAATTTTACTGTGACTTCATACGGTAAAACAACACAAGAAAATGATTTTATTTTAAATAAAATCATCCTCTGGATTTTATCAAAAATAAATACATTAAAGCATGTATTTACTGATAAAGAAGCATACGAAAAACAGGGTGTTACAACTCTACCCCTCTAAAAATAATTTCGTCCTCGAAATTACGTAACTATAAACTTAACAAGATCTCTCACCATCCAGATCATACTATCAGAAGATAGTATCTAAAAGAATTTCATCGATCCAAAAGAATACAGAAACATCTAATGTATGAAGATCCTTTAGTATATTCAAGGAGGTAAAAATGTATGATCGGTACACATTTACAATCATGAATCTTAAAAGTTTCTCCTTTCACTGGAATTTCCTGGTTGACAATTTAAAAGAGTAACAGTTCGATAAGAATTCAAACTGAATCACTTCCACCAAAAGGAAAAGTGATTAGATTAAGTTTCATCGAGAAACTTCTTTTATAAACATACCCATCCCGTGCAACAACAAGGCAATTCATAATTCGAGGAAAAGAAATATTGGATCCAAAGTCTAAACTGACCACAACAATCAAAAGAGAAGGGAACTGGAATAAATTTCTTAAGGAGACTTTTATTCCCAAAAGTCATAAGAAACGTACATTCACTGGAAAGACTAGTAACATAGGAGACCCTAGAGAGTCAAATACTCAAGGGAGTCAAAAAGCGATTATACTTAGAATCCTATTACAACTTAGAATTATAGACCACTGCCATAAGACCTTCAAATTGTGAAATTTTCAACACTACTTCTATTGTAAAAGATCGTCAGATTGTGAAGCTCCAGCGCCATTCATGGTGTAGACTATTCCCTTCGTCGTGGGTCTACCCGTCCCTAAGGTGTTGACAGGCTTTTCAGACCTCGGTGCATTACAATCCCTTGAGAAGTGTCCTAATTGTCCACAATTGAAACACTTCACTCCTTTGCGTGGGCAAACATTAGCCATGTGGTCTAGGTCTCCACACTTGTAACATCTCCTAACTTGGTCTCGGTTTTGGTTCTGTTGACCTCCACTTCCCGATTCAGAATTATCAGAACGATTCTGTCGTTGATTTAGGTCATTCCTTTGTGGCCGGAAATAAGGTTCCCTCCGATATTGCTTCCCTTTCTGATTCTGATCTTGACAATGGTCTTTGGAACGAGTGGGTCCTACAACAGTTTCTTTGTTGCCTCTTTCCTTCCTCATTAGTTCCACTTTTCTACACTTCTCTACTAAGGCATGGAAATTACGGATTTCCAATGACATCACAGATTACTTGATCTCGAAGCGAAGACCGTCGTCGAACCTTTCACATTTCCATTCCTCATCGGGGATGTTCTGGAGAAAGCGGAAATATTTGGCAAGGGACTCAAACATTGCCGCATATTCCCCCACTGTCATGTCCCGCTGACTCAACCTCGGGAATTCTTGCTCTTTCTCTGTCCGAGCACTCTGGGGAAAATATTTGTCCAAAAATTTGTTGCGGAATACTCTCCAAGTGATCGCCTGATGCTCAGCTACCAGCAGTTGTCTGGTGCCTTCCCACCAGTATTCAGCATCTCCAATCAGTTGGAATGTTGCATAAGGCACCTTTGCTCCCTCTGGGGTGTGAACCGGCTCAAAGATCTTCTCGAGCTCTTGGATCCAAAGATCAGCCTTCATTGGATCCACGTCTCCATCAAATTGTGATGGATTCTGACATCGAAAAGCATCCAGATGTCTTCCCTCCGCAGCTTGTTCTGCCCTCTGTTGCTCCTATTGGTTCCGGGCAGCAACATTAGCCGTCTGAAGAGCTATGGCAGCAGCAACGTCAACCAAAGCTTGGGCAGCGAAGTCCATCCCGCCGTCATAATTTGCATTCATGTTGGCACGACCGCCAATAGGACCACCTCTGCGACCACGTCCACGACCACGTCCACGACCGCGTCCACGTCCTCGTTCACGTCCACCTTCTGGTGCTGGTTCCATAACTGACCTACCGAACAAATCAGTCAAGCCACAACCAGAAAATGAAACGTGTAAAAGCGTATCAACACACATTACTTCTAAGAAGTAATTCGAATAAAACTTAATTCAGAGAAAACACAACGTCAACACAACAGACCTATTTCCCAAAGATCCCGAAAGACTCGACCAGCTCTGATACCACCTTGTAACGCCCTCCCTCAAGGCATTACTTATGTAACACATGCGGAATTTAAATTAAAAGATAGTTTGCTGGTTGCTTTCGGAAAAATTGTTTTCTCTTAAGTCAGAAACTGGGGTATAAAATTTTTCTCATATAAGGATAACTCTGAAATCCATCATACATACATTTAAAACATAAAGTCACGTTCGTAACGAAGTTACCATGACATACACCATTTCTATAAGTTTCCATTTTCGAAAGAAAAGTTTAAACTTCAGATGAATGTATATAACACTACATTCATGGACCCCTTTAGATATACAACCCAACTCATACTCCTAAGCTGGTCATTCTATCAAATATTCATTGGAGAGACCCCAATCAGAATACTATCCCAACCTCTAACACTAGGTCTTCAATTGACTTAGATAGACTCCTCTGCAACGTCGGCACTAGAGTACCAAGGTACTACAGCAAAAACCCGAAGAGACCTGATATAATTGTAAGAGTGAGATACCATCATAAGATATATCCCACAACAACCATATACATGATACATACATCACAGAATTATATAAGCAGTTAAATCATGCATATACACAATATAACAGTGTTATATCAAAGGGTCTCAAACCCGAACAGTCAATCTTTCGAAAATATGCATGGCACTTCAATATCAGGCTCTAACTTAATCTCATGAGATCTCAACACCGTTTTCCCTGGAGAAGTATTAGAGTTGGTCAATCTCTATCCCACCGGGCAGTTGCCTCCTTACCCTCATGCATTAGGTCTCAGGACGAGCAACGTCACATGTACCTCTTCACTCGGTTTACATGGACAGACTCCCAGATACCACCTTGTATCTGATATGTAAGAAAGGCACGTCTGCCTGGGGAAATGCATATGAGAAAATATTTTATTTAAAAGGTTTTCTTTGTGTTCATTATTTTTCGCTATCGCAGCTCATAGCTAACGACTTAATCATCATTTCCCCATCACTTGAAAACTCAGAAGCATAGGACTCATAGTCCGAACGCTCAATCATAATGCCCAAGACCGTGGCCACAGTCAAGGGTTGTGGTCGTAGAAAACAACCTTCACCTTTAATCATGTTCATCACACGCGGTTAGAATACACAGTCCAACACAGCGCGATAGGGACCTAGGTCCATAACATCATAACCAGGGCTCGTAGTCCCGAATTCACACTGATTCAAGATCACGTGCACATCACTGAATACTAGAGGCGACGTCTCGCGTACTAGATTCTCTTTCTTAAGTACTTATTTTTCGTTCAGTGAAAAACAAATTCAAAACCGAATCCTCGATAACCTATCCAGGTTATCGGAAAGTTTCTAAAAGACTTAGGAAAAACCTTTTCTTTGAAAATCTTTTTTTATGAAGCATCTATGAAATTCTTTTATCTTTGAAATATTTTCCCCAATAGGATACTGCCAAATAATCTTGAAAGTTTTCACTTGAAGACACATAGTTCGAAAAGGATTTTTCTTTTGTATAACAATAGTACACCAAAATCATTTCAACATTTAAAACAAGTACTTTAAGTTTAAAGAGATTTTGGAAAAGAACACCAATCCCTTCATCTTCAAAGCTTATTAAGGTTTTTAATCCTTATTATGGTTGAGCACAGACGCACGTCTGGCTTAGCAAACTTTCAATCAACAACAGTATATATCATAAGTGCAATGCTAATATCACAATTGAAAGCAGTTCATCACATATATGCATTTTATCATTTAGAACAAGTACAGTTCAACATCAGATAATAGCACAACAGTTCAAGTACATTAGATAATCAAGTAAGCTCAATCAACATATAAATATCCAGTTAAACACCTACACACATGCATACAGTTATTGAATATCTTTAGGAAATCCCCTCTTACCTTAAGAAGGTAAGAAAATACGAGAAAATAAACAGTTTCACGAACGTTCTTCAAGGTTGGTTAGGATGAAAGTCTAGGTTTCAAGACACAAGGTTCAAGGATTAGAACTCAATCGAGAACTTAGGGCTAGAAGTTTCCAAAGCACATGCAACTTAGGGATTTATGATCCTTAAGTGCTAAGAGTTTAAAACATGATTACTTAAAACAAAGTTGAACAAAAATCCCACCAAGTTACACCTTGATGGAGATTCGGCCTTGACCAATAAAATAGGCTAGGAACATTTAAAATTTCCAATCTCTTCGGTTTAGCATCCATTAATAGTAAGGAGCTCAAAACCATGATCACTTTGGAAAATGAAAAACAAAACACCCTAGGTCCATAACCTTTAAGATTCGCCATCCTTGGGTTTTTATGATAAAAATCTTTAAATTCTTCCAATCTCTTAGACCTTTTAGCATCCAATAACTTATGGAGCTCAAATCTATGATCATCTTGAAAGCAACATAGTATTTTAAACAACAAAGTTCATAAGCACATAAAGTAAAAACAACATAGGCTTATAAATAATTAAAGTATAATGACATAAGTAAATGAATCATAAATGACATAAACATAAATGACATAAAGTAAATGACATAATGTAAATGACATAAAGTAAATGGCATAAATATAAATGACATAAAAGTAAATGACATAATGTAAATGACATAAAGTAAATGGCAATGACATAAAAGTAAATGACATAATGTAAATGACATAAAGTAAATGACATAAAGTAAATGGCATAAATATAAATGACATAAAAGTAAATGACATAATGTAAATGACATAAAGTAAATGACATAAAGTAAATGGCATAAATATAAATGGCATAAAAGTAGAGTAAAAATCTTTAAACTTTCCAATCACTTTAGACATAGCATCCTTTAACATAAAGGAGCCTTGGTCCATGATCATTTTGGAAAAAACAAATCTTTAAACTTTCCAATCACTTTAGACATAGCATCCTTTAACATAAAGGAGCCTTGGTCCATGATCATTTTGGGAAAAAAAAATCTTTAAATACAAACTCCAACTTGTAAAAGTTGAAACAAGACCCATCAAAACCATAGGCATGGTTCGGCCTCATTAGAAAGTGGAGGTTAGGAAACTTTGTTTTACACAACCTTTTAGTATGTTAAACTACAAGTAATTACAAGGCCATAGAAATTGGTTTCAACTCAAAAGGAGTTTTCTACCATTTTTGAGTGATTTTTGAAGATGAAAGCTCATAAATGACATAAAGAAGAAACTTTAGAAAAGATGAAGTTTTTAAAGAAAAGAATACATGAGAGTATTAACCTAAGCAAGAGGAACAACTTTGATGAAGAACACTTAGTGAAAGGAAGAAGAAAAACTAGAGCTTTGGAAGCTTGAAGATGCACATCCGATCGTATTTTCTAAAGGTTTCGTCCGGATAAAATATTATATTTTATTCCCGGACAACAAAATTCGAAAATTTACCAAACCCACACAAAACATTATAAAAACACTAACTGTCTCGTTCACGAATTATAATTTTGTTTCTAGCTCAGTAAACTTGTATTGGCAGAGAAAACGCAGACCGGTTTTCGTCTGAATTTTCGACCGAAAATTTTACTGTGACTTCATACGGTAAAACAACACAAGAAAATGATTTTATTTTAAATAAAATCATCCTCTGGATTTTATCAAAAATAAATACATTAAAGCATGTATTTACTGATAAAGAAGCATACGAAAAACAGGGTGTTACAAGAAGCGATCACCTGGAATGTGTTTCAAAGCGAATTTTTGGAGAAGTATGCTTCCACTGAAGTGAGTCATGTTGAGGAGATTGAGTTCCTGCAACACGGACAAGAGGACATGACTATCAATGAGTATGCTGCTGAGTTGGAAGAGCTGATTAAGTTCAACGAATTGTATTTAAAGAATTACGAGGAAGTGCGAACATGTAAGGAATTGGAGGAAAATCTAAAGGTTGAAATGAGGAAGACAATATGGTCATTGAAACTACTGCAGTTTCCGATCTTGATGGAAGAGTGTCTAGTTCCTCGAGATCTAGAAGTGAGTAAAGGCAGAAAGAGAAGCTTTGGATCTTTCCAAGAGAAACTGTACGCAAGACCAATGTGGACACCACCAAAAGGGAAGTGGATTAGTGGTAGCAGTAAAGGTTATGGATCGTTTAGGAAGTCTTTACCGAACTGCATGAAGTGTGGCATGAGTCATGCTACAAAGAACTGCAAGATTCAGGGCATCATTTGTTTTAAGTGTGGACAGCCTGGACATGTCGCTAGAGTGTGCGGAAAGCCTAAGGATGTACCTTCTGGAGACAATATATGAGCCGAGAGATCACGGACTAGGATTCGATTAAAGAACACTGTGCAAGAGGAGGTAGTCCACCAATATTTAAAGTTTGAATACGTGGGTAGTTGTTAACGGGTAGAATCTTCACAACAAGTAGGGCTGAAGTATAACAATCAAATAAATATCTTTATGTGAAGTGTGTCATAGAAAGTAGACTTTTGACTATACTGTTAATTCAGTGGAGAATCATTCTTGATTTTCTATGAATGTGTAAAATACTGTGTATTTATCAGTGTACTACCTATGTTTGTTGCCAACATGTTTGAGTTGGTTGAGTTTTATCATCGCATCTTTTGTTGTCTAAGTTTTTGCGGAACAATCAGAATTGCATTCTTATATTATTCCTTAATGCAATTATCATTATAGTTTCTTGATAACTCATACTGGTTGGGAAAATCCGTTTAGATAATTCCTTGTTGTCGAGAATTGAGTTTTGTAAACTTGACCATTTACTTTTTTCTCAAATGAGTGCAATTTAAAATAGAATGATCTTTTGCAGATCATATTTTGTTACCCTTGTGGGTGAAAAGTTATAAATTTTATGGCTGATGAAATTTTGACAATTCACGTCAAATTTTTTTTTATGCCAAATGAATCAAAGTTACCTCGAGTGAGGGAATTCACAAAAAATTATTATTGCTCTCTTAAAGACCAAGGTAAGTCTTGATTTAAAATCCAGACTCTTGGAAGTTGAGAAAATTATCACCTTCAAATTTTGTCTTTTAAAGGAAGTTTCTATTGAGGAAGGAACTTTATTAGGGTCACGTTTGTAAATATGTGGCTGTACAACGTATTTTTACATTCAGGAACCTATTAAAGAGACTTTTTGTATAAAGAATATCCGTTGTTTTTCTATTCATTTTACTTTGTCCTGTCGAGGGAGTAAAGTCTAAAGATTATTTTCTCTTCTTGAAAATTCTTTGTTCAAATTCTGAGTTCTTATTTACCATCGATGTATTAGAATTGCCACTGTCACTGAGAGTCAAAGTTATGAATCATCCAAATTTCCAAATATATCAGAAATTCGTGTATTTCATTCTATTGACATTCGAATTATTCGAGTGTGCTTCGCATCTTGAGAGTTTTAAAGGGATTTACCTGATTTGTTTTATCGGGTAGTTTAGCAAATACAGTATAAGTCAGAGCGACAGTCTAATCTATGAAGTAATTCACGCCATGTTTTGAAAAACGAGAATGTTATGAATCTGGAGCACCAAATAAAAGGACGAGTTTCGTATTCATTTTCCTAATACGAGTTAATTTTGCGGACGAAATTCTTTTTAGAGGGGTAGTATTGTAACACCCCGTTTTTACTGTTTTTCATTATCGGTAGAATTTTTAATTCTTTATATTTTTATCTGAGATTTAGAAAATGATTTTGGATAAAATAAATCATATTTATACTCTACCTTATGGTAGAAGGTTACAGTAAAAATTTAGGTTTAAAATTCAGACGAAACCAGGTCTGCATTTTAAATGACTGTAAGATTTTACTGATCAGAAAACCTAATTTTGACCCGAGAACGAAACAGTTAAATAGGTTATTTTGAAAATTTTCAAAATAAATAGGTTATTATACGTAATCGGGTAAGTACTCGACGATTGGGGATCGACAGAATCGATAACGGAGGTGCAGAGACAAAACCCGACTCTGGGTGGATGAGCACAATAGATGACTCATGGGGGTGAGTCATAGGGGTTAGTCATCTTGCATTAAATGCAAGTAATTATGGTTATATGTAAAAAGACCAAAATGCTCTTGATCTTTAAGTAAAATTCCAAGAGTGTCCCTAAGTGAATTTTGACCAAAATACTGTTGACGAATCTGGGCAAGTATACCCAGTCGCACAAGTAATACGGTGGTAAGACCGGTTTATCGTATCCACGGGGACTACTACAAGTACTAACACTTACCAAACCAATTACTATCTAAGCAGATTGTTGGATTGAAGAGAGTTCTAAACTCACAAAAGCTAGAACTAACAGCATAAGAAAAACAAACTCTTTTTGTAATTTTCTCAAACACTTGGAAGGCAATAACAGATGGTTTTCAGATATGATGAACAATGTTGGGATTAGACTTCAGTAAACCTTAGCCTCATGCAATACTAAGACTACAAATCCAGTTTATGCTTCAAATATTAAAATCAACCCACAAAATTACTCAAGCCTTGATTCCTCAGATGACAAGAGCCTAAATCCACTAATAGACCCTAATTCCTTAGGTGGCCTAGATTAATGAACTTGCATTAAGATAAAGGATTATGTGATTACTAGTAAATCAAACCCTATTCCTAGATGTAAGACTTACTAGGTGAATAATTCCAGTTCTGGTTTTAATACGAATTTTCCAATTGCATACCAAAACACTAATCAAGTTATGGGGGTGCTAGCCACAACAAGCATTAAGCAAAGGAATTTAAACACTAATATGAAGGCATAAACATAGATTCATACATTAAAGCAGATACATTATGTTCAGGTTTAGCTACATCCAATCCCAACAAAAAGGGATTTAGTTACTCATAGAGAGAAACAAATCCAAAACAAAAGAAATACAGATGAAAAAGGTAAGGGACTCCATGGGCTCTCCACAAGACTCTCCGGCTCCAAATTAGGTTAAAATTCTGATTCCGAGAAGTGGGTCTTTCTATTCCGCCCTTTGGTCTCTTTTATAGGTCGGGAGAACTTGCCGATCCACGGCCGTGATGGCCATCACGCCAGGTCGTGATAGGTTCTCGCCAGGGATACGCTTCAACTTCTCCTCTCACACTACCGTGACACTCATCATGGCCAGGCCGTGATGCTCTCTCGCCGGGAAACGCTTCAACTTCTCCTCTGTCACGGCCGTGACATTCATCACGCCAGGCCGTGACCAATTCTGTCAAGGTTGTCACGCCGCGTGATGCTTATCACGGGCAGCCGTGACGACTTCCGACTTTTGCTCCCTTCCTGCTCCTGCTTGATCACGGTCGTGATGGTCATCACGGCCAGGCCGTGATGCTCTCTGCCTGGGTCCTTTTCTGCACTTTTGAGACTCTGTCTTCCTCCAAGCTCCGTCATGGCTATTCTGAGCATTTTTCTTTGAATTCCTGCAAAACAACACACAAAACCAACCTCACCCGTTCCAAGGGAAAATCTAACAAAATAAACTAAATAACGCCTAATCTATATGAAATATGCATGCAAAAGTGTACAGCAAACATCATGTAAAATCACACTATCAAATACCCTCTAAATCTACTTAATTTCGTGCAGCCCCTCCACTAAACCAAACTCATTTCATTTTGATTTCATTTCATCACCTTTCTCTCAAAAACCCTAATCGGGTAAACAACGGAACCAGACACGAATGTGCAGAGACATGCCGGGAGAACAGAACGACGAGTCGTCCATGATGACTCAAGAGGAATGAGTCACCATAATGACTCACCATAGTCATTAATGTTCATTTATGACAAGTAAATGTGAAAAGACTAAAATACCCATAACCTAACCTATGTCTAGTTAACTTCAACCAAGGTTAGCCAACCATGATTTGTAATTAAAAATATCTTCTTCTTCATTTGTGGTGCCAAACTCAGCCACACCTCCTACTCTTCCTCACCACACATTTGTCATGATTACTTTTGGTGTAAAATGTCTTTTATGTCCCTAAGCTTTTGTTAAATGCCAAGTTTGCCCTAAGTGCAGTTACCATTTTGTCCCTAAATGAAAAAGGCTTTGGACCCTTTTCTCCCTTGGAACTCACGGCCACCACCTCTATTTAAAGCCACCTTCACTTCAATTTTCCACTTTCACAAAGTGTTCAAGTTATTCTCTAAAAAAAAACCTTGAGTTCTTACACTTGATTTACAAAGGAAGTTTTAGATCTTCATCATTTCTTGAGAGTCCAAATGTATAGCCTTCTAATCCATGATCATATCTTCACTTCTCTTCACAAAATTTCTTCCAATCTCAAAGATTTCTTCAAGTTCAAATTCCTAGATCTAGTGTTTTAAATAATTCTAGAAAAAATGATAAAAAATCATTTTAATGTGAGATTAAATTCTATGATCTCCATATGACTTCTATTTTCATCATCCAAGAGCTTGAAAAATTTAGAGATACCTAGCTATTTCTTCATAGCTTGGCCGAACCTATGTCTATATGGGATTAGGTGTTTTTCTTCATTCTTTAACTTGTTTTTATGTTGGTTGTTCATGGCTAGGTTTTGGTGGACAAAACCGTGGCCTACCTTACTTGGTTTAGCTTGTGTTTGTTTGATCTTCAAGTGGTCTACAAGAGGTATGGGGGAGATTACCACCATCCTACCTTAATGTAGATATGTTGATGGTTTAATTAGTGTTATTTAGTATAAATGGTCTTGTAAATCATAAGTGTGAAAGTTGGGTAATTTATTGATTTATATGTGTGTGATCCTCTTGGAGGATTTTGGTTGATGCTTGATTGTGATATATGTTGATTTTGATTCAATGATTTTTAATTGGATACTTAATGGTTGTTTATTGGATTTAACATGAAAAATTGCCTAACATGATCATTCTTGGGCCATTCGGCCTTGACTGTTTAAATGGGTTTCATGATGATTTAAATTGTTTGAATAATTTTTATGAGGATTGAATGAATATATATGAATATAGAAATTGGTTTGGATTGATTTGGATGTGTATATTGAAAGATATGATTTTATGAGTCCTTAGGGACTAAAATGCAATTTATGAGAATTTCAGTGAATGTAATTAAATTCAGATTTTTGTGTGTTAATATTGTAGTTCTTTATGAGACAAAACCATAGAAATTGGTTTGGTGTTAATTGGATTAATACATAAAATGTTATAAGCTTTTTTTGTAAACAAGGACCTTTTTGCAATTATTGAAAAATATTTGGGGCAGAAATGTAATTTCTGGAAATTTGAAGGTAACTTAAAAATATTTCTAAAGAAGTTGGTTTGGTGTGATTTGAAGTTATAAATAAAAAGTTATAAGGTTTTAAGTGAATAAGGACTTTTTGTAATTAATGAAGGTTTGGGGACTAAACTGTAATTTTAAAATTTAATGTAAATGGACAGTTAGAAACTGTTTTTCAGACCTATTAAACTGTTCTAAAACTCCAAAATGAGTTTTGGACTATTACGCGATTTACAAAATTAACGACGTTTGGTCAAATTCTTAGAAATTTTGTATAAATTGAGATTTAAATGTAAAATCAGTGTTTCAACATTTTCATATGAGTAATATAACCTCGGATAGTAATACATTTGAGGTGAAGAACCGTGTTTTAAAAAAAATATGGCTTTTTGGCCTAAATTCAGTAAAAAGCGGTGAAACCGTCGCTAAACGTTTTTAAGGATTTTCGAGAAAATGTTTTGAGAAACCGCTACCTATGTATCTTTGATGGAAAGTATTCTTGAAAATTGATTTGATTTTATTTAAATATTTTGGTTTAAAGACAAGGATTTTCGTCTTCAAAGACGAGATTTTACTCAGAATCAGAAAACAACCTAAGTCAAGAATGACTTAGTGAAAATACGAATGTAATAATTTATGACGCGGGTTGGAACATGACCTTATGTCATAAAGTATGGATAATTCATTATCCAAATTCCATAAAATTAATGGACTCAGAAGGATTTGTTTTCTTGGAAGCCAAAGAAAAAGACTCAATTAGAAAAGTACAGAGAAATAAATAATTGGACTTGTATTCCAATCTCATAATGCGTTAGGACTTTTAAACAAAGTGTTTTAAGATATCTTTACACAAAGATGAAAAGTTACTTGAGTACTTTCGCTTGATGTTAAGAACATCTAGCACCTGAGAAAGCACGTTAAGAGAATTCCGATGGAATCAAGATGTCATCCGATGGAAAGACAAGAAGAACTCATTTTCTGGCAAGTATGCCTAAACACATAGTGAAGCTATGTTCTGTAAGGCCGTTGTGCTAGGAGATTGAGCTAACACTTTAATGCGGGTGCGAATTCCATAGGGCCGATCTGGTTGATGCTTGGGGATGTCGGGGTTATGAAATACTCACATAGACCCAGTGGGATGCTCCTCTGTGGCGTGGTGATCTAGCAATACACTGACATACTTGAATAGACGCTACGTGTTTTCTGGTAGTGTAGGATGTTCCCGAAAAAGCCTATGACGTGCACGCCCTCTTCTATTGACGCATTCTTTATTACCCAAGGTTGGTAGACTGCGGAACAATCCTCCGAACCACTCTCTCCGAATGTTCGTAAAACCAAGGTATAGGAATTTAGAGGTCATTCCTCAGGTCTTAGATGTCTTCTATCTAGGAACACGCGGTGATGTGGTCATGTTTCTGTGAAACATTATTGTTTGATATGAGTGTAGATATGATTGATAATTGATAATTATACGTACCTGAGAGTCGTACCACTGCATGTCTGCCTTTTGTGTAAGATAAATGATAATCTCACCTTATTTTTATATTGCCTATGTCGGCTAGCTATGTGCCTTCTGTACTATTTTTGAGAAGATTGAGACGTCAAGATGTCGCTTGGCTGATGCATCGTAGAGGTCGAGGTTCGAGCATACGGATGATATGTTAGAGTTTTCTAGTGGATGACTTCCAGATTATCGATGGTTCGTAGACCATGTTTTTCCTCTTGGAAGAGGAAAAGGCTTAGTTTGAGAGTTACTATTGTAGTAGCTCCAGTAGTGTTTTTTGTGACGACGTCAGTAGTGGACTCAAATAGAGTTTCCACTAGATCTCGTCAGTGGGTTTGTCTTTCTCACAATGTATGAGAAAAGATTGTATTTTCTATTTTAGTTTGGCCAGCTGGGTATGTTTGGGAGTTAATGTTACTGTTTATGGAGCTGTGACTCGAAGTATCTTATATTTTAGGAGCTGCGTCTCCACATTTTTATGTTGAGTCTGTACATTCTATGATTTCTGTAGTTATATTTATGACTTACGAAAAAGAAAAAAATTACCCCATTCTTTTATAGCCAATTTTAATTAACTTACTTTTCGGTCTTAAAATGTCACTTACGATATAGCGCCCGAGAAGGGTGTTACACTTGTCATCATACATATGTTCATAATACAAGAGTATGTTGAAATCCAAAATTTCCTCCCCATTTAACTTGCTAAGGCCGAACCCTATGTGGTTGGTTGGAGGAAGATTTTGTTTATTCCTTTTATAGATAATCTTGGATATCATCTTTCTAGTATATACTCATGTTGAATCCAAGTTAGTTCATCAAACAAAAATGCCTAGCTTCATGTACTCATCATGGCCGAACCTAGGTCTTTGGAAGTTTGGAAGTTTTTGATTCAAACTTTGTTGATTAATCACTAATCCATTGTCTTAAGTACTTAGGATCATTAATCCAATGACTTAGGCAATTTTAGAAATTTTTAGCCACTAAACCCTATGGAGGCCATGACCTATTATAGAGAATTAGGAGATTTTAATTGTTTGACTAGTAATTGATTGATTGTGATTGATGAAGGTTGAGTTAATCGGTTGTGTACGTGAGACTGGACTTTCGACAAAGTACTTATTAACCCGCTGAGAAATCTTCGAGAGGTAAGAGGGGATTGCCTGAGGGATTTTTTCCGATGGCCGCGTACCATTAGTTATTGGTCCGTATATTTATTCTGTGGTTGTGGTGTTTCGGTTAATCTGTTTAAGTTGTGTTGTTTATATCAGTGGTTATTTGTCTGCATTTAAATTGTTATCTGCAGTTATATATATTAGGTCATTGTGATGCATGATTTACCTGGGAATATTTATATGATGTTGTTGATGAATGTTGTTTGAGAAGCCTGACAGTGCCCAATCAATTAATCAGATAAAAGCTTTAATAAGCTTTATAAATTATATTCAATGTTTTTTTGATAAATATTGGAATGTAATATTGATGGGAAATTTTATTTGGGAAAAATAAGAAGTATTGGAAAATATTATTATTTTAATGATTTATCAGCGTAAAAGTGAATTATGAGTCACGGTGAGGACGTAACCATGAAATTATTTTAGTACTACTAATTTTTACGTGAAAAATTCCGTAATATTATAAAAATTTATATTATGAAATAAATTTTCGAAAATAACTTAATTATGATTTTAGAAAATTGTTTAAGTGGAAAAAGCTAAGTTTTGGCTTAAATGACTTTAAAAAGGCTAAACGACGGCAATTTGAAAAAGTATCGACAACAAGTATTTCGAAAACAGCAGTACGTATCTTAAATAAGTTTAAGCCTCGATTGACTCATGTTTTTGAAAACTAAGTTTTAATATCAGATGATTTTATTAAAGAATTTCCAATTTAAAATGATTTTTCAAATTAAGTTTTTACTTGACTGTGTTAAAAGTGATTTTAGAACTTAGTAACCGAGACGTCGGGGTACTAAGGTTCGTTTGTGTTGTGGACTTGGTGTCCTTTGGACTTGAGGTCCTGTAGACTTGGTGTCTACTGTATACATGGCGTATACTATTTAAACATTTAAGATGTTTTCTATTACCACGAACTTAGGACTGGTGTATCGGTTTAGAGGTTTCGTGATTGTGCACTCGGACTTGAGGTCCTGTGTTGTTAATGAAAGTTTTAAGACGTTTAAAACTAAGATGGTCGTAAGCGTTTTGTGCTTCGACAAAGGAAACCTTATGCACAAAGAGAAATGATGAGAATAAAAGATTTTACATGCATTTTAGGCAGTCGTGCCTATAAAGTTAATCATGGTATCATGGTGATATTCATGTCTTGACAACATTGTGCCTTGGTGGTCAATGAACCCATTTTCGGTGTATTACTGTGCCTCGGTTTTTGGACAGTGTACAATGGGGTTGGCTGTGTGCCGTTTACCTGTGTGGCGTTGCCTGTGTGCTGTTGCCTGCGTGGCTATTGAGCCTGATCAACTCATCACGTGTTGATGATATCTCATGAGATTAGGTGAAATGTTAGAGAACGATTAGTGAAGTGTATCATGCATAATTTTCAAATGATGAAGTGTGGGTATGAAACCCTTTGATGTACTTCGATATATTACATGACTATTATGAGTATCGATGTGGCATGAAAATATGTGTTTCTTTTGTGTCGTGTATGTGGTTATCGCGTTAAATCCATATATTGGTTTCTCACTCTTGTATGTTTTCTTGTACGTTCTCTACTTGTGGTATATTTATTTATATCTGAGATTAGATGGATCTGATGATGCCCCTGGCTCACTCGATGATCCGCATCATTACATTTGAGCACAGGGCACATGGTGGTGCTTGGGAGATAAATCCCGGGGCAACTAGTGCCACCTATTTTGGCCCCACTCGCGAGGTTACTGGCACACTAGCTGCAGGACCTCAGCACAGGACTCATGTCGTGGAGACTTGCGAAGTACTTGATGGATCATGGAGAGTTCGAGATTCACCCTCAGTTGGGTAAGCCTTTACAGATAGTTGCACTGGCTGTAGTTGCACCTGCTGAGCCTCCAGTAGAGGTAGTTTTGGATTATGGGATTGAGGAGGATCCCGAAGAGTTCGTAGAGGATATACTTGAGGATCTTCCACCTGTTGATGATGACGACGACGATTCACCCGACAAAGGTGTGGGAGCAAAGAATGTCCTCATCGAGACAATTACGCTTTAGGAGGGGGTGATCATCCTGATCTCCCTAATGGTTTCCATTAGTATAGACCAGCTATAGGTTTAGTTATTTTGGGGTAGTGATATTCGTCAGTTGATCTGGTTACTGAGAGCCATTAGTTTTTGTATTGTTCCAGACGTTCACTACTATTTTGTATATGTCTTTATATTTTCTAACTCAGTGTGTAAGAATTAATGTCCTATATCGATAAAGGCATCTTTTGTAAACTTATAGTAGTTGTAGTTTGTTAAAAACTTATGATGCATATATATCGGTATACGTTTGTTTTATTCACGATGTGTTTAGGTGTTATGTTATAAAGAAAAAAAAATTACCACAATTTCCGCAATAAAGTAATTACTTAATATTTATATTTTTCGAAAGTAACAAGCGTTTTAATTTAATTTTCGTATTTGGGTAACTATATGACGACCCTAGAACGGGCGTCGTATTGGGGAGTGAAAAGGAAATTATGGGGAGGAAACCCTTCATGAACATTAACGTGAGACCAAAAGATTCAAGCAGATGCCTTCAAGAGAACGTGGGTAAGGAGGGGATGAACATGCAGGAGCGATTATGATTTGTTTTGAAATTTTAATTAAACTAAAATTATTTGAATATGTTTAATTGATCGATGTGGGAAGAAATGTTGAGGTGTTAAGTGTCTTTACAGTTTACACAACACTTAATCTCCTAAATTTATCCTAAATCCGTTAGTACGGTGGTCAGGATAAGAGAGACAATATATTATAAACTATCATATCACGTCTGAAATTATTGTTTGGCGAGCCAACATGATAGGATAAATCAATCCTTTCACTTATCTTATCATGTCCATTTAGTTAAAATTCTAACCTGAACAGAGGACTGAGTTAGAACTAAACAGGATAGGATATGATGATTTAAAGTATAATAATAATAATAATAATAATAATAATAAAAAAAAAATATTTTATATAAAATAATTAAAGTATAATAAAATATAACATGATTAAAAAAAGCTATAATAGAATATTTAAAATAATAAAAATATTAATAATTAATTTTAAAAAAGTATTTTATTCATTTTTTTTTTGAAATAAAATTACTTTTGTAAGGCTAATTTTGTTATTTCATATTATTCTAAAAAACTGAAAAAATATAAAAACTTATTCTAATAAATTTTTTTGGTACAACTTATTCTAATAATTTAACTATATCTAAAATAAAAACTAAAAATGAATATTTAAAAAATAAAAAATAATTTAAGTTAAAAGATATTTTAAAATTTTAAAAAATTATATGTAATTTTATTACAAGGACAATTTTGCCTTTTTGCATAATTTTAAATTTTTTTATAAAAACTAAAATATAATAAAATATGAAAACATTTAGGATAAAAACGAAAATTTTAAATTTCATACTAAAATTATAATGATATCCAGTTGGTTATCTGGTGGACACCAAACGTCGATAAGATAAACTCATCATGCTCATATTCTATCTCACTCCTGTCCGGCTCTCTTTTCCTATTCGTCTCTATCATATCTTAACCACCAAACGAGTCCTTATATTCTTATCCGTTATTCCACATCAACATGCAATATTTATAAATCAATAGTTTTACTAAAAAATAATTTAATAAAGTAATATAATTTTCTTACTATTAATTAATATTAGTTAATATATTGTTTTTTGTACTAATTCAAAACTTTAAAGGCCAATCATTTCAAAACTGTTTTAAGAATCGAGTTTAATTTTAATATATCATCGGTGTAATTTTTTTTTAATATCTGCAATCATTTACAAATAATTCTATGTGTGGCTTTTAAAATAGTCATTATAAGAAGTAAAATGCTTTTCATAATGTAATAATTTATTATTAGTTGATAGTATAAAAAGTCTTTACACTTACCTTGCATAACAATTTTTAATTAGGCTCATCTAAAGTGAAAAAAATGTAATGTGAGAAAGTAAGAATATATCCACTCGTAATTAACTAAAGTGAACCCTTGATTAACTAAAATGAGTCTAATCAAGGATGGATACATTTCTCACTTTACAATTTTTTTTCCTCGTGTAATTGAGTGTCATGTTACTTTCAAGCATTAGTTGGTACATACTCCATTGCTTGCACATTAATTGTCGTCAGCACAAATTTCCACAAATTAGACTTGCATGACTTTACCTATCGTGTCTTTACTCTTAAGTCTTTGGATTAGGACCTAGAAGGTTCACAAATGGCAATGCTGAATTAGTAACCATATATAAGTATATAAATTGTCCCGCGACCTTGCTAATTTATCTTTTTTTCAGAGTCCCTTCGTTGAAGTCTGAAATTAATAATTTTAAAATTATATAAAAAGTAATTTTTTAAAGTTTTTATGTAATGCAAAAGTTGCGTAAAAAAAAAGTAATGCAAAAGTTATTTTGTATTTTGTTATAATTGCAAAAAAGGAAAAAAAATACATTTTCCTTTGAAAAAGAACGAGGCTAGCAATGCTAAATAAGAAGAAGAAAAATGTCGATTTAAATTCTTCATGGATATATAATTCTTGTTGTTTTAAAATTTTATAAGGATTTTCTCAAAAATAAAATATAATTTTTATAAGGATAGGATATTTTTGTTGAAAAAAGTTATAATGCATTCTCCTTATTTTGGTTGTCACATTCCATTTCATTTATCGCACTGGAAATGAAGGTGATGGAAAGGTTTTCTGCTTCTCTGGCCGTATTGAGATTGCAACTAAGATGTGAAGGCTGAGGTCTCAATTAATCTTAGACTTTTCACGTAATTAATCTTAGACTTTTCAAAGTTTTTTTTAAAAGAATTTTGCGCAATTCTAATTTGGAATAAGATCACTTGAACTAAAATCTAGACTTGCATTGCATGACTTTACCTCTTGTCTGTACTCTCTTCTAGTCTTTGGATTGGGACCGCTATATCCACTGAGAAGTTACCAGCTGGAAGATTCCCAAACGGCAATGCTATTTGTAACCATTAATCATAAAACTATATAATTAAGTATATGCAACCCCATGCATATTCATCACCAGTCTCTGATTGCAATAAATCATCGGTGATTGAAAAATTCATCCTATAACCATATACTCTCTCCGGTCCATATTATAAGTAAAAAAAATCCCAAAACTTTTGATCTAATATATTAACAAATTTTATTTTTCAATGATTCATTTAATAACATTATTTCTAAAATACCCTTCATTTAATACAAATTTTGTTTTCCAATGACTCATTCTATTCCCAACAACACAAACAACTTTTCATTACCATAAAAGGGTAATTTAGGTGAAAACCTAATTTTTTAACCAAATTAAATGAGATTAACTAACCACCTTAATATGTGTGTTACATTAACTTTTTGCTTATAATATGGACCGGAGGGAGTATGGCGTTTGTATTTCCAAAGCTTATTCTCTCCATGAAGCTCATACCATTTTGATACTCACAAGAGATAAAAGAGAAAATAAATTGACACTCATTTTTTAAGGAAGGATTTTTAAATATTTTAATTCTTATATATAACAGTTAGCTATTTACTCTTTCGCGCTTTACCTATTACTCCTTGTCTTACTAAACACACACGCACGGGTCACTGACTCACTTGACACAATCACAAACAGCAAAAAAAATATATATATATCGCAACCGCTTGAGAGATGAACGCTCAAATAATTGTTTAGGTACATATCGAGAGTTATTCTTAATAGTATTGAAAATGAAAAATCATTGAACATTTTTAAAATATGAAAATACGTAAAAGACAATTATAATTTGAAAAAACTTAAGTATTTTAGGTTTTTTTGTCACGAGATTATTTAATTTTTTAAAACTTATAAAAATTTTCTTTTGTAAAAATATTTATACAATTTTTTTGCCCCCAATAAAAAATTTTTTAGATCCGCCACTGCCTGAAAGCAATGCTAAGTCATTGCATGTAGCGACCTAGTAAAAAATAGGTTAGATAGTTATAGGTAGTTTTTGTTGGTGGTTATAAGTGTTTTTGTTTTAAAAAATGAAAAGTAAAATCTAAAAAAAAAAAATCGAATATGTCCAATCACACAAAGATATCTTACTCAAATCATCAAAATAACAAATAAAATATTAAAAAAATAGACTACACAAAAAAAAATGTACAGATAGGCATGAGAATGCCTGTCTTTCTGCTAGTAAATGATAAAATAAGTGAAAGTTTTAAAAAAAAACTAATTTTTAGTTGAAATAGATGAAAAGCTAATCGATTAAATTTCAATTGTTTGATAAAATTTGCTATTGAATTAGCTTATTAGTATAAAATGATATAAAAGGATACACTTTAAAAAAATTATATAAATTCTATTTTGTAGTATTTATTAAAATAAATATTGTTTTGAATAATTTAATTTTTTTAAAAATTATTTATCATCTTAAAATTATAATTGTTTTTTTAATATTTTTATTAAATGATAAATTATTGTTTGAACTGATCCATGCATATGAGACAATTTTTGTGCTGGATTTGGCATAAACACAACGTTTAACCTATTTTAAGTGATTAGGGGAACGTTTATGCAACCTTGCTATATTTTGCTTTGAAAAAGAAGGAGGCTAACAAGTAACAATGCTAAATGAGAAGAAGAAAAATGTCGATTTAAATTCTTCAAGAATAATTCTTGTTATTTTAAAATCTTATAGGGATATGATATTCTTGTTGTTTTGGTTGTCACATTTCATTTCATTTATCGCCCTGAAAATGAAGGAGGTGGAAAGTTGCAGCTAGCTATGGTGGGTCTGGATAGTAATGAAGATGATGGAATGGTTTTCTGCTTCTCTTGTGCCGTATTGAGACTGCAGCTAATATGAAGACTGATGAGGTCTTAATTATTCTTAGACTTTTCGATTAGTTTGATTGTTTGGATTAGTTTTTCAAAGTTATTTTTCAAAATAATTTTGCATTATTCTTTCGAATAAATGAACTAAAATGTTGGATAATTAAAAATTATTATTGTTAACAATAATTGAAAATTCTACGTTATACGGTTCTACATCATGTCAAACAGTAAAGGAATCAAATCGCATTAAATATTCATTTAAGTCCTTAGTTTACCTGTGGTGGATAACTTGTAATAGTAGTATGACTTTATCTCTCGTGCCTTTCCTCTTTAGTCTTTGGTTGAAACATTACTTTGTCCTTTAATTTGTTTGCGAAGACTTGCATGACTTTGGATTAGGACCGCTAACCATTATTGGAAATGGCAATTAATGCTGAATTTGTAACCATTAACCATATAAGTATCTGCCACACCCTATGCAGATTCATCACCATTCACCAGTCTCTGATTGTATTAAATCATCACTGGTTGAGAAATTCATCCTATAACCATATATGGCGTTCTTATTTCCAAAGCTTGTGTCCATGAAGCTCATACCATTTTGGTGGCTTCTTTTAATGTGCTTGTTTGCCTTCCAGGTCGCCTCTTCACCTCAAATTGCAGCAATATTGCAAGGCAACGAAGCAAATGCTCTGTTGAAGTGGAAAGATAGCCTTGACAACCAAAGCCAGGCGAAGCTCTCTTCATGGACTGGCGGTAGTCCTTGCAATTGGGTGGGAATAGAATGTGATGAGTCCAAATCTGTCTCCAACATAAGTCTTCCAAGTTTTGGTCTAAGAGGTACGCTTCAAAGTCTCAACTTCTCGTCACTTCTCAACATCCGCAATATAGATATAAGCAACAACTCATTTTATGGAACCATTCCCCCACAAATTGGGTTGCTGTCCAATTTGGACACTCTTGACTTCTTCACTAATCAACTAACTGGTAGCATTCCCAAAAGCATTGGTAATTTGTCAAAACTCACACATCTTTATCTCAGTCAGAATCCTCTCTCTGGGACTATTCCAGATGAGATGACACAGTTGGTTAGTCTTGTAATACTTGGCATTCAAAGCTGCAATCTCACAGGATCTATCCCGGTTTCAATAGGAATGTTGGCCAATATATCAGATGTCAGGTTAAGTGACAACCGATTATCTGGCCACATACCTCGTGGAATTGGAAAGCTTGTCAACCTCAAGGTTCTATGGCTTCAACACAATAATCTTTCTGGCTCAATTCCTGACGAAATCGGAATGATGACAAGTATCTACCAACTTGATTTGTCCGATAACTTTCTCTCGGGTAGAATCCCCTCCGCAATAGGAAATTTGAGCAGTTTGATGTATCTTTACCTTTACGAAAACAATCTCTCTGGTTCTATTCCAGTTGAAATCGGAAAACTATATTCTCTTGTCACGATCCAGTTGGTATTTAATAACCTCTCGGGGTCAATCCCACGTTCCATAGGTAACTTGGTCAATATGGATTCTATTTTTCTTGGTGGAAATAAGCTCTCTGGATCAATTCCATACACTATTGGAAACTTGACCAATTTAAAAAGTATACAGTTAGCATATAATAATTTCACAGGCCATTTGCCTCACAATCTTTGCCTTGGTGGAATGTTGACAAACTTTTCTGTTAGCGATAACCATTTCACGGGTCCCATTCCAAAGAGCCTAAAGAATTGTTCCAATCTTATAAGATTAAGGCTTGATCAAAACCAATTTATAGGAAACATAACAGAAGATTTTGGTGAATATCCAAATTTGGACTACATCGATTTGAGTGACAATAATTTTTATGGACACCTTTCACCAAAGTGGGCGAAGTGCTATAACCTCAAAAGCCTCAAGATCTCCAACAACAAGTTATCCGGTGGTATACCACCAGAACTAGGGGAGGCAACCAACTTGCATGTACTTCACCTATCTTCAAACCACCTTACAGGAAAAATTCCAAAAGAGCTAGGTAAATTGACCTTGTTGATTGAGCTATTGATAAGCAACAATAATCTTTCAGGAAATGTTCCCATACAAATAGCATCATTGCAAGAACTTGAAACCTTGGACCTTGCGGCAAATGATTTCAGTGGCTCCATCACAAAAGAACTCGGAAGTTTGCCCAAATTATGGCAGTTGAATATGAGCCTAAATAAATTTGTTGGAAATATTCCTGTTGAATTTGGCCAATTCAAATCTCTTCAAAGTCTCGATCTTTGTAAGAATTTTTTGGGAGGAACAATACCCTCAACCCTTGGAGAGTTGACACATTTAGAAACATTGAATCTCTCACATAATAATCTTTCTGGTGTCATACCCTCTAGTTTTGATGGTATGTTAGCCTTGACATTTGTTGACATATCATACAACCAATTAGAGGGTTCACTTCCAAGCATTCCAGCCTTTCAAAAAGCTCCAATTGAAGCATTGAGAAATAATAATGGCTTGTGTGGTAATTTCTCTGGCCTTGAGCCTTGCCCAACACCAAACAACAAATCTCTTCATCACAAGAACCACAAAGTCTTACTCCTTATTTTACCAATTACTTTGGTTGTTCTGCTACTTGTACTATCGGTGCTTGTAATTTCAAGTGGTCTTTACCAAAGTGCAAGTACAAAGGAAAATCAGGTTGCAGAACCACAAACTCAGAATCTATTTGCAATATGGAGTTGTGATGGGAAAATGGTCTATGAGAACATTATTGATGCCACAGAAGAGTTTGACAACAAATACCTCATTGGAGTTGGAGGGTATGGATCTGTTTACAGAGTCGAGTTGCCCTCTGGGTCAAGTTGTTGCTGTGAAAAAACTCCATTCAATACCAAATGAGGAAAGATCTAATCTTAAAGTTTTCCAAAGTGAGATAAAAGCTTTGACAGAAATTCGGCATCGTAACATTGTGAAGCTATATGGGTTTTGTTCCCATTCTCGATTCTCATTTTTAGTTTATGAGTTGGTGGAAAGGGGTAGCGTTGATAAGATTCTTTGCAATGATGCACAAGCAATTGAATTTGACTGGAATAGAAGGGTGAATGTTGTTAAAGGTGTGGCTAATGCGTTATGTTACATGCACCATGATTGCTCACCTCCTATTGTTCACCGAGATATCTCAACAAAGAATGTTCTTTTAGATTTTGATTATGAGGCCCATGTCTCGGACTTCGGAACAGCAAAGCTTCTTAATCCCGATTCATCTAACTGGACCTCATTTGCAGGCACCTTTGGATATGCTGCTCCAGGTTAGTTAATTTCCTTTTTTCCTCTTCTATTCTAACTATAGAATATATGGTTCTATAGTTTTCCTTTCATACTTATTTACAGTCACATTACTGCTTTATAATTATTTATATATTTCATGCCCTGTTACTAACAATTTACTATTTTCTGCATGATATTTCTTTTGATTTGTTGTAGAACTTGCTTATACTATGGAAGTGAATGAGAAATGTGATGTGTATAGCTTTGGGATATTTGCCTTGGAAATACTTTTAGGAAAGCATCCTGGAGAAATCATATCATCTACAATGTTATCATCTTCTGGGAGAGTTGTAGCCTCACCACTTGACAATTTGACAGTGAATGATAAGTTGGATCAACGTCTTCCTCATCCTACAAATCAAATTGGCATGGAAGTGATGTCGATTGGAAGGCTAGCAATTGCATGCTTGACTGAAAATCCACGTTCTCGACCTACCATGGAACAGGTAGTCAAGGAACTCGTAATGTCGAAGTCAGCTTCCTTGGGCTAGTTCACACAATCAATCACACTGGAAGGTTTTTTGAAGAATGTTTCACTTCCCAAGCATATCTCAATTCTACTTACCCTCTTTTGTAACATTGTGAATATGTTTTAATTTGTGATGTAATGGCATGTAGATTTATAGCAAGACTTTGTACTAAAATAAAATAAATAATTATTTATAATCACAATAAAATCATATCATAAATCTTGCGACACCCCTTCTTGGGTCATCACATAGTAACACGCTGCGGAAAAATAAACGTTAATTATGCTGGTTACTTTCGGAAAATAATATTATATAACACTTTTCTTAATACCAAAAATGGTGATATTTTTATTTTATTTTCAACTTAACGTACAACATCATACAACAACATAATCAAACATAACATATAGGTATATATCATCATATACATTAGCAGTTTTGTACAAACTATATAACTATACAGGGCCTTTATCAAAACAGGCCATTCTCAACATAACTAAGTAAAGAAATAAAAATATAACAGACACGTAGCGAATCGTCTATGACCATATAACAAAACATGGCTCTCAGTAGCCAGAGATAGACTGATGAAATCACTACCCCAAAAATGGAATCTACTTACAGCTGGTCGTATCTAATGATACCCATTGGGAAGATCATGGTGATCAATCCCACTCCCCGTAGAAACATCGGATGAAGACATGACTGCATCCTCATCTGGTGAATCGTCATCGTCATCAAGAGGAATGTACTCGGGCACATCCTCTATGAACTCCTCTGAATCTATAACCATCTCCTCTGGAGGTGATGCCGGTGCTGACTCAGCTAACGACTGTGCCTCAAGCTCCCCCTGATCAACCAGGTGCTGCAGGAACCATATCGGAGGTAGGGATACCTCTATGGTCTCTACAATACGATGCTCATGATGTGGTCCAGTCACTATGTTTCCCTCTACAGTATGTATACCCCCGATATATGTCGCACTGTGGGCTGGGTTAATAACCCACACGCCTATGTTCTCCGCGTCCTCAAAACGGAGGGAATGAACCCCTATGTGTGCCAACAGCATCGCCGGATCCATCTATACTCAAATAGAAATATACGCCATACAGAAAAGAGACCAACAATAAAATGTGCAAGGGTGAGAACCAATATATGGATTTTAAAATGATAACCATATGCACGACACTCAAACATCATTTTACATATATAGTCAAAGATAACCAATTTATTTATCAAAGGGTTTCATACCCGACAGTCGTAGTCGTTTTTAAAAACAATGACACTTCAATATTCATCATCTAACTTTGGTACCTAATCTCCGGAGCTTCAATGACCAAATAAATGAGCTGATCAAGCTCTCGTTGCCAAATAAAGTAGGTTTTAATCGTTGCCATATAAGGTAGGTTTTAAATTAACCATAGCACTGTCCAAAACGAGGCACATTGGATACTATTCATAGTATATGGTTTCATTGTCCATCAAGGCACAATGATGCAACGTCATGAATACTTGCCATCGAGAATTCAAGTCCAATGCGTAGGCACGTCTGCCCCAAAAATGCATGTAAAACGTTTTGTTCACGTCATTTTCTTTGTCTTCATTCTTTCCTTGTTGGAGCTCGAAGACTCACGACCAATCCAACGTTTAAACATTTAAGTTTAATCCATCATTCCAACAGAACAAACTCCAAGTCAAAATGTGCAAATCATGAAATCTAGACCGATGCACCAGTCATAAATACGTAGATTGTAGCGCACAAAATAAATACAACGTTTTATAGGACCTATAGCCCATAACTTCACCGTTGGGACACACCGTCCACATCGTTTAACACTAGAACCCCGATGTCTCGGCCTCTAAGTCTGTTTTTCATCTTTAAAATCATTTTCGTTTTGTGAAACACAAAACAAAACAAAAGTTCCTCAACTTGTCCAAGTTGTTGGAAATAACACCGTTGTATAAAAATACTTTACAGAAAATCCTTTTACATTGGGAATTCGTTTTATAAACATTCTCAAAATTACTTAAAATTCATTTTCTTTCAAAACTCAATATTTTGAACCTGAAAATATTGTTTTTGAGACAAATTCTCTGTTTTAACTAATATTACTGTTTTAATAATACTTCTGTAAATATTGTCGGAGTTGTCCGACGTTTGACGTTTTGAAAAAACATTTTTAAGTCAACATATGACTTTTCTAGTAAAATAATTTTCCCAACACTATCATAAAATTATTTTTGAAACTTGTTTTTTTAAAATAACATTTTCTAATATTTAGAAATTTCTTACGTATAAATTAGCAATACAAAAATATTTTCACGGTTACGTCCTCACTGTGACTCATAAAACACTCTTACGCCGTTAAATCATAAAATAATCACATTTTTCACTATTATCCATTTTTAACCAATCAAATAATTAAGTAATACTATAATACAATTTTCCATAAATTAAAAACTCATTATTTCATAAAAACTTTTTAATGCTTTTAACCTCGTAATAAATTGAGCACTGACCACTGTCAGGCTTTACAATCCACAATCAACATCATTAACAATTTCATGCCAATAATATAGCAAATAACAATTAATGACATGCAACAAGATATAATAACAATTAAATGCAGATAATCTAAAAGCAAATAATACTAGCTACGTAAAATAATAAATACACCAAATAAATAATACAGACTACAAACAAATTACATACAGCTATCGGAAAAACCCCTAAGGTAATACCCTTACCTCTAGCAGATTTTTCCTCTGATAAAATATTTGTTGTAAATCCAAGCATCGGTATCACACGTACCCGATATAAAGCTTATCCTTCAACAATCACAACAACCAATCAACAATCAAACAACTTAAAAACACCTATTTCCCTACTTGTTGGTTTTGGTCTTGGGGTTTTAAAATAGCTAAAAATTTCTAAAATTCCTAAGCTTTTGGATTAGTGATTCTCAATCACTCAAAACCCTAAATCAATACTTAAGATAAAAGGATTGAAATAAAATACTCCAATCCTTTAACAAACCAAATTCGGACATGTGTAAAATAATGTCTTAGAGATTTTAATTTGATCTAATCATCATGGATTCAATACATACATGAGCTATAAGGATTGAATCAAGCAAGACTAGTTAAAAATAAACAAAGTTCCTCCCCCACAACAAACTAGGGTTCGGCCTTGTTAGGTTCAATAGGCAAGAAATTTTTGTTTGATGCATACTCTTGGACCTCAAATATAGAGAGGATATTAATATCATAGAGAAATTGGTTTCATGCTCATTGGATTTTTCTATGAATTTCTATGGATTTTTGAATATGGAAACCCTAAGATGCAACATGATGATCATGGCTTAAAATCACAAAAATAAATGAAGAACAAGATGATGATTAAGTAAGAAGAGTTTGGTATACCTCTTGAAGATTGAAAGTGAGATAAGGATCAAGTTCTTCCTTCACAAAAATGGCTATGGAAACTTAGAAATTTTAAGAGAAAATGGAAGAACAACTTCATGAAGAAGATGATGTTAGGCTTTTATAGAAATGAAATGGGCTCACATGGAGGGGTTGGGCCGTGAGAAACTAGGGACAAAAAGGGTCCAATGAATAAATTTATAGGGACAAAGTTGTAATCTTACACAATGACAATTTTGTGATAAAATACAACCTTAAGGACATTTTGGTAAATTCCTAAAAAAACCATCATTACAAATGTGAGTCATCTACATGACTCACCCCTTGTGAGTCATCTTGAATGACTAGCCATTTATCCCTTAGCGGGTCCCGAAAATCCCGTATTCAGCTCCGTCGTTCGCCCGATTTCATATAACGCCCGCATAATATATATTATTTCACTTTTTAAGTGAAAATTTTTAAAATAGCCAAAGTCGTTGGAAATTTCATAAAAACCCTAAGTATTTTGATAACGAGTCAAAATTAGGTCATTTGAGCAGTAAAATTCTTACTGTCATTAAATTGCAGACCGAGTTTCGTCTGAATTTTCGACCCAAAATTTAATCGTAACTCTCTACGGTAAAGTAGAGTATGGATATGATCTCGGTTTATCCAAAATCATTTTCTACATTTTAAAATAAAAATATAAACATTTTTGTCTATTTTACCGATATAAAACAGTAAACAGTGAAAAACCGGGTGTTACAATACTACCCTACCAAAAAAAATTCGTCCTCAAAATTATACACCTGTAAAAAGATCAGGATATTGTAATCTCATTTTGTCCTCAACTTCCCACGTTGCTTCTCCAGTTGTATTTACCCCTGAGCTGCTTAATCGTCTTGTCCGCGATTCGTACAAGTGTAGTATCATAAGACAAGTTCTCTTTTTATTGTACAACATCTGGTTCGATTATGTGAGATGGATCAGAAATATATTTCCTCAGTTGTGAAACATGGAAAACATTATGAAGATTGGAAAGAAATGGTGGCAGAGAAATTTTATAGGCTACTGGACCCACATGCGAAGAATTTGGTAAGGTCCAATGAATTTAGGTGTGAGTTTTTTGGATTTAATTACCCTGCCAACCCCAGTCGTAGGTGTGACTCTCAAAAACACATGATATCCTTCCTCAAACTCAAGAGGTCGTCGTCTTTTGTCTGCATAACTTTTCTGTCTACTTTGAGTTGTCCGCATTTTCTCCTGAATCATTTTCACCTTTTCTGTTATCTATTGCACGATATCTGGTCCTAACAATAGACTTTCACCGTCTTGGTACCAACATAGAGGTGTTCTGCACCGTCGACCATATAAAGCTTCATACGGTGCCATTCCTATGCTTGAGTGGAAACTGTAATTGTAGGTGAATTCTATCAACGGTAGAAATTCATCCCAACTCCCAATATGTTCCAACACACACGCTCTCAAAAAGTCTTCCAGTGACTGGATTGTCCTCTCTGATTGTCTATCCGTTTGTGGATGATAAGCCGAACTCAATTTGAGTTTCGTTCCCAGCGACTCTTGTAAACTTTGCCAAAACCTTGACGTAAATCTTGGATCACGATCCGAAATAATACTCGAGGGTACACCATGTAATCTAAAAAATTTCTCCTATGTATAACTGAGTTAATCTCTCAATTGAATATTTTATGTTGATGGGCAAAAAATGAGCCGGCTTGGTCAGTCGATCAATTATTACCCATATGGCATCATACCCCTTTTGAGTCTTTAGCAAACTTGTTACAAAATCCAATGCAATACCATCCCATTTCCATTCTGGAATGTCCAAAGATTGTAGCATTCCTGTTTGTCTTTGATGTTCAATTTTAGCCTTTTGACATACTAAACATGAAGCTACATATTACATTACGTCTCTCTTCCTCCCGTACCACCAATATAACTGCTTGAGATCTTGATACATCTTGGTGGCTCCCTGATGTAAACTCAATTTACTCTTGTGAGCTTCCTCCAAAATTGACTGTCTAAGTTTGGCATCATCAGGTACACAAATCCTTTCACCGAACCTTAAAATTTCATCTGCTCCTTCTTTGAATTCTGATACCGCTCCTTTTCACATTAATTCCCTAAACAAAGCTTTCCTGGCGACATATCAACTGTTAATCACATATCTCGGAATTGTTCTAACAATTCGTGTACCTTAACCATCATTGTAGATGCATGCATATATTTTCTACTCAAGGCATCCACTACTACATTTGCTTTTCCAGGATGATACTGTAGTTGAAAATCATAATCCTTCAAAATTTCCAACCAGTGTCTCTGCCACATGTTGAGCTCTTTTTAATCAAAAAGGTATTTCAAACTTTTATGATCATTGAAAAGGTTAAACGTCGCTCCATACAAATAATGTCTCCATATTTTTAAAGCAAAAACCATCAATGCTAATTCCAAGTCACGGGTAGGGTAATTCCTCTCATGAATCTTTAATTACCTTGAAGCATAAGCTACAACTTTCAGGTTTTGCATTAGTAAACAACCTAACCCTTGATGTGAAGCATCACAATATACCTCGAAAGACTCCTTAGGATCGGGTAATACTAACACAGGTGACGTAGTCAACCTTCTCTTTAACTCCTGAAAACTTTCTTCACACGCTTCGGTCCATGTAAATGCTTGGTCCTTCCGAGTTAACTGGGTAAGAGGTCCTACTATTTTGGAAAATCCCTCGATGAATCTCCTATAGTATCCAGCTAAACCCACGAAACTACAGATTTCTATTACCGTCTTTGGTCTTTCCCATTTTAAAACAGCTTCAACTTTTGACGGATCCACCGCGATTCCTTCATTCGAGATGACGTGTCCTAAAAATTGAACTTGGTTTAACCAAAACTCGTACTTTTCGGGTTTTGCGTATAATTTTTTCTCCTTTAAAATTTGAAGAACCACACTGAGATGTTCAGCGTGCTTTTCTTCACTAGGAGAATAAATTAGAATGTCGTCTATAAAGACAATGATAAACTGATCTAGATAAGGACAAAAAATCATATTCACATAATTTGTAACACCCTTCGTTACATTAGTAACCCAAAACAAAATCAATGAAAAATCCTTTAAATAGTTTTAAATTAAACAAGCGTATCATAAAAATTTCGCGACTTAATCGGGTCTGAAAATACCTCATATTAATTAAATTAGATATTAAGTATCCAAGCGATAATATAATAATAAATCCATACATCCAAATAAAAACCCCAAGCCTCAGAAACCGGGCGTCTATTAATAGACCCAACGATAAATAAATAAAAACGTCTAGCCACATACGGTCCCTTATTTAAGAAAATACTAACCAAGCTAGGAATAATAACTAAGAAAATTCGCTAGGTCTTCAATCCTCTCCAGTCCCAGTGATGTCGTCCTCGTGCTCTGAAAACAACACTTTTAATGAGATATAATCCCAGTGAATAAAAATAATCATTTGATGAAAAGGTTCGCAAATAGTGTTGTTTTCAGCCGGCGCGGTAACCGGAAAAACATTCATGGTACCCGCTAATTTTTAAAATATCAAATATAATAAACCTCCAAAATAATAAATGTATATAAATAAAATTAATGTCAAGCATTTAAAGTACAAACTCATAAGCTCAACAACGGTCACATCTCATTGTATTTAATCACATTCACCATGCAAACTCTACGCAATGCAACTCCACGAACATGACTCGGTGATTCCCAGAATCACTTAACTTGACTTTTTGGTTCCTAGAACCGGTGTGAATCCCAGATCCACTAAGGTCTATGAGCTCATATCCATGCAATGGCATCCCACTACCTTCCCCATCCCGGATGGGGTATCTAATATCTCATCCCAGATGTGGATATTTTCAATGGATTGATATCCCATCCCAGATGGTGACATCTCTCATCCTATTCCCGGAATAGAATGTACAACCGTCACCCCTTCCCGGAAGGTGATGACCAACTCGTATGTACCATACAATATGTCATCCCAGATGACTACCAAATATTTTCTCAAATTCCATATATCACAAACAATGATATAATGTCATGCCGAGTCAACGCTATCACATCATAAAATACATATAGGCATGTCAATCAACAATAACTCATACCTACCAAATATATTTGTTAACAATTACTAAAGTATTATATATATATATATATATATATATTCCAAATAATATAACAATTAAAATAATTCAAAGCACCACAAACATAAACTATGCGTCAGGGACATAATGAGGAATTGTGGTTCCAATTCATGTGATTAGTTTTATTTCTTTTAAAAGGAGCATTTGACGCATAGGGCCTATTCTCCATTTTATGAATTATAAGACTCAGGGAAGCTTGGAATTGAAAACGGGAATTCACGTGAGACTTCCTTTGGCAATTGTCTTTCCATAAAACAATTAAAAGAAAGATGTTTACACAATTCAATAATTTAATATAAAGCTATTTCATTATAAATTTCAAGAAAATCCGCTTATTAAATTAATTCCTCAAACACAAACAATATATTTTAAGAGTCTCAAATTAAGAATCAAGAACCCTAAAATATTTTACTATTTCCAAAAGACAAAGTTACATGTAGAAGCATCAAATTATCTGTACCATGAAAGTGTGAGAAAAGTTATTTTTACTCACCTTTTGCAGACCTCCAATGTGCTCTAAAAATTACGTATGATAAGGATTTGTGCTTCCCTAAAAATTCTTCTCCCGTTTGGTGGCGTTCTTGGATCTGTGGTTGTTAGAGCTATACTGGCAAGGAAGGGAAATACCTTTCTCTCGCTACACTGTGCGGTGCTCCTCTCAAATACTCCCTGTACGGCGCCTCACTGTCATTCGGCCAAGGTTATGTGCACACTCCTTAGTTTTAAAACATACATATACATACATACATACATACATACATACATACATACATACATACATACATGGCAGCAAGCAGCGTTTAGGTTTCCTTTTAAAATTTTCTTTAGCCAAAGTTTGGCTGCTTGGGCTTAACGCCCAAGCATCCTCTTATATATATATAATTTTGATTTCTTAATAATAATTAGTAAATTTCAATAAATCATTATACCATCACTTCTTTACACTAAATCTCCCATTTATATTTTATTTGCACTACACTTTTAATAACTTATTATTATTATTATTATTATTATTATTATTATTATTATTATTATTATTATTATTATTATTATTATTATTCAAATTAATTATGTTAGAATTTTAGGATGTTACATTTTCTCCCCTCCTTAAAGAATTCCGTCCCCGAAATTCATCTCATACACACGCACTTATTTTAACATATGACATATTTGAAACTAAAGGTCACCATACCTTAGATAATAAAATCTGGGTATTGACGAACTATGTCCTCCTCCATCTCCCAAGTGACTTCCTCAGGAGTCAATCCTTCCCATAACACTTTCACCAATGGAATTGTCTTGTTCCTCAGAGTCTTAGTGCTCTTGTCCATGATTTGACTAGGCTTTGGCTTATAGATCAAATTATCTTTCAATTGTACAGACTCAGGAGCTATTACGCGAGATTCTTGAGACACATATTTTCTGAGTTGTGACACATGGAAAATATCATGAAGGTTTGCCAACTGTGGCGGAAGAGCCAATTGATAAGCAACAGGCCCGACTCTTTCAAGGATTTAGTAGGGTCCCATGAAACGAGGATTTAGCTTGTGGACTTTCATCTACCTCCCTACCCCCGTCTTAGGAGTGACTCTCAAAAATACATGCTCACCTTCCTAGAAATCTAGAGGCTTTCTCCTTTTGTCGGCATAGCTTTTTTTTGTCCACTTTGCGTCGTGCACATCCTCTCCCAAATTATTTTGATTCTCTCAGAGGTTTCCTGGACCAATTCGGGTCCTATCAAGGTTTTCTCACCTACCTCACACCAACATAAAGGGGAGCTACACTTCTTCCCATATAGGGCCTCATAGGGTGCAATGCCTATACTAGCGTGATAACTATTGTTATACGCAAACTCAATGAGAGGTAGGAATATATCCCAACTCCCTCCTTCATCCAAGACACACGCTCTAAGCATGTCCTCAAGGGTCTGAATGGTCCACTCTGACTGACCATCCGTTTGGGGATGATAGGTCGTGCTAAGGTTCAACTTAGTCCCAAAGGCTTGCTGAAAAGCCTTCCAAAATCTAGAGGTAAACCTCGAGTCTCTATCCGACACTATAGATGTGGGTATCCCATAAAGCTTGACTATCTCCTTGATATAGAGGTATGCCAACTTGTCCAAGCTATAGGTTGCCTTAATTGGCAAGAAGTGGGAAGACTTGGTCAACCTATCCACTATCACCCAAATGGTGTCTAAGCCCAAACGTGTCTTAGGTAACCCCATCATAAAGTCCATAGAAATTCTCTCCCACTTCCATTCTGGAATCTCCAAGGACTGCAACAACCCCGAAGGCTTCTGATGTTCTATCTTAACCTTTTGGCACACTAAACACCTAGCTACGAAGCTAGCCACATCCTTTTTCCTTCCTGGCCACCAATACATCCTCTTAAGGTCTTGGTACATCTTAGTTATCCCAGGATGTATGGTAAACTTTCCCTTATGAGCTTCCTCTAATATCTTCTCTCTAAGGCTCCCCTCCTTAGGAACATCGATCCTATTCTTAAACTTCACTAGCCCATCAACGGACAACTCATAACCCTCTTGTCCCAACCGAGACTGAAACTCTTGGTCTAAAAGTTGTTCCCACCTAACCTCATCTCTAAGGTCACTATTAATTTCCAACCAATTCAGCTTCAAACTTAATACATTTAAGGACACATCCAACACCTCCAGATTCATGTCCCTAAACTCTTCCATGAGGTTCAGCTCTTGCACCATCAAGCTCGACACATGTAGGGACTTCCTACTCAAAGCATCTGCCACCACATTGGCTTTTCCCAGATGGTACTTCAACTCGAAGTCATAGTCCTTAAGGAACTCCATCCACCTTCGTTGTCTCATGTTCAACTCCTTCTGGTCGAACATATATTTAAGGCTTTTATGGTCACTAAAAACTTCAAACCTTGCCCCATAAAGGTAATGCCTCCAAATCTTAAGGGCAAAAACCACAGCTGCTAGCTCTAGGTCATGGGTAGGGTAATTCCCCTCATGTGGCCTAATCTGCCTAGAGGCATATGCTACCACCTTGCCATCCTACATTAAGACACATCCCAAGACATTCTTAGATGCGTCGCAGTATACCACAAAACTCACTAAGGGATCCGGTATAGTTAAGACTGGTGATGACACCAATCTCCTCTTAAGCTCTTGGAACCCGTCCTCACACCCCATGTCCCACACAAAAGGTTTCCCTTTCCTAGTCAACTGGGTCAAAGGTAAGGCTAATCTAGAGAACCCCTCTATGGACTTCCTATAGTAACCAGCTAAGCCTAAGAAACTTCTCACTTTGGTTACTGTCTTAGGTTGTTCCCATCCCAACACCGCATCAACTTTAGAGGAATCAACCGCTACACCATCCTTTGAGATGGTGTGTCCTAAAAACTTTACCTCGTCTATCCAAAACTCACACTTCTCCGGTTTGGCATAAAGACGCTCGTCCTTCAAGATCCGCAACACCAACCTTAAGTGTTCTCCATGTTCTTATGGTGTCCTAGAGTATATTAGAATATCATATATGAACATCACCACAAACCTGTCCAAAAAAGGTCCTAAAGATCCGATTCATGTAGTCCATGAAACGGCTGGGGCGTTGGTCCCACCAAAGGGCATCACTACATACTCATAGTGCCCATACCTTGTCCTGAAGGCTGTCTTAGGGATGTCCTCGTTTCTAACTCTAATTTGATGATATCCCGACCTTAGACCTATTTTGGAAAACACTGACGCTCCCCTTAACTGATCTAAGAGATCATCTATCCTAGGCAATGGATATTTGTTCTTGATGGTTACCTTATTCAGTTGCCTATAATCAGCACACAATCTCATACTCCCATCTTTTTTTTTTCTCCACTAAAAGCACTGGTGCTCCCCAAGGTGACACACTAGGTCTAATGAACCCCTTTTGTAACATATCCTCAATCTGTTTCTTGAGCTCGCTCAACTCTAGAGGTGTTATCTTGTAAGGCGCTACAGATATTAGTCTACTCTTTGACACTAGATCTATGCTAAACTCAACCCCCTATTGAAACCTGCGCATCATAGAGATAGTCGCTACATCATTGTCTGCCTCTATAGTAGCAGTGAATGAGAGTATGTATCCTTGAGCTCTCTAAACCAAACACTTATCACAAGAAATGATGAATAAAATACGGGTCGACATCGAAAATCAAAAGACATTGGATGTGAAGAGATAAGGATATTTTTGTCAGAATACTTATGGCAATGAGTCTAGATGCCAATAAGTCAATACCAAGAATAACATACAATACATAGATAACAATAAGTTTGATGTCACAAGGAGTGTCTTGATGCACAAGGAAACAATTTAAACAACCAATGGAAGAACAAGAATATCCCTATAGGAGTAGAAACATATGAATCAAAGGACAAATGAAAGATTGGTATCTCCAAATTTTTACACATAAAGGATGTACCAAGGAATGCGTTGCTCCTGAATCAAATAATATAATATTTTTTTAACGAGTAGAAGAAATTCAGTCTCCTTCGGATCCAAGCTACCTCAGAATGTTGGCGAATTGTTCTTCTTGAATTCGAAAAGCCCCACGTTCTAAGGGTCCTAGATTGCCACCACTCCATCAGTGATTGGCCTCCATTCCCCTACAATTGACGGAGTGTCTCCGTCTGCCCTTGCATAGCTCTGATCATACAATCCAAAGCTGTTGCAAGTGCAATGTTCGTCCCTCGCCTATTAGTCCTATAAATCTGCTCACTACCAATGAAATATTGGGTTGATCAGGTCCAATATCGCAAAGAATAATATGCAGCATTTATAACTCTAACAAGCATCCTATGCGCCCAAGTTTTGATTTAGAAAAAGTCTCATTACCACAGTCCGATTTAGAATCGAACTGCTCTGATACCATAAATGTAACGCCCTTCGTTACATTAGTAACCCAAAACAAAATCAATGAAAAATCCTTTAAATAGTTTTAAATTAAACAAACGTGTCATAAAAATTTCGCGACTTAATCGGGTCTGAAAATACCTCATATTAATTAAATTAGATATAAAGTATCCAAGCGATAATATAATAATAAATCCATACATCCAAATAAAAACCCCAAGCCTCAAAAATCGGGCGTCTACTAATAGACCCAACGATAAATAAATAAAAACGTCTAGCCACATACGGCCCCTTATTTAAGAAAATACTAACCAAGCTAGGAATAATAACTAAGAAAATTCGCTAGGTCTTCAATCCTCTCCAGTCCCAGTGATGTCGTCCTCGTGCTCTGAAAACAACACTTTTAATGAGATATAATCCCAGTGAATAAAAATAATCGTTTGATGAAAAGGTTCGCAAATAGTGTTGTTTTCAGCCGACGCGGTAACCGGAAAAACATTCATGTTACCCGCTAATTTTTAAAATATCAAATATAATAAACCTCCAAAATAATAAATATATATATATATATATATAATTAATGTCAAGCATTTAAAGTACAAACTCATAAGCTCAGCAACAGTCACATCTCAATGTATTTAATCACATTCACCATGCAAACTCTATGCAATGCAACTCCACGAACATGACTCGGTGATTCCCAGAATCACTTAACTTGACTCTTTGGTTCCCAGAACCGGTGTGAATCCCAGATCCACTAAGGTCTATGAGCTCATATCCATGCAATGGCGTCCCACTTCCTTCCCCATCCCGAATGGGAGTATCTAATATCCCATCCCAGATGTGGATATTTTCAATGGATTGATATCCCATCCCAGATGGTGACATCTCTCATCCTATTCCCAAAATAGAATGTACAACCGTCATCCCTTCCCGGAAGGTGATGACCAACTCGTATGTACCATACAATATGTCATCCCAGATGACTACCAAATATTTTCTCAAATTCCATATATCACAAACAATGATATAATGTCATGCCGAGTCAATGCTATCACATCATAAAATACATATAGGCATGTCAATCAACAATAACTCATACCAACCAAATATATTTGTTAACAATTACTAAAGTATTATCTATATATATATATATATATATATATATATATATATATATATATTCCAAATAATATAACAATTAAAATAATTCAAAGCACCACAAACATAAACTATGCGTCAGGGACATAATGAGGAATTGTGGTTCCAATTCATGTGATTAGTTTTATTTCTTTTAAAAGGAGCATTTGACGCATAGGGCCTATTCTCCATTTTATGAATTATAAGACTCAGGGAAGCTTGGAATTGAAAACGGGAATTCACGTGAGACTTCCTTTGGCAATTGTCTTTCCATAAAACAATTAAAAGAAAGATGTTTACACAATTCAATAATTTAATATAAAGCTATTTCATTATAAATTTCAAGAAAATCCGCTTATTAAATTAATTCCTCAAACACAAACAATATATTTTAAGAGTCTCAAATTAAGAATCAAGAACCCTAAAATATTTTACTATTTCCAAAAGACAAAGTTACATGTAGAAGCATCAAATTATCTGTACCATGAAAGTGTGAGAAAAGTTATTTTTACTCACCTTTTGCAGACCTCCAATGTGCTCTAAAAATTACGTATGATAAGGATTTGTGCTTCCCTAAAAATTCTTCTCCCGTTTGGTGGCGTTCTTGGATCTGTGGTTGTTAGAGCTATACTGGCAAGGAAGGGAAATACCTTTCTCTCGCTACACTGTGCGGTGCTCCTCTCAAATACTCCCTGTACGGCGCCTCACTGTCATTCGGCCAAGGTTATGTGCACACTCCTTAGTTTTAAAACATACATATACATACATACATACATACATACATACATGGCAGCAAGCAGCGTTTAGGTTTCCTTTTAAAATTTTCTTTAGCCAAAGTTTGGCTGCTTGGGCTTAACGCCCAAGCATCCTTATATATATATATATATATATATATATATATATATATATATATATATATATATATATATATATGTATGTATGTATGTATGTATGTATGTATGTATGTATGTATGTATAATTTTGCTTTCTTAATAATAATTAGTAAATTTCAATAAATCCTTACCATCACTTATTTACACTAAATCTCCTATTTATATTTTATTTGCACTACAATTTTTAATAACTTAATATTATTATTATTATTTATTTATTTATTTATTTTTCAAATTAATTATGTTAGAATTTTAGGATGTTACATAATCCATGAATATAGCAGGAGCATTCGTCACTCCGAACAGCATCACAAGATACTCATAATGCCCATAGCGTGTACGAAACGCTGTTTTCGGGATATCCTCTTCCTTCACATGAATTTGATGATAGCCTGATCATAAGTCTATCTTTGAGAAAACCGTCGCTCCACGTAATTGATCCATCAAGTCGTCTATCCTCGGAAGCGGATACTTGTCCTTGATCGTCACTTTGTTCAGTTGACGGAAATCTACACATAAATGAGAAGTCCCGTCTTTCTTCTGTACCAGTAAAACTGGAGCTCCCCACGGTGACACACTGGGTCTAATAAACTCTTTCCTCATCAGTTCCACCAATTGTTCTTTCAAGTCCTCTAGCTCTGATGGCGACATACAGTATGGTGCCATGGATATCGGTCCAATGCCTGGTACCAGATCCATCGCGAACTCTATGTCCGGAACAAGCGGTAGTTCAGGTACATCTTCAGGAAAAACTTCAAGAAAATCATTGACGACAGGTATGGACTGTAAGTCTAACTCATTCTTAACGTCTAAGGAAACAATAACATGTATTCTTGAGCTCCCTCTTTCAAAGAAGCTTTTACTTGATTAGCATACAAAAATCCAAAAATCTCATCCTTAGGAAAGATTAAGGTTTTGTGGGCACAATCTATAAGAATATTGTTAGAAGATAATCAATCCATGTCTAAAATTGTATAAATGCATTTGAAATATCTCCTTTACTTATTGATATTGATAAAAACTCTCCGCTTAGATCTCCAATTTTATGTTTGATATTTGCATTAAAATAGACTAATTAATAAGTAAAATTGATTCATTTAATATTCTTGTATTTCGTTTTTTTAAAGATATTCCATTCTATATGCCTACCTAAAGGAGGGGTTGACCATAAATATGTTGATGTCCACTGCCTGCCCATTAGTTTAGACGAGCAAGAGGGAGTTGTAGGAAAGCAGAGGCACACAATGAGCGTTAGAAAAGCAGAAGTAAGGATTATTCAAAGAAAAACAAAGAAGGAAAGGAGCAAAGAGTAAAAGAGAGAGGGAGAGCACATGGATATTAGAACTAGGAATCATCAAAAAAAGAAATACCAACGTGGTGGATTTGTTATTTTTTTGTTTTAAACTTCTGAAATTGGGGTATTACCATTCACCTTTCCACTGTTTTTTTTTATAAAAAAAAAACTTTTTTGTGTCACTTTATGAAGCATGTTCTTTACTTTCTTTTATATGCATATGATTATTCTTAGAGTCTAAAGTAAATATTTAATTTGTTCTATGAGAATAGTTTTAGCCCTTAATTTAGTTTATGACAAATGAAAAATCTCTCAATTTAGTTCTAATAACCTTAAGGACTCATTTAATGGTCAGGATAAGAAAGACCAGGGCCGTGTCTAGACATTTTGGAGCCTAAGGCAGATCTATTAGAGAAAAAAGTTTAAAAAATTTATTGTATATATAGGGAAAAAACAACCATTACTTTATTATTTTCAATTTATTGTTATTAACAAAATCACATGAGCAACTGATTTTTATCCAACGGTACTAACGCTTAATCTTCTTAGAGCAAAGGAACAAACAATTTCATTACAATCAATTTTTACTTTCCCGAAATTTCACTCCTACACACTCACAAATATTAAGATCGTCCCGTTTAAAAAAAAGTATTAAGATTGTTGGGTCATATTACTATAACATTTGCTGTCAGCTTGGACTAGAAAGCCACGGTGCTTCTTGATCTTTAATAAAATCTCTTTAAAAAAAATGTTGCTACTTTGGCCTTTGTCATGTTTTGATGTATTTATTACATGTTAGATTTTTGGGCCTTTATATGATATATAAAATTACAAGGGGTCAATAACTAATTGAACGTGGGGCCTAAGGCAATTGCCTTGGTGGCCTTGTGGCTTCCACGGCCCTGAGAGAGACAGGATAGGATAAGCTATCATATCCTGTCTGAAACTATTGTTTGGCGAGCCAGCAGGATAGGATAAACCAATCATGTCACCTATCATATCATGTCCTTCTAGTTAAAATTCTATTCTGAGGGGGGAGTTGGGTTAAAACTCAAATAAGGTGATTTAAAGTATAATAAAGTATAAAAATATTTTATATATAAAATAATTAAAGTATAATAAAATATAATATGGTTACCAAAAAAGGTATAATAAAACATAAAATAATAAAAATATTTTTAATTATTTTTATTCTGTCACAAGGCTAATTTTGTTACTTTATATTATTTTAAAAAACTTAAAAATAAATAAAAAATATTCTAATAATTTAACAATATGTAAAGTAAAAACTAAAAATGGATATTTAAAATTAAAAAAAAATTTAATTTAAGTTAAACAATATTTTAAATTTTTTTAATATTATATGTAATTTTATCACAAGGACAATTTTTTCTTTTTATATAATCTTAAAAAATGTAAATTATAAAAAAACTAAAATCTAATAAAATATGAAAACATTAAGAATAGAAACGAAAATTTTAAAATTCATACTAAAATTACAGTTCTATCCAATTGGTTATTTGGTGGACATCAAACGACGGATAGGATAACAGCTTATTTTGCTTATATCATATCTTACTCATATACTGCTCTCTTATCATATCTGCCCCTATCTCATCCTGACCATCAAACGAACCCTAAATGTCAGTTAAATTAGTTACTAATAGGAACTAATATATCCTTAAATTAACTCATGAAAATGATTAATTGACATTTGACAATGTTTGTGATCAAGATGAGAGTTTTCTAATAATTATTTCAATTGTTTTGGTTGGATCAAGAAAATCAATTGTCTTTTGGTCTTTCTCAATACTTGAATAGTCTAGCTTTGAGTAAGATCAACCACATCCATGAGTTGTGTGGCTTAGTTATTTGTGAACTTATTCTAAAGTAAGCATTGCTTTGTCTTTCATCTTGTATATATTTGCAAACTATAAGATGTAGACCTTATTTTGATCATTCAATGCAAATTCGGATTCATTGGACTTAGAATCCTTATCTTACAGAAACTTTCTAAGCCTTGCTTTGTGTTTTTCATAAACAGATAATGCCTTGGAAAAAAAAAACCATAGTTTGGCTTAGAGACAACACTTTCATGTTGTGGAGAATATTCCTACACAAGTGAAACTATATAACGTAGCCAAATATTCTTTCATAATTATAAGAATGCATGATGACGATTTTGGCAAGTATACCTAGTCGCAAGCAAGTAATACGGTGATGACACCGGATATCGTTCTCAGGGATCACAGACAAGTACCACTTCTCAAATTGAACTATTATTTAGATGATCGTTTGGAAGGAAGGGAGCTCAATATTAAATACCAAGCCCAACAAGAGTTAAAATAAACAAATTAAAAGTAACAAGTTCTTTTTTGGATTTTTATCAAACACTTAACAAGCACAAAGAGATGTGATTAACAAATGGATGAAAATGTTGGGGTTAGATGTAACACCCTCCCTTAGGCATTACCTTCTAAACACGTGCGAAAATAAAATTAAAAGATAATTTGCTGGTGCTTTCGGAAAATAACTTATATAAGTACATAAGTGTCTGAAATTGGGTATAAAATTTTTGTCACGACTCCACACCTAAGCCATAATCGACACACAAACTTAATATCATAGCTTGGCAAGCCTATTTCATTTAAAGGATATACTTAAATACAAGATAGTAGTTTTACAAAATTTCGACAGAGTCTCCTCTGTAATTCGGACATCCCAGATAAAATAACACCTGTTAAAATGATTACATTTTCACTCCAGAATTCTAGCTACACTAAATTCAACCAGGCATCATTACATAAAAATAATAGTTATAGCCATAAGCTTTACAAAGCCAAAAGAAATAGCTTAGATTTTCATTCAAGAGATAGGCTCTACGGGCCATAAACATTCCATTATAAAATAAAGGCTCTCTGAGCCAAACTCATACATACTATCAAAATAATCTAAGTCTTAACCCTAAGCTGGTCGTTCTAAGAGTTATTCCGCAAGTAATACCTCATCAAGCAACTACATCTAAGTCTCGGAATGACTTAGACAGACTCCTCTGCACCATCTGTGATAGAGTACCCAGGGTACAATATCGAACTTAGAAGAATCCTGAAATGTGTGTGTAAGGGTGAGACGCCAATATATGGTTTTAACCCAATAACTAAATGCGCGACACCACATAACACATATACATTTACCACAGGAGCATTTATAAGCTAATAGTATATCAATGGGTTCAACACCCCAAACATCATCCATAAAATTATGCATGACACTTCTATTCATCATCTAACTTTTTCCTAATCTCCGGAGATCCCACAATACCGCGTAAATGAGTTGATCAAGCTCAATAGCCAAATATATTAGGCACTTCGTGGCACGGAATACTTTATTCATCAAAGCACCATACATACTTTGTAGCCAAAATACCCTATCATCAAGGTATCCGACATAACTTCGTAGCCAAAATACCCTATCGTCAAGGTATCCGACATAACTTCGTAGCCAAAATACCCTATCATCAAGGTATCCGACATAACTTCGTAGCCAAAATACCCTATCATTAAGGTATCCGACATAGGACATCGTGGGCACGTCTGCCAAATGCATGTGAAACACTTTTGTTTCTAACTCTTTTCTTTGTGTTCAATCTTTCTTTGCCGAAGCTCAAAATGGCTTACGACTCACATAGTTTTAAAACATCTTTAAAACTTTCGTCATAACACAGGACCTCACTGTCCATAAAACTTTTATCAAAACATAGGACCTCACAGTCCAAGTGCTCAATCACGACACCTCTCGACCGGTGCACCAATCTTAGGTTCGTGGCACTAGAAACATCTTAAATGTTTCCTCATGTATACAATATAGGCCCTCAAAGTCCAAATGACTGAGTCCATCACAACACAGAACCTTAGTACCCCGACGTCTCGGTTACTAAGTTCCACACCACTTTGAACACTAAATCAGTTTTGCTTTCATAAATTCTTTTCCAAAATTGGAAATTCATCAATAAAATCCTTAAATAATAAAACTTGGTTTTCACAAATGTGAGTCACTTGAGGTTTTAACTTCCTTAAAATATGTACTGCCGTTTCAAAATACTTGCCTTCTACATTTTTCCAAATCTGTCATCACGCATTTCCACATCATTCATAAATTATCACTTTTAAAGCTTCTCAAGCCAAAACTTAACTTTTCCCACTAAAACAACTTTCTAAAATCATCATTAACTTCTTTTCAACAATTAATTTTATAAAATAACTTTGTATAATATTGCAAACTTTCTTATATAAAAATTAGCAAGATTTCTTAAACATTTTCACAATTTCGCTCTCATTGTGACTCAAGTTACTTTTACACTAATAAATCATCATCATCAAAACTCCTTATTTTTCCAAAATAATACTTTCCACCACTATTATATTCCAACGTTTCCCATAAAACATTGAATATAATTTACACAGCTTGTTAAAGCTTTTATCTGGTTAGTCGGTTGTGCACTGACCACAGTCAGGCTTCTCAAACAACACTCACAAGCAACATTCAACAACAAACCACTAGACAGATAATGTACCATAGCAATATCATATTCAAATAAATAATTTAAAACAGATCAAACACTGATACTCAGATATACAACACAACATAAACCACATAATCAGATAACCACAACCACATCAATTATACAGAATACACAACAAGCAAATGGTCAACAAGCAAATGGTTATTGAGAAAAATCCATCAGGCAAGCTCCCCTTACCTTTGAAGACAAGTGAAGGATCCTCATCCTAATGTCCACGTTAGCTCATATCTACTCCATCAAGCAAGCATAACCGTGTCCAAACGTCTCAGAGAGTAAATCCAACAACGCGTAACAACCAGAAATCAAGAAATCAATTTCACATGGTCAAACACACATTTAAACTTTATCTAAACACTTAATTTAATTACCAAAGAAGGTTATTTTCAAAGAAAATCATGTTTGAAGCTCACGCTTCCTAATACCCTTTAAGGAAACTTTGTTTTGATCAAAAGATCTTGAAAAAGAACTTTGGAAATCATCCATTAAGAGTCCTAATTACACTAAATCATAATTAATTTCACAAAAACATACCCAAATTTAAATCAAATTAAATTGGGGTTTTAGGGCTCCTTAATACAATTTAAGGAAAACTCAGAATAATGAAACTGGTTTAGGGAAACACAATTTCACAGTCCCAATCTCATAAAACAACTTTAAATTTCAAAATTAAAATCTGAAATTAAAGGGTTAGGGTTAGGGTTTCAAAAATCCATTTGAGGGTTTTGAATCTGAGACACTTAGAGAGGGTTTTAACTCACCCAAGCTTGAAAACAACTTGAAGGTGGTGCTGTGGTGCTCCTCGCGGCGGTGGACGGCGGCCATGGCGGAGGACGGCGGTGGAAATCTCTGTACTGACCAAGACCACAAAATAGAACCAAGAACATGCAGAGGTGAGCTTTAAGGAAGGAGAAAGAAGTTTTTGCAACATAACTATGGTTGAAGACCACCATAGATGGCGGTCGGACTACTCACCAGCGGCGGAGGCGCGACGCGAAATGGCAGGGACGCTGGAACAGCACGCGCGGTTGTGCTGAGGTGGTGGTCGCGGTTCCGGCTAGCTCCCAAACGGCGCTGCTATGGTGAGAGGAAGGAGGAAGAAGAAGTTAAGGTGGAAGAAGAAGAAGAAGAAAAGAAAAAGAAGAAGGAAAGAAGAAGAAAAAGTTGCAGAGAAAGAGAAGAAAAAGAGAGTAATGCGTCGAGAGAGAGAGAGAAAGTGAGAACTTAGGTTTTTATACTGATTATTTAGTAATAGGTACAAAATGGGTGATAAATATTAGGCCTAAAATAAACATGTTTTTACTTTTTAGAATCTAAAAATAAAGATTGATAAGGATATAATTTCGAAATTCAAGTTAGAGTAAAGATTAATAGTTGAACTGATCCACTAAGAAAATACTCAATCCAAAATTTAATCTCCAAAAATTACCAAACCAAAATATTCTTAACTCTAAAATTAAATAGGATAAGAATATGAAAATGCTTTTCTCTTAATCATATTATTAAAAATATTTTTCTGTACTGGTTTAATAGTGACAATAACGTAATTATTGTCTAGTAAGTGTGCATTCACTGAACTAAGTCAGTGCTAACACACCCAACAAAATAATTTGAAGAGAGTAATTTAATTACTCAGACTAAACCACATAACTTAATAAACATAAACATCCAAATAAAATAATTAATCCTAGGTGTAAAAACTAGGGTGTTACATTAGACTATACTAATCTTCCCTCAATTACAATGAGATGGTTAGTAACACAAGTCTTAATTCAATTATGACAATCAAGCCTTTTAAAATACTCAAACCCTAATTCCTTAGGTGGAATGAGCCTAAAACCCCAAATTAAACCCTAATTCCTTAGGTGGATTAACATGAGATTTTGCATAAAGAACCAAGACTTAAAAAATTGCAAGCACTTCAAGACCTATTCCTAGATTCATGAACTACTCGGTATTTCATTCATGAGCATGCATTAGCATCAATTTTCCAATTGTCTACCAAAGCAACAAATCATTTCATGGGAGATCAAGCCATAAAAGCATTAAGCATAGAATCAAATACTCATAATGAAATAGGAACTAGCTTTAAAACCAAATCAAAATATAACCAAGTTTAGAAAAGCAAACATCTAACCCCAACAAGAGGGGGTTTAGCTAGACATAGTAGAGAAAGCAACAAAAGAAGATGAAACACGCAAGAAAAATGGAACAAACTCCATTAGAAATGGTGTTCCAGCTGAAATAGGGCATTCTTCACTCCTTTTAGGTCAATTAGGTCGAGTGGCTGCTGATGGGTGTGTCCCAAAATGGAAAAAATATGTTTAAATACCCTATCAGAAAATGAGCCAGTGCTGGACGCTGACTTTCTGGTCCTGGGCGCCAACAACACAGAAAGCTGATTTCTCACGACCTGCTAGCACTGAACGCAGGATTCCTGGCATCCAGCGCCAGCTTTGCTGATGTTAGTCTTCAAAAAATTCTCTTTCCAGACTCTTTCATTCTCACATAAACTCCACTTCCTTGATCAATTCCACTTCTCTTCAAGCTTTTCCACATTGATTGAATCCTAAAATGATATGAAAACATACCCAAGTTAGATCGCAATAAAAGGGAACAAAACAACCAAAAATTAACCTTAACTACAAGAATTATTAAAAACATTCACAACAACTAACAAAGACTCAACTAACGAAAAATGGGGGCAAAACAAAAATAAAACCATGCAATTGGGAGTAAAATCCACTCACGAAAGGCATAATTACTTGATAAATTAGCGAATTATCACTCCCCCAAACCTAGCATTTTGCTTGTCCCCAAGCAAAAAATAACTTGAACTGACACACAAAACACAAAAACAAAAGACAACAAACCAAGCTCTAACATGATTAAGGAAAACTGAATGAGAGCACAATTAGACAAACTCACCAAAAGGCAAAATTGCAACAAGACTAATTCCTAAAACAGAAGCATCAACTAGTAGCAAGCTCAATTCCAAAAATTTCAGGAAGCAAAAAGCATAACAACTTTGCAACTCCATATTCTTCAAAATTAAAAATCATGGCAATTTGACAAGGGAATAAAAAAATAGAACCTTAGTCCTCACAAGATGCATAATCATCAAATAATCATTCAAGTTTATGGTGAAGTGTTACCCTCAAAGCACACATTAGAGTCATGGGTTTCCCTCAAAGCACACATTAGAGTCATGGAACCGTAGATTTACCTTTCATCTAATTCCAAAAGATCACAAACCACAAGCATGCACAAATCAAAGGGACTTTATTTTGGGTTGTAACTTGGCTTAGGCGGGAAAACAAGTGAGGTGAGAAACAAACAAAAGATGCCCAAGAGAATAGAAGAGCAATTACAACAACTCAATTGTTTCAATGCAAAGCACAAAATTCCCAATTGCCATAATTGATTTTTTTTCCTCCTTTCCCTTCTTTGGAGTTTTTCTCAACTTTATTCCTCAATTTTATTTACACATTTTTTTTACCTATTTTTTTCCATTTTTTTCCTTTTTTTTTGGTAATCAACTTGTTTTTTTCAAGCACTTTTACACTTTATCACTACTACAGAAAAAGGGCTTCAGTATCGCTTTTTTTTTGCCTTTAGTAGCGCTTCAAAGCGCTATCTATTCACCCGCTACTAAAGGTGGGAGAGATTCAATAGCGTTTAAAAAAGCGCTACTGAAAGTAGGAATAGGTAGCGCTTCCTTGACAAAGCGCTGTCTAAAGTTGGTAATAAGACAATCTATTACATACTTTTTACATACTTTAGACAGCGCTTTCTCAAGGAAGCGCTGTCTATTTGTCACTTTAGGCAGCGTTTTTTCAAGAAATCGCTACTGAAAGTAGGAATAGGTAGCGCTTCCTTGAGAAAGCGCTGTCTAAAGACAATCTATTACATACTTTAGACAGCGCTTTCTCAAGGAAGCGCTGTCTATTTGTCACTTTAGGCAGCATTTTTTCAAGAAAGCAATACTGAAAGTAGGAATAGGTAGCGCTTCCTTGAGAAAGCGCCATCTAAAGACAATCTATTACATACTTTAGATAGCGTTTTCTCAAGGAAGCGCTGTCTATTTGTCACTTTAGACAGCGTTTTTTCACGAAACCGCTACCTATCCCCCCCCCCCCCCCCCCCCTTTTCATTATTCACTGTTTTTCTACATTTCCCACCTGCACAACCATCCCTCATCAATTCACAGTAACATCGCATTTAGGTACATCACACACATATACACTTATATAATTAATGTACAAAGCTTACATATTGGTAACCGTATATATATATATATATATATATATATATATATATATATATATATATATATATATATATATATATATATATATATATATATATATATATACCAAATATCAAAATCATGCATATATAACCAATTAAGTAATATACTTTAACACAATTCACAGTAACGCTTACACATAACCAATTCTACTATTTAAGTCCATAAACCAAAAGGTTGCTAACCTACACTAGATAATAACCATGCATACTAACAATGTGTACAAGCTAATCAACACACTAGTAATTATAAACAATTTGTGCATGCTGCTTCCATCTTCTGCTTGATCGTACAAAGTCTTTGTTGTCGGCCTGCATAAGATACACATACAGATCACTTGCACATACACACAAGTCTAATAATATAGGAGAGACACTAGCTAGCATAATATCAGAGTATGTCGTACCTTTTAATTGTTGATAAATTTCATAACCACATAACGACACCACTCGTCTTTAAGTTGAGGAAGTTGATCATCGGAGTATGTAATGCATTTACATTCAGGAAAATACTTCAAAATGAAAATTAAATCAAATTAGAATGACTAAATCTGAGTTATTAAATTATATAAGCTAGAACTGAAATTAAATACCATGGTTGGGATTTGCATTTGGTTTTGAATGATGATATCCTTGATAAATTTCAGAACGTAGTAGCCACAGTCGTTGTCATTCGGTTGACGGGGACACTATAAAACCAAAAATATTAAATTAATTCTTTTAATTTTTTAATTTAAATTAAAAAATTGCATAAGAGTTTTCGTAAATACCATTATAGATATCCATTTAGTCGGCCTGGATGATTTAGAAATTTGAGACTTGCCTCCATGTAATCCTCGTTGAATTAGCAAAGCCCTGAGTGCAAAATCAAACAATTTCATTGAAGTAAAGTTTTTGAACCATCATATATATATATGAAGATAACAATAAATGCATATATATACTTACTGATTGTACGTATCCCTCATTTTTTTGTGATTGTTAAAATGCATATGCAAGGGATCTAAATAGTACACCGTGTCCTCTTTGGGATTGATCACTAACAATACCCAATGGCCCCTACAAAAATGTGGTCAGTTAGGAAATCTTAAGCAGCTAATCACATTTCATAAAAGTTACTATCGTTAATCAAATTAAATGACTCACACTACATTGCAAGGTGACAAAAACAAGGTCTCATCCTCCGGCTTTGCCAATGCCAAGCGTTCAGTTATATACTCTCTTATTTCCACAGAGTCAAAGTACATGTGTTCGCTGTGGGCATAGAAACACAAACCTCCGAGTTCGTTCTTCTGGGATTAGTATCTCACGGTACAAGTACCTTAAATTAAAACATGTATACAAAGAAATGAAAAAGAGAAAAACTGAAAATGAAAAAGCAGGACAATACTTTTCATCAAACTCAATTCTTAGTATTAAAAAAAGATAACCACCAGAGATTAGTATCAATATTTAAAACAGTTGAGATATACGCTAAAAACAGTATGTGATATACTTCAAAGTTGTATAGGTTGTATACTTCAAAGTTTGATGTAGTACCTGAGATATACGCTAATAACAGTCTGTGATAACCATTCACGATTAAGAATTTCTCCAATCTCGGAACCTTCACTACCGAGCTCTAATGTGTGCTCATAACCCAGAATTTCTGGCTCCATTGGTACTTGCCCCCTCACTCTCTTCTACTCACGGAAGCCCCTCCCCCCTCATACACTCTCTCATTTTCTTCAACTTCAACCAAGAACAACAAAGAAAACCATAGGTTCTTAAGTGATTCTTTGCAAGTTTGCATTAATTTCTTCATCTTTTCTCAATCTTCAAGAGGTAACCATTCTTCTTTCATGATCATTCTTATCTTAGATCCATTTATTTTACCATGATCATCAAGTTTAAGTTCTTAGATCTAGAACTTTGGAAATTCCTAGAAAATCATAGAAAAATCATTTTCATATGATTCCAAATGCTATGAACTAGTTATGATCCCTAGTATCTTCATTCATGAGCATGTATAAAAATAAAATTTCCTTCCCATTTTTCTCTAAGAGGCCGAAACCTCACTTGTGGGGATGGAGGAGGTTTTGTTTCAATTTCAAGCCATGATCATTAGTTATGTCATCTCTAATGCTTCAGGATCACTAATCTAAGAGCATGTGAATTTTAGTAATTTCTAGACATTTTTAGTAGTCATGGCCGAATCCTAACCATGAAATGGGTTAGATGATTTTGATTCATTTTCAAGTTATGGCAATTTTCCCTAACTCTACACTACTCTAAGGTTATATATCTAAGAGTATGTGGAATTTTGAAACCTCTAACCTATTTTTCCTAGCTTGGGCCCATAGGAAATAATAGATTTTTTTTTCAAAGTTTAATTAGTTATGTGTTGTTTTGTGAAGGATTGTGTTAGTAGTTGTTGTTCGGAGTTCGTGGAGGAAACCAGATTTGAAAACCGATACTTTGTTGAATCAGAACTTGAATCTTCAAAGGTAAGGGGAGTTTACCCGAGGAGCTTCAATAATTATGTGTATAAAATTTTTTAGTGTGTCTGTAATTAATTGTGTAGGTTGTGGTGTATGTTTAAAAATTATTGTGTTATATTCTGCGATGCATGATTTATCTGTGAAAGATGCTATAAATTACGATTTGTGAATTTATTATTGGGCGTGAAAGCATGTGATAAATTGTGTTGTATGAAATTTTCTGTTGATTTTTATGATTGGCTAGAAGCCTGACACCGGTCAGTGCTCATTGAAAATTAAGGATAAAACGTTAAGAAAATTTAAGGGAAATATTATGTTTTTAAAAAATGGTGGATTTAATTTTTAAGTTAAAAATAATAATATTTTAATGAGTTTTAATAAAAGAATAAGTTAATGAGCAACCGTGCGTACGTAACCGTGAAAAAATGTCACTTTCGCACTTTTTACGAAAACGTCGGGAAAAATGGAAATAAATCTTAATTTTAAGAAAATGTATTTTAAAAGTGTTTTAATTTTCATAATAAATAATTTTTCAAGAAATAAGGGTTTTTGCTTACCTAACGGCAGTATGAGGAAAGATGATCTTTTTACATGAGAAAAATAAACAGAAGGGTTAGAAATGATTTTAAAAGAATTAACAATTTTTTAGAAATAAAAATAAAGGATTTACAGGGAAAATGATTTTCGTTACGTTTTAAAACAAATTTCACTGGAAAAGGATTTTTGGAAAAGAATTTAAGAACGGCGGAAATTTCCGACAAACTTGGATAAGTTTTCGGAGTTTTTGGTATTTGTGTTTCACTGAACGAAAATTCTTTGGGGAAAAATCAAGGAAAGGATAGGGACCTAAATTGCGAGATGTCGGGCTAGTGTTCCTAAAAGGAAATTGCACTTAGAAGGGAAAGGAATTGGAATACCTAAGGAAGGGTAGTCGGGAGCTTTAAGCCTCGACAGAGGAGAAACAAACGACAAAGAACAATTATGATAACAAAGGATTTTACATGCATAGTCTGGCAAACATGCCATATTTGGGCAGACATGCCTTGGGTATCGAGCTACCATTTCACAAAGGGGGAATTGGGTAAATTGGTTAGTTACGGACCAAAGATAAATTCTAGGGTCTTTGGGTCTTAGGGACATTCGGGCTTCAAAAATCCAGCGAATACTTGGGGCCTTGCAACCTCGGGTCGTGGAATTCGATTACTCGACACGAATATACTCAATAGGGAACTATTCCAATATTATTTAAGGTGCTTCATCGTGATATTCCCTGAACAATTGGAGCCAGACCTATATTTAGAGGCCGATGTCATGAGACAATTGTGTTAAGGGTATCGTAGCCTAATCATCGCTTGAAGAAGGGAAGTTAGGAATCTCCGGAGAATAAAGGTCAAGACTCATAGGAATGGATATTGAAGTGTCATTCATTTTTGAAAAATTACGATTGGATGATCGGGTATGAATCCCATTGGTAGGAAATATTTATAGTATGTATACATGATGTTTGTTTGAGTGTCGTGCATGTAGTTATCATGATGAAACTCAATGATGGTATCTCACCCTTGCTTTATTTATTTTCATGTTGGGTTTCTACTATGCTTCTATATATATATATATATATATATATATATATATATATATATATATATATATATATATATATATATATATATATCAGTACAAATGAGCCAAATGAGTCTGATATCGTACATGGGAATACGTTCCCTGCACTTTGACGAGGCTGATGACGGAAGCGTGTGGATGACTAACCTGGATACTTCTGCGGGCGGGGAGTTCTAGGGAGGACTTCCCAATGGGTTTTCTTAAGTGTGACCAGCTGTAGGATTCTGATTTGGGTTTACTTTTGGAAAGTAGTACCGCTACTATATAGGTTTTGTTTATGTGTGTTTTCCTTATGCCATGGCTTAAATAAATGATTGTAATATAAAGGGCCATATGTAAAACCTTATTGATGCATATATATGTATTCGGTTGTTTGTTAATTATAACGGTTTGGGTTGTATCGTTTGAGGAAAAGAAAAAGAAAAAGAAAAAAAATCACTAATTTCAGGGAAGTGGAGTGAAAAATCACGCTTAGGTATCATATCGCATGTCGCCATCAGAGCTAGAGGAGTTGAAGGAACAATTGGTGGAACTGATGAGGAAAGAATTTATTAGACCCAGTGTGTCTCCATGGGGAGCTCCAGTTTTACTGGTACGGAAGAAAGACGGGACTTCTCATTTATGTGTGGATTTCCGTCAGTTGAACAAAGTGACGATCAAGAACAAGTATTCGCTTCGAGGATAGATGACTTGATGGATCAGTTACGTGGAGCAGCAGTGTTCTCAAATATAGATTTACGATCGGGCTATCACCAAATTCGTGTAAAGGAAGAGGAGATCCCGAAAACAGCGTTTCGAACACGCTATAGGCATTATGAGTATCTTGTGATACCGTTCGGAGTGATGAATGCTCCTGCTATAATCATGGATTACATGGATAGGATTTTTCATCCTTCTCTAGATCAGTTTGTCGTCGTCTTTATAGACGACATTCTAATTTATTCTACTAGTGAAGAAAAACATGCTGAACATCTCAGTGTGGTTCTTCAAATTTTAAAGGAGAAACAGTTATACGCAAAACCTGAAAAGTGTGAATTTTTGTTATTTCAACTTCAGGTTGCCTTCTATCTATTTCAAACTAATTTTCATTTCTTTCTTTCTAATTCACAATTCTTTCTTGGGTCATGCTAACGAGTGCTCGTAGGGCACTCGTTAAGGAATCATAAAAAACAATTTTTTATCTGGAAACTAAGTATTTCACTTCTCCAAATATTAAATATATCATTTCTCCATACAAACTTTCTTTTCTTGGTTCCTTAACAAGTGCCCTTAGGGCATTCGTTAGCATTTCCCTTCTTTCTTTATTTTTGCAGGGACAGAAACCAAGAATGACACAGAGAAGCAGATATTTGATACCTTGATTGTGCTTTGAATCTTTCTGGCACTCCGCAAAGGAATATTTTTCTTTTCTCTATAGATTCCCATCCGATCTATTCTCTCTTCAATTCCAATCGATGAGGGCACGACCATCCTCCAGCTGTTTTCCAGCGAAGATCCTTAAGCTGTTACAAGGTATTGTTCAGTTACAATGTATGTTGTCTTCTCTTCTCCTCTTATTTCTCTCTCTCTCTCCATTTTATTGTTATTAGTTCTGGTTTTATTGCTGATGTAGATGCAAAGTGCCTTTTGTTTGGCACCACACTGAACCGTGCAAAGAACCATGATTCAGTCAGGTGGATTTTTTTTTTTACCATTCTTTTGGCCTTCTCTGTTTAATATAATAGTGAATTTTGTTTGTATTCTTTTTACAAGACGAGTCAAAACAGTGAATCCCTTTCTCAGGTTCTGAATCAACAGCGTGATTTTACAAGGTTTTCAAAATTTCTCGAGTTGTCCCCAAGGAAAACTATATTGCGATTTGCAGAGTTGTAAGATTCAGAAAAAGTATAATTTTTAAAAACTATTTGATTTGCGGAGTTGTAAGATTCAGAAAAAGTATAATTTTTAAAAACTGTTTGATTTGAAATTTTAAGTCTTTAAATTAATCAATATATGTATTTTTTAATATTTTTCACCTTTGGTGTGCATGAAAGATGTTGTATTGTCAGGGATACTGTCAAGCATGTTGTTGATTCTGAAGAATTGTGGTATACTCTTTGTTCTTGCAACAACGCAGTCTATCCAGATTTAAAAAATGTGGTTTTGTCAAAAGGGTAACAATCAACAGACACGTTTCTCCAAATTGTATATTTTTATTCAATGTATATTTTTATAGTCTGCAAACGTTTCTCCAAAATCTCATTACATGCCATTTTTAGGACTCTTCCTCATCTATTTATTTCAAAAGAGATTGTTGCTTTGGTTGATAGGAAATTTTTATTTATGGTGGACATAAAAAATGTTCTTGGTTAAAGGTTTGAACAATCTTATTCCAAATTTTTTTTGCTAATGTCTTTCTACAATATTTTTTTTTTTTTACTTTAGATGCCTTTTTATAGGAAATTATTTCTGTTTTGCAGCAAACTCATTTATGTGAACCGAAGGTCAATGGAAAAGCTTGAAGATGCTCTCAAAATTTGTGCAAGTTGGATCTTCAGGTTGCTTTTCCGGGGAGAAACGAGTTTAGGAAAGGCCAAATGCAAACTGAAGGAATTTTAACAAACCTACTTTTTGTGTCAATAATAATGAAATCCTTTTCTTTATTTATTTTTTGTTCAAATGAGAAATATGTAAAACAAACAATGGGTTGCATTGGTTGACGGGGTCATAGCCTCCCTTTTTAAAAAAATTATGCTTTTAGGTGTATTTCTTTTATGAAGTAAAATAAAATCATTGTTGATTATTTTTCAAATACAAAAACAGAACTTCAACAATGAGACCAATACTTTGAAAATGTTGAAGTCTCAAATTGATGATTCTAGACTTTAGTTAGAGGCAATAAAGGTGTTATTGAGTGAAATTGTAGTGAAAGTATGTCCGAAGACTTATTTGTTTTAGATCTGAAATGAGCTAGGTTGATAGAATGATGAAATGTTTTAATTGACCTAGAATTCAATCAATTGTAAAACTTGATAATGGAGCTATAAGTTAAAACATAGGACTGGGTGGTTGATAAAGGATGGAAGGTGAGCAACTCATTGTGTTTCAACTAATGGATTTTATGTAGACTTTTCTTAAGTCTCTTTTCTCAAAGATAAAGGGTCCGTTTGTTTTAGATTTTGATAGAATTGATTTTGGAAGAATTGATTTTGAAAAAATCAAGGTTAAAAAAATTGATTGTGTTTGGTAACAATATTTTAAAAGTGAGTTTAGAAGAATTGATTTTGTTTGGATGATAAAGTAAAATCACTTTTGAAGTGTAAATATGTAGAATTTTGTGGGTCCTACATCTAGAATCAATTATTTTCAACAGAAAAGCTAAAAATTTTTGCTTCCACAAAACTCAGTTTTGACCCACCAGGAATCAATTATTTCCAACGGAGTTTCGTAAACAAACGCATGAAGTTACTATAACAACTGGGTTTGGCACCCCAAACGGAGTTTTGGTGCCTCCCAACTATAAAACAAACAGGCACAGAGTAACTGTGTATTGATCTCGAATATTGTTCCAATACAATGAAAACAGAAAAAAAAAAAAAACTTAAAGACAAATAAAAGGAAAGAACAACACATGGTTAAGAGCACGTTAGGTGAATTTGGAAAAATCAAAAAATTTGTAAAATGATAGTAAATGAATTTTTTAACTTTTTAATCTTTTAACTTTTTATTTGCAGTTTGGCCCTTGGGGGTTGAAGTGAAAGGTTGGAAAATGTGAAGGATTCTTAAGTAAAGAAATCTCGTCAAACTTAGTTAGGAGTGATATGTCATAGTGTAAATAATGTGGCATGAGCGTAGAGGTGTTCAGATCCAAACCGATCAAAAAAAATCACAAAACCGATTCAAAATAACTAAAAACCGATGGGAACCGAATTTAATTGGATTTGTTTAGATTCATTTTTTAGAGAACCGATCGATTCGGTTCGGTTATCGATTTTATCTCTAGGAACTAAACCGAACCGATACTAATGTTGTTATATGCGTTTTGTTCTTGTTATATGCATTTCGGTTTTATATGCGTTTTGTTCACTTTACCCTATTACAGTTTGCTGAATTTGTTTTCTTATTTAACATATATGTTGATGTTTTACTTTTCCATTTTGCAGGCTATTATTAAAAGTGATGAGAGAATCCGTCAAGTCTTCAAATGTTGTTAACTTTGAGACTTTGGAACGTTGTAATTTTAGCAACTATTTTTTCTCCCTTGTTAGCTCAAGTTGTAGCCTATTAACTTAATAGGTGGATTAAGTGTATGCAAAGGTATTACTTTTTTTTAACAGTAGGAGGTATCGGGTTATTAGGTAGATTATATGAAGCTTTTTATTTGATGTGTGGTTAAAAACCGAACAAGCCGAATCGATCCAAACCGCACTTAATTGGATCAGATCAGATTTGTTTAAAGAAGTCATCCAAACCGAACCGAACCGAACCGCATGCATTTTTTATCTTTGGACCGGATGACTTTTTCCTTCAAAATCGATCCAAACCAAACCGCGAACACCCCTGAATATCTCTTCCTAATTGGCCCAAGTCAGCAGGGTAAGGTTTACCCAAAAAATTGTCTTGGTACGGAAGAATTCACCAATTAATTGTAATTTAATTGATATTATGGTTAAAGTATTTTTTTTATCTATTCAATTATGAATTTATGAATTATTATGAATATGAGTTTATGAATAGTGTAATACTTAAATATTTTATATTTATATAATATTATATGTAATATTCAAAAATAATATTTTATATTTTTTATGTATATTATAAGGGATCAATAATCTTATTTTAATATGCTAAATCTTTAACAAATGTTACTACAATGTCCAATCCTCCTACAACAATCTTCTTAAATGAATTTCTAAAAACAATAATGTTCAATGAATACATGAAATGCAAGGTAAAAAGATTGACATATTGAATTCAAACATTGTTTGATGCCTTCAAAAAAGATGAAAAATAAATATATAAAATTGGAAAGACACAACTCTCGGTCCGGATATTAATTTTAAGGCTTATTGAATCTGTTATTCTTTCATGAATTTCAAATTATCAGATAATTTCTATGATAAAAATAAAATAAAGTAATTTAAAAAGAACTTTACTGTTTTTAAGGCATTTCTTGGCATTAAAGTGATGATTCAAGTAACATTTCTCAATATGGTCAAGATTACTTCTTTGCTTTCAATTTAAGTTATTCATCACAGGTTATTTATTTAGTTCAATACGTAAAGGGACCTAAGAGAGAGAGAAACGGAGAGACGGACCTAAGAGAGAGAGAAACGGTTAGAGATGGACAGAGAGAGACAGAGACAGAGATGGACAGAGAGAGAGAAACGGAGAGGGAGAGGGAGAGAGCTTACCTGACGGCGGTGGCTGGAGGCTGGTGGTCGGAGCTCACGAGGAAGAGAGAATGATGGCCGGAGCTGCTGCGCCGCGCCGCTGCGTGTGAGAGAGAAGAGAGGACAAGAGAGAAATGGGGGAAGAGAGGAAGGAACGTCGTGATTTAGGGATTTCAATTTTAGTGACCGAATAATTCGGTTGCTAAATCGGTCGCTACACGGGTAAATTTGAAATTTGAATTCATAAATTTAGCGACCGATTTAAAATTCGGTCGCTAACATGCTCCATTTTAATTCTTTTACGCTCCATTTAGAGACCGATTTAATATCGGTCGCCAAGATAAATGAACTAAATAAATAACCTGTGATGAATAACATAAAATGAAAGTAAAGAAGTAATCTTGACCATATTGAGAAATGTTACTTGAATCATCACTTTAATGCCAAGAAATGCCTTAAAAACAGGAAAGTTCTTTTTAAATTATTTTATTTTATTTTAATCAAAGAAATTATCTTATAATTTGAAATTCATGAAAGAATAACAGATTCAATAAGCCTTAAAATTAATATCCGGACAAAGAGTTGTGTCTTTTCCATTTTATATATTTATTTTTCATCTTTTTTGAAGGCATCGAACAATGTTTGAATTCAATATGTCAATCTTTTTATCTTCCATTTCATGTATTCATTGAACATTATTGTTTTTAGAAATTCATTTAAGAAGATTGTTGTAGGAGGATTGGACATTGTAGTAACATTTGTTAAAGATTTAGCATATTAAAATAAGATTATTGATCCCTTATAATATACATAAAAAATATAAATTTTTTTTGAATATTACATATAATATTATATAAATATAAAATATTTAAGTATTACATAATTCATAAACTCATATTCATAATAATTCATAAATTCATAATTGAATAGATAAAAAAAATACTTTAACCAAAATATCAATTAAATTACAATTAATTGGTGAATTCTTCGGTACCAAGACAATTTTTTGAGTAAACCTTACCCTGCTGACTTGGGCCAATCAGGAAGAAATATTCAGGGGTGTTCGCGGTTTGGTTTGGATTGATTTTGAAGGAAAAAGTCATCCGGTCCAAAGATAAAAAATGCATGCGGTTCGGTTCGGTTTGGATGACTTCATTAAACAAATTTGATCTGATCCAATTAAGTGCGGTTTGGATCGATTCGGCTTGTTCGGTTTTTAACCACACATCAAATAAAAAGCTTCATATAATCTACCTAATAACCCGATACCTCCTACTGTTAAAAAAAAAAGTAATACCTTTGCATACACTTAATCCACCTATTAAGTTAATAGGCTACAACCTGAGCTAACAAGGGAGAAAAAATAGTGGCTAAAATTACAACGTTCCAAAGTCTCAAAGTTAACAACATTTGAAGACTTGACGGATTCTCTCATCACTTTTAATAATAGCCTGCAAAATGGAAAAGTAAAACATCAACATATATGTTAAATAAGAAAACAAATTCAGCAAACTGTATTAGGGTAAAGTGAACAAAACGCATATAAAACCGAAATGCATATAACAAGAACAAAACGCATATAACAACATTAGTATCGGTTCGGTTTGGTTCCTAGAGATAAAATCGATAACCGAACCGAATCGATCAGTTCTCTAAAAAATGAATCTAAACAAATCCAATTAAATTCGGTTCCCATCCGTTTTTAGTTATTTTGAATCGGTTTTGTGAATTTTTTTTGATCGGTTTGGATCTGAACACCCCTACGCTCATGCTACATTATTTACACTATGACATATCACTCCTAACTAAGTTTGACGAGATTTCTTTACTTAATAATCCTTCACATTTTCCAACCTTTCACTTCAACCCCCAAGGGCCAAACTGCAAATAAAAAGTTAAAAGATTAAAAAGTTAAAAAATTCATTTACTATATCAATTTACTATCATTTTACAAATTTTTTGATTTTTCCAAATTCACCTAACGTGCTCTTAACCATGTGTTGTTCTTTCCTTTTATTTGTCTTTAAGTTTTTTTTTGTTTTCATTGTATTGGAACAATATTCGAGATCAATACATAGTTACTTTGTGCCTCTTTGTTTTATAGTTGGGAGGCACCAAAACTCCGTTTGGGGTGCCAAACCCAGTTGTTACAGTAACTTCATGCGTTTGTTTACGAAACTCCGTTGGAAATAATTGATTCCTGGTGGGTCAAAACTGAGTTTTGTGGAAGCAAAAATTTCTAGCTTTTCCGTTGAAAATAATTGATTCTAGATGTAGGACCCACAAAATTCTACATATTTACACTTCAAAAGTGATTTTACTTTATCATCCAAACAAAATCAATTCTTCTAAACTCACTTTTAAAATATTGTTACCAAACACAATCAATTTTCTTAACCTTGATTTTTTCAAAATCAATTCTTCCTGTGTTAAATATAATTAATGTGGACGGTGTGGACGGTGGAGTCTTATTCTTTGTATATCTCTCCTAGGATTTTGTATAGATAATTATTGTTCTCTAGGAATCAGATTTCCTATCTCATTGTCAAGTGTATATATATTGTCATATTGGAATGAAAATATATAGAACATACATTCAGTTCATATACTTTATCTTGGTATCAGAGATCTTTTTTGTTCCTGGTTAGTATTGTTTGGGGTTCAACTACAGTACTGACCCATCGTATTGTTTGGGGTTCAGCTACAATGCTGACCCACCCTTTTTAGTTGTCCGGTGACCGGAGTAACACCGGCAACCCCCTCAGAAGTCGCCGACCGGAAGACCCACCGAACGCCGCCTCCATACGCGCCCTCACGCGCCACCGTCAGATCTTCACTCTCCGACGCGTGTGATCCACGCGCCGCCTTCTCGGCCGACTTTTCCGCCGCCGATTGCACCGCCGTGTTCACCGCCTCCTCCCGGTTCTGTCTTGCCCCTGTTTGGTGTCTGGGTCTACTGTTTTGCCCCTGTTTGGTGTCTTTTTCAGTTTTTCAGTGAGTTTGTTTTTTTTTGTTCCTTTGGTTTGTTCATTGACGCTGTTCCATGGCAGCAAAGAAAAGTTTGGTTTCCTTTGCTTTTTCTGGGTCCCCCACCATTACTTCTGAGAAGTTGAATGGTAAGAAATATGTGAGTTGGCATGATTCTGTTGAGGTGTGGTTTCTGGGTCAAGGTTTGTCTGATCATCTCACCAACAAGGCTGTTGATATTGCTGCAACTGAGAAAGAAGAATTGCAACGGGCTGATTATCAACTTGTATCATTGTTGTGGCCGTCCATTGAACCAAGGTTAATGGTGCATTTTCGTCCATACAAAACACGTTACGAGATCTGGAAGAAGGCTCGAACTGTTTATGCTAATGACATACAACGACTATATGAGACAATTCATAATTTGGAAACAATGCAGATGTCTGATCTTGACTTGCCCTCCTATCTGAACAAGGCACAATCCATTTGTGAGGAAGTCAAATTGATGCTAGTGAATGATGATGCAAAAAAGATGTCGGATAAGCTGGATAACATGCTTATGGTTTTTGTTCTTCATGGCCTTCACAAAGACTTTGAATCTGTTCGAAATCAAACTTTGACCAATCCAGATATTCCTACTGTAGAGGACCTCATTGATCGATTACTTCGAGTTCCTTCTCCAGCAGCTTCCATTGGAGTTGATTCTCACACAGGATCAGAGTCTTCGATTTTTATCTCAAACTCAACCAACCGAGGGGGTCGGAGTCATACTCATGGCCGTAGAGGTGGTGGTCGTGGCAGAGGTGGCCGAGGTAACCTTTATTGTTCGTATTGTAAGCGAGATGGACACACTCAAGATCGATGCTACTCCGTACATGGATTCCCAAATAAAACCGCTAATATAGCTCAGTCTCATGAACCTGTTATTGAACACAAGATTGAACTCAAGAAGGATCACCTTTTGACTGCCAATGAATATCAGGAGTACCTTCAGTTTAAAGCCACTACAGGCTTCTTCTTCAGCCACCATTGCTCACACTGGTAATTCTACAGTTTGTCTCTCTCAATCTGCATCTGTTGGATCCTGGATTCTTGACTCTGGTGCTTCTGATCACTTTGCTGGTAATCCTTCTCTTTTCTCTAAACTGTCATTCCCTAAAACTGCTCACCATATAACCCTTGCCGATGGGTCTAAGACACAGGCCGCTGGTATTGGACAAGCCTCACCTCTTCCTTCCTTATCCTTAAATTCAGTCTTGTTTGTGCCAGAGTGTCCTTTTAATTTAATTTCCATTAGCAAGATTACTCGCACTTTAAATTGTTCCATTACCTTTAACTCGGATTCCTTTCTTATACAGGACCGGAGCACGGGAGAGACGATTGGAGCTGGATCTGAATCACGAGGTCTCTACTACCTCCAACCTTCCTCTTCCTCCATATGCGCTGTTTCAGGTTCTACTGATCTCCTTCATCGTCGTCTAGGTCATCCAAGTTTGGACAAGTTAAAACAGATGGTCCCTCATCTCTCACATTTGAAAACCATGAACTGCGAGTCATGTCAGCTTGGAAAGCATGTTAGAGCCTCTTTTCCTAGTAATGTCAATAATCGAACTAGGGCCCCTTTTGATCTTATCCATTCTGATGTTTGGGGTCCCAGTCGTGTTACTTCTGTTTCAGGATATAGGTACTATGTTACTTTCATTGATGATTTTTCAAGATGTACCTGGTTATTTTTAATGAAAGATCGTTCTCAGTTATTTGATGTTTTTCAAACCTTTTGTTCCACAATAAAGAATCAGTTTGGAAAAACAATTCATATTTTGCGCAGTGATAATGCAAAAGAATACTTCTCTACATCTTTTAAATCCTTTCTGAGTTCTCATGGCATCATACATCAGTCTAGTTGTCCTCACACACCACAACAAAATGGTGTTGCTGAGCGCAAACATCGTCATCTTGTTGATACAGCCCGAACTCTTTTAATAAATGCCAATGCACCCTTGAAGTTTTGGGGGATGCTGTTCTTACTGCCTGTTATTTGATAAATCGCATGCCATCCTCTGTTTTGGGTAATAAAATCCCTCACTCTCTTTTATTTCCCACAGATCCCCTTTATACTGTTCCCCCTCGTGTGTTTGGTTCCACCTGTTTTGTCCATGACCTCTCTCCAGGTAGTGATAAATTGTCGGCACGAGCTATTAAATGCATCTTTCTTGGGTATTCTCGAGTGCAGAAGGGATATCGATGTTATTCTCCTTCTACACATCATTTTTATGTATCCTCGGATGTTACATTCTTTGAGGACACTTTTTTCTTTGACACCTCAGCTACATCCGACTCCACTCCATCTCAGGTCCTTCCCCTTCCTCTTTGTGATGCTCCATCACCACAGGATGATCGTCCATTGCGACGATATGGTAAATTTTCTGAGCATCGAGTTCCTACCGCTCCGGAGGACATACCTACTATTGATCCTCATGATTCAGCTCCTGCTCCGAACGCTTCTCCCACTACGGTCCAACCTGACACTTCCGTTGACTTACCTATCGCCCTTCGAAAAGGTACACACTCTACTATTAATCCTCATCCCATTTACAATTTTCTGAGTTACCATCGATTATCTCCTTCCCATTTTGCCTTTGTATCTACCTTGCCCTCTGTTACCATTCCTAAGAATGTTCAGGAAGCACTATCTCATCCAGGTTGGCGACAGGCAATGATTGATGAGATGATAGCTTTGGAATATAATCTTACATGGACCCTTGTTTCCCCTCCTGTTGGGAAATCAATCGTTGGTTGTCGATGGGTGTTTACTGTTAAAGTTGGTCCTGATGGGCAGGTGGATCGCTTGAAAGCCCGACTGGTAGCAAAGGGCTACACTCATATCTATGGTCTGGATTATGGTGATACTTTTTCTCCCGTTGCTAAGATAGCATCTGTTCATTTGTTCTTGTCTATGGCTGCCATGAAACACTGGCCTTTATATCAGCTGGATATTAAAAATGCATTCTTACATGGTGATCTGGAGGAGGAGATCTATATGGCGCAACCACCTGGGTTTATTGCTCAAGGGGAGTCAGATCTTGTTTGCAGACTACAAAAGTCCTTGTATGGCTTAAAACAGTCAACTCGTGCTTGGTTTGGGAAGTTCAGTAAAGTTATCCAGCAATTTGGCATGATTCGTTGCGAGGCTGATCATTCTGTATTCTTTAAATGCTCATCCTTAAAAAAACGTATTTATCTTGTGGTGTATGTGGATGATATTGTTATTACAAGTGATGATCAAGAAGGCATTAAGGAGTTGAAGCAACACTTATTCAAACATTTTCAAACCAAAGATCTTGGAGGATTACGTTACTTTCTTGGGATTGAAGTAGCCCAATCAAGAACAGGTGTTGCTATTTCTCAGAGGAAATATGCCCTTGACATTCTAGAAGAAACAGGGATGCTAGATTGTAAACCTGTTGATACTCCTATGGACCCAAATGTAAAGCTTCTACCTAATGAGGGGGAGCCCTATCCTGACCCAGGCAGATATAGAAGATTAGTTGGGAAGTTAAATTATCTCACCATGACTCGACCAGACCTTGCTTTTCCAGTCAGTGTCGTAAGTCAGTTTCTCAACTCACCCTGTGATAGTCATTGGAATGCAGTTGTCCGGATCCTAAGATATATCAAGGGATCACCTGGAAAAGGGATTGTTTATATGGACAGGGGTCATACTAATATCATCGGGTATACAGATGCAGATTGGGCAGGCGATGCTGCTGATAGGAGGTCCACTTCAGGCTACTGTGTGCTTATTGGAGGTAACCTGATTTCATGGAAAAGTAAGAAGCAGACTGTTGTTGCAAGATCAAGCACAGAAGCAGAGTATCGTGCTATGGCCAATACTACTTGCGAACTTCTATGGCTAAAATATTTGCTCCAAGAATTGAAGTTTTGTGAGATAGGTCCTATGGAACTTGCTTGTGATAACCAATCAGCTTTATATCTTTCTTCGAATCCTATCTTTCATGAAAGGACCAAGCATATAGAAGTTGATTGTCACTTCATACGGGAAAAGATCCTCACGGGCATCATTATGACTTCCTTTGTGGGTACTAGGGATCAGCTTGCAGATATAATGACTAAGTCTTTACGGGGTCCTAGAATAGCATATATATGTGACAAGCTGGTTGCATCAGACATATATGCTCCAGCTTGAGGGGGAGTGTTAAATATAATTAATGTTGATAGTGTGGACGGTGGAGTCTTATTCTTTGTATATCTTTCCTAGGATTTTGTATAGATAATTATTGTTCTCTAGAAATCAGATTTCCTATCTCATTGTCAAGTGTATATATATTGTCATATTGGAATGGAAATATATAGAACATACATTCAGTTCTTATACTTTATCTCTTCCAAAATCAATTCTATCAAAATCTAAAACAAACGGACCCTTTATCTTTGAGAAAAGAGACTTAAGAAAAGTCTACATAAAATCCATTAGTTGAAACACAATGAGTTGCTCACCTTCCATCCTTTATCAACCACCCAGTCCTATGTTTTAACTTATAGCTCCATTATCAAGTTTTACAATTGATTGAATTCTAGGTCAATTAAAACATTTCATCATTCTATCAACCTAGCTCATTTCAGATCTGAAACAAATAAGTCTTTGGACATACTTTCACTGTAATTTCACTCAATAACACCTTTATTGCCTCTAACTAAAGTCTAGAATCATCAATTTGAGACTTCAACATTTTCAAAGTATTGGTCTCATTGTTGAAGTTCTGTTTTTGTATTTGAAAAATAATCAACAATGATTTTATTTTACTTCGTAAAAGAAATACACCTAAAAGCATAATTTTTTTACAAAGGGAGGCTATGACCCCGTCAACCAATGCAACCCATTGTTAGTTTTACATATTTCTCATTTGAACAAAAAATAAATAAAGAAAAGGATTTCATTATTATTGACACAAAAAGTAGGTTTGTTAAAATTCCTTCAGTTTGCATTTGACCTTTCCTAAACTCGTTTCTCCCCGGAAAAACAACCTGAAGATCCAACTTGCACAAATTTTGAGAGCATCTTCAAGCTTTTCCATTGACCTTCGGTTCACATATATGAGTTTGCTGCAAAACAGAAACAATTTCCTATAAAAAGCCATCTAAAGTAAAAAAAAAAAAAAATTGTAGAAAGACATTAGCAAAAAAAATTTGGAATAAGATTGCTCAAACCTTTAACCAAGAACATTTTTTATGTCCACCATAAATAAAAATTTCCTATCAACCAAACCAGCAATCTCTTTTGAAATAAATAGATGAGGTAGAGTCCTAAAAATGGCAAGTAATGAGATTTTGGAGAAACGTTTGCAGATTATAAAAATATACATTGAATAAAAATATACATTTTGGAGAAACGTGTCTGTTGATTGTTACCCTTTTGACAAAACCACATTTTTTAAATCTGGATAGACTGCGTTGTTGCAAGAACAAAGAGTATACCACAATTCTTCAGAATCAACAACATGCTTGATAGTATCCCTGACAATACAACATCATTCATGCACACCAAAGGTGAAAAATATTAAAAAATACATATATTGATTAATTTAAAGACTTAAAATTTCAAATCAAACAGTTTTTAAAAATTATACTTTTTCTGAATCTTACAACTCCGCAAATCAAATAGTTTTTAAAAATTATACTTTTTCTGAATCTTACAACTCCGCAAATCGCAATATCGTTTTCCTTGGGGACAACTCGAGAAATTTTGAAAACCTTGTAAAATCACGCTGTTGATTCAGAACCTGAGAAAGGGATTCACTGTTTTGACTCGTCTTGTAAAAAGAATACAAACAAAATTCATTATTATATTAAACAGAGAAGGCCAAAAGAATGGTAAAAAAAGAAATCCACCTGATTGAATCATGGTTCTTTGCACGGTTCAGTGTGGTGCCAAACAAAAGGCACTTTGCATCTACATCAGTAATAAAACCAGAACTAATAACAATAAAATGGAGAGAGAGAGAGAGAGAGAGAGAGAGAGAGAGAGACATAAGAGGAGAAGAGAAGACAACATACATTGTAACTGAACAATACCTTGTAACAGCTTAAGGATCTTCGCTGGAAAACAACTGGAGGATGGTCGTGCCCTCATCGATTGGAATTGAAGAGAGAATAGATCGGATGGGAATCTATAGAGCAAAGAAAAATATTCCTTTGCGGAGTGCCAGAAAGATTCAAAGCACAATCAAGGTATCAAATACCTGTTTCTGTGTCATTCTTGGTTTTTGTCCCTGCAAAAATAAAGAAAGAAGGGAAATGCTAACGAGTGCCCTTCATGCTAACGAATGCCCTAAGGGCACTGGTTAAGGAACCAAGAAAAGAAAGTTTGTATGGAGAAATGATGTATTTAATATTTGGAGAAGTGAAATACTTAGTTTCCAAATAAAAAATTGTTTTTTATGATTCCTTAACGAGTGCCCTACGAGCACTCGTTAGCATGACCCAGGAAAGAATTGTGAATTAGAAAGAAAGAAATGAAAATTAGTTTGAAATAGATAGAAGGCAACCTGAAGTTGAAATAACAAAAATTCACACTTTTCAGGTTTTGCGTATAACTGTTTCTCCTTTAAAATTTGAAGAACCACACTGAGATGTTCAACATGCTTTTCTTCACAAGGAGAATAAATTAGAATGTCGTCTATAAAGACGATGACAAACTGATCTAGATAAGGACGAAAAATCCTATTCATGTAATCCATGAATATAGCAGGAGCATTCATCACTCCGAACGGCATCAAAAGATACTCATAATGCCTATAGCGTGTTCGAAACGCTATTTTCGGGATATCCTCTTCCTTTACACGAATTTGGTGATAGCCCGATCATAAATCTATATTTGAGAACACTGCTGCTCCACGTAACTGATCCATCAAGTCATCTATCCTGGAAAGCGAATACTTGTTATTGATCGTCACTTTGTTCAACTGACGGAAATCCACACATAAATGAGAAGTCCCGTCTTTCTTCCGTACCAGTAAAACTGGAGCTCCCCATGGAGACACACTGGGTCTAATAAATTCTTTCCTCATCAGTTCCACCAATTGTTCCTTCAACTCCTCTAGCTCTGATGGCGACATGCGATATGATACCTAAGCGTGATTTTGCTCTCCACTTCCCTGAAATTAGTGATTTTTTTTTCTTTTCCTCGAACGATACAACCCAAACCGTTATAATTAACAAACAACCGAATACATATATATGCATCAATAAGGTTTTACATATGGCCCTTTATATTACAATCATTTATTTAAGCCATGGCATAAGGAAAACACACATAAACAAAACCTATATAGTAGCGGTACTACTTTCCAAAAGTAAACCCAAATCAGAATCCTACAGCTGGTCACACTTAAGAAAACCCATTGGGAAGTCCTCCCTAGAACTCCCCGCCCGCAGAAGTATCCAGGTTAGTCATCAGCCTCGTCAAAGTGCAGGGAACGTATTCCCATGTACGATATCAGACTCATTTGGCTCATTTGTACTCAAATATATATATATATATATATATATATATATATATATATATATATATATATATATATATATATATATATATATATATAGAAGCATAGTAGAAACCCAACATGAAAATAAATAAAGCAAGGGTGAGATACCATCATTGAGTTTCATCATAATAACTACAAGCACGACACTCAAACAAACATCATGTATACGTACTATAAATATTTCCTACCAATGGGATTCATACCCGATCATCCAATCGTAATTTTTCAAAAATGTATGACACTTCAATATCCATTCCTATGAGTCTTGACCTTTATTCTCCAGAGATTCCTAACTTCCCTTCTTCGAGCGATGATTAGGCTACGATACCCTTAACACAATTGTCTCATGACATCGGCCTCTAAATATAGGTCTGGCTCCAATTGTTCAGGGAATATCACGATGGAGCACCTTAAATAATATTGGAATAGTTCCCTATTGAGTACACTCGTCCCGGGTAACCGAATTCCACGACCCGTGGTTGCAAGGCCCCAAGTATTCGCTGGATTTTTGAAGCCCAAGTGTCACTAAGACCCAAAGACCCTAGAATTTATCTTTGGTCTGTAACTAACCAATTTACCCAATTCCCCCTTTGTGAAATGGTAGCTCGATACCCAAGGCATGTTTGCCCAAATATGGCATGTTTGCTAGACTATGCATGCAAAATCCTTTGTTATCATAATTGTTCTTTGTCGTTTGTTTTTCCTCTGTCGAGGCTTAAAGCTCCCGACTACCCTTCCTTAGGTATTCCAATTCCTTTCCCTTCTAAGTGCAATTTTCTTTTAGGAACACTAGCCCGACATCTCGCAATTTAGGTCCCTATCCTTTCCTTGATTTTCCCCCAAAGAATTTTCGTTCAGTGAAACACAAATACCAAAAACTCCGAAAACTTATCCAAGTTTGTCGGAAATTTCCGCTGTTCTTAAATTCTTTTCCAAAAATCCTTTTCCAATGAAATTTGTTTTAAAATGTAACGAAAATCATTTTTCCTGTAAATCCTTTATTTTTATTTCTAAAAATTTGTTAATTCTTTTAAAATCATTTCTAACCCATATGTTTATTTTTCTCATGTAAAAAGATCATCTTTCCTCATACTGCCGTTAGGTAAGCAAAAACCCTTATTTCTTGAAAAATTATTTATTATCAATATTAAAACACTTTTAAAATACATTTTCTTAAAATTAAGATTTATTTCCATTTTCCGGACGTTTTCGTAAAAAGTGCGAAAGTGACATTTTTCACGTTAACATCGCATTTACGGTTGCTCATTAACTTATTCTTTTATTAAAACTCATTAAAATATTATTATTTTTAACTTAAAAATTAAATCCACCATATTTTAAAAAGATAATATTTCCCTTAAATTTTCTTAACGCACTAGTGGAAAATATACATTAGATGGTAAAGGTTTACGTTAGTTAACCAAAAGCTAGACGTTAAAAAGGAGGCGGTGGTGGTTTTGTAAATATCAGGCTTCATTAATTCAATTTTAACGTCAGTTGTTTTAATGACTGACGTTAAAAGTGAACATTTTAACGTCAGTTCGATAAAGAACTGACGTTATAAGTAAGTCTCTTCACTTTTAACGTCAGTCCCTACATCAACAGATGTTAAAAGTTATTTTAATAATTTTTTTTATCTAGTATACGATTCCTTCCGCATTGCCTTCCTCAAAGTTTCAGTTTCACATGAATTGCTTTGATGTTTTGTGTTTCTGTTTTGAAAACTAAAATATATGTGCGAAGTATAAGTTGAATCAATAACCCAAACCGGATCTCATTCATGAAGTGTAATACAGATCGATCGATCTGAGAAGATTGAAAGGGTTTAAAATCCTATAAAAAGTTACATTGAAAGGGTTTAAAATCCGATAAAAGTTACATTGAAAGGGTTTAAAATCCTAAACATTAAAGCTACATCCCATCGGAGAGTTTTATGAAATATGCCAAAGGGAAAACTATATATACTCAAGACCTCGTAAAATGGGGCATGAGAGAGCTCAAGAGAGAGGCAAAAACAGGTGCACCGGGATCCGTTTCAAGCAAATGCAATGGTTCCAGAGACTTCCAAGACGGTCACTTGCTGCCAAAGCCGAGGTTTTGGAACCGTGACCCCGAGCACCGATTAGCCCTCCAAAGATGATTCTCCTGGAAGGTGATAAGGTGAGCAACTCACACAATGTAATTTACTCGGACTTATCACCCATGCAATGTAATTTACTCAAACTCAGAAGTTGTTTGACCATTAAGACAAAGACCTTTGAGTCTAGGAATAGGAAGAAAGAGTGATGAAGTTAATCTCCACGGCAGAGCCATATTGTGAAGCAGAAAATTAAAAGGATGGAAGGAAGCTATTTATAGGAGCAGGGGTTGAAGTTACTAAGCTATTCTGATTTTGTTGAAAACTTACCTATAAACTTAATGCTCATTAAGAGGAATGAGTTACAAGGTGCATGGGTAAGTAGACAAAGATACCAAAGGAATGAATGTTTTTGCAGATATCTATACATTTTTAACGTCAGTTTTTAAAAAAAACTGACGTTAAAAGTGTTTTTAATAAAAAATATTAATTGTTAACGTCAGGTTTTTATACAACTGACGTTAAAAGTTTGATTTTTACTTCAGTTAAATAAATAGCTGACGTAAATAATCCTATATATTATACACGTGCAGAATGAATATTGGAAATAATAAATATACGGGAACTTGACAGTCATCAAATAAGTTGACGTTAAAAATGAGGTGGTGGGTAAACTATTTGCATCAGTTCTATAAATAACTGACGTAAATAATTATGAAACTCATTTCATTGGTTGTCATGTCCCTGTTGTCCCTCTTAACGCAGATCACTCCATATAGTACTGCAGTTTATTTCTAAACCTTTTTTTTATACAAGTTTATTTTTAATTTTTATTAATTAGCTTGAATTAGTAAACAAATTATTGTGCAAATTAAAATAAATAAACACTTAACATAAAACAAGTTATATGTATAATCAAATCGTATGACATTGAAGCGATTCATAAGTTAAAATTACATGATTAAAAGATAAAAAATTTCTGCAACATAGCCCTAAAATATAAAAAAAGTTTCTGCATCAACATCATTTTCTTCTCGATCTGTCATCAGAAACTCCAATGGATGCATCACCTCCCTCACTTGAATTCCAAGATGCAAAGTAAATCCTCAGTCACTAGCAGTGAAAGCAAAGTGAAATGGATCTTTGCATCTTTCTTCTTCCGTGGAGTTCCTTAATGCATCATCTTGAATCCACAATCACTTGCTTCCAAAGCAAAGTGAAAGGGATGACGGGGATGAAATAAAGTGAGAGAATCACATTACGTGATTCACCCAACCTTAATATCCATGCAATGTAGTTTACTCAAACTCAGAAGTTGTTTGACCATTAAGACAAAGACCTTTGAGTCTAGGAATAGGAAGAAAGAGTGATGAATTTAATCTCCACGGCAGAGCCATATTGTGAAGCAGAAAATTAATTAAAAGGAGATGGAAGCTAGGAAGCTATTTATAGGAGCAGTGGATGAAGTTACTAAGTTATTCTGATTTTCTTGAAAACTTATCTATAAACTTAATGCTCATTAAGAGGATTAGGTACAAAGGTGAATGGGTAAGTAGCACAAAGAGTCAAGGGAATGAATGTTTCTGCAGAAACTAATAAACCTTTAACGTCCGTTGTGTAATACAACCGACGTAAGAAGTCAGGAGTGTTTTTAACGCCGGTTTCTTAATACAACTTACGTTAAATATATGACATTTAACGCCGATTATTACTAACAACTGGCGTAATAAGTGTGAGAGTTTTTAACGCCAGTTTATTAAGACAACCGGCGTTAAATATATGATCTTCAACGCCAGGTTTTACCAAAAACGACGTAAAATGTTGTTTTATTTTAATTATAACGCTTTACCCCGCGCGCATTCTCCACTTCTCTACGTCTTTTCTCTTTTCATCACGTTCAACCCTCACTCTCGCTCTCACTCTGCCCTAATCGCGCGCTCATCTCCACCGCAACCACCACGAGGGCTTCTTCGCCACCACCGTGAGGTACACTCTTAACCCCTAACTCTGTCTTTCCCGCTCCTTCTTTGCAATAACTTGACATCTCTCTTTCCCTGGCCTTCCCGCGCACTAACTCTCCTTGTCCCTCTCGCTCTCGGAAACCACATCGAACGTTGGCCACCACTCGAGCTTCCCCCACCACCACGCGAGCGCCTATTTCTCGGTGAGTCTTTAATTAGGGCACATTTTTTTATTCACGGTTTGAGTGCATGCATGTTGCTCTGCTGGTTTGAAATTGTAGTCTCAGTAGTTGAAACTTGAAACTGTGAGTTTGAGTTGTTTGGAATGTCTCTATTTTTGGTTTTGAGTGTATGTTGAAACTGTAGTCTCAGTAGTTATAACTTTAAACCGTGAGTTTGAGTTGTTTGGAATGTCTCTATTTTTGGTTTTGAGTGCATGTTGCTCTGCTGGTTGATCTGTCACGGCCGTGATGCTCATCACGGCTAGGCCGTGATCAGTTCTGCCTATGAGGGTCTGGTTCGGTTGGCACGTTACGGCCGTGATGGACATCACGGCCAGGCCGTGACCAGTGCTTGGCAATGTTCAAAAACTATAGTTTTCAATCTCCCGTATTGTCCTTATATTGGATATATAGATGTTTTGTATATCTACAGGACCTATCTAGTTATTTTTATTTATACTTTTGTATTTATTTTGAGTTATAACCTATGTTAATACATATATATTGTTTTTGAACAGGCATACATATGGATCAGTCGGATAGCCCACATGCACGGGAGGACACTGTTGGGGTTCCGCAGGACCCGATCACGCCTACGCCTGCTGATTCTAGTGTAAGTTTACATGCATGTTATATACTATCTTTAGTCCTTCTTGTTAATGTAAGTTTATAATGTTACAACCCTCTATTTTATCATTTTTTTTGTCCATACAAACATCACAGGCTCATAGGAAACGGGGTAGAGGAGCCACCTCGTTGAAGAAACTAGAGGACAGACAGAGCGGACAGAAGCTTGAGGTGTCCTTCGATGCTAATCTAAATGCCCAGGGACCCCGTGCTAAAGAATTTAATAAGTGGGTGTTTCTACAAGCGAAGCAGCACGTAAGCATCAACTACAACCACTGGAATGACGTTCCACAGAACGTTAAGGATCAGATTTGGGAGGCTATCACGGTATTTTACCTTTACATTCGTTTGATTTACATTATTAGATAATTATCCGAGTTATAATCCATCCAGTTTGTTATATATGTATCTAATGTGTAGGTAGCTTGGATCGTGCCAAATGACGAGGATCATCGTCATAAATGTATGAAAATGGCATCAAAGCGTTGGAATGGGTTCAAGCATGATCTTACCAGGTACTATCTATCTGGGAAGAAGCGGCTTGATAAAATGTTCTCGGATTATCCCTGGATTGATTAGGATACTTGGGATATGTTTGCCAGGAGTCGACAGGATGAAGAATTTCAGGTTGGTTGATTAAGTTAATTTTGTATGCTTATTATAGATCATTTAACTATAATTAATTATGTTTTTTGTTTGATTAGGCTAAGGCAAATAAGGGTCGTCAGAATCTGGCGAAGAACGTCCACCGCCACACCATGTCTCAGGGTGGGTACCATCCTCGGATCCAGCAGATGATGGCGGATAGGCTGAGGGCGAAGCGGAAGAGCACTCTGCTAGGATTGAAAGAGGAGAGGTGCCGAGAGGGCACACCATCAAGTCCTCCGTCGGACATCGACCGCGAGGATGTCCGGTTAGCCGCCGCGATGACAAAGGCGGGATCTTTTAAAGCGATGCCACTGCGAAGTGGCGTATAAGATTGTAAGTAAATAATTAACTTGATTTCAATTGATATTTGTATAGATACTTGCAACACTTTTCACTTGCACATTTTTTTCATTTTTTTCATTGTAGATGGATCTTAAAGCAAAATCCTCCCAGGCGCATTCGTCCCTTCCGCGGGCGGCAGGGCGCCTTGATGACCGCTCTAGGCAAGAAAGACCATCCGATCGGGTTCTCGGTGTTCCCGGGAACGTGACCATCAAACAATATTATGGCAAGTCTGCTTCACGAAAGCGGGTGGTCAATGAAGCATCAATTTTGGCTGACATTACTCAAAGACCTCATGACCAACCCGGATATTACATCACATCTCGATGCAAGGCTTAATAGCCAACCCGAATTCAAGCAGCGCTTGCGAGAGTTTTTCCTCCGTCGGTACATCCCAGGACACCGCAAGGCTTGCCAACGCTTCACATGTGAGCACAAAAGAGAGTTTTAGTATGGAACATGTGGAGGACGATGAGTTGGTAGCTAGGGAGTGGGAGTTGGAAGTCCAGCGCCATGAGCATGAGTTGGAAATGAAAAGGCGTGAGCTTGAATTGGACTCCAAACGACGTGAGCTCGAAATGTTAGCAAAGGTATTTATTCATTATTAATGTCCAAAATAGTCAAATAATTACTTGTGTTTTTTTTAATTATCAAAAACTTATATATTTTATTTTCCTAAACTGAAGGCCAAGTCGACGTCGGTGTCGCTGTCACCTATCACTCGTTTGTTCTCACTTGGTGAGGATTATGAGTATGAGATTTTTGAATGTCCATTGGAGCACGATGGATGGGTGGCACGCCCAGATCAACAGAGGATATTTTCCTTCGTTGGTGACGATCTCGGGAACGCCTGCAGAAATAACGTCTGGATGAACAGCAATGTCATCGGTCTACAGTGCACGTAAGTTAATTTTAATTTTATAACTTATTTATTTTTGGTATTTTTCCATTTAATAATTTATTTTAATTTCAATATATATATTATGTAATTAACATCCACACCCTTTTCGTATCTTAGGTATCTCCATCGTCTTCAGCTTGATAAGGGCGTTGCATCGCTTTACGGTTTCTTAGATCCGTCAATCCTTCCGCCCGAGTTCTTTGTTTGGCGATGCATTGAGTAAATACATAGGGAAGGTGTTGGGAGACAATCCGAATGAATTATATCTGGCTCCCTACCGTATGAATGACCATTGGCGGTTGTTGGTACTTCACCCGTCTAGGCATACTTGTCATATTCTTCGCTCTCTCCACCATGATCCGCCACCAAAGGTGGTGGAAGTCAGAATATGTAAGTAACTAATCTTAAATTTAATTTAAGTTTTAATATCAGTTGTTTTTAGTTTATTACACACATGATAAATGAGTTTGTTAATTGATCGACATGATTATTTGTTTATGATAAGCGCTGAAGGCGAGTAGCATAAGTTGCGCCAAACGGAGAAGTAGGACTTCTAAGGCTAAAGCAAATCATGTATGGAACATCCTCAAGGTTTGGTAGTTTATTTATCAAATAATTATTATTATAATTACTAATTTATGTGTATATTCAACTGACGTTGAAATTAATTTTGTTGTTAGTCTCGATTTCAACCTGACAGTTGGTCGTGCGGCTATTATGTGATGTTTCATATGCTGAACACGATCCCGCATCTATTACGGATGGATGGAAGAAGGTAATATTTAAACAACTTGTTAAATTATATATTATAGTTTTGAAGATGACTTGCATTGATGTTATTGTTATTATTTGAACATGTCTAGGCATTTATCGACCAATCGCCTATTGAACAAGATGAGTTAAGAGACTTGAGGATGCGCTTCGCCGAATTCTTCTTCAAGTATGCGGCTGAAAAAGGAATTGCCAACATACCTCCGCACTACTTAGATAAATAGTTTTTTTGTTAGACTTTAGAAACTAATTAATAACATGTATATATATATCCTTAGATAGTTTTGTTTTTTAGACATTAGAACTAAAATTTATTTATATATATACATGGGTTTTGGTTTTAAGTCCCCCATTGTTCAATTTTCCTTTGCAATTCTGTAATGTGTGTGATATTCTGTATTCTGGGACTGAATGCGGGGATAGGCGAGGGAGTGATATTTTAAAACTGAATTTAAAAAAAAAACTTATTAACGTCGGTTGTATCAAACAACCGGCGTTAATAGTATTTTATAAAATATACAAGACTCTATTAACGCTCGCTTTGTTTATTACTCTCGACGTTAAAATTAAACCTTTAACGCCGGTTCTTTAAAACAATCGGCGTTAGTTTTAACAAAATCAACGTCCATTGTATTAAAGAACTGACGTTAATAGTTTTATTTTAACGTCGGTTTTGTTAAGGAACTGACGTTAATAGTGTTATATTTAACGTCAGTTCTCAACTGACGTTAAAATAGTAACTATTAACGTCAGCTGTATTTACGTCAGTCAGTATTCTGACGTAAAAAATCAATTTTAACTGACGTAAAAAGCACTTATTGCACTAGTGACACTTTATTGATAAGCCTCTGGCTCATCTAGTTTTATGGCTAGTATGACCATGGTTTTGTGCTATTTTTATCCCGTTTTCACCCAAATTAGACTTGATTGTCCTCGAGCAATGTTTTGAGTCCTTTAAGTAGTTTTAGGTTAATTTAGCCAGTTTGGAGTCAAATAATGCACTTATGGCTATTTCTTTGTTTTCAGGTTAACTTATGAGTTAAGGGAATAAAGAAGCAGGGGAAATTTCAATCCTGGAGGTGTTCGCCCCGCGAGTGTCCATTTACCTCACGAACCTGAAACCAGCCTGAACAGCAGAATGTCATCCTCTCTGGTTCGTCCCGCGAACAACACCTCGCCTCGCGACCCTGAAGGCTGACTGTTCCAGAAAAATGCAAGATTTCTGTGTTGCCTCGCGAATCCAAGTCTCGCCTTGCGAGACTTAAGACCAGAAGCCATGACTCTTCCATTCCTCGCCACGCGAGCCGTACTTTACCTTGCGAGAAGACCAAACATTGCAGACTCTTCATAATATTCTCCTCGCGAGTGATGGTTCGCCTCGCGAGAAGGCGCAGTTCCTGAAAGATATAAATGCCTGTTCTGGGCATATTAGAAAGGAACTTTTGATTATCCATTGTTTTCTTTACATATTTTATGTGTGCTACGTTTTTATGGAGAACTAATCTTCTTGGATTAGTCTACTGTAATTGATTTCCACCGCACTTGAGGTTATGTAATTCCTGTTTTGTTTGCTTTTCCCTTTTCAATGTTGTACTATATATTTCTGTTTGCTTAATTCAGGAGTGTATAGTGTTGTGTTTATTTATTTCGGTGATGTTATGTTCCTATATCAAATCGTGTTTGCTTAATTCGCGTGTGTTCAATCATGTTCGCTTAGTTCATGAGTACTTCACCCCGTTTGCTTAATTCGGGAATTAGGAACATATATCTGTAGTAGTGATTTCGCTTGTTTATTGTTGCTACAACCGAAAGGGGATTAGAATCTGCTTAGGGCTTGGAATTTACATGAACCGATTATAGTTGGGAAATCGAGAACAGTAGATTAATCGTCTTTAGCTTATTTGATAATCCTTTAAACTGCTCTGTCTTTATTGCTCTGTTTTTGCTTTGTTTTCCAATTGAACTTCAAACTAACACCCCCCCCCCCCCCCCACCCCCCCAAAACTGATTTTTGTGGTAATAACAAGTCAAGAGTCCTTGTGAGACGATATCCGAGTTGTTGCTCTAAACTACATTTTTACAAACCGCTCGCTTTTTGGCGCGTGTGCGACAGCGTGGTCAAAAATTGGCGCCGTTGCCGGGGACTCTTGTTTGTTATTTTTGCATTTTTTGTTTCCTTTATTTTCGTTTTTTGTTTTGAATTAGTCTGGCTACTAGGTCTACTTGCCCTGAATTGTGTGATTTTGATCCTGAAATTGAAAGAACACTACACACACGCCGTAGAGCAATTCGGGCTGGTACTAGTAGTGATTCTAATTCTGAAACTGTTTTTGATAACATGGGTGACCAAAGGACATTAAGGCAGCTTGCTGCCCCTGATGTTAATTATAATGGCTTGTGTATTGAATATGTTGGTGCTGTTACTCCCTTTGAATTAAAATCTGGTTTAATTCACTTGTTGCCAAGGTTTAGTGGTCTTGCAGGTGAGGATCCACATAAGCATCTCAAGGAATTCCAGGTTGTCTGCTCTACACCCTTGAGGCCAGAAGGAATAACTGAAGATCACATCAAGCTGAGAGCCTTCCCATTTTCACTACAGGGAGCTGCAAAGGATTGGCTGTTATATCTTGAGCCAAACTCTGTTACCACCTGGAACGATTTGAAGAAGGTTTTCTTAGAGAAATATTTTCCTGCCTCCAGAGCTGCAACAATCAGGAAGGAAATATGTGGCATCAGACAAGGCAATGAGTCATTGGCTGAGTATTGGGAGAGATTCAAGCGCTTGGTATCCGTTGCCCTCGAGATCGATTTCCGAGCAGCTCCTTATTCAAGTATTTTTATGAGGGGTTACTACCGTTGGATAGAAATATTTTGGATGCTGCTAGTGGGGAGCACTTGTTGATAAGACTCCAGCTGCTGCCAAGCAATTGATTGAAAATATGTCACTGAACTCCCAGCAATTTACAACCAGAAGAAATTCTGTTGAGACAAGGGGTGTGAATGAGGTCCATAGTTCTTCTTCTTACCAGGCCCTTGAGAATAGAATGGATAGGCTCATTTTTTGGTGGAGAAATTGGCAATGGATAAGGTTCAGTCGGCAATGTTGTGTGGCATGTGCAACTCTCCTGAGCACCCGAATGATGCATGCCCCATTCTGAAGGAAGGGTCGATTCATCGATTTGTCTCAAGCTTATGCGATCCATCCTTACAATCAAGGCAGCAATCGAACCGACAAAGATTCATGACCTCTCCACAAATAAGTACCATCCAAATTGGAGGAATCATCCCAACCTTCGGTATGGAAACTCATCCCAACAACAACCGATGGCAGCACCTCAGAATCCTCCTCAAGTGACCACTTCTGCACCTTCTGGACCTTCACTAGAGGACATGTTCAAGCAAATGACTGAACAAAATCTCCATTCGCAAAGCAATTTGGACAGTTCCAGCACGCGTTCCAGGCCTCACAGCAGCCGATTTGAGACGAATGATGCTAGCATTCACAATTTGCAGACACAGTTTGGTCAATCTCAGCAGCGAACGGATGCTAGCATTCAAAATTTAGAGACACGGGTTGGACAGCTTGCCACATCCATAAATAACATACAGCAAGCTCAAAGATCAAACCAACTACCTGCACAAACAGTGGTGAATCCCAATGTCTCCAATCCTAGAGGCAGCCTTGGGAAAAGATGAAGAAACTGCTGAGGTAACTCCTGAACCTTCTGTAAGTGTTGAAGCTGAGAGAGTATATGTGCCACCAATCCCCTTCCCACACAGAGTGCAGAAAAATAAGCAGATTGGTGGTGAAGACAAGGAGAGGGAAATTCTTGATGTGTTCAGAAGGGTGGCGGTGAACATTCCCCTTCTGGATGTGATCAAGCAGGTTCCTAAGTATGATAAATTTTTGAAGGATCTATGCAACCACAAGAGGAGGTTGAAGGGTAATGAGAGAGTTAATTTGGGAAGAAATGTTTCAGCTCTTATCCAGTCTAAGCCTGCACTTGAAAGAGTTACTGTTTCATCCCCTACACAGGCACTACCACAGAAGTGCAAGGATCCGGGCACTTTTACTATTCCATGCACTATTGGGGACAGCAAATTTGAAAATTGCATGTTGGATTTGGGAGCCTCCATAAATGTCATGCCCACCTCTGTTTTCAATAACCTTGATCTTGGTCCCTTGCAGATATCACGGTCTCACTATCCAGTTGGCCAACAGGACCAGTGCCCGCCCCATGGGAATGGTAGAAGATGTGCTGGTACAAGTTGATGAGTTGATTTTCCCTGCTGACTTTTACATCCTGGACATGGCAGGGGAAACAAATTGAAGTAGATCACCAATAATCTTGGGCAGACCGTTCATGAAGACGGCAAAGACTAAGATTGATGTTGATGATGGGACCATGTCTATGGAGTTTGGTGACATTGTGGCAAAGTTTAACATCTTCGATGCTATGAAGCATCCATTGGAAGAGCACTCCGTTTTCCAATTAGAGTTGCTTTCTGAAATTATTGATGACACCCATGAGGACTTGATTTCTGATTTTCCATTTGTTTCTGGCTTTGATGATATTTATTCATGTACTGGCTGTACTGACACTAACCCGTGTGCTGTTTGTGCTGAGTTTCTTGATTCAACTTTGCAGGGTGATAGTGTGAGTGAAGCTGTCTGTTCAGCCGCAGTTCTTGGCATCATGGCTACTCCAAATGTACCATCCATTGAGCAGCCACCCTCCTTAGAGCTCAAGCCACTTCCTGGGAACCTGAAGTATGCTTACTTGGAGACGAATGAAAAACTTCCAGTCATTATCTCTTCCAAACTTGACTCTGACGAGGAAGCTAAACTATTGGAGGTTCTGAAGAAGCACAAGAAGGCGATTGGGTGGACCTTGGCTGACATCCCAGGAATTAGCCCCTCCAGATGTATGCATAGAATTCTCGTTGGAGGATGGGGCTAAACCAGTTAAGCGAGGCCCAAAGGTGGCTCAATCCATTGATTACGGATGTGGTGAAGAAAGAGGTGACTAAACTTCTGCGAGCGGGTATCATATACCCCATCTCTAATAGTACTTGGGTAAGTCCAAGTGCAAGTTGTACCCAAGAAGTCCGACCCTCACAATGGGTAAGAAATGATTATAATGAGCTTGTACCCACTAGAGTCCGAATAGTGGCGAGTCCAGTATAGATTATAGGAAGTTGAACCAGGCCACCGAAAAGGATCACTTTCCTTTGCCGTTCATCAATCGGATGCTCGAACGCAGGGGTGGGTAAATCTCATTACTGTTTTCTTGATGGCTTTTCCGGGTACTTCCAGATCCATATTGCCCCAGAGGATCAGGAAAAGACCACTTTCACGTGCCCCTTCGGCACGTTTTCCTATAGGAGGATGCCATTTGACCTTTGTAATGCTCCTGGCACTTTCCAAAGATGCATGCTTAGCATTTTTACTGAATTTATTGAAAACTTCATGGAAGTGTTCATGGATGATTTCACTGTATATGGTTCCTCATTTGATGCATGCTTGCATAGTCTGAGTTTGATTCTAGAAAGATACATTGAAACTGACTTGGTTTTGAACTATGAAAAGTGTCACTTTATGGTAGAACAGGGGATTTTTTTGGGTCATGTTATTTCTAAAGAGGGTATTTCAGTAGATCCTGCAAAAATTGATGTGATTTCTACATTGCCTTATCCATCTTGCGTTCGCGAGATTCGTTCTTTTCTTGGTCATGCAGGTTTCTACAGGCACTTCATTAAGGACTTCAGCAAGATAGCTCTGCCTTTGTCAAACTTGCTGAAGAATGATGCCATGTTCCATTTTGATGACAACTGCAAGAAGGCATTTGACTACCTGAAAAGGGCATTGACCTCTACCCCCATCATCCAGCCCCCTGACTGGACCCTCCCTTTTGAGCTCATGTGTGATGCTTCTAACTATGTTGTGGGAGTAGTCCTGGCACAAAGGGTGGGCAAGGCTGCCCATGTCATTCATTATGCTTCTAGGACTTTAGATGCTGCACAATCAAATTACACCACCACTGAAAAGGAACTTCTAGCTGTTGTATTTGCACTTGATAAATTTAGGTCATATTTTCTAGGTTCCAAGGTTATTGTTTTTACTGACCATGCAGCTCTGAAGTACCTGTTGAAGAAACCAGAGGCGAAGCTGAGATTGATTCGGTGGATGCTTTTGCTCCAAGAGTTTAATGTGGAGATAAAAGACAAGAGTGGAGCTGAAAATTTAATAGCTGATCACTTGAGCTGAATAGCAAGGGATGAGGATCCTTCTCCCATCCAGGATGATTTTCCGGGTGAGCAGCTTCTACATCTGCATGGGGTAACTCCATGGTTTGCTGACATTGTTAACTTTCTTGTTGCTGGTGTTGTTCATGCAGGTGCAAGTAGATCCAAGATCCACAAACTCAAGAGTGATTCAAAATACTATGTTTGGGATGATCCGTACCTTTGGAAGTTTTGCAGTGATCAGGTTATTCGGATGTGTGTCCCGGACTATGAGATCGAGTCCATCTTGCACTTTTCGCATGCCTCTCAATTAGGGGGACACTTTTGACCACAGAGGACAGCAAGAAAAGTCCTAGATTCTGGGTTCTACTGGCCCACCATTTTTAGAGATGCCTATGAGGTCTATCGGACTTGTACGGAATGTCAAACAGCAGGCCCTGCCATCACTCGTAGGAGTGAAATGCCTCAGCAGCCCATGCTTTTTTGTGAGGTTTTTGATGTGTGGGGAATCAACTTTATGGGTCCTTTCCCTGTATCTTTTGGTTTTATATATATTCTTTTGGCTGTTGACTATGTTTCAAAGTAGGTGGAAGCTATCCCCACTAGGACAAACGATGCTAAAGTTGTTTCAAAATTTGTTAGGTCCAATATTTTTTGCAGGTTTGGCATACCTCAGGCTATCATCAGTGACCAGGGCACTCACTTCTGCAACCACACCATGGAAGCTCTACTCCGGAAGTATGGAGTTGTGCATAGAGTCTCCATTGCTTACCATCCCCAGACCAATGGGCAGGCTGAGATATCAAACAGGGAGATCAAGCAGATCCTAGAGAAAATGGTGCATCCGAATAGGAAAGACTGGAGTCGCCGTCTGGAAGACGCACTGTGGGCTCATAGGACCGCTTTCAAGACGCCAATAGGGATGTCCCCCTTTATGCTTGTATTTGGTAAGGCATGTCATCTCCCTGTGGAAGTTGAGCACCGTGCATATTGGGCAGTCAAGTGTTGTAACTTGGAAATGAAAAAAGCTGGTATTGAAAGAAAACTCCAGTTGCAGCAGCTTGAGGAGCTTAGGCTAGAAGCCTATGAAAGCTCCCGGATTTATAAAGAGAAAACAAAACATTTTCATGATAGGATGATTGCTAGGAAATAATTTTCTGTGGGCCAGCAAGTCTTACTGTTTAACTCCCGCCTGAAATTGATGGCTGGGAAACTTAGGTCCAAGTGGATTGGACCATTTGTTGTTACTAATGTTTTTCCTTATGGTGCAGTAGAGATTAAAAGTGCAGGTAGCAACAAGGCCTTCAAGGTTAACGGGCAGAGGCTGAAGCCGTTCCATGAGAGTTCGGTGCCTGCGGATGCTAATGTTGAGGAGCTTTCCTTGGAAGCTCCCACCTACACTGCCACTTGATCAGGGAACACCCTTCCTTTCCCTCACTCTGATTTTATAGTTATGTTGTTTCATTGGGGACAATGTATGTTTTAAGTGTGGGGGAGGGAACCAATTGTAGTTTTGTTTTGTGTCTCGTTTTGTTTCTCTTAGCTCTTGAATAAATTGTGTGAGTCTTTGGTTGGTGAGCTTGATTGGTTTTGATTGATTGGCACAGATTGCTTGCATGATTTATGTGATGATTCCCCCTAGGTTGAAAAAAATTTTGTTTTTGAAAAGTGATTCCCATGAAAAAATTTTGAAAACTGAACTTTGAGATATTTTGTTGTGACGGCATGATTTATGATAAGTTTGGGGGTGAAGGGAAGCACACACTAGGGACAGAATCTCGGTCAAACAATTTGCAAAAATGTCCAGGTGAGGATTTGAGCCTCCAACATGTTTTTAACTGTGTGAAATCACTTTTGAGTTGCACTTTCCCGAATTTGCTTGAGTCTCTACTTGGTTTGCATGTTTATGTGTTTGCATCAAATGATTTAGGCATTTTCTTTGTAAATAACTACTTAGCCTAAAATAACCATCCCTAATGCATGTTTCCTAGTTAGCCCCTTTGAGCCTAATTAGCCTGTTAATTCTTGATGACCTTATGATATGAGCCTAAAATCTGGAAAAAAACCATGTTAACCCGATCTTAGGATTAGGAGAGCATGGAACCTTAGCAAGAGAATGGTTTCAAGAAACTAAGTTTGGGATAACTACAAGGATATGATGTGTTGTTTGGGATTGAAAAGAAAAAAATGTAATAAAAAGGTTGGAGCCAAAGGCAAGAGGAAAAAAAAAAGAAAGAAAAAAGAAATAAAAAAGAAATAAAAAGTACAAAAATTTCAAAAAGGATATTGAAAGAAAAGAGGTTGTAGTCACCCAAAGTAAAAAGAAGAATGAGAAAAGGAACTTGAGTGGAATTCCAATGTTTTGAAGTGTTTCATGCTCTCTTAGTTCCTAGGGACTTAAGCCCAGTACCTTTGTATATCATACCCTTAGCCAGGCCCCATTACAACCTTAAAAGACCATTTGATGTTGCATGCATGTTTTCTTTGGGAATCATTTGGAGATGAAAATCAAATTTATGGGAAGTGCTTCTTGAAAGGTGAATTGAGTGAAATGTTGACAACCTAGACAAACTGAGCGATTTAGTGAAACACTAAACTCCCTTGTGAGGAAGGCGATTGTTTGAATTTGGTGATCTCCCTCTTGTGTGTAACCTGGATCCCTTGCTTAGATTAATGATTGTTTGAATGATGAAATTCTCAATTGTTTAGAATAAATGATTGTGGGGATTGCTTTGTTTGAAAGGGGGGAACATTGAAGGAAAAATCATTTTGGTGAATTGCTTGAAATTTGTGCAAAGTTGATTGAATCTTTAAGCTTGCCATGTCTTGAGTCTTTTTAAGTTTTTGAGTTTTAGTTTGCTTGGGGACAAGCAAAGTTTAAGTTTGGGGTATTTTGATAAGCCTTTGGCTCATCTAGTTTTATGGCTAGTATGACCATGGTTTTGTGCTATTTTTATCCCGTTTTCACCCAAATTAGACTCGATTGTACTCGAGCAATGTTTTGAGTCCTTTAAGTAGTTTTAGGTTAATTTAGCCAGTTTGGAGTCAAATAATGCACTTATGGCTATTTCTTTGTTTTCAGGTTAACTTATGAGTTAAGGGAATAAAGAAGCAGGGGAAATTTCAATCCTGGAGGTGTTCGCCCCGCGAGTGTCCATTCGCCTTGCGAACCTGAAACCAGCCTGAAACCGCGAGTGTCCATTCGCCTCGCGACCCTGAAGGCTGACTGTTCCAGAAAAATGCAAGATTTTTGTGTCGCCTCGCGAATCCAAGTCTCGCCTCGCGAGACTTAAGACCATAAGCTATGACTCTTCCATTCCTCGCCACGCGAGCCGTACTTTGCCCCGCGAGAAGACCAAACGTTGCAGACTCTTCATAATATTCGCCTCGCGAGTGATGGTTCGCCTCGCGAGAAGGCGCAGTTCCTGAAAGATATAAATGGCTGTTCTGGGCAGATTAGAAAAGAACTTTTGATTATCCATTGTTTTCTTTACATATTTTCTGTGTGCTACATTTTTATGGAGAACTAATCTTCTTGGATTAGTCTACTGTAATTGATTTCCACCGCACTTGAGGTTATGTAATTCCTGTTTTGTTTGCTTTTCCCTTTTCAATGCTATGCTATATATTTCTGTTTGCTTAATTCAGGAGTGTATAGTGTTGTGTTGATTTATTTCGGTGATGTTATGTTCCTATATCAAATCGCATTTGCTTAATTCGCATGTGTTCAATCATGTTCGCTTAGATCATGAGTACTTCACCCCGTTTGCTTAATTCGGGAATTAAGAACATATATCTGTAGTAGTGATTTCGCTTGTTAATTGTTGCTACAACCGAAAGGGGATTAGAATCTGCTTAGGGCTTGGAATTTGCATGAACCGATGATAGTTGGGAAATCGAGAACAGTAGATTAATCGTCTTTAGCTTATTTGATAATCCTTTAAACTGCTATGTCTTTATTGCTCTGTTTTTGCTTTGTTTTCCAATTGAACTTCAAACCAACCCCCCAAAAAAACTGATTTTTGTGGTAATAACAAGTCAAGAGTCCTTGTGAGACGATATCCGAGTTGTCGCGCTAATACATTTTTACAAACCGCTCGCTTTTTGGCGCGTGTGTGACAGCGCGGTCATTTATCCTTAATTTTCAATGAGCACTGACCAGTGTCAGGCTTCCAGCCAATCATAAAAATCAACAGAAAATTTCATACAACACAATTTATCACATGCTTTCACGCCCAATAATAAATTCACAAATCGTAATTTATAGCATGCTTTCACAGATAAATCATGCATCACAGAATATAACGCAATAATTTTTAAACATACACCACAACCTACACAATTAATTACAGACACACCAAAAAATTTTATACACATAATTATTGAAGCTCCTCGGGTAAACTCCCCTTACCTTTGAAGATTCAAGTTCTGATTCAACGAAGTCTCGGTTTTCAAATCTGGTTTCCTCCACGAATTCCGAACAACAACTACTAACACAATCGTTCACAAAACAACACATAACTAATTACACTTTGAAAAAAAATCTATTATTTCCTATGGGCCCAAGCTAGGAAAAATAGGTTAGAGGTTTCAAAATTCCACATACTCTTAGATCTATAACCTTAGAGTAGTGTAGAGTTAGGGAAAATTGCCATAACTTGAAAATGAATCAAAATCATCTAACCCATTTCATGGTTAGGATTCGGTCATGACTACTAAAAAAGGCGAGAAATTACTAAAATTCACATGCTCTTAGATTAGTGATCCTGAAGCATTAGAGATGACATAACTAATGATCATGGCTCGAAATTGAAACAAAACCTCCTCCATCCCCACAGGTGTGGTTTCAGCCTCTTAGAGAAAAATGGGAAGGAAATTTTATTTTTACACATGCTCATGAATGAAGATACTAGGGATCATAACTAGTTCGTAGCATTTGGAATCATATGAAAATGATTTTTCTATGATTTTCTAGGAATTTCCAAAGTTCTAGATCTAAGAACTTAAACTTGATTATCATGGCAAAATAAATGGATCTAAGATAAGAATGATCATGAAAGAAGAATGGTTACCACTTGAAGATTGAGAAAAGATGAAGAAATTAATCCAAACTTGCAAAGAATCACTTAAGAACCTATGGTTTTCTTTGTTGTTCTTGGTTGAAGTTGAAGAAAATGAGAGAGTGTATGAGGGGGGAGGGGCTGCCGTGAGTAGAAGAGAGTGAGGGGACAAGTATTACTGAGTCATAAGGGTAGTTTAGGGTTTTTAAATACACTTAGGGGCATTTTATTCTTTTTACGTAACAAATATCTAAGATATTTTGCAAATTAATCAAGACAAAGGTGAGTCATAAGTAGTGACTCACCCTACTCACCACAACCATGTGACATGTGTCCTGCCGTGGCCCGGTGTCCAGTTCAGTCTCCGTAGTTCCTTTTCCGACTCCGTTATTCTCCCGATTTAGGTTTTCCGCACCCGATTTAATTCAAAACATCACCCGAATAAAATATATTTTATTTTAGAGAGAAATTTTTGAAAAGGCCCATATCACTTAAACAGTGATAAGAAAATTTATCGTTTCGTTTTCGGGTCAAAATTAGGTTTTCTGACCAGTAAAATCTTACTGTTAGTGAAAATGCAGACCGGGTTTCGTCTGAATTTTCAACCCAAAATTTAACCATAGGCTTTTGCCATGAAATCGAGTCTAAATATGATTTTCTTTCAACCAAAATCATTTTCTAGATCTCAAAAAAAATATAAACAGATATTTGTTTATTAATACTGAAAAACAGCAGAAACAGCAGAAATCGGGGTGTTACAAAGTTACTAACCTACAACTACAAGCAACAAGAAAACACAGTAAAATAAGAGGAATTTAATGAGCATAATTCTAAGTTTCTTTTTTGTTAAAATTTTAATTAAATAATGAATGCAAAATTTTCATACTATGGAAATATGCATGGTTTTTTTCTTAACGAAAATTTTCTTAAATGAAAAAATAGTTAAGTTATAAAACACAAGCTAAGCTCAAGCCTCACTTTTTTTTAACATGTCAAGCTCAAGATTTTATTTAATTAGGTTCGTTTAAATAAATGAGGCAAGCTTAAGCTTCCCATTTTTTTCACAAGCCAAGCTCAAGCTTTAAGTGCTCGGCTCGTTTACACCCTTTTGCGTCAATTAAAAGAAAAATTAAACTCCTTTAATATTGACAATCATAACCAATTTCTTTTTAATGCTTAAAATTTATGAATTTTGAATATATATGTGTGTGTGTGTGTGTGTGTGTGTGTGTGTGTATAACATTTGGTTTTATATATTTATATAAAAACAATGTCGTCTCTCTCAGGGTTCTAGGTTTCCTTTGGGTAAAACAGTGCCGCTAGGGTTCTAGGTTTCCTTTGTTTTTCTCACCAAGAGCTGTGCTTTTCAGGAGTATTATGTTTTTCTCTCCGTTTGTGAGAGCTATGTTTTTCTCTCCATTTGTGAGAGTCTATCGTTGCTGGATGAAGAAGATGAAGGAATTGTTTCTCTCTATTTCTCTCCATTTTTTATTGGCAGGTTCTGGTTCCTAGGCCTGCCATAAGCCATAAGTATCTTTAGTTGGAACTGCCGAGGCATGGGTAACCTGTGTGCAGTTTCTATCAACAAATACCTTGTTTGGTGTTATTGGTCAGACACGTTTTATCGTTTTTCTCTTTTTAGTTTTGGTTTTTGTTAGTTTATGTAAATAAAGTCGAAGACAATTGGCAGTGCATTGAGCCTTTCTTGCATGTAGCTCAAAGCATCGACTTCGATGACAATTTTCGTGATGAGAGAGGTTATTTCTTCAAAGCTAAATCTTATAGTTACTCTACCAGACTTCAGGTGAAAAAAGAGGAAGTCCTAGGTCTCCTTCAAGAGGACCAAGCTAATTATAGGGTTGTTATTTCAAATTGTAAGAGTCTTTTATCATCTTATGTTAACAACTCTTTGGTAGAGTTTGGTAGGAGGAAAGTTCATGTAGTTGCTCACTCTTTGTTAGTGGTAGCTACATATATTACTATTCTCCAAATTCGTGATGATGTTACCGAATGTATTGCATTCTCCATTATTAATGAAATTGCTTAACTTTTCTTGTCAAAAAAAAACTATCTTTATATATAATAATAGAAGTGAATCTGTTGTAGTTTTTGCCCCCAAAATTGAGTTTGAAATTGTAAAATAACATCTATAAAAATATATAATCTGCTGTAATTAATTGTTAGATGTTGGATATGTTTAGCCTTCATTTATTGGAATGATGGCAGCAATTAAAAGAAAAATGAAATTCCTTTAATATTGAGAATCATTACAGATTTCTTTTTAATTCTTAAAAGTTATGAATTTTCAATATATATATATATATATATATATATATATATATATATATATATATATATATATATTTGGTTTTAAATATATTGTATATAACACAATATGTTTACCAACACACCGTTGCTCCAACTGGTACTGCGGTTGGCCCTCATCCCCAAGGTCTCGAGTTCAAGCCTTGGGTGTGATATTAATGCAGCCAAGGTCCCGAAGGAGATTAGTCCTCGACGAAGTCGGAGGATACTTCTGCCAATACCATGGTATGAAAAAAAAAACAATATGTTTTAATATGTTATTAAGAACCTTTGATTAGGTTCTGAACGTTGGAAATTTAATAGGTTTTATTCTTTTTTTAAATTTGTCTTCTTTCTTATAATTGCTCAATGTTATGCGTGATGAATGCTCAAATAAATGACCTTTCCTAAACTGATTTTGGCCCTGTTTGGCAAGTCTAATAAGTTAGCTTATATGGTATATATATATATATTTTTTTTATGTAGCATTATATGTTGTACACTAGTGCTCAGAGACGTGGAGCTGGAAAAGGTGTTCCAGTAGTAGGACAGCAAATGGCCAGACCTCAGGCACAGAAAGAGTGTTTACCGTGAGGCAAGCCGAATTCTCAATCCGGGATCTTATACAAGGTATGTATTTGATATCTGGTAGACTTTGTTTGTTTGTCTAAGTAGCATGATAGACAAGAAAGTGATTAGAGTTTTGTTGAGGTATAGTTGTGACTGGTAGGATGTGAACCCTTAAGATCAATATCAGTGAGTAAGACTATTACTATAAGTCAAATGTTGATCGAGGCATAGTATCATTATGGAACCTAGGGCAATGATTAAGGATCGTAGTTAAGATGGATTGTATGAGTTTGGGAAGAGTAAACAAAAGTGTATATAGTAATTTCACCTAGGTTGAATATGAGCAGAAAAGATGATTTTCGATGTAAATTGAGGTTACTAGAGAAACTCAAATTTGTTAAGTTGGATAATCCTAACAGGTGTTGTTCTTTTGATTTTGTCTTACGGAATGTTGAGATGTTTATTTGGAGACTTGAAAGGTGTGATTTTGATATAATCTAGAATAATGAAATACATTTTAAGGAACTAAGACTGTGATTGGATACTTGAAGTAGGAAGTTAGGGTAGTATTGATTGTGGTGTTAATTACGGCTGTTAGATGTTGAAATAAGATTCTTTAGTGGATCATTAGTAAGAAGAGGAATGGATTAAGTTTTGATTATGTCCTTTAAGGATGTTAGATCAAGTTGGAAAGGTTAAGAACAATGAATAGAATACAGTGATGGATAAGTTCGAGGATAAATAGAATGATATAAGAATGAATTATGTTATGAAGTTACTGCTGTTACGTAGGGAAAAAAAAAAGCGATGAGAAATATAATGTGGGATCTTTAGATTAAGATACGATTGCAAGATGATGTCTAGTTTTGAGTTAAGAAATTCCGAGGACGGAATTTTTTTCTAAGAGGGGTAGTAATGTAACACCCTACTTTTTATTTTCCGATTTTTTTGAGTAAAAATATTTTCGCTGTATTAACCGGTATAAATGTATTTATTTATATTTTTATCCGAGTTCAAGGAGATTATTTTTATGAAATAAAAATCATATTCATACTCTATCTTAGGGTAGAAGCTTACGATAAAAATTTGGGTTGAAAATTCAGATTTTAACCCTTCCTCGTTTTCACTGACAGTATAATTTTACTGGGCAGAAAACCAAATTTTGACTCGTGAATGAAATGGTTTATATTGAAATCATATTTATAATGAGTTTGATTGTTTTGACAATTTTCAGTCGAAAACGAAATATTACCCTTTTACGCAGGCGTAAAACCATAATCAGGAAACCGACGGAGTCGAAAACGGAACTACAGAGACCCGTCAAGAGATCGGGATAACAATTCATACATGATGACTCATGGGATGAGTCACCACCATGACTCACCAAGCATTTATAAGCATTAAATGCAAGTAATCATGATATTTAGGTAAAAAGACCAAAATATCCCCAAGCTTTCGCGGGTATTAACAAGACGCATCTACGCACTCTTAATATCTCATTTTACGTGGTTGAAAACCTCCCACATCTCTCCAATTTCGTGCATCCACCTCCAATAAATCTTACCTATTTTATTTTGTTTTAGTTTCATTATTTTCCTCTCAAAAACCGAAATCGGATAAACGACGGAGCTGCGTACGGAATTTCCGGGAACCGCTAACGGATAAGATCGGTGACTCATTGGTGAGTCACTTTGTGTGGCCCAAAATCAGCCACACCTCCATCAAATGTGAGCCACATATTTATTAACCATAGTTAAGCAAAGTAACCCTAGTTAAGTTAATTATTAACTATAGTTAAGCTTATATTAATTTAATAATCACAAAACCCATTAAACCAATTCCTTTTAACCAAACAAGGCATAAGATTACTCCTATAAATACCCTCCAAACCGTGGCCTCCCTCCCCTTTCACTCATCTTCTTCATTTCCTTCATTTATTCACTTTTCTCCAAAAACACCATTGTTGATCTTCAAGAAACTTCAAGTGATTTCCATTAACAAGATTGCCAAGATCCTCATCAATTCTTCTTCTACTTTCTTAACTTAGGTAACATGATCATCTCCTCTCTTTTTAAGCTCTTGTTTTTCATATTTCTTGAGTTTCCATTTCTTAGATCTAGAACTTCAATTAATTCTAGAAAATTGTAGAAAAATCATAAAAATGTGAAACCAATTTCTATGATCTAGTTATGATTCCTCCTTTATTTATCCAAAAGAGCATGTGATCAAAATCATTTTCCTTCCCTATTAACCATTAATGGCCGAACCTAGGTAGGAAAATGGGTTTGGTGTTTTGTTGTTTGTTTTGAATGTTAGTACTTGACTTAAGTTCTATAATACATGTATAGATTAAATCCAAGAGCTTAGGTCCAACAAAAATCCCTAGCTTAAATTCCTAATATGGGCCGAAACTCTAACCCTAGAGGTTAGAGGATTTTGTTTCAAATTTTAGTCTTGTAATAAGTAATCTATGTTAGTTAAGACTCTAGTAACCAAGATCCAAAAGATGGCATTAAGAAGATAATTCTAAACCTATTTTCTAAGTCTTGGCCGAACCTAGCCCTAAAGTGTCATAGATGGTCGTTAGTTGATTAATTATAGTTATGTTGTTTGAATGAAGGTGGTTGTGTTAACTCGTGGCGGGATAACAAGGATCGTCGTGTACGTGTTTCCGGTGATAACTCAGGTGGGAGAAAGAACCATTCCATCGTCGGAACCGATAAGTAGTATATAATTTATAATAATGGTGTAGGGCGACCTAAACCCTACTAGTGGTCGAGTAAATCGACAATACCAAAATCGTATTGGAAACTTTTCCATAATACCAATGACGATTTGGGAATTGTAGGTTTATCGCCTTAGGTTGATTATTCATATTTGAGGATGTTTGAATGGTTTACTTTTGAATGTTTGTGATACGCTGGTTGAGGTACTCCATCTGCATATGACGTATTGTTTCGGTGTTTGAATAATTATGATAGTGATGATGTTTGCTGTCTGTCACGGCCGTGATGGTTGTCATGGCCAGGCCGTGACAGGTTCTGTGTTGTAGGATTCTTGTCTTTGTTGTCTGTCACGACCGTGATGGCTATCACGGCCAGGCCGTGACAGAGTCTGACTTTGTTATTTATTTGGTTGAAATATTATGATTTGGTTATGATAAATTGCCCTATATGATATTGAGATATTTGAATATTCTGTTGATTAATGTGTTATGCATGATCTGCCTGGGTTTAATACTATGCTTAGATGATTTTAAGGAAAGATACATATTGCTCGGAGGTATTTTGTTTGGGGGAGAGTTTCGAATATGAATTAGAAGTGCCTCGCTATGATTTTATATAAATGATGTGATATAAAGTGTAAGTGGAGGTTATGAGGAAACACTTGAGGTACTAGGTTGTTATTGATAAAAGTCAGTGAGAATCATGTGTTGCATTGTTGTTCATAACCGTGTATTTGAGATACACGAGGTATGAAGTTCTTGTAGACCGTTCCAAATTAGAATTTAAGTTGTGCAACTATAGTGTCATTGCTTTGCATGAGCACCCTTGACAGAGTGAGAGAGAGAATCAGGGTGTGCACCGACGGTACCGTGCAGCTATAGTGTCATTGCTTTGCATGAGCATTCTCACCATGGATGAGAATGTGCACCGACGTTGGGAACGTGTCACTTGGACGACTGACTGACATCCCTAACGAGGGATGTGTGACAGGATTAGTAGTGGCCACGTCAGCATAAAGGTTTAGTTGCATGAGTTGATGGGTAGATGATGATATAGTGAATTGAGGATGATTGTTGATTTTGAATGATGCGTGTCGGTGACTATTATTGTATTATATGCTATGAATATTTTCCACTTATGATGATAGAACTGTTTCTTATCTCCCTATTTCTGTATTTTCGTGTATGTCTACTTTGTTACGTTAGAAGACCAGATGGACGAATATGTTGCTAAGGAGATGGATGGAGCCTGGTACGAGACGGAGGTTGTTGAGGAGTTGAATGACATTCCGTATGAAGATGACGCAGGAGAACAACTTACTGATTCTAATAATATAAAGTAGTAAGTTTAGGGCCAGTGAGTCATATAAGACGTTTCTTGTTTTCAGTTAGTTATAAGCATGTTTGTATAAATAAGTACCGGTATGGGATCCTACTGAGAGGATACCCTAAACCTTGTTGTGTAAAATAAAGAATAATTATGTGTGTATTTATGTAATATAGTTTTGGTGTGTTTTGTATTTGTAGAAGTTATATGATCATTATTTAAGTTTTAATTTTTACGTATTTTCAACAGTAAGCGCGCGATTAAGTAAATAAATATTAAGGTTTTAATGTAATAATACAATGGGGCACAACGGGGTGTCTCATGCCATATTTTTACAAGTGAGAAGTCTTTTCAACAAGGAATTTTATATTTTTTAGAAAATGTTGATAAAAGGCAGTTGATAAACTTGAATATTGGATTTATTGTAAGAATTAATGTCTCATGTGTGTGACAAATACTAGTGGTGGTTTAATATTTGAATGAAATGACATATTGTTTGACATTTGAATGAATGGTTATGACTCTTGGGAAGGAGTCTTATGAATGAAATGATGTATTGCTTGATGGAAGCAATTATAAAAGGAAGGAAATGAAACATTTCTCTATCTCTGCCTAGAAAGAAAGTCTCCTAATTTCCATCAAAGTTAGAGGCATAAAGAGTAAGGAAAGGGATAGAAGAGTTTCCATTGTTGATTGAAGGTTCAAACCTTGAAGCATTGACATTTAAGCATGGCGAAAGGTTAGTGTTTCTATCCACACTACTTGTGAAAACTATGAATTCTTAAGATCCTTATTAATGGCTCATGTATGATAGAGTTTACATGTGGTATCAGAGCATGTGTTAAGGAATTTATAGTTTTCCATTGATGATGCTTGGTTTTAATCCATGAATGATGCCTTGAATTTTTCTTTAATGTTTTGAGAATTCAAGTAGTAATGATTTCCGCTGCATGAATGTATGATGAATGGTGGTTTGCATGAAATGTAATTAAAAGTATATAGAACAGAGGTTCATCAATGGTAGAATACAATGAATGTTTGCGTTCTACATAAGTTTAAATAAAAATAATGGTTTTATGCTAAAACCAATTCAAGACTTGTCCTGGTGGTTAGTGTCAGTTCTGTAATGTTACGAGACACGGTTCGAGTCTTGTTTTGTGAATTTAAACCAATTTTTGTTTGAAACAAAAGGATACCTTGGATTTAAACAAAACTAAAAAGTGTGTTCAGAAGGATAGAGCCCAGACCACAGGACTCAAAGGCTAACGTGCAGACTGCTTGGCTACAGTATCAATTAATCTTTTTGTTGATATAAATTATATTTATATAAGGCGAATGATGCTTTGCAATTTTGTATTTGCCACTAATGAATTGTATGATACTGATAATGAAGTGTTTGCACATTGGAATTAAAGTGTGATAGATTTGTTAATCACCAAAATGGTCATATCTTTAAAGTCTATTTAATTCCATATTGTATGATTTTATTTCAATTACCCATAATTTTGATGCTATGAATGAGTTGATAATTATTGGTTTTATGGGTACATTGAAGTTCATTATTATAGGACATTTAAGGATCACCCAAAGGTTGAATATTTGTTCCTATAATTAATGAGCATAAATGTTGGTAGTGTAAATGCACAATTAGTTATATTTATATATCCAAAGATGATAAATGTTTCTATTTGGTGCATGTATCATTACCAAATTATGTAAAATTTTACTAGCATCATTATGTCATGTTTGGTATGTTGATGGATTGCCCAAAGGTGAACATCAATATGCATTGATGAAGTTATGATTCTTCAAGCATGTTAGTATGTTATTCAAAGAATTAATGATTTTCAATCCTTTATTGCTCCCAAACAGTTGAGGAGTCCCTTGCCGGGACACTAATGAGTACGTTGACCACCATGAAGTTTGTTGGTTTACGTGCTATGCATGAACATGTTATCAAAATGATAAATATTGCAGCAAAACTTAAGTCATTGGGAATGGATGTGGATGAGAATTTCCTTATGAAATTCATATTGAATTTATTAATGTCTGGGCATGATCTTTCCAAATGAACTATGATGACGCCATGAAAAAAAAATGGAATGTACAGGAATTGCACAGTATGTTAGTTTTGGAGGAAACCAGAGTTAAGAATCAAGGAAATCATTCCATCAATTATGTTACCTATCAAGAAGCTATAATGAAAGTTGGCAAGAAACATGATAAGAAAGAGAAGAGACTCCTAAAGATCAATGAGTCCTCTTCTTCTCAAATCCACAAGAAGGAACATTATGGAAACAGACATCATTTCTGTAGAAAGATTGGGTATTTCCAAAGTGATTGTCCCATACATAAAGCTTGGTTCGGAAGGAAAGATAAGTCTGGTGCTTATGTATGTTTCGAATCAAATTTAGCCGAAGTTCCTTATAATACTTGGTGGATTGAATCTGGATGTACAACTCATGTTTCTAATACGATGCAAGGATTTCTTACGACGCGAACCGTAAAACCAAATGAAAAATTTGTGTTTATGGGGAATAAAGTGAAGGTTCCAGTGGAAGCTATCAAGACTTATCGTTTGATCCTTGACACTGGACATCATTTAGATTTATTTGAAACTTTGTATGTACCTAATATTTCTAGGAATTTAGTTTCTTTGTCTAAACTTGATGTTGCTGGATACTCTTTTAAGTTTGGTAATGGATGTTTCAGTTTGTATAAGCATACCTTTATGATTGGATCTGGTATACTTATTGATAGTTTATATAGATTGAATCTTGATAATCTATATGCTGAAACACTTATGACCTTGTATCATAATGTTGGCACTAAACGTGGTTTAGTGAATGAACGTTCTGCTTACTTGTGGCATAAGCGTTTGGGTCACATTTCCAAGGAAAGAATGGTAAGACTTATAAAGAATGAAGTCCTTCTAGATCTAGATTTTACTGACCTTAATATTTGTGTAGATTGTATTAAAGGAAAGCAACCAAAACACACAAAGAAAAGCGCCACAAGAAATACTCAGCTTCTTGAGATAGGTCACACTGATATATGTGGACCTTTTGATGTTAATTCTTTCGGTAAGGAAAAATACTTTATCACATTTATTGATGATTTTTTACGTTATGGATAGGTCTATTTACTGCATTAGAAGTCTCAAGCGGTGAATGCCTCAGAAATTTATGCAAATGAAGTTGAAAGGCAATTGGACAGAAAGGTGAAAATCATAAGGTCTGATAGAGGTGGTGAGTATTACGGAAGGTATGATGAAAACGGACAACACCCTGGTCCGTTTGCTAAATTCCTAGAAAAGCGTGGCATATGTGCTCAATACACAATGCCAGGTACGCCACAACAAAATGGTGTATCGGAAAGGCGTAACCGAACCTTAATGGATATGGTTAGGAGTATGTTAAGTAATGCATCTTTACCCTTATCATTGTGGATGTATCCCATAAAAACTGCCATGTATTTGTTGAACAGGGTTCATAGTAAGGCAGTTCCAAAGACACCTTTTGAACTGTGGACTGGAAGGAAACCTAGTTTAAGGCACCTGCATGTTTGGGGTTGCTAGGTAGAAATAAGGATTTATAATCCACAGGAAAAGAAACTGGATGCAAGAACAATCAGTGGATATTTCGTTGGTTATCCAGAAAAGTCGAAGAGGTTTAGATTTTATTGTCTACCCATAGTACAAGAATTGTTGAAACTGAGAAAGCTAGGTTCATTGAGAGTGGTGAAACCAGTGGGAGTGAAGCTTCACGAAATGTGGTGATTAATGAAGTAATAATACAAGTTCCATTGACTTGTGTTCCTACTGCTCAAGTTGTTGTTCCTCAAATTGTTGAACCGTATAATAATCAAGAAGAACAACAAATTAATGTTCCCGAGGTTGACAATGAACCTATAATAGAACATCCACAAGAAATAGCATTAATAAGATCCCAAAGAGAAAGAAGATCTATTATACCGAATGATTATGTGGTATATCTACAAGAGTCAGAAAATGACTTAGGAATTGATGATGATCCAGTTTCGTTTTCACAAGCCATGAATGGTGATAATGTTGATAAATGGTTAGATGCCATGAAAGATGAGCTTAAATCCATGGAACATAATGATGTTTGGGACCTCGTAGAATTGCTTGAAGGTTGCAAGAGAGTTGGGTGTAAATGGATCTTTAAGACTAAGCGTGACTCTCATGGCAACCTTGAACGTTACAAGGCCAGACTTGTTGCTAAAGGTTTTACTCAGAAAGATGGCATTGATTATAAAGAAACGTTTTCACCAGTTTCCAAGAAAGATTCTTTCAGAATTATCATGGCATTGGTAGCCCATTATGATTTAGAGTTGCATCAAATGGATGTGAAAACTGCCTTTCTAAATGGGAACTTAGAGGAAGATGTTTATATGAATCAACCAATGGGATTCATAGAGAAAGGAAAGGAACACATGGTATGTAAACTAATCAGCCTCTGGCTAGTCTAGTTTTATAACTAGAAAAACCTTGGCTTTGTGCTAATTTTATATCATTTTCACCCAAATTAGACTTGATTGTCTTTAAGCAGCATTTTGAGTCTGTAAAGTATTTTTAGGTTAATTTAGTTGTTTTAGAGTCAAATAAACCACTTATGTTATTTTCTGTTTTCAGGTTAATAAAAAGAAATAAATCTGGAGCTTTCGCCCCGCGAGGAGGCATTCGCCTTGCTAACCTGAAGGTGACTGTGCCAGAAAATTTGCAATCCTTTCTGTGTCGCCCCGCGAATAGATGACTCGCCTCACGAGAGTGAAGACCAGAAGCCATGACTTTTCCATTCCTCGCCGCGCGAGCCGTGCTTCGCCTCGCGAGAAGACCAAACGATGCAGACGGTTCATGATATTCGCCTCGCGAGACAGTGTTCGCCTCGCGAGTCCGCGGATTCCAGAAGTTGTATATAAGCCTGTTTGAAGGCATAATTGAGGGGAGCTTTAGTTAGTCAGAGTAGGAGTCAGTAGTTAGTCTTTTATTTTCTCTTTAGTTTATTGTTTGCCTTTGTAATGGAGAGCTAGTCTCCCTAGATTAATCTACTGCAATTGGTTTCCATTACCACACTTGAGGTTTTGTAATTCCTGTTTTATTTGCTTTTCTCTTTTCAATGCGATGCTATATGTTTCTGTTTGTTATTTCAGGAGTGTATAGTGTTGTGTTGATTCATTTCGGTGATGTTATGTTCCTATACTTAATCGTGTTTGTTATTTCGCGTGTGTTCATTCATGTTCGTTTGTTCATGAGGGCTTAACCCCATTTGTTATTTCGGGAATAGGAACATATATCCGTAGTAGCGTTTTCGTTTGTTAATTGTTGCTACAACCGAAAGGGGATTAGAATCTGCTTAGGGCTTGGATTTATATGAACCGATGATAGTGGGAAACCGAGAACAGTAGGTTAATCGTCTTTAGTTTATTTGATAATCTCTTTAACTGCTTTGTTTTATTGCTCTGTTTCTGTTTTTGTTTTCTTTATTTTATTTCAATCCAAACAACCCCCCAAAATTGATTTTCTGTTAATAATAGCAACCTAAGAGTCCTTGTGAGACGATATCCGAGTTGTCGCCTCCCTATCTACATTATTTTGTAAACGCTCGTTCTTTTTGGCGCGTGGCGACAGCGCGACCAAAAATTGGCGCCGTTGCCGGGGACTCTGGTTATGTTATTAGCAGAAAATAAATAAATAAATAAAATCTTTGCTGAATTAGTTTTGTCTGCTTTGTCTGGTGGTGAATTTTATTTTGCTCCATGGATAATTATATGCAAAATTATGTGCCTAATGTTTATTATGAGCAACCATGCATGTATTATCCTGATTTTAGTATACCACCACCATGCATAAATTATCCTAATTTTGTTGGAGGTTAAGAGTTTAGTAATGATTTTGGCATGTTTGGAATGAATGAGTATTCTAGCCAATATAGTGGAGGACAGGGCATCTTGGATGAGATGGCATCTTTGGTGAATCAAACAACACGCGAGCTACAATATCAGCCTGACCCTACACTAGCCCAACTCAGTCTGGAAGAAATGATACGACAAATGGCAGAGAACAACCAACGGATGGCAGAACAAAATCTCGAATTTCAACAGATGGCAGAACAAAGTCTTGAAAGCCATCAGAGGATAGAAGCTGAGTCTCAGAAGTTGGCCATTCAAATTGATGGCATTGTCGCCACCTCGGCTGCACTGCTAACTCCACACCCCTTTGAAGGACATACAGATTCGCAGATAGTTATTATTAAAGACTCTTCTGATGATAATGTTGATAATGTTTCTGTTGATGAACTGTGTTGAATCCCCTGATTCTATCTATTATACTGCATGTGCTGATTGTACTGACACTGCTTTGTGTATAACATGTTTTGAAAGTTCATTCTTTTCAGGAAACATAGAAAATGAGGATCAGGAGGACATCTGCTTCACCGTGCTTGAGGATGATGAAGAACCTTGGGAAGTAGATGATTCAATTAAATCAATTGCATGTGTTGGAAGTAATGGGGTGGATGATCTTTGTGCTGAATTTCCAGACATTCAGGCTTTTACTGATTCAGTTTATTGTGATATATGTATTGACTCTACTAACACTAACCTTTGTGTGGTGTGTGCTGAAATTTCTGCATGTTTAGCAGGTGATGGAATTGTTAGCACAGTGAATGAAGAATGTGCAGAAGTTGAAGCAGCACCAGTAACCCCAGCTACCTGTTTACCACCTCCCACTGTGGAACAACCGGTGATGGAGTTCAAGCCTCTAGATTTTGCACCATGGCCAGTCCAAGGGGTTGAACCCCAATTTTATTGGGAGGATTTTGTTGAGAAAACGGTCATCTTTGACCCAAGAGGGAGTGAGAAGTCCGTCGCACTGGAAGAAGTCACCGTAACTGTCAAGCACTCACTTCCATATCAAGGCTGCAAGTTATGGAAGCATGGAATGAACCCCCACCCTTTGGCTATCACTTGGGCCTTATGTTACAAGCAGTGGGATCCCGGTGGAACCACCTCCAATGAGTTTTTCTGAACCTTGCCCTTTTTAATTTTCTTTGCCTTGCTTTATTTCTGTTTTGTTTTTAATAAAGCTCCTGAATAATTTGAGAAGCTCAGGAGTTGTGTTGAGTCTGGTGTTGGCTAGTTTATTGGTTTTGATTAATTTTGCGCAGATGGATTGCATGTTAATTGTTGACTATTTTTCCCCCTAGGATATGAAATTTTTGAAAATTTGATCCCCACTTGAAAAATTGAAAACTGAACTTTGAGATTTTGTTGTGATGGCATGATTTATGATAAGTTTGGGGTGATAGGATGCACACACTAGGGATAGAATCTCTGTCAAACAATTTGCAAAAATGTCCAGGTGAGGATTTGAGCCTCCAACATGTTTTTGACTGTGAGAATCACTTTCAAGTTGCACTTTCCTGAATTTGCTTGAATCTCTTTATGGTTTGCATGATTATATGTTTGCTTCAAATGATTTAGGCGTTTTCTTTGTAAATAACCACTTAGCCTAAAATAACCATCCCTAATGCATGTTCCCTAGTTAGCCCCATTGAGCCTGATTAGCCTGTTAATTCTTGATAACCTAACGTTATGAGCTCAAAATCTGGAAAACCATGTTAACCCGATCTTAGGATTAGGAGAGCATGGAATCTTAGAAAGAGAATGGGTGCAAGAAACTAAGTTTGGGGTGGCTACAAGGATATGATGTGCTGCTTGGGATTGAGAAAAAAAATAATAAAAAGGTTGGAGCCAAAGGCTTGTAGAAAAAAAAATGAAAAAAAAAGAGAAAAAAAAAGAAAAGTGTAAAAATAAAAGTATTTGAATAGAAATGGCTGTAGTCACCCAAGGCAAAAATAAAAATGAGAAAAGGAACTTGAGTGGAATTTCAATGTTTTGAAGTGTTTCATGCTCTCTTAGTTCCTAGGGTCTTCAGCCTAGTACCTTTGTATATCCTACCCTTAGCCAGGCCCCATTACAACCCATAAAAGACCTTTTGATGTTGCTTGCATGTTTTCTGTGGGAACCATTTGGAGATGAAAATCAAATTTATGGGAAGTACTCTTAAAAGTGAAACTGAGTGTTAGCCTGACACAAACTGAGCGATTGAGTGAATACTAAATGCCCTTGTGAGGAAGGCAGTTGTTTGAATTTGGTGATCTCCCTCTTGTGTGTAACTTGGAACCCCTGCTTAAATTAATGAATGTTTGAATGATGAAATTATCAATTGTTTGGAATGAATGATTGTGGGGATTGCTTTATTTGAAAGGGGGGAACATTAAAGGAAAAATTGTTTTGATGAATTGCTTGAAATCTGTGCAAAGTTGATTGAATTTTTTAAGCTTGCCATGTCTTGAGTCCTTTTAAGTTTTTGAGTTTTAGTTTGCTTGGGGACAAGCAAAGTTTAAGTTTGGGGTATTTTGATCAGCCCCTGGCTAGTCTAGTTTTATAACTAGAAAAACCTTGGCTTTGTGCTAATTTTATATCATTTTCACCCAAATTAGACTTGATTGTCTTTAAGCAGCATTTTCAGTCTGTAAAGTATTTTTATGTTAATTTGGTTGATTTAGAGTTAAATAAAGCACTTATGCTATTTTCTGTTTTCAGGTTAATAAAAGGAAATAAATATGGATCTTTCGACCCGCGAAAAGGCCTTCGCCCCACGAACCTGAAGGTGACTGTGCCAGAAATTGCAAACCTCTCTGTCTCGCCCCGCGAAACATGACTCGCCTCGCGAGTAATCTAACCCTGGAAGACCAGAAGCCATCACGGCTCATCCATGTTGAAGGTCACAGGCGTTACAGTTTGGAATCTGAGGAGTCTCGCCTCGCGAATATATGCTCGCCTCACGAGAGAACCAAAAGCTGAAGACTATTCGCATTATTCGCCTCGCGAAGGAGTGCTCGCCTCGCGAGTCAGCGAATTCCATAAGTTGTATATAAGCATGTTTGAAGGCAGAAATGAAGGCTAGCTAGTTAGTTAGTTTTAGTAGTAGTAGTTTATCTTCTTTTCTTAGATATGTTTTGTTTTCCTTTTGTAATGGAGAGCTAGTCTCCTAGATTAATCTACTGTGATTGGTTTCAATTACACTTGAGGTTCTGTATTTCCTATTTTGTTTGCTATTCTCTTTTCAATGCGATGCTATATGTTTCTGTTTGTTATTTCAGGAGTGTATAGTGTTGTGTTGATTCATTTCGGTGATGTTATGTTCCTATACTTAATCGCGTTTGTTATTTCGCGTGTGTTCATTCATGTTCGTTGGTTCATGAGGGCTTAACCCCGTTTGTTATTTCGGGAATAGGAACATATATCCGTAGAAGCGTTTTCGTTTGTTAATTGTTGCTACAACCGAAAGGGGATTAGAATCTGCTTAGGGCTTGGATTTATATGAACCGATGATAGTGGGAAACCGAGAACAGTAGGTTAATCGTCTTTAGTTTATTTGATAATCTCTTTAACTGCTTTGTTTTATTGCTCTGTTTCTGTTTTTGTTTTCTTTATTTTATTTCAATCCAAACAACCCCCCAAAATTGATTTTCTGTTAATAATAGCAACCTAAGAGTCCTTGTGAGACGATATCCGAGTTGTCGCTTCCCTATCTACATTATTTTGTAAACGCTCATTCTTTTTGGCGCGTGGCGGCAGCGCGATCAAAAATTGGCGCCGTTGACAGGGAACTAGTTGTAGTTTTGTTGTGTCTTGTTTTTTTTTCTGCTAATAACACAACAAGAGTCCACGGCAACGGCGCCAATTTTTGGTCGCGCTGTCGCCACGCGCCAAAAAGAACGAGCGTTTACAAAATAATGTAGATAGGGAAGCGACAACTCGGATATCGTCTCACAAGGACTCCTTGGTTGTTGTTATTAACACAAAAAAAATTAGTTCTGGGGGGTTTGGATTGGAATAAAATAAAGAAAACAAAGCAGGAAATAAAGCAAACTAAGAATTATCAAATATCAAAAAGCGATTAACCTACTGTTCTCGGTTTCCCACTATCATTGGTTCATGTAAATTCCCAGCCCTAAGCAGATTCTAATCCCCTTTCAGTTGTAGCAACAATTAACAAACGAAAATCGCTACCACAGATATATGTTCCTATTCCCAAAATAACAAACGGGGTTAAGCCCTCATGAACAAACGAACATGAATGAACGCACGTGAAATAACAAACGCGATTAAGTATAGGAACATAACATCACCGAAATGAATCAACACAACACTATACACTCCTGAAATAACAAACAGAAACATATAGCATCACATTGAAAAGAGAAAAGCAAATAAAACAGGAATTACAAAACCTCAAGTGTGGTAATGGAAACCAATTGCAGTAGATTAATCTAGGGAGACTAGCTCTCCATTACAAAGGCAAACAATAAACTAAAGAGAAAATAAAAGACTAACTACTGACTCCTACTCTGACTAACTAAAGCTCCCCTCAATTCTGCCTTCAAACAGGCTTATATACAACTTCTGGAATCCGCGGACTCGCGAGGCGAACACTGTCTCGCGAGGCGAATATCATGAACCGTCTGCATCGTTTGGTCTTCTCGCGAGGCGAAGCACGGCTCGCGCGGCGAGGAATGGAAAAGTCATGGCTTCTGGTCTTCACTCTCGCGAGGCGAGTCATCTATTCGCGGGGCGACACAGAAAGGATTGCAAATTTTCTGGCACAGTCACCTTCAGGTTCGCGAGGCGAATGCCTCCTCGCGGGGCGAAAGCTCCAGATTTATTTCTTTTTATTAACCTGAAAACAGAAAATAACATAAGTGCTTTATTTGACTCTAAAACAACTAAATTAACCTAAAAATACTTTACAGACTCAAAATGCTGCTTAAAGACAATCAAGTCTAATTTGGGTGAAAATGATATAAAATTAGCACAAAGCCAAGGTTTTTCTAGTTATAAAACTCGACTAGCCAGAGGCTGATCAAAATAAATTTTTGGTCGCGCTGTCGCCACGCGCCAAAAAGAACGAGCATTTACAAAATAATGTAGATAGGGAAGCAACAACTTGGATATCGTCTCACAAGCACTCCTTGGTTGTTGTTATTAACACAAAAAAAATTAGTTCTGGGGGGTTTGGATTGGAATAAAATAAAGAAACAAAGCAGGAAATAAAGCAAACTAAGAATTATCAAATATCAAAAAGCGATTAACCTACTGTTCTCGGTTTCCCACTATCATTGGTTCATGTAAATTCCCAGCCCTAAGCAGATTCTAATCCCCTTTCAGTTGTAGCAACAATTAACAAACGAAAATCGCTACCACAGATATATGTTCCTATTCCCGAAATAACAAACGGGGTTAAGCCCTCATGAACAAACGAACATGAATGAACACACGCGAAATAACAAACGCGATTAAGTATAGGAACATAACATCACCGAAATGAATCAACACAACACTATACACTCTTGAAATAACAAACAGAAACATATAGCATCGCATTGAAAAGAGAAAAGTAAATAAAACCGGAATTACAAATCCTCAAGTGTGGTAATGGAAACCAATTGCAGTAGATTAATCTAGGGAGACTAGCTCTCCATTACAAAGGCAAACAATAAACTAAAGAGAAAATAAAAGACTAACTACTGACTCCTACTCTGACTAACTAAAGCTCCCCTCAATTCTGCCTTCAAACAGGCTTATATACAACTTCTGGAATCCGTGGACTCGCGAGGCGAACACTGTCTCGCGAGGAGAATATCATGAACCGTCTGCATCGTTTGGTCCTCTCGCGAGGCGAAGCATGGCTCGCGCTGCGAGGAATGGAAAAGTCATGGCTTCTGGTCTTCACTCTCGCGAGGCGAGTCATCTATTCACGGGGCGACACAAAATGGATTGCAAATTTTCTGGCACAGTCACCTTCAGGTTCGCGAGGCGAATGCCTCCTCGCGGGGCGAAAGCTCCAGATTTATTTCTTTTTATTAACCTGAAAACATAAAATAACATAAGTGCTTTATTTGACTCTAAAACAACTAAATTAACCTAAAAATACTTTACAGACTCAAAATGCTGCTTAAAGACAATCAAGTCTAATTTGGGTGAAAATGATGTAAAATTAGCACAAAGCCAAGGTTTTTCTAGTTATAAAACTAGACTAGCCAGAGGCTGATCAAAATACACAAAACTTAAACTTTGCTTGTCCCCAAGCAAACTAAAACTCAAAAACTTAAAAAGACTCAAGACATGGCAAGCTTAAGGATTCAATCAAATTCGTACAAATTTCAAGCAATTTCATCAAAACAGTTTTCTTCAATGTTCCCCCCTTTCAAACAAAGCAATCCCCACAATCATTCATTCCAAACAATTGAGAATTTCATCATTCAAACATTCATTAATTTAAGCAGGGGTTCCAAGTTACACACAAGCGGGAGATCACCAAATTCAAACAACTGCCTTCCTCACAAGGGAATTTAGTGTTTCTCTCAATCGCTCAGTTTTTGTCAGGCAATCAACAATTCACTCAATTCATCTTTCAGAAGCACTTCCCATAAATTTGATTTTCATCTCAAAACGATTCCCACAGAAAACATACTTGCAACATCAAAAGGTCTTTTATGGGTTGTAATGGGGCCTGACTAAGGGTAGGATATACAAAGGTATTAGGCTGAAGACCCTAGGAACTAAGAGAGCATGAAACACTTCAAAACATTGGAATTCCACTCAAGTTCCTTTTCTCATTCATCTTTTTGCCTTGGGTGACTACAGCCATTTCTCTTTTTTTTTTTCTTATTTTCTTTTTTTTTCATTTTTTTTTACAAGCCCTTGGCTCCAACCTTTTTATTGTATTGTTTTTTCAATCCCAAACAACATATTACACCTTGCAGCCACCCCAAACTTAGTTTCTTGCACCCATTCTCTTTCTAAGATTCCATGCTCTCCTAATCCTAAGATCGGGTTAACATGGTTTTCCAGATTTTAGCTAATAACATTAGGTCATCAAGAATTAACAGGAGACTCAACACAACTCCTGAGCTTCTCAAATTATTCAGGAGCTTTATTAAAAGAAAAAAAAACAAGACACAACAAAACTACAACTAGTTCCCTCCCCCACACTTAAAACATACATTGTCCCCAATGAACAAAAGAACTATAAAATCAGAGTGAGGGAAAGGAAATGGTACTCCCTGATCAAGTGTCAGTGTAGGTGGGAGCTTCCAAGGAGAGCTCCTCAACATTAGCATCCGCAGGGTCACCAGCATCCACACCATGGAATGGCTTCAGCCTCTGCCCGTTAACCTTGAAGGTTTTGTTGGTACCTGCATCTTTGATCTCTACTGCACCATAAGGAACACATTAGTAACAACAAATGGTCCAATCCACCTGGACCTAAGTTTCCCAGCCATCAATTTCAGGCGGGAATTAAACAGTAAGACTTTCTGGCCTACAAAAACTTCTTTCCTAGCAATCCTCCTATCATGAAAAAGTTTTGTTTTCTCTTTATAAATCCTGGAGCTTTCATAGGCTTCTAGCCTAAGCTCTTCAAGTTGTTGCAGCTGTAGTTTCCTTTCAACACCAGCTTTCTTCATGTCCATGTTACAGCACTTGACTGCCCAATATGCACGGTGCTCGACTTCCACAGGGAGGTGACATGCCTTACCAAATACAAGCCTGAAGGGGGACATTCCTATTGGTGTCTTGAAAGCGGTCCTCTGAGCCCACAGCGCGTCTTCCAGACGACGGCTCCATTCCTTTCTATTCGGCTGTACCATTTTCTCTAGAATCTGCTTGATCTCCCTGTTTGATAACTCAGCTTGGACATTGGTCTGGGGATGATAAGCAGTGGAAACTCTATGCACAACCCCATATTTTCTGAGTAAGGCTTCCATGGTTCTGTTGCAGAAGTGAGTGCCCTGGTCACTGATGATAGCCTTAGGTATGCCAAACCTGCAAAAAATGTTGGACCTAACAAATTTGAAAACAACTTTAGCATCGTTAGTCCTAGTGGGGATTGATTCCACCCACTTTGAAACATAGTCTACAGCCAAAAGAATATATAAAAAACCAAAACAAGCAGGGAAATAACCCATGAAATCAATCCCCCACACATCAAAAACCTCACAAAAAAGCATGGGCTGCTGAGGCATCTCACTCCTACGAGTGATGGCAGGGCCTGCTGTTTGACATTCCTTGCAATTCCTGTAGACCTCATAGGCATCTCTAAAAATTGTGGGCCAGTAGAATCCAGAATCCAGGACTTTTCTTGCCGTCCTCTGTGGTCCAAAATGTCCTCCTACTTGAGAGGCATGTGAGAAGTGCAGAATGGACTCCGTCTTATGATCGGGGACACACCTCCGAATCACCTGATCACTGCAAAACTTCCAAAGGTAGGGATCATCCCACACATAGTACTTCGCATCGCTCTTGAGCTTGTGGAACTTATGTCTACTTGTACCTGCAGGAACAACACCAGCAACAATAAAGTTAACTATGTCAGCAAACCAGGGGGTTACCCTATACAGATGTAGAAGTCTCTCATCAGGGAAATCATCTTGGATGGGAGAAGGATCCTCATCCCTTGCTATTCGGCTCAAATGATCGGCTACCAGATTTTCAGCTCCACTCTTGTCTTTTATCTCCACATTGAATTCTTGGAGCAAAAGCATCCACCGGATCAGTCTTGGCTTAGCTTCTGGTTTCTTTAACAGGTACTTCAGGGCTGCATGGTCAGTGAAAACAATAACCCTAGAACCTAGCAAATATGACCTAAACTTATCAAGTGCAAATACAACAGCTAGCAATTCTTTCTCAGTGGTGGTGTAATTGGATTGTGCAGCATCTAATGTCCTAGAAGCATAATGAATTACATGGGCAGCCTTGCCCACCCTTTGTGCCAGAACCGCTCCCACAGCAAAATTGGAAGCATCACTGATAAGCCTCTGGCTCATCTAGTTTTATGACTAGTATGACCGTGGTTTTGTGCCAATTATATCTCGTTTTCACCCAAATTAGGCCTGGTTGTCCTCAAGCAAGGTTTTGAGTCCCTTGAGTAGTTTTAGGGTTATTTAGTCAGCTTTTGAGTCAAATAAAGCACTAATGGCTATTTCATGTTTTCAGGTTGACTTAGAGTCCAAGGAATGAAGGAAACAATGGAAATTGCAATCTGGAAACACTCGCCACGCGAGCAGATACTCGCCCCGCGAGAGTGAGGACCACCAATGCGGAAAAGTCATGTTCTCCCTCGCCCCAGCTATTGCTCGCCTCGCGAGCCTGAAGTCAGCAAGCATTACGGTCATCCCGTGACACCCATCACGGGCGTGAAAAGAAACCCCTGAAGACAGAGACCATCACGGCCTGGCCGTGATGAAGGTCACGACCATGACAGATAAGCACCCGAAGACAGAGACCATCACGGTCTGACCGTGATATGCATCACGGCTGTGACAACCCAGGTTTTGAAGACTCGCCTCGCGAGAATCACGCTCGCCTCGCGAGAATACAAATTCAAGAAGGCGCCATTTTAATATTCGCCTCGGGAGAAGCCACTCGCCTCAAGAGACTGCGATTTACGAAAGTTATAAATAGTGTTTAGGGCGAAACGTAAGGATCTTTTGCTAATCCTTGTTTTCGAATTTCTCTGGTTGTATTGCGTTTTTGATGGAGAACTAATCTCCCTAGATTGATCTCTGCTGTCGGCTTCCGCCAACACTTGAGGTCTTGTAATTCTCGATTTAATTCTCTTCTCTCTTTCAATGCTATTCGTTATTCTCTGTTTGCTTAATTCAGTTTGTATCGAATTAGTGTTGATTTATTTTCGATGATTTTATATTCCTAAACTTAATCGCGTTTGCTTAATTCGCGTGCGTTCAATTCGTGTTTGCTTAATTCACGAAGGGCTTCATCCGTTTGCTTAATTCGGAATTAGGAATATATGTCCCGTAGCGTCGGTTTAAACTTGAAATCGATGCTACAATCGAAAAGGGATTAGACTCCGCTTAGGGCATGGAATTACATGAACCGATGATAGTGGGAAACGAAACAGCAGATTGATCGTCTTAGTCTTATTTGATAATCACGTAATCTGCTCTGTTTTTTTTTATGCTCTGTTTTCATTCTGTTTTCCAATCAATTTCAAACCAAACACCCCCCCAAGAAAACTGATTTTCTGCGATAATAGCACTACAAGAGTCCTTGTGATACGATACCCGAGTTGTCGCACACTAAACTACATTTTTACTAACCGCTCATCTTTTGACGCGTGCGCGACAGCGCGTCAATCACACATGAGTTCAAAAGGGAGTGTCCAGTCTGGGGGCTGGATGATGTGGGTAGAGGTCAATGCTCTTTTCAGGTAGTCAAATGCCTTCTTGCAATTTTCATCAAAATGGAACATGGCATCATTCTTCAGCAGGTTTGACAAGGGCAGAGCTATCTTGCTGAAGTCTTTTATAAAGCGCCTGTAGAAACCTGCATGTCCAAGAAAAGAACGGATCTCGCGTACGCAAGATGGGTAAGGCAATGAAGAAATCATATCAATTTTTGCAGGATCTACTGAAATACCCTCTTTAGAAATTACATGACCCAAAACAATCCCCTGCTCTACCATAAAGTGACATTTTTCATAGTTCAAAATCAGATCAGTCTCAATGCATCTCTCTAGAACTAAACTCAGACTATGCAGACATGCATCAAATGAGGAGCCATATACAGTGAAGTCATCCATGAACACCTCCATGCAATTTTCAATGAATTCAGTAAAAATGCTAAGCATGCATCTTTGGAAGGTGCCAGGAGCATTACAAAGGCCAAATGGCATCCTCCTATAGGCAAACGTACCGAAGGTGCACGTGAAAGTGGTCTTTTCCTGATCCTCAGGGGCAATATGGATCTGGAAATACCCGGAAAAGCCATCAAGAAAGCAATAATGAGATTTACCAGCCAGCCGATCCAGCATCTGATCTATGAACGGCAAAGGAAAGTGATCCTTTCTGGTGGCCTGGTTCAACTTCCTATAATCTATACAGACCCGCCAGCTATTCTGGACTCTAGTGGGTACAAGCTCATTATTATCATTCCTAACTACTGTGAGACCGGACTTCTTTGGTACAACTTGCACCGGACTTACCCAAGTACTATCAGAGATGGGGTATATAATACACTGCGAGAAGTTTAGTCACCTCTTTCTTCACCACATCCAAATCAATGGGTTTAGCCGCCTTTGGGCCTGCCCATCTTGGTTTAGCTCCATCCTCCAATAGAATTCTGTGCATACATCTGGAGGGGCTAATTCCTGGAATATCAGCCAAGGTCCACCCAATAGCCCTCTTGTGCTTCTTCAGAACCTCCAATAGTTTTGCTTCCTGGTCAGAGTCAAGGCTGGAGGAAATGATGACTGGAAGTTTTTCATTCATCTCCAGGTAGGCATACTTCAGGTTCCCAGGAAGTGGCTTGAGCTCTAGGGAGGGTGGCTGCTCAACGGATGGTACATTAGGAGTAGCCAGGATGTCAAGGACTTCTGCTGAACAGACAGCTTCACTCTCACTATCACTATCACCCTGCAAAGTTGAATCAAGAAACTCAGCGCAAACAGCACACGAGTTAGTGTCAGTGCGGTTAGTACATAAATATAAATCATCAAAACCAGAAATAAAAGGAAAATCAGAAACTAGGTCCTCATGGGTATCATCAATGATCTCAGAAAGAAACTCTAAGTGGAAAACAGAGTGCTCCTCCAGTGGGTGTTTCATAGCATCAAAGATGTTGAACTTGGCCACAATATCACCAAACTCCATAGACCTAGTCCCATCATTCACATCAATCTTAGTCTTGGCTGTCTTCATGAATGGTCTGCCCAAGATTATTGGTGATCTACTGGAATTTGTTTCTCCTGCCATGTCTAGGATGTAGAAGTCAGTGGGGAAAATCAGCTCATCGACTTGCACCAGCACATCTTCTACCATTCCCATGGGGCGGGCACTGGTCCTGTTGGCCAACTGGATGGTGAGACCTGTATACTGCAAGGGACCAAGATCAAGGTTATTAAAGATGGAAGTGGGCATGACATTTATGGAGGCACCCAAATCCAATATACAGTTTTCAAATTTCCCGTCCTCAATAGTGCATGGAATAGTAAATGTGCCCGGATCCTTGCACTTTTGTGGTAATGCCTGAGTAGGGGCTAAAATAGCAACTCTTTCTGATGCAGGCTTAGACTGGATAAGAGCTGAGACATTTCTTCCCAAATCAACTCTCTTATTATTCTTCAACTTCCTCTTGTTGGTGCATAAATCCTTCAGAAATTTGGCATACTTAGGCACCTGCTTGATCACATTAGAAGGGGAATATTCACAGCTACCTTTCTGAACACATCTAAAATTTCCCTCTCCTTGTCTTCACCACCAGTCTTCTTATTTTTCTGAACTCTGTGGAAAAGGGATTGGTGGTCTGTACACTTTCTCAACTTCAACTTCAACAATAGGCTCAGGAGTTACCTCAACAGTTGCTTCATCTTTTTCAGAGGTGGCCTCCAATCCTAATGTGAGTATATTTTGATAAGCCTCTGGCTCATCTAGTTTTATGGCTAGTATGACCAGGGTTTTGTTCATATTATATCCTATTTTCACCCAAATTAGATTAGATTGTCCTCAAGCAAGGTTTTGAGTCTATAAAGTAGTTTTAGGTTAATTTAGCCAGTTTTGAGTCAAATAAAGCACTTATGGCTATTTTGTTGTTTTCAGGTTAAGTAGAAGTTGAGGGAATAAAGAAACAGGGGATTCGCCTCGCGAGAGTTTCCTCGCCTCGCGAACCTGAAAGCCAGCAGAACAGCCTTTTATAATTATTCCGAAATTCAGCCCACTCGCGAGGCGAGCCCTAATTCACGAGGCGAATGTTGTGAAGAGTCAGCAACCTTTGGCATTCTCGCGAGGCGAACAACGGCTCGTGGGGCGAAGAACTGAAGAGTCTTATTATTACGCCCGTTATGAACATCAGGGGCCAACCGTGATGCTTTCTGACTTCCATAATCGCGAGGCGAAGAAGTTATTCGCGAGGCGACCCCGAGAGCTTGCATATTTCTGGAACAGTCATCCTTCAGTGTCGCGAGGTGAAGAGATGTTCGCGGGGCGAACCAGAGAGGATGCCATTTTTACTGTTCTGCTGGCTTTCAGGTTCGCGAGGTGAGGAAACTCTCGCGAGGCGAATCCCCTGTTTCTTTATTCCCTCAACTTCTACTTAACCTGAAAACAACAAAATAGCCATAAGTGCTTTATTTGACTCAAAACTGGCTAAATTAACCTAAAACTACTTTATAGACTCAACCTTGCTTGAGGACAATCTAATCTAATTTGGGTGAAAATAGGATATAATATGCACAAAACCCTGGTCATACTAGCCATAAAACTAGATGAGCCAGAGGCTTATCAAAATTAATTTTTGGTCGCGCTGTCGCGCACGCGCCAAAAAGAACGAACGGGTTTTAAAACTGTAGTTTAGGGCGACAACTCGGATGTCGTCTCACAAGGACTCTTAAAGTGTTATTTTTCACAAAAATCAGTTTTTGGTGGGGGGGGGGAGGGGGGGGGGGGGGGTTGGATTGGGATGCAAATAAGAAAACAAAGTAATAATAGAGCAGTAAAACAAAGCAGTTCAAAGAGGTTATCAAATGGCCAAAAACGATTAATCTACTGTTCTTGATTTCACAACTATCATCGATTCATGTAATCCCAAGCCCTAAGCAGATTCTATTCCCCTTTCAGTTGTAGTAACAATTAACAAACGAAATCGCTACTACGGATATATGTTCCTATTCCCGAATTAAACAAACGGGGTTAAGCCCTCATGAACTAAACGAACATGAATGAACACACGCGAATTAAACAAACGCGATTAAGTATAGGAACATAACATCACTGAAATGAATCAACACAACACTATACACTCCTGAATTAAACAAACAGAAATGTATAACATGGCATTGAAAAGGGAAAAACATACAAAACAGATATTACAGAACCTCAAGTATGGTGGAAATCAATTACAATAGATTAATCTATGAAATTTAGTTCTCCATGAAAACGAAATACACACAGAAAAATATGTCAAACGGAACAATGGAGAAGCAAAAGTCTTTTCAATCTGCCCAGAACAGCCTTTTATACTTCTTCAGAAATTTAGCCCACTCGCGAGGCGAGCCATCATTCGCGAGGCGAACATCATGAAGAGTCAGCAACGTTTGGTCTTCTCGCGGGGCAAAGAACTGCTCGCGGGGCGAAGAACTGAAGAGTCTTCTTATTACGCCCGTTATGAACATCAGGGGCCATCCGTGATGCTTTCTGACTTCCATTATCGCGAGGCGAAGAAGTTATTCGCGAGGCGACCCCGAGAGCTTGCATATTTCTGGAACAGTCATCCTTCAGGGTCGCGAGGCGAGGTGCTGTTCGCGGGGCGAACCAGAGAGGATGTCATTTTCACTGTTCTGCTGGCTTTCAGGTTCGCGAGGCGAGAAAAACTCTCGTGAGGCGAATCCCCTGTTTCTTTATTCTCTCAACTTCTACTTAACCTGAAAACAAAGAAATAGCTATAAGTGCATTATTTGACTCAAAACTGGCTAATTTAACCTAAAACTACCTTAGAGACTCAAAACCTTGCTTAAGGACAATCTAATCTAATTTGAGTGAAAATAGGATATAATTTGCACAAAACCCTGGTCATACTAGCCATAAAACTAGATGAGCCAGAGGCTTATCAAAATACCCCAAACTTAAACTTTGCTTGTCCCCAAGCAAACTAAAACTCAAAAAGGACTCAAACTTGGCAAGCTTAAAAGATTTAATCAACTTTGCACAATTTTCAAGCAATTCACCAAAATAATTTTTCCTTTAATATTCCCCCCTTTCCAACAAAGCAATCCCCGGATTCATTTACTTTGAACAATTGAGAATTTCATCATTCAAACAATCATTAATCTAAGCCAGGGATCCAAGTTACACACAAAAAGGAGATCACCAAATTCAAACAATCGCCTTCCTCACAAGGGCATTTAGTGTTTCACTCATTCGCTCAGTTTTGTCAGGCTAACAACATTTCACTCAATTTTCACTTTTCAAGAACACTTCCCATAAATTTGATTTTCATCTCAAAATAGTTCCCACGGAAAACATGCATGCAACATCAAAAGGTCTTTTATGGTTGTAATGGGGCCTGGCTAAGGGTAGGATTTACAAAGGTACTAGGCTGAAGACCCTAGGAACTAAGAGAGCATGAAACACTTCAAAACATTGGAATTCCACTCAAGTTCCTTTTCTCATTCATCTTTTTGCCTTGGGTGACTACAGCCATTTCTCTTTTTTTTTCTTATTTTCATTTTTTTTTCATTTTTTTTTTTACAAGGCCTTGGCTCCAACCTTTTTATTGTATTTTTTTTCAATACCAAACAACATATTACACCTTGCAGCCACCCCAAACTTAGTTTCTTACACCCATTCTCTTTCTAAGATTCCATGCTCTCCTAATCCTAAGATCGGGTTAACATGGTTTTCCAGAATTTAGCTTATAACATTAGGTCATCAAGAATTAATAGTTAATCAGGCTCAATGGGGTTAACTAAGGAAGCATGCATTAGGAATTGGTTATTTTTAGGCTAAGTAGTTATGTACAAAGAAAATGCCTAAATCATCTGAAGCAGACATATAAACATGCAAACCATAAAGAGATTCAAGCAAATTCAGGAAAGTGCAACTTGAAAGTGAGTTCACACAGTTAGAAAACATGTTGGAGGCTCAAAACCTCACCTGGACATTCATGCAAATTGTTTGACAGAGATTCTATCCCTAGTGTGTGCTTCCTATCACCCCAAACTTATCATAAATCATGTCATCACAACAAAATCTCAAAGTTCAGTTTTCAATCACATGGGGATCACTTAGTTCAAGACAAAAAAAATTTCTCAGCCTAGGGGGAATCATCACATAAATCATGCAATTAATCTGTGCAAAATCAATCAAAATCCATCAAACTTGCCAACATAAGACTCAACACAACTCCTAAGCTTCTCAAATTATTCAGGAGCATTATTAAAAGAAAAAGAAAAAAAAACAAGACACAACAAAACTACAACTAGTTCCCTCCCCCACACTTAAAACATACATTGTCCCCAATGAACAAAAGAACTATAAAATCAGAGTGAGGGAAAGGAAATGGTACTCCCTGATCAAGTGTCAGTGTAGGTGGGAGCTTCCAAGGAGAGCTCCTCAACATTAGCATCCGCAGGGTCACCAGCATCCACACCATGGAATGGCTTCAGCCTCTGCCCGTTAACCTTGAAGGTTTTGTTGGTACCTGCATCTTTGATCTCTACTGCACCATAAGGAAACACATTAGTAACAACAAATGGTCCAATCCACCTAGACCTAAGTTTCCCAGCCATCAATTTCAGGCGGGAATTAAACAGTAAGACTTTCTGGCCTACAAAAAATTATTTCCTAGCAATCCTCCTATCATGAAAAAGTTTTTTTTTCTCTTTATAAATCCTGGAGCTTTCATAGGCTTCTAGCCTAAGCTCTTCAAGTTGCTGCAGCTGTAGTTTCCTTTCAACACCAGCTTTCTTCATGTCCATGTTACAGCACTTGACTGCCCAATATGCACGGTGCTCGACTTCCACAGGGAGGTGACATGCCTTACCAAATACAAGCCTGAAGGGGGACATTCCTATTGGTGTCTTGAAAGCGGTCCTCTGAGCCCACAGCACGTCTTCCAGACGGCGGCTCCATTCCTTTCTATTCGGCTGCACCATTTTCTCTAGAATCTGCTTGATCTCCCTGTTTGATAACTCAGCCTGGCCATTGGTCTGGGGATGATAAGCAGTGAAAACTCTATGCACAACCCCATATTTTCTTAGTAAGGCTTCCATGGTTCTGTTGCAGAAGTGAGTGCCCTGGTCACTGATGATAGCCTTTGGTATGCCAAACCTGCAAAAAATGTTGGACCTAACAAATTTGAAAACAACTTTAGCATCGTTAGTCCTAGTGGGGATTGCTTCCACCCACTTTGAAACATAGTCTACAGCCAAAAGAATATATACAAAACCAAAAGAAGCAGGGAAAGGACCCATGAAATCAATCCCCCACACATCAAAAACCTCACAAAAAAGCATGGGCTGCTGAGGCATCTCACTCCTACGAGTGATGGCAGGGCCTGCTGTTTGACATTCCTTACAATTCCTGTAGACCTCATAGGCATCTCTAAAAATTGTGGGCCAGTAGAACCCAGAATCCAGGACTTTTCTTGCCGTCCTCTGTGGTCCAAAATGTCCTCCTACTTGAGAGGCATGTGAGAAGTGCGGAATGGACTCTGTCTCATGATCGGGGACACACCTCCGATTCACTGGATCACTGCAAAACTTCCAAAGGTAGGGATCATCCCACACATAGTACTTCGCATCGCTCTTGAGCTTGTGGAACTTATGTCTACTTGTACCTGCAGGAACAACACCAGCAACAATAAAGTTAACTATGTCAGCAAACCAGGGGGTTACCCCATACAGATGTAGAAGTCTCTTATCAGGGAAATCATCTTGGATGGGAGAAGGATCCTCATCCCTTGCTAATCGGCTCAAATGATCGGCTACCATATTTTCAGCTCCACTCTTGTCTTTTATCTCCACATTGAATTCTTGGAGCAAAAGCATCCACCGGATCAGTCTTGGCTTAGCTTCTGGTTTCTTTAACAGGTACTTAAGGCTGCATGGTCAGTGAAAACAATAACCCTAGAACCTAGCAAATATGACCTAAACTTATCAAGTGCAAATACAATAGCTAGCAGTTCTTTCTCAATGGTGGTGTAATTGGATTGTGCAGCATCTAATGTCCTAGAAGCATAATGAATTACATGGGCAGCCTTGCCCACCCTTTGTGCCAGAACCGCTCCCACAGCAAAATTGGAAGCATCACACATGAGTTCAAAAGGGAGTGTCCAGTCTGGGGGCTGGATGATGGGGGTAGAGGTCAATGCTCTTTTCAGGTAGTCAAATGCCTTCTTGCAATTTTCATCAAAATGGAACATGGCATCATTCTTCAGCAGGTTTGACAAGGGCAGAGCTATCTTGCTGAAGTCCTTTATAAAGCGCCTGTAGAAACATGCATGTCCAAGAAAAGAACGGATCTCGCGTACGCAAGATGGGTAAGGCAATGAAGAAATCACATCAATTTTTGCAGGATCTACTGAAATACCCTCTTTAGAAATTACATGACCCAAAACAATCCCCTGCTCTACCATAAAGTGACATTTTTCATAGTTCAAAATCAGATCAGTCTCAATGCATCTCTCTAGAACTAAACTCAGACTATGCAGACATGCATCAAATGAGGAGCCACATACGGTGAAGTCATCCATGAACACCTCCATGCAATTTTCAATGAATTCAGTAAAAATGCTAAGCATGCATCTTTGGAAGGTGCCAGGAGCATTACAAAGGCCAAATGGCATCCTCCTATAGGCAAACGTACCGAAGGGGCACGTGAAAGTGGTCTTTTCCTGATCCTCATGGGCAATATGGATCTGGAAATACTCGGAAAAGTCATCAAGAAAGCAATAATGAGATTTACCAGCCAGCCGATCCAAAGATCCCGATCTATGAACGGCAAAGGAAAGTGATCCTTTCTGGTGGCCTGGTTCAACTTCCTATAATCTATACAGACCCGCCAGCTATTCTGGACTCTAGTGGGTACAAGCTCATTATTATCATTCCTAACTATTGTGAGACCGGACTTCTTTGGTACAACTTGAACCGGACTTACCCAAGTACTATCAGAGATGGGGTATATAATACCTGCCTGCAGAAGTTTAGTCACCTCTTTCTTCACCACATCCAGAATCAATGGGTTTAGCCGCCTTTGGGCCCTCCGCCTTCTGGTTTAGCTCCATCCTCCAATAGAATTCTGTGCATACATCTGGAGGGGCTAATTCCTGGAATATCAGCCAAGGTCCACCCAATAGCCCTCTTGTGCTTCTTCAGAACCTCCAATAGTTTTGCTTCCTGGTCAGAGTCAAGGCTGGAGGAAATGATGACTGGAAGTTTTTCATTCGTCTCCAGGTAGGCATACTTCAGGTTCCCAGGAAGTGGCTTGAGCTCTAGGGAGGGTGGCTGCTCAACGGATGGTACATTAGGAGTAGCCAGGATGTCAAGGACTTCTCAATGCATGACTTCACTCTCACTATCACTATCACCCTGCAAAGTTGAATCAAGAAACTCAGTGCAAACAGCACACGGGTTATTGTCAGTGCAGTTAGTACATAAATATAAATCATCAAAACCAGAAATAAAAGGAAAATCAGAAACTAGGTCCTCATGGGTATCATCAATGATCTCAGAAAGCAACTCTAAGTGGAAAACAGAGTGCTCCTCCAGTGGGTGTTTCATAGCATCAAAGATGTTGAACTTGGCCACAATATCACCAAACTCCATAGACATAGTCCCATCATTCACATCAATCTTAGTCTTGGCTGTCTTCATGAATGGTCTGCCCAAGATTATTGGTGATCTACTAGAATTTGTTTCTCCTGCCATGTCTAGGATGTAGAAGTCAGCGGGGAAAATCAGCTCATCGACTTGCACCAGCACATCTTCTACCATTCCCATGGGGCGGGCACTGGTCCTGTTGGCCAACTAGAAAAACCTTGGCTTTGTGCTAATTTTATATCATTTTCACCCAAATTAGACTTGATTGTCTTTAAGCAGCATTTTGAGTCTGTAAAGTATTTTTAGGTTAATTTAGTTGTTTTAGAGTCAAATAAAGTACATATGTTATTTTCTGTTTTCAGGTTAATAAAAAGAAATAAATCTGGAGCTTTCGCCCCGCGAGGAGGCATTCGCCTCGCGAACCTGAAGGTGACTGTGCTAGAAAATTTGCAATCCTTTCTGTGTCGCCCCGCGAATAGATGACTCGCCTCATGAGAGTGAAGACCATAAGCCATGACTTTTCCATTCCTCGCCGCACGAGCCGTGCTTCGCCTCGCGAGAAGACCAAACGATGCAGACGGTTCATGATATTCGCCTCGCGAGACAGTGTTCGCCTCGCGAGTCCGCGGATTCCAGAAGTTGTATATAAGCATGTTTGAAGGCAGAATTGAGGGGAGCTTTAGTTAGTCAGAGTAGGAGTCAGTAGTTAGTCTTTTATTTTCTCTTTAGTTTATTGTTTGCCTTTGTAATGGAGAGCTAGTCTCCCTAGATTAATCTACTGCAATTGGTTTCCATTACCACACTTGAGGTTTTGTAGTTCCTGTTTTATTTGCTTTTCTCTTTTCAATGAGATGCTATATGTTTCTGTTTGTTATTTCAGGAGTGTATAGTGTTGTGTTGATTCATTTCGGTGATGTTATGTTCCTATACTTAATCGTGTTTGTTGTTTCGTGTGTGTTCATTCATGTTCGTTTGTTCATGAGGGCTTAACCCCGTTTGTTATTTCGGGAATAGGAACATATATCTGTGGTAGCGATTTTCGTTTGTTAATTGTTGCTACAACTGAAAGGTGATTAGAATCTGCTTAGGGCTGGGAATTTACATGAACCAATGATAGTGGGAAGCCGAGAACAGTAGGTTAATCGCTTTTTGATATTTGATAATTCTTAGTTTGCTTTATTTCCTGCTTTGTTTTCTTTATTTTATTCCAATCCAAACCCCCCAGAACTAATTTTTTTTTTTGTGTTAATAACAACAACCAAGGAGTCCTTGTGAGACGATATCCGAGTTGTCGCTTCCCTATCTACATTATTTTGTAAACGCTCGTTCTTTTTGGCGCGTGGCGACAGCGCAACCAAAAATTGGCGCCGTTGCCGGGGACTCTTGTTGTGTTATTAGCAGAAAAAAAAAACATTTTGTCTGCTTTGTCTGATTATGGATCTTAGTATTGCTATGGATAAATTACTGTTTGGTGATAGGCCTAATGTTGACTATAAGACATCACCATGCACAAATTATCCTAATTTTGATGGAATGGATAGGCTCACTTATTTGAAGCAATTGTTTCAGCAGAGAAGGTTTTGTGGCATGTGCGGCTCTCCTGAGCACCTGTATGAGGCATGCCCCATTCTGACAGAAGATACCTATTTGCCTCGATGCTATGCAATCCGTCCTAACAATCAAGGCAAAAAGCTTGAGGATAATGAAGAACCTGTGGAATCAAATGCATGTGTTGAAAGTGATGGGATGGATGAACTGTGTGCTGAAAGTCCAGACAATCAGACCTTTACTAATTCAGTTTACATTACACATATCTGATCGTCTTCGACACTAACCCGTGTGCTGTTTGTGCTGAGTTTCTTGATTCTATTTTGCAGGGTGATAGTGAGAGTGATGCTGTTTGTTCAGCCGAAGTTCCAAATATACCATCCATTGAGCAGCCACCCTCCTTAGAGCCCAAGCCACTTCCAGACATTCAGCCCTTTTCTGATTTAGTTTATTGTAATATATCTACTAACTGTACTAACTCTAACCTTACTGTGGTGTGTGCTGAGAATTCTGCAAGTTTAACAGGTGATGGATTTATCAGTGCAGTGAATGAAAATCATGCAGAAGTTGAAGCAGCACCAGAAACACTCTCTACCTGTTTGCCACCTCCCACTGTGGAACCACCAGCAACGGAGTTCAAGCCTCTGGATTTTGCTCCCTTGGATATGAAGACACCGTGGCCAGTCCAAGAGGCTGAACCCCACTTTTATTGGGAGGACTTTATGGACAAAGTTGAGAAAGAAGTCAACTGTGACCTGAGAGGGAGTAAGAAGTCCGCCGCACTTGGCGGAGGTACCAAGATTATCAGGCGCCCGCTCTCATATTTATGCTGTAGGCCATGGGATCCGGGAGGATCACTTCGTACTTTGGGCATTCCGTGGCCACTGTATCACAGACAGTGGGATCTTGGTGGAATCGCCCCAATGAGTTTTCTCTAAACCCTTTTCCCTTTTAATTTTCTTTTCCTTGCTTTATTTCTGTTTTGTTTTCAATAAAGCTCCTGAATAATTTGAGAAGCTCAGGAGTTGTGTTGAGTCTGGTGTTGGCAAGTTTGATGGATTTGGTTAAATTTGCATAGATGATTGCATGTTATGTGTTGATTGTTTTCCCCCTAGATTTTGAAAATTCTTCTTGAAAAAGTGATCCCCATGTGATTGAATATTGAACTTTGAGATTTTGTTATGATGGCATGATTTATGATAAGTTTGGGGTGATAAGAAGCACACACTAGGGATAGAATCTCTGTCAAACAATTTGCATGAATGTCCAGGTGAGGTTTTGAGCCTCCAACATGTTTTCTAACTGTGTGAAATCACTTTTAAGTTGCACTTTCCCGAATTTGCTTGAATCTCTTTTTGGTTTGCATGTTTATGTGTTTGCTTCAGATGATTTAGGCATTTTCTTTGTAAATAACTACTTAGCCTAAAAATAACCAATTCCTAATGCATGTTCCTTAGTTAGCCCCATTGAGCCTGATTAGCCTGTTAATTCTTGATGACCTGATATTATGAGCCTAAATCTGGAAAACCATATTAACCCGATCTTAGGATTAGGAGGGCATGGATCCTTAGCAAGAGAATGGTTGCAAGAAACTAAGTTTGGGGTGGCTACGAGGATATGATGTGTTGTTTGGGATTGTGATTAAAATAAAATAAAAATAAAAAAAAAGAAAGAAATAAAAAGTACAAAAAAATTCAAAAAGGATATTTGAAATAAAAGAGGTTGTAGTCACTCAAAGCAATTGAAAAGATGAATGAGAAAAGGAACTTAAGTGAAATTCAAAGTGTAAAAAGCCCATGCTCTCTTAGTTCCTAGGGTCTTCAGCCTAGTACCTTTGTATATCCTACCCTTAGCCAGGCCCCATTACAACCATAAAAGACCTTTTGATGTTGCATGCATGTTTTCTATGGGAATCATTTGGAGATGAAAATCAAATTTATGGGAAGTGCTTCTGAAAGGTGAATTGAGTGAATTGTTGATTGCCTGACAAAAACTAAGCGATTGAGTGAAACACTAAATTCCCTTGTGAGGAAGGCAGTTGTTTGAATTTGGTGATCTCCCTCTTGTGTGTAACTTGAAACCCCTGCTTAAATTAATGAATGTTTGAATGATGAAATTCTCAATTGTTTGGAATGAATGATTGTGGGGATTGCTTTGTTTGAAAGGGGGGAACATTGAAGAAAACTGTTTTGATGAAATTGCTTGAAATTTGTGCGAATTTGATTGAATCCTTAAGCTTGCCATGTCTTGAGTCTTTTTAAGTTTTTGATTTTTAGTTTGCTTGGGGACAAGCAAAGTTTAAGTTTGGGGTATTTTGATCAGCCTCTGGCTAGTCTAGTTTTATAACTAGAAAAACCTTGGCTTTGTGCTAATTTTATATCATTTTCACCCAAATTAGACTTGATTGTCTTTAAGCAGCATTTTGAGTCTGTAAAGTGTTTTTAGGTTAATTTAGTTGTTTTAGAGTCAAATAAAGCACTTATGTTATTTTCTGTTTTCAGGTTAATAAAAAGAAATAAATCTGGAGCTTTCGCCCCGCGAGGAGGCATTCGCCTCGCGAACCTGAAGGTGACTGTGCCAGAAAATTTGCAATCCTTTCTGTGTCGCCCCGCGAATAGATGACTCGCCTCGCGAGAGTGAAGACCAGAAGCCATGACTTTTCCATTCCTCGCCGCGCGAGCCGTGCTTCGCCTCGCGAGAAGACCTAAAGCTGAAGACTGGTCGCATTATTCGCCTCGCGAAGGTGTGCTCGCCTCGCGAGTCAGCAAATTCCAGAAGTTGTATATAAGCCTGTTTGAAGGCAGCAATGAAGGCTAGCTAGTTAGTTAGTTTTAGTAGTAGTAGTTTATCTTCTTTTCTTAGATATGTTTTGTTTTCCTTTTGTAATGGAGAGCTAGTCTCCTAGATTAATCTACTGAGATTGGTTTCAATTACACTTGAGGTTCTGTATTTCCTATTTTGTTTGCTATTCTCTTTTCAATGCGATGCTATATGTTTCTGTTTGTTATTTCAGGAGTGTATAGTGTTGTGTTGATTCATTTCGGTGATGTTATGTTCCTATACTTAATCGCGTTTGTTATTTCGCGTGTGTTCATTCATGTTCGTTGGTTCATGAGGGCTTAACCCCGTTTGTTATTTCGGGAATAGGAACATATATCCGTAGTAGCGTTTTCGTTTGTTAATTGTTGCTACAACCGAAAGGGGATTAGAATCTGCTTAGGGCTTGGATTTATATGAACCGATGATAGTGGGAAACCGAGAACAGTAGGTTAATCGTCTTTAGTTTATTTGATAATCTCTTTAACTGCTTTGTTTTATTGCTTTGTTTGTTTTTGTTTTCTTTATTTTATTTCAATCCAAACAACCCCCCCAAAATTGATTTTCTGTTAATAATAGGAACCTAAGAGTCCTTGTGAGATGATATCCGAGTTGTCGCTTCCCTATCTACATTATTTTGTAAACGCTCGTTCTTTTTGGCGCGTGGCGACAACACGACCATAAACTTAAGAGATCAATATACGGACTTAAACAAGCTTCCCGACAATGGTATCTTAAGTTCAATGATACTGTTGTTTCTTTTGGATTTAAGGAAAACACTGTTGACCGGTGTATATATCTGAAGATCAGTGGGAGTAAGTTTATACTTCTGATTCTGTACATTGATGATATCTTGCTTGCAACTAATGATCTTGGTCTGTTAAGTGAGACCAAGAACTTTCTCTCTAACAATTTTGAAATGAAGGATATGGGTGAGGCAAGCTATGTGATCGGAATAAAAATATTCCGGAATAGATCACTTTGATTGTTGGGTTTGTCTCAAAAAGCATATATTAATAAAGTTTTAGAGAGATTTAGGATGGACAAGTGCTCAGCATCTCCTATTCCAATTCAGAAAGGAGACAAGTTTAGTCTCATGCAATGTCCGAAGAATTATTTGGAACGGAAACAGATGGAAAATATTCCTTATGCATCTGTTGTTGGGAGTTTGATGTATGCTCAAACATGCACGAGACCAGATATAAGTTTTGCAGTTGGAATGCTGGGTAGATACCAGAGTAATCCAGGAATGGACCATTGGAAAGATGCAAAGAAAGTTCTAAGATACTTGCAAGGAACAAAGGACTACATGCTTACTTATAGGAGATCTAATCACCTTGAGGTGGTTGGATATTCAGATTCAGACTTTGTTGGATGTGTGGATACAAGAAAGTCCACTTTTGGTTACGTATATCTTTTGGCCGGAGGAGCAATATCATGGAAGAGTGCGAAGCAGTCGGTCATTGATGCATCCACTATGGAGGCTGAATTTGTGGCATGCTTTGAGGCTACTATTTAGGCTAATTGGCGGCTGAACTTTATTTCAGGACTTGGAATAGTCGACAGTATTGCCAGGCCGCTAAAAATTTATTGTGATAATTCTGCAGCTATCTTCTTTTCTAAAAACGATAAGTACTCTAAGGGTGCTAAGCATATGGAAATAAAGTACTTTGCCAATAAAGAAGAAGTTCAGAAACAAAGAATGTCAATTGATCATATTAGCACTGAACTTATGATTGCCGACCCTTTAACAAAAGGGTTACCGCCCAAAGCATTTACTGGTCATGTTGAAAGAATGAGCATTATGTCTGCTAGCGAATGTTAAATTATGTTTTTAATTCCTTAATGATGTATGTATGACACTCTAATCTTATTAATGTATAAGTTTCTGAAATTTTTTGTTTTAAACTTATGTGTGCACAATTATGAATGATGTTGTTGAAAATCATGAATGGTTAAAATGACATTATTGTTAGACATATTATGTATTTCCCATGAAAGTGTCATATTAGGAAGAAGACTAATATAGTAGTGCATGGAAGGAACTATGTCAAAGTAGGGATATATGACCGCCATGACTCTTATTATTTCTTATTCTTAAATATGACTTACGATGAAACAATTGTCCTTATTTATGCCCATTATGATTGATAATTTATTGGACCATATGAGGTTGTACTTTGTCACATGAGCCAAGTGGGAGAATGTAAGAATTAATGTCTCATGTGTGTAACAAATATTAGTGGTGGTTTAATGTTTGAATGAAAGGACATATTGTTTGACATTTGAATGAATGATTATGACTCTTGGGAAGGAGTCTTATGAATGAAATGATGTATTGCTTGATGGAAGCAATTATAAAAGGAAGGAAATGAAACATTTCTCTATCTCTGCCTAGAAAGAAAGTCTCCTAATTTCCATCAAAGTTAGAGGCATAAAGAGTAAGGAAAGGGATATAAGAGTTTCCATTGTTGATTGAAGGTTCAAACCTTGAAGCATTGACATTTAAGCATGGCGAATGGTTAGTGTTTTTATCCACACTACTTGTGAAAACTATGAATTCTTAAGATTCTTATTAATGGCTCATGTATGATAGAGTTTATATTTATCTATATCAATATTTAACTTCTTTATGTCTTTTGTTTCTCTAGGTTCATTTAGTCATTGTAATGCAAATATGTGTTTTATATGAAGCCCTTTGACAACTTTAAGATAACTAAAGTATATAGATAGCTTACTTAATGTCAACTAACATGTCATACTCATTCTTTTGCAGATGAAAAGAATAACTTATGAAATAGTTATTGAGAATGAGTGACTCTTCTACAAACAAAGCGACAAAAATATTCATACAATAACAGATGATAAATTGATTTTTGTATTAAACACATCGTTTTTGTATATTAGTAAATAGAGACAATTTTTATATGATACTTATTTATAATGAAATACCGGTAATCTTATTCATTTTTTTAATCTATTTTTCATTCATCGACTATACAAAACTTATTTCTTGCTATTTTTATTTATTATTTTCTATATTTAAGTATTAATATTCCTTTGAAATAAACTCAAATATTTCTCTTTACACAAAATTCTTCCGTGCATTGCGGGTAAAAAATCTAGTTCTACATATATTGAGTGGAGTATTAGTGTAATACCTTTTTCTTTTGCATATTAAATTTTAGCATCAATGACTTCCAATATTGAGTTTCCCTCCTCTTAAATTGGAGATCATTTATATATCTTAACAACAAACTACAGGTTTATATTATGTACAAGGGAGAAAAGCAAAATTGGGCGAAGTCGCTACTGTTTCTACACAGTTATCGCATCAATTCAACATATACTCTGTGTTAATATACTCTATCTTACTCTCAGGCATGTCACCAAACACTTTATGAGCACACACTATTTCTACGCATTTGGCATAAATATCAACATTGGAGCTCCCGACAAACGCATCAGAATCATACCCAATTTTCACAAGAAAACAATGCGTTGATTTTACAATAAAGAAATAGAGCTCCAAGTGGTGGAACCTTAATTTGTGGGGAGTTTCGTCCAACATTGTGGTGTGAAAAGCAAGGGTGAGGATGTGGACATGAAGCTGAAGCCCTTCTGGGGAGGGACCCAGAATGGTTAGATAGAAGAGGAGGTTGCAGAGGTATACGTAATGTTCCTTGAACAGGTGTTGCAGAGGTTGTTTGAGGATGATAAAGAAGGTATTGTTGAGATTGAGATTAATCTATCAATCAATTATAAATTGTCATTTAGTAAAAAAAAAATTATTCTTAATCTAACTATCTTAAAAGTCGTTCATACTTCATACCATAATTTATGATTCGTTGGTACTACCTAAGATTTTATGTTGATTGTGTATAATAATTGAGTTCTGTTAAGAGACAGAAAGTATGTGTATAATCTAAATAACTTTGTTATTATTTTTATTCCAACTATATGCCTCGATGATTAAAAGGTTTATTCTCAAAATAACATTTATACATATTTGAAAAGGATTTAATAAGTATGTATTATCAGTGTAAAAAAAAAATTACACCATCAAATAATCACATCAGTAAAAATGTTTGACTTTTATCCCAACTAATCTAAAATTCATTCATACTATAATTTGTGATCAATTGACAAGTAAAAAACTTTACATTAACATTGAAATTGAACTCATTTGAAAAAGAAAAAAAAATCCTCGGGATTAGTCCTACGACTAGCGATTGTGAAGATAACTAACTTTTGACCAAGTCAAAGATGGGAGAGAAAGTTGTTGGGATAAACTCTAATTCTATTATATAAAACAAATATCAATTATCTAAAAGGCAAGACAAAAACAATTATCTAACTCAAGCAAGATAAAAACAATTATCTAACTAAAGCAAGATAAAAACAATTATCTAACCAATTATCAAATATCTAAAAGTAAGCAATCAGTCATTGATGAAATTAACTATGATTGTGAGATCTAAGTTCATGAATTCACCTACCCAATTAAGCAATAGATCCAAGTGATTATTTCTACCCCTAAGTTCAATTACATGCCAACCAGGAACCCTGAATTATCTTAATGTCTCAGTCAAGCACAAAAGGAAACCCTTACGCATACCAATTGCCTATATTTCTATTCGACAACCCACAAGAAGATTCATTAAGCCCTTGGTTCCCTATAACGATTACATCAATCTTCTACTCTATTTCTAGCAGTGCTCAAACAGTGTTCCTAACCCAAGTCCTAAAGCACAAATCTCAGGTCAGACTCATCGCGCTTGACTAGTTAACCACGCGTGCTTTTGATTAACGTAATCAAATCAGAATTAAGAAACAAGAATTAAGAATAGGGAGAATATAACATCACATAGAAACTATGTCGTCATTAGCGGCTTCATCGATCCCTTAGAAAAGAGGTTAGCTCCTCATCATGTTCATAATCAACAACAAGTAATTGAAAAGAAAAATAATCGTAAACACTAAGGGAGACACAGCTCCAAGAGAAACAAATAATTTCCCAAAGTGGGATCTAAAGATGGGGTCACTCTCTAATTCGCACTGAAGAAGCTTTAAATAGAAAAACTAGGCAGCGTACGCTCGTGGGGCGAGCCCTTAGCTCCAAAAATAGTTTGAATCCTCGCGGGGCGAAGGCGACTTCAGCTTCCCTGTTGTCTTCTTCACGAGGTGAACAATTGGGCTCGCGGGGTGAGCCTGAGAGTCTTCTAGTTTCCTGATCAACTTCAGCTCTGGCTCGTGGGGCGAGACACTCTTTTTTGCATTTTGCTTGTTTTCCTCAAGTTTTCTTACTTTATCGAGCTTCACTTTTAACCTGAAAATAAAGGTAGTATTAGAATGCTTTATTGACTAAAAAATAACCAAAATATTATAAAAACTACTTAAGAGACTCCAAATGTTGCTCGAGGAAAAATAAAGCTAAATTTGGGCAGAAACGAGATTAAACTCGCACAATTAGCTCAAGAATCGTGGCCTTACTAGCTATAAAACTAGATAAGCTAGAGGTTTATCAAAATACCCCAAAAATTAAACTTTGCTTTTCCCCAAGCAAACTAAAACTCAAAAAGACTCAATATTGGGTAAGCTCAAATGATTCGATTATTTTCGCACAAATTTCATGCAATTTTATCGATTCAATTTTCTTATTCGATGTTTCCCCCTTTTCATCAATACAATCCCCACCTTTATTTACTTTAAACAAAGAAAAACTCATCATTTATGCAATCATCAATCTATGCAAAGGATCCAACATACACACAAAAGGAAGATCAGCAATTTCAAACAATTGTCTTCCTCACAAGGGTATTTAGTATTTCGCTCATTTGTCTAGGTTATCAACTTTCACTCAATGTCACATTTCAAGAGCACTTTTCATGAATTTGATTTTCATCTTAAACAAAGTTCCCACGAAAGCATGCATGCATAAAGGTCTTTTATAGGTTGTAATGAGGCCTGGCTTAAGGTAGGATATGCAAAGGTACAAGGCTTTAGTCCCTAAGATTCATGAGAGCATGAAATTTGGCATTTATACTTTTTGATCTCAACTCTCATTTCTTTTTCTATTTTTCTCTTTTTTTTCCTTACTTTGGGTGGCTACAACCTTTTTCCCTTTCACACTTCTTTTTACTTTGCCCTTTTTGGCATTTTTTCCTTTTAGCCTTTTCCTTCAACTCTTTTATTTTTCTTTTTCTCATCCAAAATAATATGATAACAATTTGTTGCCACCCCAAACTTAGTTCCTAAACAACCCTTACATTGCTAAGTTTACATGCTCTCCTGAATCCTGAGATTTGGTTAACATGGTTTCGGATTTTTGGCTTCTAGTGTAAGGTCATCAAGAAACAATAGGCTTTAAGGCTTAATAGCTAACTATGGACCATGCATCAAGGTTGGTTCTTTTAGGCCAAGTAGCTATTTCAAATAAAAATTGCCTAAATCATTTGATGCAACATATAACATGCAAACCATGAAGAGATTCAAGTAAATCCGGGAAAGTGCAATTCAAAAGTGATTCGCTCAATTAAAAAATAAGTTGGAGGCTCAAATTCTTCACCCGGACATTTTTCAACAATTTTTTAACCGAGATACAATCCCTAGTGTGAGCACCTCTTCACCCCAAATGTGACACCCTAACCTGGGTCATCACATGGTTACCCGTTAACTCATTTCCTTTCACAAATCTGTATTTGGAACCTTAGTTCCAAGAAACGTCGTTTAAAGCTAAATTGCTGTTAAAACAAATACTATCGTTTTCAAAAATTGTTTCCATAAATATTTGCGGAATTATCCGTCGTTTAACATTTTAAAAACATTTTAAGTCAAAACTTGATCTTTTCCACTTAAATAATTTTCTAAAATCATAATTAACTTATTTTCAACATTTAATTTCATAAAATAACTTTTATAATATTACGGAATTTCTTACGTAAAAATTAGCAGTACAAAAATAATTTCACGGTTTCGCTCTCACTGTGACTCATAGTTCACTCTTACAGCAATAAATCATTAAAATAATGATATTTTCCAAAAACACTTATTTTTCCAAATAAAATTTCCATTAATATTATATTCCAATATTTTACCGTTAAAACATTGAATATAGTTTATAAAGCTTTTATCCAATTAATTTAATTGGGCACTGACCACTGTCAAGCTTCTCAAACAACATTCAACAACAATATCATAGAAATATTCCTAGGCAGATCATGCATCACAATACATTATAATATAATTGCAGATAAACAATTTAAATGCAAATCAACATCACAGGTAAAAATAACATAAACAACTTGAACCAAATTAAACAAGCACCACAATCACAGATAAATAATACAGACCACAAACTAATCACATACAGTTATTGGAAAAAATCCCTTAGGTAAGCTTCCCTTACCTCTCGAAGAACTTAGCTTCCGATTTTAAAACTTTGTCACGAATCCGGAAACCGTCAACGCACGTACACGATACGAATCTTTATCCTTCAACAAATCACAACTCAACCAATCAAAATCAAACAAATACAATCACCTAATCACTAAGGTTAGGTCACGACCAAGAATGGATTTTGTGGCTAAAAATTACTAAAATTGCTTAAGACATTGGATTAATGATCCTAAGTACTTAAGACACATGATTAAGAATCAAAACACAACAAGTGAAACAAAATCCTCTAACTCCACAAAGAGTGAGGTTTCGGCCATGACATGAAAATTAGGCTAGATAATTTATTTTGATACAACACTTTGGATCTATCATATACATGATATGGAAGGATGAAATCCAAGTTCACTTGTTAAAGAAAATAAACAAAATCTCCTCCACCCAAAAACAAGGTTTCGGCCTCTTTAGGAAGAGTGAGGAGGAAAATTTTGTTTGATTCAAACTCTTGGATCTATACTATAGGCATGAATACAAGATCATAGAAATTGGTTTCACATTTTAAGGATTTTTCTATGATTTTCTATGGATTTTCAAACTTCTAGATCTAAGAATTGAAAAAATTGAATAAGGCATTGAATCATGAAAATATATGAAGAACATATAGTTAAATAATGATTAGGATCATGGATTACCTCTTGGAATTAAAAAATGGGCAAGGAATCACCAAGTTGCTTCACAAAGTAAGCTTAAGGAACTTAAGAGTTTTTGGAAAAAATGGAGGAAAGCTTCATGATGAAGATGACCATGGCCTTAAATAGAAGTGAGAATGAGCTCATTTGGAGGAGTTTGGTTGTGCCAACTAGGGGCAAAAAGGTCCAAAGCTTAATTTTTTAGGGACAAAATGGTAATCTTACATAATGGCATTTTGGTGATAAAATAACAACTTAGGGACATTATAGTAATTTCACCTCAAAAGCAATCATGACACTTGAGAGTCGCCTATATGACTCACCCTTATGAGTCACCACTTGTCTTCAATCATTGAATGTCGGCTTTTGTCTTTGCATGTCCGTTCTCGACTCCGTCGATTACCTGATTAGGGTTTCTATCTGTTTTTCGATCAAAAATTCTCAAAATAACCAAACTCGTTGGAAATATGTTTTAAACATAATCCATAGGTTTTATGATCATCAAAATCTTACTGTCGGTGAAAACACCGACTGTTTTTCCGACTAAACTTTTTCCAAAAATTCGTCCGATTAAACATAATATTTCATTTCTAATCAGAAATTTGGAATGTAGAATTCCTCCGATACAAAATATAAAAAAAAAATCTACAATTTCAATTTCGGGTCAAATTAGGGTTTTCTGACGGTATAAAATTATACTGTCAGTAAAAAAGCAGATCGGTTTCCGTCTGAATTTTAAACCCAAAATTTCACCATATACTTATAAAAATAAGTATAATATGTATATGACTTTGGTTTTCCCAAAATCATTTTTCTAAGTCTCGGATAAAAATATAAACATATTTATATAATTTCCGATATTAGAAAGTAGCGAAAAGTCGGGGTGTTGCACCAAACTTGTCAAAAATCATGCAATCACAATAAAATTTCTCAAAGTTCATTTTTAAATTTTTCACATGGGGATCAATTTTCAATTTTTAAATCTTTGATGGAAATCATCAAAAATCAACATTTATCATGCAATCCATCTATGCTAAATTCAATAAAATCTCTTCAAGCATACCAACAAGAGACTAACACACATATGACTCGAAGCAAGTAAAGAAAAGATCATTAAAAAGAGAAGGGTTTAGAATAACTCATGAAGATGCTTCCACCAGGATCCCATTGCCTGTGGTACAATGGCCAAGAGATGCCCAAGATACAAGTCCTTCCTCCTGGATCCCATGGCTTGTTGAGTGGAATAAGCAAGTGTAGGGAGATTCCATTATGAGGAGCTCACTTCCTCTCGCGTCAAATGGCAAGTCATAGACTCCAAGTATGACCTTTATGCAAATAGATCCTTCATGAAGCACTAGAAGCATGACTTCTTGAGGCGACTTTAGAGTCTTTGTGTAACACCCCGATTTTTCTATTTTCTAATATCGGTAATAAATATATAAATATTTATATTTTTATCCGAGACTTAGAAAATGATTTTGGATAAACCAATTTCATATTCATATTATACTTATTTTTATAAGGTTATGGTTAAATTTTTTGTTGAAAATTCAGACGGAACCCGGTCTGCGTTTTCACTGACAGTAAAAGTTTAATGATCAGAAAACCTAATTTTGACTCGTGAACAAAACGATTAAGTTTTATATCGTATTGATTTTTTGAAAATTTTTGCATAAAAATAAAATATTATATTTTATACGGGTGAAAACTTCAAAATAACTTGCGTAAAACCTTAGTCAGGTAAACTACGGAGCTACATATGAAGCTGAGGTGACTGATGTGGCTGATGTGACTGACATGACGAGCACTTATGGCAATCCAATCCGAGTCATAATGGCACATAAATGCCATAAGATATTTTGTCAAGGAAATGACCAAAATACCCTTGGTTTTCCATGGAAATTTCAATTGTACCATCAAAAATTTTGGACCATTTTACCCCTCCCCCACATGGCTCCACCTCCATTAACCACACTTAGTCATTTTTCTCTTCTTTACTTCATCATCTTCACATGTTCTAAAGAAAACAACTTCAAATTTCCATTATTGAACCTTGAAGAACTTGATCATCTTCATCACTTTTCTTCATCAATAAGAGGTAACATCTTCTCTCCATGATCAATCGTGTATTCTTCTTCATTCTTTTCATGAAAATCAAGTCAAGAACATCATTTTCAAATTTCTAGAGCCATTCTTCAAAAATTTCTAGAAAATCATAGAAAATTCTTTTAGATGTGAGATTAATTTTAATGAACTCTATATGAAGTCTATATTGATTATCTAGAAGCATGAAAGCAAAAGAAATTTCCTTCCTATTTTTCCACTGAGGGCCAAAACCCTAAGTTTTGGTGTAAATGAGTTTTGCTTCAATTTTTGTCATGTGGCACTTGATCTCATCTCTTTAATACCTATACATGTTAAATCCAAGAGATTGAAAAATCAAAATGAATTTCCTAGCCATTTTTGTTGTGATGGCCGAAAGCCCTAAAAATAAGGGTTGGATGAGTTTTTTATTCAATCCTTGTCAAGTGACAATTGATTATGTCTTTCTAATGCTTAAGGATCATTAATCCAAGAGTTTGTGAAATTTTAACATTCCTAGCCTAATTAATTAGTGAAGGCCGAACCATATCATATGGTTTAGGAGGGTTTTATTGTTTGATTTTGTTAGTTTTGGTTGTGATTTGCTGCGAAGGATAAAATTGTGTTTGATTGTTCTGAGTTGTGCGGGGGAAACCGGAATCGAATCGAAAAGCACTTCGAGAACGAAATCTGTAACTTCAAGAGGTAAAGGGAGTTTACCTGAGGGGTTTCAGATAGCCATATGCTATCTTAGTGTTGTCTGTAATTTATTTGTTGTGGTTTTCTGTGGCTTTAAATTATTTATTGTTTAATTGGGTATGTGGTTTGATGTGATTTATTGAGTTGTTTTGTTATAACTGTATTTTAAAGTTATAACTGTGATGCATGCAATAACTGTTTTGTACGTTTTGTACTGGATTATCTGTTGTTGATTGATGGACTGAGAAGCCTGACAGTTGTCAGTGCTCAATGTGAATTAAGGATAAAAGCTTTATAAGGTTAAAGATCTAATTAAAGTGATTTACTTTGGAAAGTTAAAGAAAAGTGAAAGAAAAAAAATTAATGATATTTCGGTGAAAGATGGGTCAATAAGGGACAGTAAGGGCGGAACTGAAAAAATTTCACAGGCGTTAGTTTTTCCAAAATAAATTCATTAATAAAATAAAAGGTTATTTCAAGTAATTAAGCTACAAAAATAAAGCAATGTTGACGTTGGAAATTTTATTTACAACAGAAAAGTCATTTTGAGTTATAAAAAAATTGTACGGCGAAATTTTTAGAAAACGGTTTTATTTTTTTAAAACGAATTGAGCAGGGAATGACTTTTCGAAAGTTGATGTTTTCATGAGAAATATTTCCAAGAATAAAGGAATTGGAGAAAATGGAAATTTCTCTACGATTTAACATTATTGTGAACACCTAATTTTGTCCAGATATTTTTTTCATTTAATTAATATTTACAAAATAGAAAATGGAAAATGCAAAAAAATTAAACAAAAATTGTATGTGTTATTGGCCCAATTTGTTGTTGTTACAAGATTGTTTTGAAACCATATTCCAACTAAAAAAAGGGATTCTAAATGTTTAATTAAAAACTGAAAAAAAAATTTAAAAAAAATATTCTTCTTTTGTGAATACGGAACAGCAAACCCAGCTCCCTCCTGCTTTGGTTTTTTTGCATTTTCAAAGAAAGGAAAGGACAACAGTACACTGTTGCTTGCCTCTACTGTATCGTGGCTCTAGCTCTCACAAGGCTCAAGGCAACTAGACTCCCATTTTTGGGTAAATTTCAGAACTTGGAAAGGGCATCTTCCCTAGAGAAGATAACCACCATGCGGCCTCTCATCCATCACTCGCTGCCATAACCACCATGGCACAAAGCTGCTCCTGCTGGTTGTCATGAATCCGTCATCGCCGCCGCGAGCCATTGGTCCTAGATCCACAACAGAACCCGTACGTTTCCGCCGCGTCGCCATTCTCTACCTCGTCGTCACAACCACGAACCAGACACAGAACACACAAATCCGCTCTACCCACCACCGTCACTGCTCTATCCGCCTTCCTCTGCCTCAAACCCCGTCACCGTCACTGTATCCGCCCATGACAGTCGCGCACTCAGCCACGTCTGGCATGGAACGCCGCTCGTAGTCCACCGTGTCTCCACCGTATCCCTGTTGAACACACTCTGGTTCTCCCGTCTCTCTTTGCTTTGCATATGAGGTTGTGAAACCTCTGCATTTGCTTTTGTCTGATGTTTGTTTTTATTATTTATTTTATTTTATCTCTTAGTTGGATCATAGTAGCTTAGTAGTTAGTGCTATTGTTTGGGCTGATGTTACTGTGACTATTTTAATGTTGGGTCAAGCTGCTAGATCTATTTCCAAAAAATCAAAAAAATAAAAAAAAAAAGAGTTTTTTTTATCATGGACTTTTCAGAATTGGGTCTAAAATTTGTGATCTTGTTTTCAAAGAATATAATTTCTTTTGTAAAAATAAAAAATCGTTTTTAAGTAAAAGAAAATCTTTTGAGTTCATGCAACAATCTACGACGTTGATGTATGATTTTTCATCCTCAAGTGTCGTATGAATTGTAAGAGTTCATCGTATGGCTATGCTCTCTTTAATCCCGTGCAAGAGTGAATTCCATTTTGTTAAAAAATAATGAAATGTTTTCAATTTACTCCTTTAACAAATTTTATCATATTATATAAGAAACAAAAATCTTTATAATTCACTCAACAATCTACAACGTTGATGTATGAATATTCATCCTCAAATGTTGTATGAATTGTAAGGGTTTATCATATAGCGCTGCTATCTTGGACCCTGTGCAAAAGTGAATTCATTTTTAAATAAACTGCGTTTTCAAAATCATTTCCACAATCAAATCTTTACCAAAAATTAAAATCAATCAACCAATCAAACATTTTCTATAAGAACTACGTGGCTTTGAGTTTTCCATCGCACTCGGGAATACGTAGGAGCAGAATCAATCATTCTGTCAAGCCAAAATTTAATTTTCTCTTTTGTTGTGTATATATTTTTGTTATTTAAAAGTGGGATAAAATAAATATTTTCAAATGTTACTAAAATTATTTTGCACAATTAACTTGAGGTACCGTTTTTTAAACGGGCGATGTAGGGTGCTAACACCTTCCCTACTCGTAACCGATTCCCGAACTCGAATCTCTCTCCTTTTTAAAAAGACCAGTTTACCTTAATTAAATGGTTTTTCCAATGTTTTTCCCAAATAAAATATTGGTGGCGACTCCTCTGTTTTTACCTTCTTTTCGCGGCTCCCGGACGGGACGGTCGCGACAATTATATAAACGATTCTAACGGAAAAAGATTTCTGTAAAGAAGTTTTTACTCAGCGAAAATTATTCCGTTAAACTTGGATAAGTTTTTGGAGGTTTTGTATTGTATTTGTTGTTTCACAGAACGAAAATGTTGTAAAGAAGAAAAGTGATCCTAGCAACCGAGATGTCGGAATTCTAGTGTTTTATTAACACGTGGATCATGGATCCGTGTTAGTGGACTGTGTGTCCTGTAAAAGTTGTTGTGGACTGTGTCCTATAATTGATATGGTGAATGTTGTATTCCACATCCTCGAGCCTAAGACTGGTGCATCGGTTTAGGGCTTTATGATTGAGCACTCGGACTGTGTGTCCTGTGTTTGAAGTTGAAAAGAAGTTCTGGGATCACCAGATATTAGATATCAAATTAGAGCCTAAATATTGAAGTGTCATGCATTTTTATAAAATCGCGTTGACTGTCGGGTATGAGTACCGTTGACAAATTATTATGCTGTTTGGATAATTTTCCATATGTATGAATCTTATGTATATGTTGTTTTATGTGTCGCGCAATCGGTTATCTTATCAAAACACATATATTGGTATCTCACCCTTGCATGTTTTCTTGTTGTTTTCTCTACTGTGTGGTAGATATATCTGAGTACAAATGAATCCAGAGGAGATGGATCTGTCATACTCAGGGGTCAGATCCCTGACCTTTGAAAATGTTGACGATGGTGGGGCTTGGGTGATTAACCCAGGGGCCCGGAGCACCACCTATACTGGTCTTGTACGGACTCTCTTGGGGACTTTGGCAACGGGGCCACAGTGTCGCACTCATAGCATGGAGATTGTGGAGGTCTTATTACCTCCCATATGGATGATTCTAAAGTATTTGGTTCAGCAGGGAGACTTGGAACACCATCCTCCCCCACATGTTCAGCATTTACAGAAGGTAGCACCAGGATCACCTCCAGCACCTATAGTGTTAGTTCCGGAGGAGGTGTGGGAGGGGATTGAGGAAGATCCTGGGGAGGATCTAGTGGAGGACCCGGATTACCATCCTCTTGAGGATGGTGTAGTCCCAGATGTAGGAGAGGGAGTTGTAGTATCCTCTCCGGATACTCCTCCTATGGGTGGGGATGTTTATTCTAGACTCCCCAATGGTTTTCATTAGCCGTGACCAGTTATAGGGTGTTGTTCCATTTTTGGGGATAGTGGGTTTTGACTGTCTGACTTCTGGCTACTGAGAGCCATTATTTTTGAGTTGTGGTTCCAGACTGCCACTATGTTATAGTTATGTTGTTTTCATTTATTTTATGTTGTTATGACTTTAGGAAGTGACCTGGTATGATGAAGGTCTTGATGTAAAACTTTATGATGCATATGTTTGAAAAAGTGATGTATATTATGGTGATGATGTTGTTTGTATGGAAAAGAAAAAGGAAAAAAAAATTTATCACCGTTTTTAAAAAGGATGAGTAACTAGAAAATACTTTTCCGAAAGTAACCAACAACATTTTAAGTTTTATTTTCGCAACGAGTTCATAAATGTGATACTCCAAGGAGGGGATGTCGCATTAGTGGTATCAGAGCTGGTCGAGTCTTTCGGGAAATCTTTTGGAATAGGTCTGTTGTGTTGATGTTTTGTGATCTCTGATTGAGATTGTTTGAATTACTTCTTAGAAGTAATGTGTGATATCTAGTAAGTTTACGTTTCATTTTCTGGTTGCCATTTAACTGATTTTGTCTTGTAGGTCAGTTATGGAACCAGAAGGTGCACATGGACGTGGACGCGGCCGTGGAAGAGGTCGTAAAGGTGGTCGTGTTGACGGCTGTGGTAATTTCGAAGAGACCTATGAGGATGCTGGTGGAATGGATTGTGCAGCACAAGTAATGGCGGATGTTGCTGTTGCTATTACGCTCCAAACCACTACAATGGCTGCCCAGAACCATCAAGGACAGATTCTAACTGAACAGGCTGCTGAGGGCAGAGTCCTGACGACTTTTAGACGCCAGAATCCGCCACAATTTCATGGGGTTGTGGATCCTGCGAAAGCTGATTTGTGGATTCAGAAGTTAGAGAAAATCTTTGAGTTGATTTACTGTCCAAAAGAAGTGAAGGTGCCTTATGCTACTTTTCTGCTGTTAGGAGATGCTGAGTATTGGTGGAAGGGTACTAAACGACTGCTGGAAGCGGATAATCAAGAGATTACCTGGGATATATTTCGGAACATGTTTCTGAACAAGTATTTTCCTCAGAGTGCTCGAGCTGAAAAAGAGCAAGAGTTTCTGCGTCTTCAACAGAGGAATTTATCTATCGGGGAATACGCGGCAAAGTTTGAATCACTTGCCAAATATTTTCGCTTTTACTAAAACAACCCAGATGAGGATTGGAAGTGTGAAAGATTTGAAGGAGGACCGCGTTTTGAAATCAAGGAGTCGGTACTGCCACAGGAAATCAGAAATTTCCCAGCCTTAGTTTGGAAATGTAGAAAAGTGAAACAAATGAGGAAGGGAAGAGATAATAGAGGAAATGTTGGAGGACCATCTAGATCTAAGGGTCAATGTCAGAACCAGAGGGGGAAGCAAGTTCAGAATAAACCTTATTTCCGACCACCAGGGAACAACCGAAACCAACAATCATACCGTCCTATTTCTACTGCATCAGGTAGTGGAGGCCAGAGAAACCAAAATCAAGGCCAAGTCAAAAAAATGTTACAAGTGTGGAGATCTGAATCACATGGCTGATACTTGCCCAGTTAGGAGAATAAGATGTTTTACACATCAAAAAAATCTTTTTGAAATAAAAATTATCGTGTGGATTTGGCATTTTCATTTTAATTTTTCAATATATAAAAAAAATTTACAAAGAGCGAGAGGATATAACAAGGGAGGAATAATGACTGAGGGGCACACAAAATTAATGAAATTTCACTTTAGCCCGGCAATATTGACTAAATTGGTCAAGCAAGAGCAATGAATAAACGTTGTTTCTTTCTTTATGCCAGATTCATAATACCATTTGTTTTTTTGTGGACAGATTCATAATGTCATTTGAGTTGTCAATGTTGGTTCATAAATTTTTCCCCCTCCCCCATAGCCAAAATGTTGCATCTAGCAGTGTATGGAGAGAGAAAACTAAAATATAGGGGAAGAGATGGGAAATGGATGCGTGAGTCAATTAGCCATTTAGCGGGTATAGTATTTCATATTTGTGCAGTTTTAATTTGCACAATGAGGTAACATAAAGCAAATCAACATCCATATTGATTTTTGTCACATGGGCAAGGTGTCACTGTGAGAAGAGTTATGTTATTTGAACACTTGAATTTGAACATCCGTATAGAAATCGTAGAGATTGATGTGAGTGTGGGTGGGATGGAAATATATAATATTTTAAAATAGTATATATATATAATATGCAATTGTGAGTTGGATGTCACTTAGCTATATAAATTCATGTATTTAAATAACATAATTCTTGTCAAAATACGAGTGTATATACCCACTTCCCGTTCCCAACGTACCATGAGAAAATGTAAGCATTGATTCATTGCACGATTATGATAGTTGAAATGACAAAGAGACCCAATAGAGTATGCTAATATGTCGAGTTAGCTAATCCTATAAGATATTATTCCTTTTTAATTATTTACATTCCACGTGCTGTTTTCCATTTTGCTAGGATTCTGTTACCTACAATCATTGACAGTTTCTCCCAGCAAATCCAGCTAGTCATCCTTTACAAAAGCTGCCAAAAAACATCAAAGAAAAGGCACTTCCACTCCCAATGCCAGAAAAGTGGGGAATTCACACCTAAAAGAAACTAAATTGTGTGCAGTAGACTTTGTAACTCAAGAGATAGCATCCGTGAAAATGACCGAGAGATGAGAATCCCGGTAGAAGACTAAGAGCTCGTATGGATGAGGTTTTTTTTAGTAAAAGCACTTTTTTTTTTAAATTAAAGTGTTTTTTAAAAAAATATGAGTGTTTGGATTGATCTTTGAAAAAATGCAAAAACAGTAAAAAAAAAAACCATATTTGATGCTTTTTTAGCAGTAAAAAAACAAATTTGATTTTTTTTAAGAAGCTATAATTCCAAGTTTTTAAAATAAGCATTTGCGATAGATGAGAGAGAATGACAAGAAGAGGAGGCGGAAACCTTTTAATAAAAATTTTGGACCGACAATACCCCTATGCAGTTCTCAAAACTCTATCTACAGTACAGATCACTCTTCCTCTTCATCAAGCTCACGCCAAACTCCTGGTCCTCTTCGCCATGCTTTCTCTCCTCTCCCCTCCCCTTCAGGCCCCCCTTTCTTGCTTGTCTTTTTGTTTCTTTTCTTTGTTTTTTGGAACTCTGATTCTCTTTGCATGTTTTTTCTCCTTTTGTAACTTCTTTCATTGTAAATTGCTCACACCTGATTTTGATTTTATAAACTTTGCATTTTGCGTGAAACCGTGTCAACAAATTGGTTTCTTTCTTCAAACTCTGTGTTTAATTTGAGGATTTGATGATACATTGATACCCTTGATTTTTGTCCCGTTTCCTTTGTGATTATTTTGATCTTCCTAATATCAATTTTTATGTTTTTTTTTTAATAACCTGTGCTAATTATCTATTTGTTAATATTGCACTTAGATAACCCTTCACATAACAATTGCATCTAATACGTAAAACATTAGAAGGAAAACAAGTTGCCACAAGCACACAGTCTGGTGCTCATCTATTTTATATTTATTTTTTATTTATTTATTTATTTCTATTTTATAAATTAGGCATGCCCTTTTGAGTAATTTTAAACAATTAAAAGTGCTTTTATATAGTGACATCCAAATATTTTTTATAATTTAAAAGTACTTCTTGATCACTACATCTAAACGTAAAATAGTTTTTGTTTTTAAAAATAACTTCTACTTCTGCTTCTATATCATAAAAGTCCTTTTTTTTTTTTTTAAGCTCTGCAGCAAAACAGAACCAGAGATATAGGTAGTCAGTTATTTCTCCACCCAAAGAAATCCAAATAGTTAGCCGAAGACATTGGAACGAAGAACATTGCAGATTGAAACATTTTAGGCAATTCTAAATAAAATCCTTGAGTTAACAGAGTTTCGGAATCCAAACTTCCTCACCTTTGTGTTACGCTCGCTCTCTGAAAAATAATATATGTCCCAAAGCCCCTCCCTGAATTAGTTCTCTCACACACCAGCTCTGCACCCTGCAAACAGCAATAACAAACATATACAGATAATAAAAAGTTAGTTGTTTTGAGCTTCCACGCCCAGCTTTAGGTAACAAATCAAAGGCACACAATAATTAAGTATTTATTACTTTCCCTAAAAAAATTACAGTTTTTTTTTAGGTAAGTAAATTTACAGTTTTTTTATTGATTAAAATTTTCTAACTTTGGAAACTAAAAACTTATTTGTCTAAAACACTAAAAATACATGAATTTCTTATTGAAATAGACTTGGTTGAAAAACAGGCTTTCAGACCAGGACAGATTTTGAAGTAGGTTAGGTTCAGGTTTTAAAAATTGGTATATATCAGATCAACATGTGAGGGTCAAGCCTTGTTAGGGAGGGCGTAGTTTGGCCTAACTTATTCCTACCCTAGGTGTTATCACCTGAGAGCTAATGGTCATGCATGCATAATTTAAAGGTACTTACTAATTTCTATGTAACTATGAGGCACTCATTTTGAAGGTACTAATTATCTCAATTGGTAAAAACTTCTCTTTTGACCTCCATAGTGTAATTTATATTGAAAATTATTAAAATGGTGTAAGTTGAAAAAAAATTATCTGGATTAGGTAAGTCGTTGTATATGTCATGTAGGACTTTACTTTTTAGGATTTCTAATAAATTAAGGAAAGTCGTATTTGTCATGTACAACTTTCCTAGTAGAGGCACTAGTGCAAAATATGCATTTAACATCGGAGTTTTAACATCGGTTTTAATAAAACTGATGTAAAAAAGGAGGCGGTGGCAGAAATTAAACTGGAATACTTTAACATCGTTTATAATAAAAACCGATGTGATAAAAATATTTAACATTGATTTTTAAAAAAACCGATGTGGAAAAGTGAAACCAAAAATATTTTTTTATCAGACATAAGATTAGACATCGGTTTTAGAATAACCAATATGGAATATTAATTTTAGATATCGGTTTTATGATAACCGACGTGGAAAAGGAAAACAAAAAAAAAAGTTAATCAGCCATAAGATTACACATCGGTTTTAATATAACCGATGTGGAAGATCGAACAAAAAAATTGAATTTTTTTAAGCAGCAACATTTTTAACATCGGTTTTTGTTGTTAACCGATGTGGAAAATCAATATAACACATCGGTTTTGGATATAACCGATGTGTATTTTCATTTTGTTTCAATATTTATTCATCCCTCCAATTCATCTCTCTTGCACGCTACGACCCTCCAATTTCATTTTCTTCATTTAACCTTATTCTCTGTTGCAACGTGCTCCGTAACCCCCACACCCTCACACCTCCATTATTCTTGCTCGCTCCACCGCGTCCTCCGCTGTCACCTCAGCCTCAAAGCCCCTCCGCTTGTTCCGCGTGAGGCAGTGGGTTTGGGTTTTCTTCTCCTCAAGGGTTCGACGCTGAATCAAACTTTGAGCATAGCTTGGTTGGCACATTGACCCCTCTCTTGCACTTGAACGATAATTTAAAGTTTTATTTGCTATCATTTTATTTTTAGATTAAGCTGAAGTACTTGTTTAGTCAAGGGCTTGAAACTGACGTGGTTCCACGCTTAATCAAACTATGAGCATAGCTTGGTTGGCATTGACCCCTCTGTTGCACTTAAATGATAATTTGAAGTTTTATTTACTATCATTCCATTTTTAGATTAAGCTGAAGTTGTTGAGTGGGCTTGAAACATGGAAAAATGCAACCCATGTACATTGAACTCAACATTAATTTATTGAGAAGGATGGGGCATTAAGCTAATAAGTCATAGAGGTTCTAATACCATATTATAGCTAACTTTTGTGAAAGCTTAAGCTATTAAAGTAAAGGTTCATGAATGGTTTTATTTATTTATTTCTAACAACGTACCCCTCGATCTCTTTAACTTGAACGGTAATTCGAGATTTTATTTGCTATCTTTTCATTTGTAGATTACTTAGCAAATACTAATTTGGTTTATCAAAGTTCAAAAAGATATGGAAACCGTAATGCTTGTTCTCGCTTGCTCTCGCTTGTAAGGTACTGCTTCTTTTATTTTACCTTTCACGTTAAGTTTATTATCTGTCTCTTTTTTTTTTAATGTGATTGAAGAACAAGTGTTGAAAAAATTAGAATGATTTTTTTTCCAGCAAATTTGACTTAGTTTATTATGTGGTTATAGTGCTCTTATATATCTTACATGTGCTAACATGAGACTACTTATTGAGAGTGAGTGAGTGAGAGATGTGATTGAATAATCGAGTGCATAGGAAAATGCCTATTTTCATCGAAAGATGTTTTTACATTCAGAGCATGACATCTGCATGGCTTATTATTTACTTGTATCATGCCAAGAAAAAATAACATGCATAAATTTTTGAAATGCATAGGCCATGATTCTTTACTTTCTTTTTTGGTGCTCTGATTCTTTACCTTTCTTTTTTGGTACCGTGACTTATCATTCTACCTGCTAAATCATTTATATGCGTAGCCTTATATATGTTCATCAACTTGGATTTTCTACTGTAAGCTCAGCTATTTCTTATATGTATGTGTGTGCTTTATCTCTGTCATCATAGTTCTTCTGTATTTATGCTTCTATACTGATCAAGCTACATAATTGTTGTTGTCATCAACTTGGATTTTCTACTGTAAGCTCAGCTATTTCTTATATGTATGTGTGTGCTTTATCTCTGTGATCATCATAGTTCTTCTATATTTATGCTTCTATACTAATCAAGCTACATAATTGTTGTTGTGAACTTGTTATTCTGGTCTTGCTATGAAAATATTCACAAAGTGCTTCTCTTTTTGTATAGGTATACTTGCTGTTATTGAAACTATTACGGTACAAGTTCCGAGAAGAATATTAAGCAAAATATTCATTATTCATTACGGTTTCCGGCTGAGTGTTCTTCCCACACCCGGTAAGCTTTCTCCTCTCCATTTTTCTCGTTTGGTTTTTGTTTGCATTGTACTTGGGGATTGGAGTGTTTTATTATTTTTCTTAATTTTAATTAATTAGTAAAGCGTCTTAGTTTCCCGTTTGAGATGCAATACTAATGAGCACACGTGTACGTGCTTAAGATACCGCTCATTGTATTGGATCTTGAATTGTCCAAAGTTGGACAGTTTAGGAAAAAAAAAATTCTTCATTCAGTTAAAATAGTTATTCATTGATTCTCATGTTATATACTTGATGAAAGTTCGGATTGATACATTTTCTTTTGTTCTCCGGGTGCATACTTTATCGTGGTGGATGTCATCGCGTTCAAGTCGCGTACGTCGGGGACCGAAGGGAAATGCTACCGAAATTTCGTCGAGTATGACCATGAGAGTTAAGGACTAACTGTTAACCAAATGTTGAAAAAGTTTCTTCTCGAATGGGATAGGGCCATACCCTGTCATAAGAAGTAGTTGATGAAGATCTTGGACTAAGTACGAAGTTATTGGTTTTAGTCATGGATCCCGGTTGGATGAATGCTAGACGGACAAGTGATGAGTATGAGAATGGAGTGGAAGATTTTCTACAATTTGCAAAAACAAATGATCCTGATAGTGGTAACGAAAGGTTTTGTTGTCCTTGTGTTAACTGTTTGAATGAGAGACGACTAGAAGCTGAGGAGATACAGGAGCATCTTATTTGTGAGGGGATTTGCAAGAGTTATATAATATGGATATGTCATGGTGAATCGTTAGACAGGCCGAGGGTGTCGCATAGAGAGGAAGTTGATGACGTGGATATGGACGATGGACTAGAGGACATGATCCGTGATGTTGGGCAAGAGTCTTTTCGGCGAGCACATGTGTATGATACTTTGTGCAGTGACACGGAAGTGACTTTGTATCCGGGGTGCACTAATTTCACACGGTTGTCAACGGTGTTAAGATTGTTCAATGTGAAGGCGTGAAATGGGTGGAGCAATAAAAGCTTTACCGAATTGCTTGAGTTGTTGAAAGACATGCTTCCAGAAGGTAACACATTATCGTCCCGAAGATGAGATCCAGGAAGACCAGAGAAGTCTGCTACTACCAAGGTATTCATTTGACCATAGAAGGTCGGATCCAGGAAGACCAGAGAAGTCTGCTCCTATCAAGGTATTCATTTGACCATTCAATTAATTACGAAGGAAATAACTTAATTGTGATTACTAATGTATATCTTTGTTGTTTAGGGGATTGACAAAGGGGATCCTGGTGGTGTTTTTACACGTCTGGCTATACAGGTTGTGAACATGGAGGCTGACGCAGCTTTGGTAAGGTTGGAACATGATGTCAGGCCAGGTAACAATCTGTATATCCCAAAGAAGGAGCTTATGGAGATGGTGCTCGATCGTGAAATGGCTAGTGCTGCACACATCTCGTTATGGTGCACGTAAGTACATTTTATTTGTAAGTTAAGTAATTAAATTTTAAATACTATGATAATTAACATGTTTTATCAATATATTAGGTATCTGCATCGCATGTTAGTTGATCAGGGTAACCTCACCCTTTATGGGTTCATTGACCCCATGCTCATTCAGGATGATGTTGTCCTAACATCAGGAGACCCAATCGCCACCATACGTGATATACTTTCCCGAGATGATCATCAGTTCTACCTTGCACCTTATCTCAATAAGTAAGTACCAGTTATTTAATTATAACATACTATATATGACTTAGTTACTAACTGTTCCACAAATGCAGTAAACATTGGCAATTGTTGATCTTGTGCCCTCGGTTGAATGTCGTGGTCTTCTTCTGCTCGATGGGAAATAAGCCGACGAAGCAAATGAAGATCATCATGAAAACGTAAGCATTAAAATAATTTATAATCAGTAATGAAGTTGTTTTAATCATTTGAAATCTATAAGATATACTTTAATTAATGTTTCTTTTCTTATGATAGTTCTATTGATGCAATCCACAAGCTGCCTGGTGAAAGGCGTCGGGCTATTAGATGGATTATTCTTAACGTAAGATATTTATTACAAATGCTTCAAGCGCAGTAGGTATAATTATTGATTTCTATTTAATTGCTTATATTCTAATTGGGTTTCATTTGTACATAGTCCCGTAGACAACGTGGATCATGGGAATGTGGATATTATGTGATGAAGTGGATGGTCGAAATTATCTTCTCCGATATCACTGAAAGATGGCAGGAGGTAAATGCTAATTAGTAACACAATTAGTTCTAACAATTATAGACTCGTTATATGTTTTATTTTAGTTTATTACGTAAAGGATATAATCTTATGTCCAATTAAACTTGCAGATATTCAACAATCCGACTCCACTCTCTGATGCCGACATCAATAACATAAGGATGTGTTGGACAACTTTCTTTCTTGAAGTGTACCAATTACCATACTTTGTATGTAGTTAGTTTATAATAAACGCATCATGTACTAGCTATAGTGTACTTTTAACTGATATATGTTTTGACATGAAATCTATAATATATCATATGTAACCTTTTGGTTTCTAATTATCTTTGTTGTCTGAATGTAATTGAATATATTTATTGTTTGTAATCTTTTAATTTAGTGTGTTTTGGTTGTACAAAAGTGATTGTGTTGAGAATATTTAGATTCTGTATTGATCTGGATTACTGAAACAGGGGAAACGACTGTCACTACTGTAAAGGGATGTTTTTTAAATTAAAAAAAAAACTCTTTCACATCGGTTTCTGAAATAACCGATGTAATAACCCAACATTTCACATCGGTTTCTGAAATAACCGATGTAATAACCCAACATTTCATATCGGTTTCTTAAAAAACTGATGTGGTAACCCCACTATACACATCGGTTATGAATAAAACCATGTGAATTATTGGGTTATCACATCGGTTTTTAAAATAACCGATATGGAAAGTGGAGTTACAACATCGGTTTTTTCAGAAACCGATGTGAAAAGTGTTGAACAAGAATTATTGTCGTGCTGAAATAGAATTTTTGACATCGGTTTTAAAACCGATGTGAAAAGTGGCAATAAATCACATCGGCCGTTTCAACATCAGTTTGAAAAACGATGTGAAAAGCAAAAAAAAATGATATGAAAGCCCTTTTCTGCACTAGTGAGGAGTCGTAAAAGACACAGGAATCGTACATGACAAGTACGACTTTCCTTGTTTTATTATAAAACCCAAAAAGTAAAGTCATACACAGTATATACGACTTCAAAATCATATGTGTCATATACGACTTACTCCACCCAGATAATTTATTTTCAACTTATACAATTTTGATAATTTCTTACATAAGTTACGCTATGCATGTCAAAAAGCCAACTTCTGCAATTAATTGCGAGCTCTCAAATCTGCCTTTCACTCTTGCCCCATCCCCAGCTTTAAAAAACCATTTACTGATTGAAATATAAAGAAATTCTTAAATCAATACGACAAAAAAAAACTGCTCATCTTACTCGATATGCTTTGTATATGTGGAAATTTTGGAGCATGTGAAAAAGGGAAATTAATCAAAGGAAAATATAAAAAGTAGCAAAATGTTAAAGTTTATAAACAAGGAAAAACATTATGTGAGAAATAGCTCAAATAATAAATAAGCTTTTAAACTCAGAAGTCAAGGGGGTTTATGTTTAAAGGTTCGACCACAAAAAAAAAATACTCGTAAAGAAAGACAACCTCAGTTTATACTCCAACCAAAATTAGACTTGTTGGGTTTTGGGACCACAGAACACACTGAAAACAAACAAGAAAAGTAAGCCAGAAACAATCCAAGAACAAAATAAAATACAGAATGAATTAGAACATAAAAGCAATGTAAGAATCGACATAAACGCTACAGAAAAAGCGATAAAGAAGATGAACACCGGGTTTAATGTAATTCAGCCGGTGGAGCCTACGTCCACAAGAGAGGGCGGCAAATCTTCACTATAATCAACAAAGAGATTACAAAGCTTTATAATAGAAAATCCCATCAACCCTTGCCTCCTATTCTTGTACACTCATGTTTCTCAACATGCTCTTCAAGAACTACACCTAAGATCGATCTTCCTATTCCTATGCACCTTCCCAAATCTCTCACAATCTCTCTTGATTTCTCTCGAGATACAAATTGCACCCACAAGACTGTCTTCCTCACAAATCCTTGTGAACACTATATTTTATCCGACTTCTCCTTTGTTATTATAAATATAAAAAAATAAAAAATAAAATAGAATAAAAGATAAATGATTGATAAAATGAAAAATAAATAATTGATGAAATAAAAAATAAAATGGGTTGGCTTTTGGGTTTTAATTTGCAACTGTTAGAAGGAATTAAGAGCAAGAATCAACAGTAATAATTTGCCTCTAAGTGCTAATAAACCCTGGTTCCATAACGTTTCAAACAGTTACAAAAGAAGAATGATTGAGAGTATTGGTATAAAAGAATGGTAACTTCTGGTTCTAAAGAGAGGAGGAGGCAACGTTCTTTGACAAGCAAACCCACCATAAAATAAGAAAAGAAACAACAATGGGGTTGAACCTTCTCTCTTGCTTTGTTGTCTTCTTCCTTGAGCTATACCATGAACTCACCAGAAAACCAGTGGCAGTAAGTCATCACAGTAAGATCCATGTTTCCTCTCTTGAATTCTACCACACAGCAGGGAAGCTCCGTATAGACGCTGCCAGTTCATCGCCTTGTAACGACCGCTCCTCCACGCGAACAGGCGGTGTCTTGCTCCGCACGTACAGTCACCGTCTACTGTGTTCAACCGGATGCCAGTTCCGCCGTGCTCCTCAGTCGCACGCGCCAGCACCGTGTCGTACCGCTGTCGTAGCCGCTGTTTTGCCATCCGCGACGTCGCCGTCTTCCACCTGTAGCAAGTTCAAGGAAGGTCTGCGAGCTCCTCTGTCCAGTACCGCCGCACTTCGTCGTTAATGCCCAGTCCGTGGCCATGTGACCCAGTTTCGCACATTGTTTCTCAGCCGTCCAGCTCCGCCCTCATGCCGCCACCAATTCCAGATGAGTCGCTACTCTCCACAACCCTTCATGATAAGTTCTCCAAAATAAACTCCTCTGTGGGCCTTTGTTTATCTATCGTTAGTTATGTAAGTCTGGAGATACGTTGTACTGTTTGGGTATGTTGTGCTTGGTGTTCTCTTTTCTTTGCTCTACATGATGACAAAAAAATCACTTCCTTCAGGAAAAGATAAAAAAATTATAGTTTAAAGGTTCCTTTTAAAAAAGATGTTTAGTTGTTTAAATAATACATGTGTATTAGTTTTTACCAAAAATATTATAAATATAGATGATTCGTGGAAGTTAAAATGTTTATTTAAATTTGTTACAACTATTATTTGATTATTTAAGTTTACTGTTCTAAAATTCAAATACTTCTTTATAACAATATATCAAATTAATTTAAATATATTTTTATCAAATTATAGGGAATATTTCTTTGAAATAAAAGGGTTGACTGAGATGTGAAATCTTGTTAATCCTTATACATATTTTTTAGGACATCTGAGTTGTGACAACTTTGTGACCTTTAAAATAAAAATATAATTATTTTCTTTTAAAATAAAAGGGTTAGTTGAGATACGACATCCTGTTAATCCTTATTTTATTAGGACATCTGAGTTGTGATAACTTGGTGATCCTAAGTCTTAAAAATATAAAAAATAAAACAAAATCAATTTCTTTTAAAGTAAAAGGGTTAGCTAAGATGTGACATCTTGTTAATCATTATATTTTATTCGGACACCTGAGTTGTGACAACTTGGTGATCCAAAGCCTTAAAATAAAAATAAATCTAAATCAATTTCTTCCAAAATAAATAGGTTAGTTGAGATGTGACATATTGTTAATCTTTATTTTCATAAGACACTTGAGTTGTGATAACTTGGCGATCCTAAGTGTTTCAAATATAATTAAATTTAATCAAAACCAACAAACATATTTTTTAAAAGAACTACGTAGCTTTGAATTCCCTATTGCACCCAAGGATACGTAGGAGCAGGATTTAATCCTGTCAAGCCCAAAAATAAATTTTCATAAAATCCTCTTTAATTTCTCATCAATAGACATTTCCTTCTCTTGAAAATTAATAAAATCTTTTATGGTTTATCATTTGTAATTTTTTTAATTATTGTTGTAATAAAAAGGGTGGAATAAATATTTTTGAAGTTAACATAGTTTTCCACATTTAACTAGAGGTAACCATTTTTTAATGGATGTCGTAGGGTGCTAATACCTTCCCTACACATAATTGACTCCCAAACCCTAAATCTGTTTCGAAGACCGTACATTTAAAAAGAGTTTTTTCCAATGTTTCCCTAAATAAATAAACTTTGGTGGCGACTCCATATTCGTAAAATCAATTAATTTGTTCGCCGCTCCCTTCTTGATGTGGTTGCGATAATACTCTCTAAATCTCCTACCAATATCACTCTAGAAGTCTCACACTCAAACTTGTGTATTCTGCCACACTTTGAATCACCCCTTAACTAAATGATATGACTGCATATTTATAGATGCTGAGATGAGCCATAATCGATTACCATAATCGATTATGCCCATTCTGTTAGTCCTTTCTGTTAGCCAAAATCGATTACCATAATCGATTATGACCATTCTGTTAGCGTAACCGTTTTCGCGCCTAAACAACTTTTTTCCCACAATAATCGATTATGGTCGTCACTATAATTGATTATGGTGTCTCTGCCAGCAGATTTTGCATCTCCCAATATATTGATTTTGAGGCATTCTCCACAATTCTCCACATTTACCCTAAATCGAAGATCTTCTACCATCATAGTGCTCACCCTAGTGCTCATCCTAGTGTCGCTCTCCCACTTATGATTATGCTTCAGAGAATCCAACCCAAGTCCAAGCCCGACTTGAAGTTGTCCCGATGTAATGCCCTAGAAAGTCTACCTCCACCTGAAGTACCCCTCTTCACAAAACCTCCATCTTCTCACTTGCATTAATCATCACTCCACCTTCTTCCAGGAAAAACAGAAACCACCATGTAAACTCAACCATGCTTCCACCTGCAGGTCCTAGCTCCACCTTGTGTGCCATCTCTTCTTGTATAACCATGGATCTAACACCATGCCTCCAAGAAACGACCTCCACACACTCTAGTTTCACGATCTTATTCATTCCTTCTCTTCCAATCTTTGTTCTTCCCTTCTTTTTCCATGGCATGCTCATGCTTTCCAGAAAATGGCTTTCTTGTTCCTGTTACAAACAAGAAACAAACACAGCAAATCCCCCAAAAACAATAACAAAGAAATAGAGAAAAATGAAATTTAATCCAGAAAAAAATGACTGAAATTGAATACACCGTTGTTTCTTGACTTCCCAGAACTTCTGCTTGTTTAAGAACTTTCCAAAGATAACCACTTGCACAAACAGAAGCGTAGCTTGGTGGTCACCGCCTCTGCAGTTAGGCTGCGCGTCCCTTGCGTCTCTGGTTGGATCCCTGCTGCTGTAACTTCTTCGATTGTTAATCCTTTAACCAATTTTATCGAAAAAGAAAACTACACTGCAGGAGCCAACACTTGAACCAGAGACTCGAGCATGCTATCAACAACAACAAACCGCTAGGCTGCCTAGCCAACTGATGCAAACGATAAACCGTGCAATTTCTTTATATCTTTTCCAAAATTCTTCCTTTTGCACCCGAAGACTTTGTCTTGTTCCTAATCGTTGTCTCGTTCGCACAATAATAGATTATATAATATATTATCCCTTCGTTGTTCTTGCTTTTCAGTTCTTGATTCATACAATAATCGATTCTCTAATCGACTATTCCTCCTCTGGTTCTTGCTTCGCATAGTAATTGATTACGTAATCGATTACACCACCTATGTTTCGCAGTCTTGCTTCGATCTTCTCATAGACGGCTCCACTTGTTGGGTTTTGGGGTCCACGAAACACACTGAAAACAAACAAGGAAAGCAAGCCAGAAACAATCCAAGAACAAAGCAAAACACTGAATGAACTAGAACACAAAAGCAATGCAAGAATCAAAATAAACACAGCAGAAAAAGCGATAAAGGAGATGGACATCAGATTTAACGTGGCTCAGCCGATGGGGCCTACGTCCACGGGAGAGAGCGGCGAATCTTCACTATGAACAACAAAGAAATTACAAGGCTTTACAATAGAAAATCCCCTCAACCCTTGCCTATTCTTGTACACCCATGTTTCTCACCATGCTCTTCAAGAACTACACCTAAGGTTGATCTTCCTATTCCTATGCACCTTCCCAAATCTCTCACAATCTCTCTTGATTTCCCTCAAGATATAAATTGCACCCACAAGACTATCTTGCTCACAAATCCTCTCTGAATCTCCTACCAATATCACTCTAGAAGTCTCACACTCAAACTTGTGTATTCTGCAACACTTTGAATCACCCTTAACTGAATGACATGACTGCATGTTTATAAATGCAGAGACGAGCCACAATCGATTACCATAATGGATTATGCCTATTCTATTAGCCATAATCAATTACCATAATCGATTATGACCATCCTGTTAGCGTATTTTTGCGCCCAAACAGCTTTTCTCCCACAATAATCGATTATGGTAGTCGCCATAATCGATTATGGTGTCTCTGCCAGCAGATTCTGCATCTCCCAATATACTGATTTTGAGGCATTCTTCACAAGACTTATAGCTAGGGGTGGAATAGGGCAGACAGCTCGTCGGGGGCTTACAGCCTAGCCTATTTAAGGCGTAGCTCGGCCTAGCCTATTTAATAAAAAGGTCGGGTCAAGGCTTTTTAAAAAGTCAATATAGTTAAAGAGGCTAGGCCTAAGGCTTAAAAAAAAACCTATTAGGCCTATCAGGCCGGCCTATTTAACACACACACACACACACTCACACATATATAATATTATAATACTATAATATATTATTTACATTATAATATTTGAAAATAATGGTCTATTGGCCATGTAGTGGTTTACTTGTCTATAAATTTTTGAACGTTTGGTGACATATTTATTAATATAGGTCTACCAACTTCTTTATCATTAGAGGCCTACGAGCCTATTTACAAGTGAAAGCATATGACATATTTATAGGTGGAGACGTATTTAAAGGTCTTGTTGATAAGTAGGCTTTTAGGCCAGTCAGACTTTAAAGTAGGTCAGGCCCAGACCTTAAAAATTGGCCTATATCAGGCCATAGGCCAGGCTCAGACCTCGAGATTGGAACACATGTCAGGCTCATGCTTGTCAGGGCCTAGCTCGACCTAGCCTAATCACACATCTAGTTATAGCCAAAAAAAACTATGAAAAAAGTCTTGCAAAATAAGAATTTGCAAATTAATCCTAACATTGAAATGACAAAAAGAAAGCAACTCAGTCAATATCCAATATTGATTGAAATGAGTCCCATAACGGAGTCAAAGAATTTGAACTTAGGATATTCCATAGACTCATCAAAAACCCTAATTACGATGAAGTAAAAAAAAAACAGAGAGAGTCGTCTTCTTAGTTTTTTGAGGTTAGTCTTTTGTAATATCAATACTAGCCCTTTTTTAGTATTCGGTTAAGTTGGTACTTACTTTCTTCTCTTTGATTTTTTATACGGGTTACAATACCCCCTTGAACAATTGTTTAATATATTTTTGCTTATTAAAAAAAAAAACAATTAAACTTGTTCAAGCCGAGCCTAGCTTGTTTTATTCCGCCAAGGGCGGCGTCAATAAACTAAAAAGTAGGCTAATTGAATGTAAGGCGGCTGCTGGTATAGACTTCCAACGCCTCCTCACGGCTGCCCTAATCTGTACGTCAAATACAGAGGATACATGCAAAAATCGCATTTCTCGTTAGCGACCAATTATTTGTGTTCCACTAATTATGTTATTCGTATTAAGAATTTATTTTTAATGTATTGTTAGCATAAAAAAAATTAATATACTATCAATCAATCATATATCATCTTATTTGTGATTTTTCCGTAGCTATCATAAGAATCAAAGATTCTTGATACTGTATCAATTTATGATTAATTGATAGTATAGAAATATTTATATTGATAGTGCATATATACTAATTAAATCCTTGTATTAATTAATATTAAACTTTTAAATATTATATATATTATATATGGATAAAGTTAAAGAGTTAGAGTACTCTATTTAAATTTTAAAGAGATTAAGTAATTCCCATACATTATTAGTGTAAAGCTTTTTACAATATCAATCACTACAGGAAAATAGGTGTTTAGCGACCAAAATTTTCGGTCGCTAATTGATAAAATTTTGTCGCTAAATGAGTTAGCCATCGTATTAGCGAACTCTTGGTTGAATTGGATGACTTTTAAGGTAATTAGGATGAGAATCAAACATTTTTAATAATTGTGATAATTTATGATTGATTGACAATGTAAAAGGTCTTTACAGTGATTGTGCATATTAATTAAATCTTAATTTTTTTATGATCCACCGTAATTAGGGCATTTGACATTCAGCCTCTTATATTGATTATGAGACTAATCCTCGATTGACTGAGTAGGGAATTAACCTCTAGTTTTTTTTTTCTTTTGAACAATTGACCTCTAGTTTTTTTTTTGAACTATTAGCCTCTAGTTTTTTCAACCTCCTAACTAGAGTATTTAAGAATTTAAATGACACACATTTCTGTTAATGATCTTTACATTTAGGCTCTGATTGACAAAAATAGCTGATAAGTTAGCTAATAACCGATAAGCTAATTTTTAGCTGATAGCTAATAACTTAAAAACTAATTGATTGAATTTGAAGTGTTTGATAAAATTAGCGGTTGAACTAGCTTATAAATGTAAAACGACATAAAAGGACATATTTATGATAGACATAGTAAAGTGAGAATTTCATTAAATAAAGGAAGTAAAACCGAGAGAAAAACAATAAGCTATATATAAGCTATAAGCCATAAGCTAAATTAAATAAATTAGCTTATGAAGAAAAGCTATAAGCTAATTAATGAGATAATCATGTTTACCAAACACCTCTATTTCAGTCAAACAAGCTTATAAGCTAGTCAAATAAGCTATAAACTAACTTATTGGACTTGCCAAATAGAGCCTTAGTATATCTAAGAATTTCACATAAGGATCTTTTATTTATTATTTCAGTAGTTTATAAATTAAACATGTAGATTATAAATAAATTAAACATGCAGATTATAAGATTATATAAAAAAAATTTATTAGATAAATATTATGAATATATATATTAACATGCTATCATTCAAATTTCATGTTAAAATAAAAATACTTGAAGTAGAGCTTGTAACTATTGGTTACATTCATGTTAATAATTCAAATTCCACGGTAATGTAAAATGAAAAAGGTGAAAATATGAGAGATTGACATATAACCAACTTGGATGAAATAAAGAGTTATGAGAATAGAAGCAAATTAATTATACTTACTGAAGTGATAACATTAGAGCCCGCGCTTCAGAAATTATATATTATAATAGATAATAGATAATAGATTATGGAACCATAAATTATTTTAATTTAAGGTATATATTATGATATTATGTTAGCCATTTTATGTATTTTTTCTTTTCGCCAAGGTTTTGCCATGCTTAATAGGAAGTTAAGAACTGACTTTTCTTTGTCTAAATGAGTTGAAATTATTATCGATAACAAGGAGTTTTTATTATTTTTACTTCGATTTTTCTATCCTTTACGCAATCTTAACATGTGCAAGGTTGTATAGGTTAGAAAAATCGTTTTTAGTACTTATGTCACAATGTACTACCTTCAATTTTGTTCTAAAAATGTTTATTGAATTATAGGAATAGTGCTACGCCTATAAATATTGGTAAGTTAGAATCTTTGTATTTTTTTTGAGGTTTTTCACACTCTTTAAAGATGAGATCAATTAATTATCACTTGAAATGCTAATCCTTAATTTTTCACATATCTATTGCTTTTCACGAACTTGAACTCTTGTTACGAAAATTCATCAACCATTGAAATTTTAGTTTACTTCTTCAAATCCCCATAATGTACGTGTTCGATATCTTTCCTTTTTCGAATTCCCTTCTTCTCCTCATTTATCGTCTTCTACGAGTTTCCCTTTCACAATAAAAAAAATTTACTTACCATTTTGGTATTTTTTATTTTAATTAGATGATTAATTGTTGGTTGATATTAACGAAAAATCTTGAAATGAGCTAATTATAATTAATACTTATATAGGTTTCTAAAAATACCCCTTCTAATATTGATGAACCAACTCACTTGCATGAAAATTGATATATCTCGTAAATATAAATCTTATTATAAATAAGGACAATATTGAAAATTAACAATTAATATATGTGAAAATTGATGCATGTTAATTCTAATATTTTGAACAAAAAATAGACAGCAGGTATATTTTCTTAATGCCTAAATTTTGTGTCGAAATAAATTAAAGTGGATATATCGAATTCTCAAGTGCCTTCCTCATTTAACACTTCCCTTAATAAAGTATATTCATTATATTTTATGCTTAAAATTTGTTCAACAACATCAACATCTTCTCCCCCTCTCCTTTTAAAACCACCTTTTCTCCCTCGATCTCTCCTCATAACATTTCTAAGCTCTCTCTTCTTCCCCCACCACCACACCAACCTCTTTCTCTCTGTGTGCCATATGGTCATGGGAGCCTTCCACCATTTCGAACCGATCTCAAAATGCAACACAAAAGAAAGATCAAACCAAACAGTGGCTTCAGACTTGGATGGCACCCTTCTTGTGTCAAGAAGTGCTTTTCCTTACTACATGCTTGTTGCTCTTGAAGCTGGTAGCTTCTTAAGAGGTTTTCTCCTCCTAGCTTCTACCCCTTTTGTATATTTCACGTATCTTTTCATCTCTGAAACCTTGGCTATCAAAACCTTCATCTTCATCGCCTTCGCGGGGTTGAAGATTAAAGATGTTGAGGTGGTGTCAAGGTCGGTTTTGCCGAAGTTTTATGCAGATGATGTCCATCCAGAGGCATGGAGAGTGTTCAATTCCTTTGGAAAAAGATACATTGTTACTGCTAGCCCAAGATTGATGGTGGAACCGTTTGTTAAGACTTTCTTGGGTGCTGATAAGGTTCTTGGGACAGAATTAGAGGTAAGCAAATCAGGAAGGGCAACTGGGTTTGTTAAAGAACCAGGAGTGTTAGTTGGTGAACACAAGAAAGTAGCAGTTGTCAAAGAATTTCAGTCTAACTTGCCAGATTTGGGTCTGGGAGATAGTGAAAGTGATCAAGATTTCATGTCAATTTGCAAGGTTTGATTTTAATAATATTTCTTTCATTCACGATAATATATGTTTAGGGTGGAGTTATTTTGGATACAAATCACCTGTCTAACAATGATGTACCACTTTCAGTCCTACCCAATAAATAACATGACACAATCTAATTGAATAAGATAAGAAGTGATACGATATCTTGAGACACGTGATCTCTATCCAGAGTTATTGAGACTCTCAGTTTTGTATTCATTCTTTTTAGTAATCATAATTCTATAAAAAGAAGAACTAAAATAATGATGGTAATACACTATACAAGTGTAGATATAGATTAATAGAGTCGAGATTCTCACCCTATATGTATATTATCATTTGTTTCTGGCTTTCTATTAAACATGTTAGCATAGAATATATAGTGACTTATGATATTGCTGTTAGATTACTAATACATCTCAAAAGTCGTCATCACATAATAATAAGATATAAAGTAGTGTAATGGAAATATATGAAAGAACATGATTATTCTATTACTATATAAGCTCAATGTTGTTGCCATTGACCTTAATTTGATCAGCTTTCTATTTTAGGATAAGGAAGCCAATTTTGAGCTGTTTTTCATATCAATTTAGGTGCAGACGTTTAATAAAAACACATGGTTATAAACTATATTTTTCAAAAAGAAACAAAATTCAGTAAGTATAGACTTTCCAAAATTTAATTCATGTTCGGTGAGGGCATTAATGACCATGACATGTTGTTTTCATCTATTATGAGCCACTCTTCCTATTCCTGTTTCTGTATAACTATGCTCCCATGGTATGAAAAACCCTTCTCCTTGTTTGTTATATTCCTTCTTTTTTCCATATATTTACTACCTTCATCGTGTTAGTGGTCCCTCATGTTCCGTGGCCCATTATGGATACACCTTCCGTTTCAGTTTTGAGCTGTCTATGCCTCTGCTTTCATGTTCTAATTCTAACTACTTTTTAACACTAATAATTATAAGCTCCCTGATTAGCTATGTTCCTTACATAAGCCAAATTCAATTTCTAAATTTAGGATTACGGACACTTTCCATATGTTTCTCATGTCCAACCACTTTTAACACAAAATCCAAGCCCTATTGTATGTAGCTCATGTAAAAGATATTGAAAAGTATAAAGTACATCTCCTTGCACAGCTTCTCCACATCTACTTAGAAAGCACAATCCTCATGATATTCCCTATTGACTTACTATATAAAATTTTAATTATGCTAGCTGATTTTTCTTTTAAAATGGATTAATGGGATTGATTTTAATCCTTGAGTAGCTTTAACATAGCTAGTATAAAATCTTTCGAAGTACAAAAGTATTTTGAAAAATGCTGAGAACCCACTCTATCACACTCCTCATCAACACTCTCTTTATTATTGGATGAATTTCATGTGGGACCATGTATTTTGGTGGATCTCACATCAAATTCACCCAATAATAAATGGTATGTTAAGAGGAGTGTGATGAAAAGTGTGATGCTAATATTTTACCTAGTATCCTAGATCTTTTTAGTGATATTTTTTCAAAGTGAACCATCACTAGAAACTTGAACATCTAACTTGAATGCACCAAACTTATCACATCATTAATCCATAAATAATTATGATTAATTATTAATCAACCACTATAATTTCCCAATAATTAATTATGTGATTGATTAAATATATGCAAATTGAATGCTCTAACTTTATACAAGAATTTCTCACAATTATTGTCAGTGGAAGATAAATGATTATGATGAAAATATCATTGTAACTTGCCGTATATGCATCCAATCAAGATATTAACTGTAGTTTACCCTGCAGGAAGGATACATGGTGCCAAGGATAAAGTGTGAGCCCCTACCTAGAAACAAGCTTCTAAGTCCAATTATTTTTCAAGAGGGTAGATTTGTTCAGAGGCCAACCCCTCTAGCTGCCCTTTTAACCTTCCTATGGCTACCAATTGGTATCATACTCTCAATCCTAAGGGTCTACCTCAACATTCCTTTACCTGAAAAAGTTGCTTGGTACAATTATAAGCTGCTAGGAATCAGAGTCACTGTGAAGGGTACCCCTCCACCACCTCCAAAGAAAGGCCAAAAAGGAGTCCTATTTGTTTGTAACCACAGGACAGTTTTAGACCCTGTGGTTACAGCAGTTGCACTAGGAAGAAAAATAAGCTGTGTCACATATAGTATAAGCAAATTCACTGAAATAATTTCACCTATCAAAGCTGTGGCACTCTCAAGGGAAAGAGAGAAAGATGCAGCCAACATTAGGAGGTTGCTTGAAGAAGGGGACTTAGTGATTTGTCCTGAAGGTACCACTTGTAGAGAGCCATTCCTTTTGAGGTTCAGTGCACTTTTTGCTGAGCTTACTGATAGGATTGTCCCAGTTGCTATAAACACAAAGCAAAGTGTGTTTTATGGGACAACAGTTAGGGGTCATAAATTGTTGGACCCTTATTTTGTGTTCATGAATCCTATGCCAACATATGAGATCACTTTCTTGAACCAGCTTCCAACAGAACTCACATGCGGTGGAGGGAAATCTGCTATTGAAGTTGCAAACTACATTCAAAGGGTTCTTGCTGGGACTCTTGGATTTGAGTGCACCAATTTAACAAGGAAGGACAAGTATGCTATGCTTGCAGGAACAGATGGGAAGGTTCTATCCAAGAATGAGAAAGCTTGAAAAAAAGAGGGACAAAAGTAGTTCCCTTTTAATTTGATTCTGTATTGGTTGCCAATGTGTTTTCAAAACACTTGGAATTATGATAGTAATAAAATCTAATTGTGATGATTGCCATAAAAAAGTAATCAATAATTACAAATTTATGTATATTTTGTTATTCTAATTCTGATATATACCAATAATGGTTTCTGTTATTGGGTCAGTAACCAATATATATATATATATATATATATATATATAGTACTCTTTTTGTCCCTTGAAGGTTTTACAGAAATAGTCTGTAACAATAGGATCGATGAAAATGTGGCATGTCAGCATGTGGGATCATAAGGTACATCGATTTTTAATGAAGCAGTAATGGCATTGCTGTAGTATCATTAACTTGCAGGCAATTCCAGCTAGAAGGCTGACAACCATGTTTAAACCTATATATATATATATATATATATATATATATATATATATATATATATATATAAATATTTTAATAGAATATATAAAATATTTTAATAGAATATATATAGAATATATAAAATTTATATTTCCCATGGCTGTAATATATAAAATATATTACAAAGCTATGAAAACTAATATTTCTCCAAAAGCTTTAAATATTTCGTCAAAAGAAGACATCTTTTGCAAGTAAATTTAGAAAAGTCAAATGCTGTAACACCTCGAAGACTTAATCACAATGAAGTCTCGAGAAATCTAGAATGAAATTTACATGAGATTCTGCCTCTAGAAGAGCCAGAACCTTCTGTAATGAATATACACATTGAATATTCTTCAGGAAATGTTTCAATTAGTTTTGCTCCTTTTAATAGAAGCAATTCAACTAGATCTTTTAGGACTTGTCCTGAAGGATCAAGACAAACTAATTCAAACAATTCACGAAGATCAATGGATTCATTCCATTCTTTGAGATTAGTAGGTGTGAGAGATCATCCTGTTATTCCTCAACCTGAATATACGGTTGAAACACCTCAGAATGTTCAACCTGGAATTCAGAGAGATGTTCAGAGAGAGTCCCCGACTCTATCTGAAATAAATCAAGCATTTGAAACTCAAAATCAAATTTTTGTTATCACAAAATTTTATGTTGATAAACAAAAAATTCAAAAAGATTTTTTAAAACCTGAATATGAAGAAAAACGAAAATGGTTCTTTTCTTCATTTTCCCAACCTGAAATAAGACAATATAGACAATCTTATTTGTCTTATTTGGAGGAGGTAGAGGACGACACTGTTCCCTACTTTAAATGGTTTGAAAAACACTGTTTTAAAAATTTAGAATTAAAGACTCTTAATTCTGCTAAAAAGATTTGGAAAACTGCTAAAGGTAAAGAAGTAATTTCAGTTATTCCACCTTTGGAAGAAATCACTATTCCAAATGTTGATAACATAGAAATTACTGCATCTCCTTTCAAATCAATGAAAGAAGATGATAAAACTTTAGTTGTTCAAAACCCCAGAAGATATGATATCAAAAATATTCAACATCAACTAAATTATACAAATCAATTATTGTATCAAGTTGCTAGTACATCTGATGACTTTGATACACCTCCAAAAAAGGAATCTTCTTCTAAAATTAAAAAAGAATTAAACAAACCTTTAATTTCTCCATATAAATTATCTGATTCCGAATTAAAAGAAATTAAAATTGGAAATACATCTAATAATGATTTGTTAGATAAAATTAACAAACAATTAGCTTCATTAAAATTATCTTCATCAAAATTAAATGTGATAAAAAATGAAGATGTTTTAGAATTAGAAAAACAATTTCAAGATTCTGATATTGAGGTTGTAAATAAAATAAAAAATACATCTAGAACATATCCCACATCAAAAAATTATAATCACAGGCCTACTTTGCCTGATATTCAATTTGAAGAAAATACTACAGAATATGCCTCTCAATATACTGGTGAAGGTATAGTTGAGTGGAATATTGATGGATTTTCAGAATATCAAATTTTGCGAAAATTAGAAGAAATGTCAATGGCTGCTACAACCTATAGGGCAAGAAATAATAGTGCTGTTTCTACATGTAAAATTTTAATTCAAGGTTTCACCGGTAGCCTAAAAGGTTGGTGGGACAATAATTTAAGAGAAAGTGAAAGACAAGCTGTCTTAAATTTTACAAAAACCGAAATAAGAAATAATGAGCATGGTCAACCTGTTGAATATCCTATTAATCAACAAGTTGAAGCCTTAATATTTGCGATATCTCAAGCATTTATTGGTGATACAAATACTTTTGCTGATAGATCTCTTGAGATATTAAATAATTTATACTGTCCAACTCTTGGAGAGTTTAGATGGTATAAAGACAATTTTTTGACAAAAATATATACAAGAACAAATTGTAGAGAAGCTTATTGGAAAGACAGATTCATATCTGGTCTTCCCAAAAACTTTGCTACAAAAGTTAGAACTCAAATAAAATTGGAGTACCCTGGCACTCCTTTGGAAGATTTAACCTATGGAAGGTTAATATCTATAATTAATAAAACAGGTTTACAATTTTGCACAGATATTAAAATGCATAGGCAAGCAAAATTTGAAAGTAAAACAAATAGTAAAGAATTAGGAAATTTTTGTGAACAATTTGGTTATGAGAAATTAACTCCTCCTTCTAAACAAAGAAGAGTTAATACTCAAAAGTTTCCTAAAAAATATAACAGATATAAAAAATACAGTAAAAAAGCCCCCATTGAAAAATCTAATAAACCTTATAAAAAACCCGAAAGAAAAACTTATAACAAAGATTTTAAAAAGAATATAACTTGTTATAAATGTGGTCGTGTTGGACACATGGCTAGAGATTGTAGAGTCAAACAGAAAATTAAAGAACTTAAAATGGACGAAGAAATTAAAGAACAAATTTCTAAAATTCTTCTTTATGACTCTAAATCCTCTATATCATCTGATGAAGACTCAGATGCTATATATCAGAATCAAGAAACATCTTCTGATTCTGATGCTGGTTGTTTAAGTTGTGGTTGTATTGGAGATAATTGTAATTGTAAATTTACAATTAACGTTATTTCCAAAGAAGCAAGAGTCCACCTTGACTTGATTAGTCAGATTGAGGATCCACAAATTAAATTAGCCATGCTAGAAAAATATAAGGAATTGGAATCAAAAGAAGTTGAAACAAAAGAATTTAAAGGTTACAGTTTAAAAGAAATTATGAATCCTCAAAATGTTTCAGAATCATCTTTTAGTCAAGAACCTTTAAGTTTTTCTTTTTTATATAAAGAAATTAAGTCTTTAAAATCTGAGATTACATATTTAAAACTTAAATATAAAATTTTGGAACAAATTTTTTCAAAAAATCCAGGTAAAGGAACTATTTCTACTTCTTCCTCTACTCAGAAATTTGATGGAGATGAGGACAACCTTTCTCCTCATGAAGAAGTAAATTTCTTTTTACAAATCAAGACTATGCAACAAAAATTGCATGTAAAAGTAAATTTGAAAATTGGAAGTTTTTTCCACAAGCCATTTATTGCATTAATTGATTCTGGAGCAGACCTAAATTGTATACAAGAAAGTCTGATCCCCACACAATATTACAAAAAGACTATTCAAAAATTATATACTGCAAACAATGAAAAATTGCAAGTAAAATACAAATTAGAAGAAGCAAGTATTTGTAATAATGGAGTCTGTTTTAAAAACTCCTTTTTACTTGTAAAAAATATGTCTGAGCAAATAATTCTAGGAACTCCTTTTATAACTCAGTTATATCCTTTTTGAGTTTCTGATGAAGGAATTACAACCACAAGAAATAATCAAGATTTACTTTTTGAATTTCTAAATCCTGTTAAATCAAAAGATTTAAATTACATAAATGATAATCTTGAAGAAACAAATTTCTTGTCAATAATACAAGGAAAACAAAATCAAATTGGTTTTCTCCAAAAAGAAATTCTATATGCTAAAATTGAAAAACAACTTCAAGACCCTGTTTTGAAAGAAAAAATAATTAAATTGCAAAAAGATTTTGAAACTGAAGTCTGTTCGATTATTCCAAATGCTTTTTGGAATAGAAAAGTTCATACGGTATCATTACCTTATGAAAAAGACTTCAATGAAAAGAATAATCCAACTAAAGCTCGACCTATTCAAATGAATAGTGAGACTTTAGAATTTTGTAAAAAAGATATCCAAGATCTTTTAAACAAAAAATTAATAAGGCCAAGCAAATCCCCTTGGAGTTGCACTGCCTTTTATGTAAATAATAATTCTGAAATTGAACGTGGCGAACCAAGAATGGGTATAAATTATAAACCATTAAATAAAGCTTTACAGTGGATTCGCTACCATGTTCCCAATAAAAAAGATCTTATCAAAAGACTGCATGATGCAATTATCTTTTCAAAATTCGACTTAAAATCAGGTTATTACCAAATAGCCTTGAAAGAAGAAGATAAATATAAAACTGTTTTTACTGTTCCTTTGGGTCATTACGAATGGAATGTAATGCCTTTAGGATTGAAAAATGCTCCTTCTGAATTTCAAAATATTATGGATGAGATTTTAAAACCTCACTCTGAGGTTGCTCTCATCTATATTGATGATATTTTGATATTCTCAAAATCTTTGGATCAACATTTTAAACATCTAAATGTTTTCAAAGAAACCATTAAAAGAAATGGTATGGCTTTGTCTGCCAAGAAAACAAAATTGTGTTTGACAAAAATGAGATTTTTGGGCCATGAAATATTTCAAGGTACCATAACCCCAATCAGCAGAAGCATTGCCTTTGCTGATAATTTTCCAAATGAATTAAAAGATAAAACTCAATTACAAAGATTTTTGGGTTGTCTAAATTATGTGTCAGAATTTATCCCCAATATTAGGATAAAATGTAAGCCTCTATATTCTAGACTTAGAAAGACCAAAAATCCAAAACCTTGGTCAGAAGATTTGTCAAAGTTAGTGGCTGAAATCAAAAGGGATGTCAAGTCTTTACCGTGTCTTGGTATTCCTCATCCAGATGCAAGTCTTATTGTTCAGACCGATGCATCAGATAAAGGATATGGTGGCATCCTGCTACAGATCCTTCCAGGGTCAAAAGTTGAGCAAATTGTTCGATATCACTCTGGTCTTTGGATCTCCTCACAAGAAAAATATAGTACTATTAAAAATGAGATTTTGTCTATAGTACTATGTATTTCAAAATTTCAAGATGATTTATTTAACAAAAAGTTTTTATTAAGAATTGATTGCAAAGCTGCCAAAGATATTGTTTTAGAAAAAGATGTTAAAAATCTTGTTTCAAAACATATTTTTGCCAGATGGTAAAGTCTTTTGAGTTGCTTTGATTTTGATATAGAATATTTAAAAGGTGAAAATAATTATATCCCTGACTATCTAACCAGGGAATTTTTGCAGGCTTCAAATCACTAAATGGCGAGCAAGGCCCGAGGTGGGTCAGTTCGTGGAGGGGCCTCCCCTTCCTCGACTTCAAAATCAAAACCATTAACATTGGATTCTTTTGCACCTAGTGCATCCCAAATAGCAAAATCACCAATTCCAACCCAATCCAATACAAAAAGCCCAATTGAAATTTCCAATAAATTTACCCCTCTGGGTAAACCCCAAAATATACCACCAAAAAGCCCACAAAATGTCCAAACTCTTGAAAGAGAACCTCTTTCGAGCAAGCTAAAACCATTTTGTGTCAAAAATATACTTTTGGAACCAGAAATGGGTGATCCAATAAAAAATGAACCTTGGGATTTATTAGCTCAATATTTTCCAAAAGGGTTTGGCTGGATTCCTGCTCATGGAACTGATAAGCCCTTGATATTCTATCAATATGTGCTAATAGATTCAGGGTCTGTTGAAATAAACCAAAATGAAAATGAAAAGGCACCTGGAATAGTGGCTTATTCCCACTGCAAAATTTTGAAGGTTCTGACTCTCACAGATTGGGGTCAAAGCCCTCTAAAGCCCAAAAGATTTTCAAGGGTCTTCGACCCACCAATATACAATTATCTGGACTACAAAAAGGCTTGGGAATATTTTCTTTGTATTCCTAACCCTAGACATTCTTGGTATTTCATTATTATCAGCAACCAATCTGTTTACCCATCATGGTTTATGGAATGGTTTTGGGAGGTAGGATTATCTGCTGAAATTCTCCCAAATGCCCTTTATGAAAAATACCTTGAATACAAGTCCTTAACCCCCAAAATTCCGGCTCATACAAAATTGCTACATTACTGTGCACAATTTGGAATCTCATGGTTGGTAAAATTCAATTATGAATATCATGTGCATCTTCCTGAGCCCTTCCCAAAATACATTTGCTCTACCGCCACAGTTTCATGGTGGAGAAAGTTTAATGAAGAAATTGTGCTTGGAAAATTTGAAACCTGGAAAAAGCATGGACTTCAAAAGAGGAGGCTCCCCTCGTCCATCACTCCGGCAAATTCTCCTTCTTCAAAAGACAAGGAGGTAGATGGTTCATCACAGCCAACTAATCCTTATTCAATAAAAGTTGATGCAAATTCTCCAGCAGAGCTCAAGAAAATGCTGCTGGATGTACTATCTACAGTTGGATCTGATGAAGAACATGAAGATCCAGTTCCTGAAGATTATGAATTTAATCCTTATTTGGAAAACAATGATCCAGATATAGGATTCTTTGATTAAAATTCAAAATTGGGTTTTGTCGCATCTCCCTCGGGATAAGTAGATGGCAGACAAGGGCCCCCCCCTCAAAATTACCCACTCGGAATATCAGCAGTAGCGTCCTTTAGACACAAATGCAGCCGCCCATGTGCTGTGCTACTTTATTAAAGAAAAAGATGTTTGTCGTGAAGTGCCGACGAATCTTCATGGCCGACAAATTTGAAATCCGTCCCTCAGCTGAAGGCTCCTCACTCCTATAAAAACAGCCTCAAGACTCAGTTGAAGACATCTCACATTTTACTCTGAACTTACTAATCTCTCTCTTTTGTAATCTTGTAGTTTTCTGAAGTTGTACAAGTTTCTTAAAGAGCCTCAAAATATTTGTAAGTTCATCAAAATATTCAAAATCTTGTAATATTCAAGCTTGTAGTGTTCAAGCTGATAGTGAAATAAAATATTTTGATATTTCAATATTATTTTCAGACTCTGATATTTTTGCTTCTTCACCTATTTACTATGTTTTCTCTAACATCTATTTGTGAAATGATCCACAGTGACACTCTGGTATATATATATATATATATATATATATATATATATATACACACACACAAAGCTACTCATTTGAGAACATTTTGTTAACGTGAGAAATGAAAACAATGAATCTTATCATTCAAATTTATTTGTATGGTAAAGATTAAAAGATAAGTGGCTTTTTTTTAGTGGTTAAGTGACCGGTAACTAGTAAATACTTCCTCCGATCCTTAATATAAGAAACAAAACCCTAAAACATACAGACCAAGAAAATGCATTGAAATGAGCTAATTGTAATTAATATTAATATAAATTTCCAAAATACCCCTTCTAATTAATAAAGAAACTCACTTGTAAAGAAAGTTGATATATCTTGTAAATATAAATCATATTATAAATAAGGGTAATATTGAAAATTAGCTTTTAATATGTGTGAAAATTGATGCATATTTCTTATATTTTGGACAAAAAAAATATACTTATTTGTTTCTTATATTAACGATCGGAGAGAGTAACTTTTAGTCACAATTGATTGTCCTGCACAAAAAGAACCCAACAAAAACCACAGCAGCAAGACACTTAAAGTGAGAAATTGTACCATCGTCGGGTGGTTTTGGCGGAGGCCGAAAGACGACCGGTTCAAAAGGGGGAGGGGCCGCCTCAGTTTGTTGAGAAGCAGAGTTCCTAAGGCATGTGTGACCATTTGTTTCCAGCAAAGAGCTTGATCTGTCGTGTGGTGGTGGTTCAGGTGGTTGGCGCACCTTGATGGAAACTGGAGTGAGTGGGGGAGCGGAGGGAAACAAACCACCAGAGAGTGAGCTAATCTCTGTTAGATGACAGAGATCTAGCTGTGGGGTTGAAGGAGGTAGTTTGAAGACCAAATCTAAGACTGGTGGCTTGGCATGGGTGGGGAGGAGCCAGGGTGGAGGAGCTAAGTTCCAGAGGTAGCAGCGGACTCTGGGGACTGGTGGCAAGGGACTCGCGGTGGTAAGCATTGGTAGTACGAGGCGGAGGAGCGGGGGAGGGGGTTGGGCACTGACAAGGGAAGGCGGAGAGGGTTTTGTAATGAAAGGGAGAGATGGCTGACCAGCAAACCCCCCAATCCCAACAATGGGGGAGCAAACCTCCACAGAGGGAGGAGAACATACCATGGCGGCGCATGGGGTAGAAACCCTAACAGAGCCAAAGGGACTCGCAAGGGGTCTCTTTCTATTCTAATTTCAATTTCTATATTGATAGTCAAATTTCCTTACGATGTGGGTCGGTAATTGATTGAAACACAGTTCCTTAGAGAAGCTATCTTACCTAATTCTACTGACTTGCTTGATTCCTTAGTACAAGATAATAGAAAAAGGTGTTGAAGTTATATGAAAATTAAGCTAAGACTACAAAATTTAAGGTATCTATTTCTAGATTTAATTCAATTAATGGCAATAATTGCATGAAGCACATCTTCTTGGACTCCATCAACACCTACATCTCACTAAGCTTGCCATAAATATGAGCCAAACAAAACAAATGAATGGTAATGAAGTATCCAAAAGCACTAAGCACCACAATAACTATCCAAAAAAGGAATTGTTCAAACTTCAAAGACTAGTTCAATTAAAAGTAAAACATCAACATATCCACTTCAAACTTAATTGTAACCAAATCAATTTTACAAAATCATTTTCATTCAAAATCACATTTATCAAATGCTTATTTAGAATACACATAGTCAAGTTACATCATACCCCTAGCTAAAGGGGTTTAGCTACACAAAAAAGGAAAGACCGGAAAAGAAACAGAAGGGAAGAGAGAAACTCATGAAGAATCAATGAAAAAAGATGAAGAAATCCTCCTCTCCCTTCAATGATCACAAACTTCAATTCTAATTTCTAGGATTGATATTATGTTTTTGTCCTTTTTTGCACAGATTCCTTCAGAATAAAAAAATGTCAAATATGTACATCTATATAATTTACTGTTAGCTTATAGCTCTGGTCAATGGGCCCAATGATAAGCACTACAGATACAATGCCTGGTGCTGTCTAGGTATGACCTGCCTATAGTTTTCAGTTTGGGCTTGTACTTCAATTTAATTTGGAGCCTCAGAGACCACATATCCGTCTTCGTTTTAGCTTGGGCTTAATTGTTCTCCTTTTTAAGACTTGAGTCTTATAGCTAGGTCTCAATTCTGCAACATTTGCTTAGGCTTAGCTAAAGGGGTTTAACTACACAAAAAAGGAAAGACAAGAAAAGAAAGAGAGAACTCATGAAGAATCCATGAAGAAAGATGAAGAAATCCTCCTCTCCCTTCAATGATTGTTAGAAACTTCAATTCTAATTTCTACGATTGCTACTATGTTTTCGTCGTTTGGGTCGCACAGATTCCTTTAGAATAAAAAAAAAGGTCAAATATGTACATCTATAGAATTTACTATTAGCTCTTAGCTATGGTCAATTGGCCCAGTGCTAAGCACTACAGACTACAGATGTAACACCCAGTACTGCCTTGTTATGACCTACCTATAGTTTTCGGTCTGGGCTTGTACTTCAAGTTAATTTGGACACTCATAGGTCACAGGTCGGTCTTCATTCTAACTTGGGCTTTATTGTTCTCCTTTCTTAGACCTGAGTCTCATAGGTCTCAATTCTATAACATTTGTTTGGGTCATCTTCTTCCTTTTTAGTTTTTATAGTTTGATTTTGTTCGTCAATGGGTCATGAGACCAAAGGGGCTAATACTATAAAGGGGCATGACCAAGTCTTGCAACTTGAGTGTGTGTTGGCCTTGAACATGTGGGATTACATGAGAGTTGCAATTTTGTCTAACATGTCTAGGGTAATTGTAATTGTGCACTCCAAACTTTATATTTATTTTAGTTGTCTCATTTTCAATAATCGTTGATTTTTATTTATTTATTTTCCAACAATAACACTGCAATACCAATTTAAATATCTAGATTTTGTTATTTCAAACCTGCAAAACATAGTATCTGAGATGATATAAATAGTAGTGAACAATCAACCGTTCCAAATTAAACGTGAGGGTGAAAATCTGTAAGCCAATTACAAGCTGAACCTAACTTGCTTGGTATCGAAGTTATAACTACCTAACAAATATTCTTCTGTTACAAAATTGTTAGGATTGTGTACATGTATTGTTAGGATTGAGTTTATCTTATCCCTAGCTTAGTTTAAATTCAAATACTTGTATTGTATCTCTATAAATACTCTTGTAACTTCCTGATTTGATTTAATGCTAATATTATTCAATCCAAACCTCTATATGGTATCAGAGCTAATTGCTTAATCAGCCTTTTTTTTCAATCCTCCTCATGGCCTCCAACTCTTCCGCTTCTGACACCACCAGCCCCTCCTTCATCGCCTCTCCTTACGCCCTCTTATTGAATTCAATTTTGCTTCAAACCTCCCAATCAAGTTGTGCACGAACAATTACCCTACTTGGCACAAACAAATCATGCATCTTCTCAAATCCAACAACTTGGAAGGCTATGTCACTGGCTTAACTGTCCGCCCTTCGCCCCAAACAGGTACTGGTGATGCTGCTATTTCAAATCCAGCCTATCTGCATTGGTGTCGCCAATACACCATGACTCCCTTGCTCTGCTCGGTTCTGCGCAGTCCGAAGCTCAAGTGGTTATATCCTCACCCACCTCCTCTGCGATGCTTGGAACAAATTGCATAAAGCTTTTTCCACCTACTGAGCGCGCATTATGTCTCTAAAGGAACGACTTTCCTCCATCACCAAGGGCACCTCTAGTGTCCATGACTATCTCTGCTCCATTAAGTCTATCATGCGGATGAACTTGCTCTCATTGGTCACCCTATTGATGATATTGATCTTATTATTGCAACAAAGTGATGATCTTCATCCTTCTAATTCGAACTTCCCTGCAGCAGTACCTTCCTCGGCTCCTACCTTGCCTCATCATCCTATGGTAACAAGATCCAAGAATGGCATTCATAAACCAATGACAATTCATTCAGTGAGCAAGTTTCCACTTAATCCATCAATTGAACCTTCTTGTGCTTCTCAAGCTATCAAAGTTTCTGAATGGAAAATAGCAATGAGTGAGGAGTTCAATGCACTTCTTGCTAATGGCACTTGCTCCCTTGTTCCTCCTAAGGATCATTACAACATCATTGGATGTAAATGGGTGTTGCGAATTAAAAGGCATCCGGGATGGTTCAATTTTTCTCGATACAAGGCGCGATTGGTTGCTAAAGGATTTCATCAACAATGAGGCATTGACTACTCGTAAAACCTTTAGTCCATTCATAAAGCCTCAAACAATCAAGCTTGTGATTTGTATTGCTCTTTCCAAAAGCTGGCCCTTGTCTCCCATGGATGTCAACAATGCATTTTTGAATGGCACTATCCAATAAGATATATTTATATGGCTCAACCATACGGTTATGTGAATCCTGCTAAGGCTCATCATGTATGCAAATTACATAAGGCCCTTTATGGCCTTAAACAAGCACCTTGGGCTTGGTATCATGCACTAAGAACATTTCTTTTGGCTTATGGTTTCACCAATGCCAAATCTGATACTTCTCTTTTCATTTATAAGCATGACACTGTTTTGGCATATTTTCTTGTCTATGTGGATGATATGTTGCTTACAGGAAATGATAGTGCATTTTTGAAGCAATTTCAAGAAGCTCTCTCTCACAAATTCTCTCTTAAAAACCTTGACAGTCCCACTCATTTTCATGGCATCTAATTCCTACCAACAACAAGTGGATTGTTTCTCACCCAACATCACTATGTTTGGGATCTACTTGGTTCTTTCAATATGCAGGATTCCAAGCCAATTTCAACTCCAATGTCTACAAGTTCCTCTCTTATTGCACCTGCAGACTGTCCAACATGTGATGTTACTGCCTATAGGCAATTAATAGGTTATCTTCAGTATCTATCTCTAACAAGGCCTCGATATTTCCTTTCCGTTAATCGCCTATCTCAGCATATGCATCATCCTACTGACTTACACTTCCAGGCAGCAAAACGTGTACTTAGATATCTCAAGGGCACTATTGATTATGGTCTTCAACTTGTCCGAAATTCTTCATCCTTTCTTCGGGCCTATTGTGACTCGGACTGGGCTGGAGATACTTCTGATTGCAAGTCCACCGGTGCCTACATTCTCTACTTTGGTCCAAATCCTATTTCATGGTCTTGCAAGAAGCAAACCATTGTTGCTAAATCCACCACAGAAGTTGAGTATAGAACCATTGCCTCTACAACTACCTAGTTGTTATGGATTCAACAATTGTTAAAGGAATTGCATTATCCTCTATCTAGAAAGCCTCTCGTTCACTCTCATAACCTTGGAGCCACTTATCTTTGTGCGAATCCAGTATTCCACTCTCGGATGAAACACCTTGCTATTGATTACCATTTTATTCGTGATCTTGTTTCCTCCAAAGAATTACAAGTGCTACATATTCCTTCAAGCAATCAACTTGTTGATCTTCTCACCAAGCCTTTACCAGCTGCACGATTTCATCTTTTACGATCCAAGATCGGTGTAGTTGAACCCTCCACCATCTTGAGGGGGTGTATAGGAGTTATAACTACCTAACGAATATTCTTCTGTTACAGAATTGTTAGGATTGTGTACATGTATTGTGAGGATTGAGTTTATCTTATCCTTAGCTCAGTTTAAATTCAAATACTTGTATCGTATCTCTATAAATACTCTTGTAACTTCCTGATTTGATTTAATGCTAATATTATTCAATCCAATACCTCTATACTTGGGAGCTATTTATGGATGAGATAATGTTTAACTAAATAAGAGACTGTGGTCCTTCTTCAAAAAAAAAGCTGGAGAATTAGGGACCATTTGGCTTTTGTCTGTAATGAAACTACATGAAACAATTCAATAAGCACGTGGAAGTGCCAGGCTGTGATCTCAATTTGTTCTGGTACCATGCCAAAGCGGTACTCAAAATTCTGGAACCATCGTGTTTGGATGTTGAGTTTCCTTGCTTGGATGATGGAACTTAGAATGACTCACTTTGTGTTCAGATCTGATGAATGTGGCTGAGTCATTTGAGTGGAATGTGATGGATCCATTTGGTTTGAAAAATCATTGAGATGTTGTTGCAAAGGCTCATTGATCGGTCACAGATAGAAAAAATGTTGAAGAATAAGAAACGCAAGTCATCAACACTTGGTTTGGAGGTTGATTAAATGCTCCCTTGGCTTGTTAACCTGAGTTGACACTCGGACTAAGCATATCAGTGATTGATAGTAGATTTATAGGTGAAGTTTGATTCATAAAATATTTTATTATCAGGTAAATTATATTTTCAAGAATCTCCTTCTCATGAAAAAAATTTCACATCTTTATATATGGGTATATGGGAATGTAGTTTTTAACTTTCATTCACTAATTTTACTCATGAACATCTTTTATGCCTGAAAATAATTTTTTAAAACTTGTATGAATTTTTTTTATTCTTATATAAGCATTCCTATGATTGATACCAAACACTACCATAGTGTTAACTGCACCGAAAGCTTAGGAATCAGCACCAAGAGGGATCTCAGTGACAATTTCATTGGATAATCCAACTTTGTCTCAATCATATTATCTTGTTGATGCAGTAAACCTTCTACTGATCAGTTGGGCACCAGAATTGGTTCTTTAAGTGAAAAAAAAGGTGGTAGGAGACTTGTTCCAACTAGCTCCCTAGGGCCTTATGATTCTAATTTTTTGTGATGGACCACCTTTCTTTGGGTCTTGAATAATTTCAGAGGGGTTTGTAGGATGACTAATTTGATCTGCAATTACATAGGGTCCATATTTATATGCATGGACTAAACCCACCATCTCATCCTTTTTATCAAGAAATTGCAACCTTTGTTGTCATGATCAATCCCATTTATAGTCCCACCCTTATGGCCTCTAGGGAGGAGCTGCCATGTTGCCAAATCCAATTGTCGCCGTTACAATAAGGGTGTAGTTAAGGTTCTTTAAATTTGTGAATCAAATTATTCATTGAGTGGGACATTATATAAATGTGGCTAATGGGTAGTGCGGTGCCACTAAGCAGTTGATCTCTACTAGCATAGATTTCAGAGGGGTGTCATTCATGAATGTTTACAACAGTTTGACAATTGAGGTGAAAATAGATGTCCCCATTGTTCATGCTTTAATTTTAAATAACTTTTCAACAACAACAAAGTTTTTTTTTTTTTTAATATATTAGATATCACTGGCTATTTAGATCAAATAATGCTATTATGCTCTATATACATTATGTCTTTACAAAGGTTATTTAAATTAAGTCATTTTTAATGGATTCATTTTTTTTATAAGGATAATGCTACTTATGATGATTCTAATTTCAGAGTGATTTTATCTAAATCTCATAAATATAACATGAGAAATAATAAAAGACTTAGTTTTAGGTTTAAATTATCTTTGTTTATTTTGCATGGGTTTTGGCTTATGTCCCCAGATTGGTTTTGTTTTCTTTGTTTTTCTTCTTTTTTCAATAAATTTATGGTGACATAGGATCACCTTGTAACACATCGATCTTTCATTACTTTCTAATATCGGAAATTTATATAAATATGTTTATATTTTAATCTAAGACTTAGAAAATTAATTTAATTAAACCAAAACATTATTTATACTCAACTTAACGGTAGAGAGTTATGATTAAAATTTAGGTTGAAAAGTCAAGCGAAACCCGGTCTGTGAATTTCACTGACAGTATAATTATACTGATCAGAAGGCTTAATTTTTATTTGTGAACGAAATACTTAAGGATTTTATTTAATTTCCAACGATTTTGGATTTTTAGAATTTTTTCATTAAAAGTGAAATAATATATTATATTCAGATGTTATATTCAATCGGGCAAACGACGGAGCTGAATACGAGATTTTCGAACCCGACAAATGGATAAAGCTCATGTTACTCAAGAGTGAGTCGTCCATGTGAAGCCATTAATGAGGCACATGGTTATGATGACAATTTTTAGGATAATTGCATTTTGATCCTTAGCTTTTACTTAATTTCACTTTGGTCCTTAAACTAGTTCCATGATACTCCACAAATATGATCAATTTTTGTGCTTCCAAACTCATGAGGGATGCGGCCTTGAGGCCAAAAGCCATGATCATGAAGCAAATTCTCATGGAAGTCATGTTTGTAACTGTTATGCATAGTGGATCATCAAAGTGCAGCTGGTAGATGCAGTGTTCTATGGAGCAACTTAGAGTCTATGTGATGCTAGTTAGTTATAAAATTGTTTTGCATAACTGTTTTGTTTTGTAACTAAACTGTAACAACCTGTATTGTTGGTTAGTTAGTTAGCATAGAAGTCATAGATGATTGTAGATGAATAGCTTGGCATGATTGTATATATAATGGCCAAGCTGATAGAACTAGGGGTAGCAAGTATTAAACACTTGAACCACTTGTAATTGTTCTGAGAAATTCATCACAGAAAGTAGCTTGCCTCAGTGTGGATGTAGGGGTTTCCATTGGCCCTGAACCACGATAACTCTCCTTGTGTCATTCAGTTTTTCATTCTTTTCATTCTTTCTTACAATCTGATCATTGCACATTATCTTCTTGGTACGATTCTTGATCAAGAAAGGTGCAAAGATCGCAAAGATCAAAACGCATCATCGCAGAGAGAAGAAGTTACTCAGATCGCCATCGAATTAACAACACAGAAAAGGTTCTGGTTTGCAACAATTGGTATCAAGAGCATTTCGATTGGAGGGCAACTTCCGCAATGGGAACCAAATTCGATGTTGAAAAATTCACTGGAGAAAACGATTTCAGCCTTTGGAGGATCAAGATGAGGGCACCTCTTGTCCATCAAGGATTGGAAGAAACCTTGGCAGGGGAAGCAAAGCTCCCTACAACTCTTTCTGAAAGGGAAAGAAGAGATCTCCTCAAGAAAGCACACATCACCATAATTCTCTCCCTTTCTGATGATGTTCTTCGAGAAGTTGCAGAAGAGACTACTGCTGCAGGAATTTGGCTAAAACTGGAAAGCTTGTATATGACAAAGTCCTTGACTAACAAGCTCTACATGAAGAAAAAACTTCATCAGTTGAAAATTGAGGAAGGCATGTCCATCAAAGAGCACATTGCTCAGTTTACCAAAGCTGTTCTTGACCTGAAAAGTGTTGAGGTCATGATGGATGAAGAAGATCAAGCAGTGATCTTGCTACGCTCTCTTCCACCTTCTTATGATAATTTGGTGGACACCATGTTGTATGGAAGAGACACTCTCACTCTAGAGGAAGTCAAAGCCACCTTGAATTCTCGAGAACTAAAGAAAAGGATAATAGACATCAAAGGTGAAGGTTCTGAACAAGAAGGACTCTATGCAAAGGGAAGACCAGAAAAGAAAGATGGCAAGAACAAGCACAGACAGAGATCAAAGTCCAGAGGTAAAAAGATTTGTTACTACTGTCATAAAGAAGGACATTTCAGAAAACAGTGTCCTGAGAGAAGGAGAAAGAACAATGGAAAAGGCAAGGAGCTGGATGATGTAGCAGTATTGGACGCTGGATATGACAGTGCAGAGGTGTTGACAGTGTCCACTGAAAATTGCTGCAATTAGTGGATTCTTGATTCTGGATGTTCTTTCCACATGACTCCGAATCAAAAATGGTTAAACTCATATAAAGAAATCAATGGAGGCAAAGTACTCATGGGGAATAACGTGGAATGCAAGGTTATTGCCATTGGATCAATCAGAATGCAGCTGGCAGATGGATCGGTGAGAACTCTTGCAAATGTCAGGCATGTACCAGATCTGAAGAGGAACTTGCTTTCTCTAGGAATGTTGGATCAATCAGGCTGCTCTTTCAAAGGTGAAGGTGGAGTCCTCAAAATTTGCAAGGGATCCATGATGATCATGAAAGGCATCAGATAGAATGGTTTATATAGGCTTCAAGGTAATACTCTCTTGCACTCATCTGGTCTAGTGTCTATTTCAAAGACAAACTCTTCACAGCTGTGGCATTATAGACTTGGCCATGTGAGTGAGAGAGGATTACAGGAACTTCACAAACAAGGATTGATAGGGAATGGAACATTACATAAGTTAAACTTCTGTGAACATTGTGTGTATGGCAAGCAGAAAAGGGTCAAATTCCCAAATGCAACCCATTCATCCAAGGCTATTCTAGACTATGTGCATTCTAACATTTGGGGGCCAGCAAAAGTACCCTCTTTGGGTGGAGCAAGGTTCTTTATAAAATTCATAGATGATTGGTCAAGGAAATTGTGGGTGTATCTGTTGAAACACAAGAACCAAGCCTTCAAATGCTTTAAACAATGGAAATCCCTAGTAGAAAACCAATCAGGGATGAAAATCAAGGTTTTAAGAACTAACAATGGATTGGAATACTTAGAAGGAGAGTTTCTTGAGTTTTGCAAGGAAAATGGAATTGCAAGACATAAAACAGTGAGGCATACACCTCAGCAAAATGGCCTGGCTGAAAGGATGAATAGGACCATTTTGGAAAGGGTGAGGTGCATGCTCTCAAATGCAAAGCTGTCCAAGAATTATTGGGGAGAGGCAGTAAATACAACCTGTTACTTGATCAACAGATGCCCCTCTGCAGCAATTGATTTCAAAACACCAGAAGAAAAGTGGACTGGCAAAGCACCTAACTATGAAAATCTAAGGATTTTCGGCTGCACAGCATACATACATGTCAGTGAAGGGAAGCTTGAGCCAAGAGCCAGGAAGGGAATCTTCCTTGGTTACCCTGAAGGTGTAAAGGGCTACAAGGTAAGGTTAACTGATACTACTGGACCAAGAACAATAATCAGCAGAGATGTCATCTTTAGAGAAGAAGACATGCTAGAACAAGCTGGAAAAGAATCATCTACTTCTCAACAGCCTATCTCAGAAAACCACACTACTCATTTGGAGGTGGAGCAACCTTCAGAGCAATCCAAATCACCAGAAACAATTCATAATGGAACTCATTCAGGATCAGATTTTTCTTCTCAGAACAGTGAAGAAGAATCATCATACAGCCTGGTTAGAGACGGAGAAAAGAGGCAGATCAAACCACCTCAGAGATTTGGATATGCTGACTTGATAGCCTATGCTTTGGCTGTGGAAATAGATAGGGAAGATTCAGATCCTACAAGCTATAAAGAAGCTGTATCAGGACCTGACAAACTGAATTGGGAAGCTGCCATGACAGAAGAGATTCATTCTCTGAGTAAGAACAATACTTGGGAACTTGTGGAAAGGCCTAAAAACCAAAGAATAGTAGGATGCAAGTGGATCTTCAAGAGGAAAGCAGAAGTACCTGGAGTTGAAAGCAGTAGGTACAAAGCTAGGCTTGTGGCAAAAGGTTTTACATAAAAGGAAGGGGTGGATTTCAATGAGATTTTCTCTCCAGTGGTAAAACACACAAGCATTAGAGTCATATTGGCCCTAGTTGCAACCTATGATCTTGAATTAGAATAGATGGATGTTAAAACAACATTCCTGCATGGCCAACTAGAAGAAAAGATTTTTATGAATCAACCAGAAGGCTTTATACAGAGTGGATAGGAACAACTAGTATGCTTGCTCAAAAGATCTCTCTATGGTCTTAAACAATCACCAAGACAGTGGTATAAGAGGTTTGACTCTTTTATTGTTTCAAATGGTTATTGTAGAAGCTCTTTTGACAGCTGTGTCTACTTCAATAAAACCAAGACAGGTTGCTTCATCTATCTACTCCTTTATGTGGATGACATGCTGATAGCCAGTGCAGATACTACAGCAATCAAACAGCTGAAAGGAATGCTGAGCTCAGAGTTTGAAATGAAAGATCTTGGTGCAGCAAGAAGAATTCTGGGCATGGACATTCTGAGAAACAGATCTCAAGGCATATTGTACTTGTCTCAAGCAAGGTACATTGAAAAACTACTCAGCAAGTTCAATATGGCAGATGCCAAATCTTTTTCTACACCTATAGCTGCACATTTTAAGTTGTCTATCAACCACTCTCCTAAAACTGAGGTTGAACAGAAAGCAATGAGCTGCATTCCATACTCTAATGCAACTGACAGTTTAATGTATGCCATGGTCTATACAAGACCTGACTTGGCATACTCGGCAAGCATGGTGAGCAGGTTCATGGTTAACCCTGGAAAGGAGCACTGGTTGGCTGTCAAATGGATTTTTAGGTACTTAAAAGGTTCCAAGACCACTGGTCTGATCTATGGCAGAAAGGATGAAGATGATGGAAACATTTCAGGCTATGTTGATGCTGATTTTGCAGGGGATGTGGACAAACGCAGGTCTATAACTGGATACATATTTACTCTATATGGAAGTGTGGTGAGCTGGAAAGCCAATTTGCAACCGGTTGATCAGAGTATATTTCACTAACTGAAGCTATCAAAGAAGCTGTGTGGCTGAAAGGACTTGTGAATGAACTAGAAGGGAGAACTGTTCCTACAAGTGTTTGGTGTGATTCTCAAAGTGCTATTTGTCTCTCAAAGAACCAAGTGTTCCATGAGAGGACAAAGCACATTGATGTAAATCTACACTACATTAGAGACATAATATCTCAAGGTTTGATAGCAGTCAAGAAGGTGGCCAGTGAATACAACCCTGCGGATATGATGACCAAAGTAATTCCAACCACCAAATTCAGTCACTGCTTGAATTTGGTTAATATTGGAAGCTGTGATGTGTAAGCCTCTTTTTGAGGCTGTCAAGAGCTAGCTGGCAAAGTCTTTGAAGATCCAAGGTGGAGAATGTTATGCATAGTGGATCATCAAAGTGCAGCTTGTAACACCCCGATTTTCGTTGCTTCGTAATATCGGTAAGAAATATATAAACATATATATTTTATCCGAGACTTCGAAAATGATTTTGGATAAACCAAGGTCATTTCCTTGTTATACTTATTTTCATAAGGTTACGGGGAAGTTTTTGGTTGAAAATTCAGACGGAAGCCGGTCTGTCGTTTTCTGGATTTTCACTGACAGTAAAAGTTTACTGCTCAGAAGACCTAATTTTAAGTTGTGAACGAGATGAAAAATGTTTTTATCATATTTGCTACGATACTAGAAGTTTAAAAAATTTTGGTAAAAAAATAAATAAAATAATTTACGTTTTACGGGCGGAATACGTAATCGGGTAGACGACGGAGTGGATTTCGGAGTTTCCAAGAGCAGATAAAGAGTTTATCTTAGGATTTTGAGATGATTCATGGGGATGAATCATATTTTTAAGTCTAGAAGGTTTTTCAGGGTTAAAGTGAAAATTTATGGATTTTACGCTTTAGTCCCTGAACTTTCTGTTAATTACCCTTTTGTCCCTGAGTTAGTTTCTAAGTTTTTTTTAAGTGAATTGGGTCAGAATCCTTGCTCCTAATATCTTAATGGACGTGGCTTTGAGGCCCAAATTCCTTACCCATGACTTAAGTTTCATAAAGCCCATTTGAACCCATATAAGTTTCCTATCTTAAGCTTAATGCTTAAATCTTTTTGGTGGGCCCCACAAAGATGAATTCAAGCCCAAAATTTTAAGGCCCATGCGCAGGCCCAATATGGAGTGGGGGCTGCCTTAGTTTGGAAGAATCAAGATGATTCTTGAAATTTCCACACAATTCCACCATATTCTCTAAGATTCTACTACATTCTACTAAGTTCTCAAGTTTTCTCCATCCTTCTAGGTTTTTCTAAAAAGTCTTCAAGAAAAATCAGCCAACTTTGGTCAAGATAAGCTTGCATTAAATGTGGCAACAAGTCATCATGACAATCTATTGACAATTTGCAAACTAGTCCTTAAACTTATGGAATCTTTGCCAAATGGTCCCTATGAGTTATTTGCACTTAAATCCTTTGAAAAGCCACCTCCTTTCTACTTGGTCCTCAAAAGTGGCGCAGCCCACATGCCTATAAATACCTTCTCTCACTTTTCACTTAGTTTCTAATGCCTTTTTGTTCAAAACCCTAAAGTTATAAGTCTTCTAGTGTTAGATTTGTGAAGAAAGTTCTTGGATCTTCACTTGTTTTTGATCTCCAAGAGGAATCAATCGGGTTGGTTTGACCTAAAGCCGACGGAGGAAATCGGATTAAATCGGGAGGTTGTTTGAAAACGTTAGTTTGAGTCTTCAAGAGGTAAGGGGAGCTTACCCAAGGGATTTTCTCTATAACTATTTGCTTTTAGTGTGGCTTATATGATTTATATGTGGTTTGTGATTAATTGTTTATGTTGTTTAGATGTGATGTTTATCTGTGTATCGTTGATTGATCTGCTTTTCATTATCTGCAGTAGTATATTATGTTGTTATGATGCATGATCTGCCTGGTGATAGAATTATGATGATGTTGTTGAATGTTGAATGTTGTTTGAGAGGCTTGACAGTGGTCAGTGCACAACCGATTAATGAGATAAAAGATTTAATAAGCTGTGAAAGTTATATTCAACATTTTATGGGGAATGTTGGAATATAATAGTAAAGGAAAAATATGATTTTGGAAAAATAATGAGTTTTGATAAATATTATTATTTTAATGATTTATTAGTGTAAAAGAAGTTTATGAGTCACGGTGAGAGCGTAATCGTGGAATTTTTTTTAGTACTGCTAATTTTTACACAAGAAATTCCGAGATATTATAAAAAGTGATTTTATGATATTAATATTCGAAAAGACTTTATTTATTATATAAGAAAATTATTTTAGAAGACATGTCAAAGTTTGACTTAAAGACGTTTTCTTTGAAAATGCTAAACGACGGCAAGTTTCGAAATTATTTACGGTAAGAGTTTAAAAATAGCAGTACTTATGTTGAAAAGAGATTAAATTTGAATTGATTTATTAGAGTCGAAGTTTTAATAAAAAGAAGTTGTTGATGATTTGACGTTATTTTGGAAAAAATGTGTTTCCAAAGGAATAGTGGATTTTTTTATTTTATGAAATGACGTTTTATAAACGAATTTTCAAGTAGAAAGAATTTTCGGTAAATGAGTTTTACTTAATGACGTAAAGGACGATATAGAACTTAGTAACTGAGATGTAGGGGTGCTAGTGTTCTTAAGACGTTGTCTTATTTTGGACATGTAAAACGATGTAAAAAGATGTAAAAAGATATAAAAAGATGTAAAAGATGTAAAAAGATGTAAGAGATGTAAAAAGATGTAGAACGATGTAAGATGTAAAAAGATGTAAGAAGATGTAAAATGATGTTATGGAACTTAATAACCGAGACGTCGGGGTATTAAGGTTAGTTGTGTTGTAGACTAGGTATCTACTAAAAGAAGTTAACACATTGTAAGATGTTTTCTACTACCACGAACCTAAGACTGATTGCAAGGTCTAGGGGCTTCGTGATTGAGCACTCGGACTTTGAGGTCCTGTGTTGTTAATAAAAGATGTAAAGATGTTTCAAAAGATGTTAAGTCGTAAGCTTTTGAGAGCTTTGACAAATAAAGATATAGCACAAAGAAAAGTGTTGAGAACAAAATGTTTTCTTGCATGCATTTGGCAGACGTGCCATGACTAAACGAGGGATTTCCTTGCGGCGTCAGGGTATATCGTACAAAGATGTTCTCATTGTGCCCGGGGTTTGGACAATGAGGCCCCATCTCAGAGTGTTATCACTGTGCCACGATGATGGACAGTGTGTGATGGGCGTGCCTGTGGCTGTTTGCCTGTGGCAATTGAGTCTGATCAACTCATCACGAGGTTTACGAGGTTGGAGATATCTCATGAGATTAAGTATGAATGTTTAGAAGATGTATTGAAGTGTTCATGCATAGTTTTCCAACGTTGATGTTTGGGGTGTGAAACCCATTGATAAAAGATGTGATATAATATGAATGAGTACGTTGTTATAGACATGTATATGTGTATGTGCAATCTTTTGTGTTGTGCATTTAGTTATGGTGATGAATCCATATATTGGCGTCTCACCCTTACAACCATATCAGAGTTGTACGAGGGGTATGATCCTTACAAGAAGACGAAGGATGTCTAGTTCGAGGCATGCTGTGCTATTTTATCGGTTGTAGTGTCCGTTAGTTACGACCAGCTTAGGTAATGTTATGTTTTAAACATAAAGTTGATTATGATTTATATGATAAAAAAAAATATATGAGGTAGTATAGTTGAAGGACTTATATACATTATGTAGTAAAGTGTGATGTGAATACGTTGTTGTGGTTAAGAGGTTAAAAGAAGGAGGAAAAGAAAATTTTTTATCACCATATTTTGAAAAGATAAACGTTGAGAAAATATGATTTTCCGAAAGCAACCAACAAATTAAGTTTTATTTCCGCAAACGGGTAACCATGTGATGACCCGAGATTAGGGTGTCGCATTAGTGGTATCAGAGCTGGTCGAGTCTTTCGGGAATGTTGGGAAATAGGTCTGTTGTGTTGACGTTGTGTTTTCTCTGAAGTGAGACGATGTTGTGTTTTTTCTGAAGTGAGACGATGTTGTGTTTTCTCTGAAATGAGACGATGTTGTGTTTTTTCTGAAGTGAGACTTGTTTGAATTACTTTTCAGAAGTAATATGTGTTAATAAATGAGTAAGGAATTAAAGAAAAGTGTCTATGGTAGTTTTACCTAAGTTGAATGTGAACGGAAAAGAAAAGTTCTTGAGTAAAATTAAGTTGATAGAAAAGTTCGAGGATGAGATGTGCAATGAAGTTATCTTGAGGATATGCAATGAAGTTATTTTGAGGATGAGATGTGTGAGGTGATATCGAATTGGAGTGGTGAATTATAAGTAGAGAGTTGATGCGTGGTGATGTGAAGACATTGTTAGTATTCATGATAATATGCAGAGTTAGATGATTGGAATAAGGTTTATGGTGGAACCATGTTGATAAGAGAAGTGATTAAGTTTTGATTTTGTTTTTCGAGGGTGATAGACTTTGATGCAATTTTGAGGATAGTACGGATATGTAGAAATGACGTAAGAATGAATTGTGTTATGGAATATGGAATAAGCAGAATGAAGTGATGTGAAGGGTAATGTAAAATCTTAAGTTTAAGATGAGATTGCAAAATTCTGTTTAGTTTCGAGTGACGAAATTTCGAGGACGAAATTTTTTTTTAGTGGGGTAGTAATGTAACACCCCGATTTTCGTTGCTTCGTAATATCGGTAATAAATATATAAACATATATATTTTATCCGAGACTTAGAAAATGATTTTGGATAAACCAAGGTCATTTCCTTGTTATACTTATTTTCATAAGGTTACGAGGAAGTTTTTGGTTGAAAATTCAGACGGAAGCCGGTCTGCCGTTTTCTGGATTTTTACTGACAGTAAAAGTTTACTGCTCAGAAGACCTAATTTTAAGTTGTGAACGAGATGAAAAATGTTTTTATCGTATTTGCTACGATACTGGAAGTTTTGAAAATTTTGGTAAAAAAATAAATAAAATAATTTACGTTTTACGGGCGGAATACGTAATCGGGTAGACGACGGAGTGGATTTCGGAGTTTCCAAGAGCAGATAAAGAGTTTATCTTAGGATTTTGAGATGATTCATGGGGATGAATCATATTTTTAAGTCTAGAAGGTTTTTCAGGGTTAAAGTGAAAATTTATGGATTTTACGCTTTAGTCCCTGAACTTTCTGTTAATTACCCTTTTGTCCCTGAGTTAGTTTCTAAGTTTTTTTTAAGTGAATTGGGTCAGAATCCTTGTTCCTAATATCTTAATGGACGTGGCTTTGAGGCCCAAATTCCTTACCCATGACTTAAGTTTCATAAAGCCCATTTGAAGCCATATAAGTTTCCTATCTTAAGCTTAATGCTTAAATCTTTTTGGTGGGCCCCACAAAGATGAATTCAAGCCCAAAATTTTAAGGCCCATGCGCAGGCCCAATATGGAGTGGGGGCTGCCTTAGTTTGGAAGAATCAAGATGATTCTTGAAATTTCCACACAATTCCACCATATTGGCGTCTCACCCTTACAACCATATCAGAGTTGTACGAGGGGTATGATCCTTACAAGAAGACGAAGGATGTCTAGTTCGAGGCATGCTGTGCTATTTTATCGGTTGTAGTGTCCGTTAGTTACGACCAGCTTAGGTAATGTTATGTTTTAAACATAAAGTTGATTATGATTTATATGATAAAAAAATATATATATGAGGTAGTATAGTTGAAGGACTTATATACATTATGTAGTTAAGTGTGATTTGAATACGTTGTTGTGGTTAAGAGGTTAAAAGAAGGAGGAAAAGAAAATTTTTTCTCACCATATTTTGAAAAGATAAACGTTGAGAAAATATGATTTTCCGAAAGCAACCAGCAAATTAAGTTTTATTTCCGCAAACGGGTAACCATGTGATGACCCGAGATTAGGGTGTCGCACAGCTGGTAGATGCAGTGTTCTATGGAGCAACTTAGAGTCTATGTGAGGCTAGTTAGTTATAAAACTGTTTTGCATAACTGTTTTGTTTTGTAACTAAACTGTAACAACCTGTATTGTTGGTTAGTTAGTTAGCATAGAAGTCATAGATGATTGTAGATGAATAGCTTGGCATGATTGTATATATAATGGCCAAGCTGATAGAACTAGGGGTAGCAAGTATTAAACACTTGAACCACTTGTAATTGTTCTGATAAATTCATCACAGAAAGTAGCTCGCCTCAGTGTGGATGTAGGGGTTTCCATTGGCCCTGAACCACGATAACTCTCCTTGTGTCATTCAGTTTTTCATTCTTTTCATTCTTTCTTATAATCTGATCATTGCACATTATCTTCTTGGTACGATTCTTGATCAAGAAAGGTGCAGCATCGCAGCATCAAAACTGCATCATCAGCAGAGAAGAAGTTCTGCACTGCCACTGAATTAACAACACAGAAAAGGTTCTGGTTTGCAACATTAACTTCAAACTTTCCTATGTCTTTGTTTGGTCTTGAGTGTTTTTATGTTGAAATCAAGTATATGGTTTTGGACTTCTCCAAGCCCATTTGCACAAGGCCCAAATCTAAGGCCCATGAGTGTTTCTTACATCAACTTGGATGAGCCAACTTTCTCTTCAAGCTTCATTCATCTTCTCACATATTCTATCATCTTCTCCAATCTTCCTTTTCTCTCTAAGACTCCATAGCCTAAGTTTGTGAAGCAACTTGTTCAACTCTTGCATATTTTTCAATTCCAAGAGGTAATCCTTGTTTCTCATCATCAATCAAGTTCATGTTCTTCAATAAGTTTTCCATTTCAAAGCCTTAATCATCTTTTCCAATTCCTAGATCTAGAAACTTTGAAATTATCTAGAAAATCATAGAAAAATCCTAAAAATATGAAACCAATTTCTATGAATTAGTTATCATCTCTATAATCATAATCCAAGAGATTGATGCAAACAAAATTTTCCTTCCCATTTATCTTGTCAAGGCCGAAACCTATATATGTGGGTGGAGGAAACTTTTGTTCATTTTCTTTGAAAATAATCATGGATTCAATCTTTCTATTGAGTTTGTATGTTGAATCCAAGTTGTTGTGTTCAAATAAAATCCCTAACTCGTATTTTCATTGATGGCCGAAATTGAGTATTGGATGGATTGGAATATTTGGTTTCAATTCTTTGTGATTAATCATTAATTCTATGTCTTAAGTACTTAAGGATCACCAATCCAAAGACTTAAGAATTATAGAAATTTTTAGCCACAAAAACTCATCGTGGCCGTGACCTATCCTTAGTGTATAGGTGATTGTATTTGTTTGATTTTAATTGGTTGATTGGGGTTTGCTGAAGGATAAAAGTCTTGTACTGTGTACGTGCATTGACGGTTTCCAGATTCGCGACAAAGTTTTTCATCGGAAGCTAAGTTCTTTGAGAGGTAAGAGGGGATTTCCTGAGGGATTTTTTCGATGGCTACATGCTATCAAGTTGTTTGTCTGTATGATTTATCTGTGGTTGTGGTGTTTGGTTTATGGTTGTGGTGCTTGATTAAAGTTGTGTTATTTATCTGTGTTTGTTTATCTGCATTTAATTATATATTTACAGTAGTATATTATAGTGTTTTGATGCATGATTTGCCTGGGTTAATTGCTATAAAATTGTTGTTTGAGAAGCCTGACAGTGGCTAGTGGTCAGTGCCCAATCAATTAACCAGATAAAAGCTTTAAGAAGCTTTATAAATTATATGTAAGGTTTAACGGTAAAATATTAGAATATAATATTGATAGAAAATTTTATTTGGGAAAAATAAGGAATGTTGGAAAATATCATTATTTTAAGGATTTATTAGTGTAAAAGTAAACTATGAGTCACAGTGAGGACGTAACCGTGGAAATATTTCACAGGGGTTAATTTTACCAAAATATATTTCCCTATATTGGATAATGTTATTTGAAATCATTTATTGGCAAAAATAACTTAATTAGAATTTTTAAATAACTATTTTGAATTAAAAAATGATTATTGGTATTTTTATGAAGAAAATGAGAAAAATATTTTAATCGATTTTGGGTGGGGATAAGAAAAGTGTTTAAAGAAATCAATGTTCTTTTCTGTCAAAAACATTATTTTCAAGAGTGAAATACTTTAGAAGAGAAATGAATTAACTCTGGATTTTAAACGTATTTTAAAACGTTTTCAAAAGAAAAGAATTTCTGGAAGAGATTTTATTCAGTGAAAGTGATTCCGTCAAACTTGGATAAGTTTTTCCGAGATTTTGTTTTGTATTTGTTATTTCACTGAGAAAAATGTGTTAAATAAGACAAGCGAACCTAGTTACCGAGACGTCGGGTTTCTAGGGTTCTATTTGACATGAGGGTCTAGGATCCGTGTCATTGGACATGAGTATCCTGTAAAATGGTGGACTGTGTGTCCCATAATTTGATATGGCTAAGCGTTGTCTACCATATCTGTGAACTTTCAACTGGTGCATCAGTTAGAAAGTTTTGCGATTGAGCACTCGAACTTTGAGGTCCTGTGTTATTAATAAAAGTTTTAAGGTGTTTAAAACTATGTTTGGTCATAAGCTTTTGAGCTTCGGCAGGGGAATATTGAATACAAAGAAAAGTGTCAAGAACAAAGTGTTTTTACATGCATTCATTCGACAGACGTGCCTATGGCATTAATCTGGATATCTTAGTGGACAAGATGTTCAAGACGATGCCAATTCTATTCTGGATATCTTAATAAGATAAGGTATTTAAGATGGTGAATCTGGATATCTTGGTGGACAAGGTATTCAAGATGGTGAATCTGGATATCTTAATAAGATAAGGTATTCAAGATGGTGAATCTGGATATCTTGGTGGACAAGGTATTCAAGATGGTGAATCTGGATATCTTAATGGCAAGGTATTCAAGATGGCGTGCCTTATTTGGAAATCGAGCTTGATCAGCTCATTTACATGGCGTTGGGATATCTCTGGAGATTAAGTATGAATTTAGACGACATATATGAAGTGTTCATGCATAGTTTTCAACTGATGATGTTTGGGATGTGAAACCCATTGATAAACTATTTGCTTTAATATGAATGCTTATGTTGTTATGAACATGTATATGTGTATATGTTTTCCTTTGTGTAGTGCATGTAGTTGTCGTGTTAAATTCATATATTGGTTTCTCACTCTTGCATGTTTTATTGTCGGTTTCTCTACTTGTGCATATATTTATATCCGAGCTCAGATTAACCACTAAGGGGATTTGACGACTACATGAGGAAGTTCCCTTAGTTCGGAGCATGCTAATGTTCTCTTCTTCTGCTATGACTATCTTTAGTACGACCAGCTTAGGTTTTTATTTAACTTAAGTTTTGCTTTGAATGGACCTATACTTATTAAGGTCCAATTGTATAAACGATTAAGATGCAGTATAGTTGTATGATGTTATATATATATATATATATATATATATATATATATATATATATATATATATATATATATCCATATACGGTTATATTTATGATGTTGATGTGGTTGTCGAAAAGAAAAAGAAAAGGGAAAAATTTTATCATCATTTTGAGAAATGATTATAACTTAAGAAAATATTATTTTCCGAAAGCAACCGGTGAATTACTTTTAATTTATTTCCACACGTGTTTACAAAGTAATGCTCAAGGAGTGTTACACACCTTGCCTTAAAAAAATTATAGTTTTTTTTTTAAAAAAAACTTCATTATTCCGTTAACTATATATTAGGTCATCCTTAACTTGATTTATTCTTCTCCATATGGCCAAATCATCGAAGATAAGATTCTACCATCTTTTTCTTTATAATTATTATTCATACTATCTTTTTAATGCAATCATTTTCAATCTCATATGCCTTTAAGGTTATGTTTGGGACGATGGAATGAGATGGTTAGTAATGGAGTAGGGTGGTAAAGAAAGCTTGACCCATTGTTTGGGAGTATTTTAAACAATAGAGTGGAATGGTTGAGAGCGGGAACCAAAACCATTCCATCCCACCCACTCCCTCAATTTTTCATACCCTCCAATTTGAGGTTTGGGAGGGAACACTTCCCTCTTTTATTCTTTTATATAACAAGTTACAATTTTGTCTCCACTTAGAAAAAACAGATCGTCACTTTCAGTCTGCTAGTTCAGCAATCGTTTCTCTCTCGACTCCATTTGCAGACTCATCAAGATTCCTCTCCCCTCTCTTCAACGTCTGTTTTCCTATTTGGTCAGGTTCTCAGTTCATTGATGTTTTTGCTTATGGTTAACTTTCTAATTCTATGAGGTGGGCAATCTTTTCTTTTTTTTTTTAAAAAAAATGATTTAATCTCATTGAAATAATGGAGAAAAGATGCCCAGATCCTTACCCCCGTGAACTCATGCTTGTCTACTTGATTGTCCTGTTCTTAGCTTTTGAACCAATTAATATTGTTCTGGGCAATGAAAATTATGAAAGGGTAATATTGTAAGTAACTTTTTAAATTCATCTCACTCCATCATTGACCGTTGTTACCTCCAAATATTGGAGTATGATCTATCTCAATTCCCTCGTTAAATCTTCTAATAATGAAGTGATATATTTTTACTTCTCCACTCCATTCCATCTTAAATCACTCCATTACTAATCACTCCACTTCATCCCCATCAAAACTCTCAAACATAGCCAAAGGTTCATTTATCAAATGCAACATTATATTTATAAGGGAAAAGTGCATACATATATACCTCTTAAACTTTAGCTTGTTTGTAAATTGACCCCCCTCAACTATTGATTCTTCCCAATTAATGCTCAACCTTCTTTTTTAATTTGAAGTATTAGTGAAATTGGTCCTTTTATTAACACAAAATTAAATTATTAACGCTTGTTGAATCTAACCCGTTCATTTCATTTTAATCCAAACCATTGATTATCTTTATTTTTCCAATTATTTTATAAAATGGGAGAAAAAAAAGAGAAAACTCCCTTTATCTTTCATAGGTTTCTTCTATTCGTTTCTTCTTCCTCTCTGTTTAGTTTAATAGAATATATGGTTAGTTAGTTGGTTAGGAGTTAGTTACATATGATTAACCTAATCAATCGCTATATAAGAGCATCATGTACCTAATACATCATCTTTTTCAATATGATTCCATTTGAGAAATCTTTCTCACTTGCAAGCTTTCAAGATTCCAAGAACTATTTCTGCTATGAAGTTCATCTTCATCTCTTTGATCCTGTGATTGGTAACATGGTATTAGAGCGATACCGTGCTTTCGCGAATCACTTGGATGAATATCTCTGCGATTCAGATTCAGACCTTGAGGAAGAACATGTTTCTGATTCAGAGGAAGAAGAACATGATTCAGTTTCAGAGGAAGAGAATGACAACGGCAAAATCATTTTCGACACTTTCCGGTGAGACTCAAATCTTGATGCGGCTACGGTGGTTTTGATGAAGTTGATCAAGCCAGAAATCAAAGGTTCCATCCTCGAGATTGGGGAAATCACTTGCTTCCTTGTTCAAGATCCAGTGTTGAGTCAGGAAATCCCTAATTGCAGCGATGGTAGAGCTATCAAAATGGGTTATAACCTATGAGCCAGCCCGACTCAACCCAGCTCACTGGTGGGTTGTAAAAAAGTAGGCTCATTTTGATTCCGAGATTTTTTGGCCCTGTTCACTTAACCCGCTTGTTAAGCAGATTCAACCAGGGGTGACTCGGGCCAACCCATGAGCTGGATTTTTATATTTACACTAGCGCAGGCACGCATATACATGGTCCAAATCCAAAGTCCAAATTAATAATTCAACAGCCCTTTGCAAGCCCAACCCATTTTGGCATTTTCTCAACCCATTCTTCACTAGTCTGACACTCTCTCACTACTCACTCAGTTCACTGCCTCACTCAAGAACAAACCCTAAGTCCCTAACAACGAACGGTGCCCCTCACCCAACATAATCGTTGCCCGTATAGTGTCCATGGCCTGTTATGCCCATATACAGTGAAAAATTTCAAACTGAACCTTAATTCCCTCTCTCCAACTCTAGTTTTCAGAGACGCAGACGGTAACCCTCTCATCGACCTCACAGCTTGTAGTCCACCACAGCTTCATCCTCAATCCTCGATTGACCGTCACAGCTCGTAGATAGGAGAGATGCTCACGACAGTCCACGTCTAGCTAGCTCGCAGAGACACAGACGAAGATGTATATACTGTACATTTGATTTAGATTTAGTTATATTGTCCTTCTCCAATGTTATGTATACAATTGATTTGATTTTGTGCACCTTTTAATTGTTTACTCTTATTCTGACTATATGTTTCAAATTGGAAGCTTCATTTGCGTTGTATCAATGTGCTCCGTGATTGAATTTCTTTAAAAAAAGAAATTCATTTATTTTTTGTCCTTTCAAGATTTTTTTTATTTTATTAAATCAAAGTGAGCCAACTCGCATAACCCACCAACCCGGGGTGGGTTGAGCCGGGTTGGCTATTTTCCGACTCACAAAAAAGTGAGCCGGGTTGGGTTGGCCCGCCTTTTACCCCAACCCGTGGTGGGCCAACCCGGGTGAGACGGGTTGACCCGTTTCAAGATTCCAAGAACCATTTCTACTATGAAGTTCATCTTCATCTCTTTTATCCTATGATTGGTAACAACTGCAATGCTCAAAGCTGGCAGTCCTTGACTTTGCATGCACAGTCGATTGCATACCTTGATTTAGTATTACATTCACTTATTTGATGTACAAAAGAACTGTCTTAATTATAACTAAACACACATGGATCAACTCACCAAAGAAGAAGAAACGAAGAACAACAATCCAGAAGAAGAAATGACACACAAAATAGAGCATGAGTATTTTTTTTTCTTCCATTTTATATAAGAATTGAAAAAAAAAAAGATTAAACTGAAATAAACAGCCATATTCAATTATTTGGTTTAATGGACTTTTTAGTCCCTGGAAAGTAGGGTCGTTTTGAAATCCCGCAAAAAAATTTGTGTGGTTTTCTTCCCTAATAGTTTAACTTTTTTGAAAATCGTCTCTGCCGTTAGTCTCCACCGTTAAGTGGCTGACGGTGAGCCACGCCAGCTATGCCAAATCGTCTGACCTTGCTGACATGTATGCCACCCTCGTTTTTCGTCCTTGATGCTCACATATCTGCGATCGCATTTGAGCGCGAGCTTCTTCACCAAGTCGAATCGAGAGAAGAGCGAAGGGATGAAGGGAATGAGATTCGATTGCACGTTGAGAGAGACGATTGCGGCTCTGTCCTTCGATCTGGAGCCACCGCCGGCAGATGAAGGAGCAGCGGTTGCTATCGGTGGAGCTGAGTGACTGGAACACTGTAGCCAAGATGGGTTGGAGGGAAATGGGACGAGGTGGTGGATATGGACTTGGAGGAGTTGGAGGAGCGGTGATGGTGGTGGCCTTGGGAACTTTCGCGGCTGGAAGCGACGGAGGCCTTGGAGGAGTTGTTGTTGTTCATCTTTGTTTGTTGGAAACGTTTGGGTTCAGACTTCAGAGCTCAAGTGGCGGAAAATGGATATGTTAGGGTTAGGGTTAGGGTTGTGATGATGGTCTTGTTTGGTTCTTACTTGATTGAATCAAGGAGCTGAGTTTGTTCTGCTGATGGTCTTGTTTGTTGTTGATTTGATTGGAGAAGGTTATGCTATTGTTGGTGAATCTGGTGATAAGTTTATGTGGTTCTGTGAAGAATCAATTTGTTATGTGAAGGTTATGCTATGAAGGGGATGATGAGCTTTTAATATTTGTTTTTTCTGAAATAGAAAAACATTGAATAAATTTTTTTTTATATGTTTTTTTTTTATTTTTTAAATGAAAACCGGAATAACTTTTTTATAAAAAAACAATTTTTTAAAAAAAATTGACGTGGCAACGACGTGGCATACATGTCAGCAAGGTCAGGCGATTTGGCACAACTAACGTGGCTCACCGTCAGCCACATCAGCCACTTAACAGTGGAGACTAACGGCAGGGACGATTTTCAAAAAAGTTAAACTTACAGGTACGAAAACCACAAAAATTTTTTTTTACAGGAATGTATTTCAAAATGACCCTACTTTCCAGGAACTAAAAAGTTCATTAAACTCAATTATTATTAATGATTTAAGTTAGAAGGACCAATTTGACTAATACTTAAAATTTAAGGATTAATTGGAAAGAATCGATAGTTTATGATGTCTATTTACAAACAACATAAAGTTTTAGGGGTGTATATACACCTTTCCCTATTTATAACACTGAGTTTATGCTCTTATTGGCTTTTTGTCGCAAAGCGTTAGTATCATAAACAGGCACGTATCATTGTATATATCCAATGCTCATTAAGAAAAAAGTTAGTTCTCGAGACTCTAACGTTGATTTTCTTTTAAAATACTTTTCCATTTCTAGCACACTACTAAAGTATGATGCTAATTAAACTATATGATATTCACTCAAACTAAGGAAGATATTCACTCTTAATTAACTTAAACTTTTATCTTACCAACTTAAACTTTTAAGAGAATTTATCCATGATATGTACATGTTGAACTGAAGGACGAGCCACATTATGAAAGTAAACTATATGAGAGTAAATATTGTTCTTTAATGGTTTGAAGTAAATAAAATAGAACACCTTGTCATTCATTTTGTTCTATTTTCAGTACGGATAAATGAGAAAACTCATAAAAACTAAGATCGTGTTTGGGTAAACAACTTAATTAAGCACTTATCGCATAAGAGCTTATCGTATGAGAGCTTGTGCCATAAGTGATTAAATTCGATAAGTTATATGCGTTTGGATGCACACTTCGAAAAACACTTATACAAAATTAAGGCGTTTGGATATATTACTATATAAGCACTTATAAACATTTTAAAATTAAGGGTAGGGTTCAGCATCAAATAAAAGGTTCATATTAGGATTCAACATTCATATCAGAAGGGGGAAAAAAAGGGAAAGGGGGAAGGGGACAAAACACTACATCAAGAAAAGGGACCTTGAGACATGAAGGGAACTTGGCTGAAATCTAAAAGAAAAGGGAACAAACCTGAGAGCTGGGTTGAAGGATGAGCGGACGGTGGAAGGTGGAAGGACGACGGCGGATAGTGCGGCCAAACGTCGTTCAAGCAGAGACACGAAATTGGGCGGCGGCCAGAGAAGAGATGAAGATAAAATAGATAGGAAAAAAAATAAAAAGAAAGAAGGGGGCAAGAGAGGATTCGAACAGTGAAAAACACGGAGAGGGTGTACCGTATGAGAGCTTTTGGAAAATACCATAAACTTGTCCCAATAACTTATGAAAATAAACCCAAAACTCCTTATGAGATGACAAGATTTTTTTATAAGCCTCGTCAAACACACCACATAAGAACTTGTCATAAGATAAGTCAAAAGGAGTTTAAATAAGCTCTTTCAAACACCACATAAATAGACTACTTTAGACAAAACGAATCTGCATTACCTTCACATCCACCACTCATCACTGTTTCATTCAGTTTGGAAAGAACCTTTTCTGACTGAAAAGTCAGCAGAGACTCTTCCTTCACAATATTTATTTATTTATTTAGACAAATGTTAGTAGGTTAGTTGTTAATTTTTCTCTTTTGTCAATGTTTGAATCTTGGACCTTCAACAGTTTAAACCCCTAGCTCTTACCATTTGAGCTACCGCTCACAATATCAATATCAGGATTAGGACAATAAAGCTGCCACGAATAACATAAACTTCAAGCAGAAACTGTCTAGAACAAGTTCAAATGGAGAATGAGTGTGGCTTCAGGTTCTTTCCAAGCTTTCGATACCTAAGGTTCCAAGGTCCTTTCAATTCCAGAATGCAGTGCACCAAGTTGTTCAGGGGCCAGAATTATGGTTTGTAACAATTAATAGAGGAATTATCACATTACAATATTCCTGCTTAGTCATTAAGGAAAGAACAAAATGTATTCTTAGTTACAAAAGTCATCACTTTTTGTATCTTTTTTCTCTAAAATTTTCAACGAGAACCAAAATATGTTTAAATTAACAAAACTTTAAAACTAAATTCTACCCATCTTCTAAAGTAACAAGGGAAAGCTCACATCAATTATATTATGTTCCTACCCATCTTTTCATTAAAACTAGATTCCGTTCCTACCATTCTTCAGTTTTTTATTTATTTAAATAACCCTATTTTAAAAAATGTTTTCCAGAATACCCCTTTCTCAATTATGTATCAAAATACCCCACTTTTTTTTAGGCGAGAAGTCGTCATTTTAATCAACGACTTTTCACCATTGTTTTTTTTTTTTTCCATAGTGAGAAGTCGCTATTTGGTAAGGCAACTTCTCACCTTCACTTTTTTTTTTCATTTATTTTTTTAAGGTATTAATTATTAGTTTAAATATTTTAGTTTAATTAATTAGGTTAGTTTAGTTAATTATTGTGTTAATTAGGATATTAAGAAGTTAATTTTTTTACCAAAGAATAATATTATGAATAAAAACATTAATTTAAAAAATTAAACATTAATTAGTTATTTAGTTTTAATTTTTTAAATTTAGTTAATTAATTAAGTTAGTGTAATTAATTTAGATTTAATTAGGGAATTATTATGGTAAATTTAATAATTAAAAACTTTAATTGAAAACATAATCGGCTATACATAAATAAAAGTTACATGAGATCAACGCAACCTATGACTAGTTACTACAAAAAAATTATTTATTTATTTGTTCAATTTATTTTATTATTTTAGCCCACAAATATACTTTTTTAATTTTTTAAATTAAGCAGTTTTTCTATAATTGGAAGAAATAGTTAAAATAAGGAAGGATTGAAATGAATACATACCTAAGAACAGTAAGAAGTATCAAAAAAAAAAGAATAACTATCTTATAAGAAAAAATTACTACAATGGATCACATTGAAATGAAAAAGTTGTCTTTCTCTCTAAAATTTGAATATCGTCCACTACTTGAGGTATACACTGTTATTATGACCCGTTTCGTATATGGTAGGACATAGAAGAATGACCCTACCATTAAACATTGGTATAGTAATTAGCCCTAACTGAACTTTGACAGTTTTGCTATAAATACTTGACACGGCTTTACATAACACCTACCATTTTGGTGATTGATTAAATTATTAGTTTTCTCGGAATATTAACAAAACAAAAAAAGTGACTAAATTATATGGAAGGTTGAAGATTTGAAGAATAGTGAGAAACAGAGAAAATAAATGTTGAAATTGTACATCACCCCTATTAATTAAATTTTTAATTAATATTTTTTATTCATAATAATATTCTTTAGTAGTAAAATTAATCTCTTAATATCCTAATTAACATAATAATTAACTAAAATAACCTAATTAATTAAACTAAAAAATTAATTAAACATTTTATAATTAAAAAAATTAAATGAAAAAAAACGGAAGGTGAGAAATCGCTTTTCCAAATGGTGACTTCTCACTATGAAAAAAAAAACAAAAAACAAAGGTGAGAAGTCGTTGAATGAAATGGCGACTTCCTACCTAAAAATAAAAGTGGGATATTTTGGTACATAATTGAGAAATGGGTATAATCTGGAAAAATATTTTTTAAAAAAGGGTTATTCAAAAAAAAAAAATTCCCATTCTTCATCATTAAATTAATTTAAATAAAAAAATTGTGATTTTGACAAAAAGTGAACCTTCAACAAAACTTATTTTTATTATTACTTTTCTCATTTTATGCTTTCACAAAATCAAATTACAAGACACCTCATATCATATAGAAGCTTCAGATGGAGAAAGAACCGAAAGTTTATAAGTAGGAATTTAGACGACTATTGAAAATAAAAGAAAAAGAAAAAATGTTAGGGACTCCATTTCAATTTGAAAAAGAAAGTAACGTTGGTTACAAGTTTTAAAAAAACATTTCTGGAAATGTTGGCATGTGCATTGTTTGGTACAAGTTTTAAATATTTATTCCTGGGCATAAAATATTTCCTAAAATAAAAATAGTGAATAATAATTAGAAATTTAGGAAAACTTTATTCCTATATGTGAAGATGAGAAAACTCTATACCCGATAATATGATTCCCAAAAATATAGTTTGTCCGAAAATAAAACATTCCAAAATAACAAGAATGTGAATCTTATAGTTTCGTCACTTTTGTCTAAATATATTTCCACAATAACCATTTCATGTATATTTGGTTTTACGTTGGAAACATTCATAATTGATTATGACCTTTGTCAAACGTGATTTTAGTAAAAAATGAGGTGTTTGATTATTGTTAGGTAAAATTGATTTTGACTTCAGAATCGATTTTGACTAGAAGCTACAAATAATTGTTTTTGCATTGAGTTGGAAATTTTACACTAAGTTTTATATCAATTTTGCTTTCAACACGAAAATATCCGAACATAAATCAATTCACTTCAAACTCAATTCTAACAAAATCAATTTACAAAATCAATTTCATTCAAAATCACTTATAAAAAATACATATCCAAACACACACGTCTTTGTTGTTTAAGAATCACGGTGTCTTTTAGAAAAAAAAACATATCAAAGTATGTGCTGAATATATTCCCTTTTCAGAGTCAACTCGCTGCTCAACTAAGAATTTTCTCGCATAAAAATAAGAAAAAAAGAGTGCATCCTCATAAAAAAGATGAGAAAAATAAAATAAATTAAATCCTTTAATATTTAATTTATTTATCTTAATTCCTACACAAGTTTATCTTTTATTTCAAGCAAAACCTATTTTTTATTTTACTAACGAAGAATTACTACACAAATCTTTCTTGAATTACTTATTTTTTGTCATAAACTTCACTAGTGTTTGGCATGTTTATGAAATATTACTAAGTGTCTTTTTGGATCCGCGTTAAAGAGAAACAAACGTGAGTCTGTAAGGGTCAAACGTGTTTTGTCCAGATATAAAAGATGTTTGGTTCTTCATTGAAAAAATGATTATTCCTCCTAAAATCGATTCTAGCTGAAGCAACTCCCTATAACTTTCACTTTTGGTTGGAATTGATTCTATGCAAGTCACACGTTGTTTCTCAACTTTGTCCCTTCCATTCCTTCAATTTTTGTGGTGTTACAGTGTGCAGTAACATCTAACTGTGTCTGAGTCTCTAGGTTAGAAAAGAAGAAGGTGAAGAGAGATTGGGCTTCAATATAAGAGGGATATTGGACTATGAGGAATTGGGCTTCAAGGGATTAGCAAATGTTTCTCACCATAAATGTTTGAAATCTATGGTACAGTGTACACTAGCAAGTAGCCACCAATGAATATGGGACAAGCTTCTCAATAAGTCTACAGTACACTACTAATCTTATTTAATAATTTAATATAAAGCAAAAAAAAACCAAATATAAATAAATAAAAAATAAAAATTCTATACAAAGAAGTAAACATGTATGAACTTAAACCCATTTTGGTAATTATACATCCAAAAGCAATTTTAATCAAAACAATCCAAACAATATTTCTTTACAAAAATCACTTTTATCATAAACGTATTCAAATATATCACTTCACTTTCAACTCACTTCTAACCCAAATTAATTTTACAAAAATCAATTCATTCAAAATCAATTCCCATCCACCGTGGAACCAAACACCCTAAATTTAAGGAAAGTAAATCTATAATGCATTGTTTGGATAGGGAGAGTTTAAAAAGAGAACTATCAAAGAGAGAAGTGGAAAAGAATTTGAGGAGTTCTTTAGTTTGGTTAGGAAGAGAAGTAGGAGAAGAGAGAATTTTCTGATGGGACCCACGGTAAAAAATAATCTCTCCTTAATTGGCGAGAGAATGGAAGAAGAGTGAACTATCATGTGAAATTACTATTTTTAACCCTTTTGTCTTTATCTCACAATGCAACAAGGTCTGTACGTTAGAAGTTGAAAAAAAAAGATATATTATATTAATTAATTATAATAATATGACAGTAGACATAAGAATATAATAATATTATTTCAGGAGGCAAGTCTTCAATAATATTTTATTATAATAATAAATATATATATATATATATATATATATATATATATATTAGTAGGAGTAAATATGTCTTTATAAAAGAACTTAACTTTTTTTTTTCTACTTCTTTCATATTTTCTCTCAATCCAAAAAACCTAAAAATTTACTTCTCTCCTCTCCACTACTTCTCTCCTCTCTTATTTCTTTCTTCCATACTTATTTTTTCCCTATTTCTCTCCTTACCCAAACATAGCATAAGTATACTGCGCATCTATCAAAATCTGCTGAAAGAAAAACGAAAGCCTGACAAACTTAAGTTCCTAATCATAGAATAATAATATTTGTTGGGCCGTTGTGCCCCCTTGAGAATAATAATAAAAAAGAATTACAATATTTGATTGATAGTTAATTGTATAGGAATAAAATAGAAAAATATAATTGATTTCAAAATAATAAAAAACTTTTTTACATAATCATCAAACTTTAACTTTTTTAAAAATTATTTTTTATATAAAAGAAGCCTTTCTGTAACTTAAGCTAATTTGCTAATAGAAAAATATAATTGATTTCAAAATAATAAAAAACTTTTTTTTACAAAAGCATCAAACTTTAACTTTTCTAAAAATTATTTTTTATATAAAAGAAGCCTTTCTGTAACTTAAGCTAATTTGCTAAAATGTCACTATGTCAGATTAATTATAATAATTTATATATTAATTAATAGTATAAAAAATATTTATATTAATAATATAGAGTTTAATTGATATACACAGTCAGTGTAAAGTTTTTTATATTATCAAAAATCACTACGTCATTGAAAATATTTGATTTTTATCTAAATCATCTTGAAAGTCATTCATTCCATTATTTGTGATTGGTATAAAAAACTCAATAATATATACCAATTAAATATGGGTCATGCTAACGAGTATCTTTAGGACATTCTTTAAGAAACAAAAAAAAATATATTTTAATTAAAAAACCAAATATTTCATTTTCTCAAATATTAAACACTTCAATTTCTAAAAAAATATTTCTTTTTTTTCTTCTTGGTTTTCTTGGTTCCAGGAGTACCCTAACTCGTTACCATTTTCCATTAAATATTTATCGACAAAATTTATATACATGAAACGTGACCCTTTAGCTCTCCCCTCTGAATAAGGCCAACAAACAGTACCACTCATTTGAAGGAGAAAATCTGCTTATAGCTTCTTCAGTGGACACAACACAATTACATAAAAGAATCTTTTCTTGATTAACAATAGGATAGGAGTATTGTTTGTAAGAAAAAGTGTTACCCAATCCTACAAAGCATATGCTTCATCACCTTCTCTTTTGATTCCACACTATCCCGCCACCATACAAAGAATATCCATTTCTTACAGCAACTTCTGTACGACGTTAACTCTGTCCAAATTCAAAGATTGTTCCTTTTTATTCCGTACAACATCTCTAACAAGTAACATCTTCAACATGAACACCACATCTTCTCTCTCTATAAATCCCACTCTCTCTCCTCCCTTTCTTTCAATTCCCACCACATCTTCTTCATTCCCCTACCTTCCAAATTCTGCTACATCTCAACGGCGTTTCAAATCGTTTGGAGCAAAACCCATTATTCATTCTTGCAGAGGAGCACGATTGTGCTCTTTGCAGGGTTCAAAAACTGTGAGAAGTAGAAAAAGTTTGGTTCTTGAAGCTAGAAACATGACTGTGGGAGAGTTTGATTTGCATAATAAAGAGGATGAGGAAGAGGGTCCTCCTGATTCTGCTCTGCTTGACTCCGAAAACATTTCAAGGCCTCGAAGAATTGCTCTCTTTGTTGAGCCTTCTCCTTTTTCGTGAGTCCTTTTTGTTTCCATTCTTTATTTAATCTTCATTATGCATAGCAAGGTTTCAAATTGTGGTCCGTGGCTGCAATTAAGGGGTTTTAGTAGCTTCTGCGACAGCACGATAACCGCAATTGATACCGCATCAGCTGCATCTTCCCGTAATTGCGGTAAACGCAAGTACAATGGCAACTGTAACCTCAAGTTAAAACTTAGTGCATATAACCGTGGGTTCATTTGTTTTAGATTTTGATAGAATTGATTTTGGAAGAATTGATTTTGAAAGAATTGATTTTGGAAGAATCAAGGTTAAAAAAATTGATTGTATTTGGTAACAATATTTTAAAAGTGGGTTCAGAAGAATTGATTTTGTTTGGATGATACTTTCGAGGTGTAAATATGTAGAATTTTGTGGGGCCTACATCTAGAATCAATTATTTTCAACGGAAAAGCTAGAAATTTATGCTTCCACAAAACTCAGTTTTGACCCACCAGGAATCAATTATTTCCAACGGAGTTTCGTAAACAAATGCATAAACAGTACCCAAATATATGAATAGTAACCTCGGGACGGCAAAATTCTCCGTTTGCGGCAGAAAAAATCTAAAACAAACAGAGGCTGAGTCGTTGGACACAAGTCGTTAATATGCTGCTGTTAAGGACGAATGATTCGGGCTTTGCCCGAGTTCTATCGTTGGCAGCAATAACTCTTGGCCAGCCTGTATTGTACTTACCTCTGGCCGTCTCGGAGATTAGTCCCATTGCGGGTTCAAAGGATCTAAGCTGTGAGATACTTCGAGGACTCACTCGATCCCAAGGATTAATTAGGACGAGTACCAACAAAAAAGCTCAATAAAGCATTGGATACCGGCTTATCAAAAAAAAAAAAACTTGGTGCATATTCTAACATGTTTTTTTTATAAGCCGGTATCCAATGCTTTATTGAATGTGGGGTGTTTGAAATTGAAACCTCATTACATTTTCTCTCTCTGTTGTTTTGCTTTGTTCTAACATAGGACACCATTGGGTCTCTATTTTTGAAGTAACTGAATTGTCACGTTGGTTTGGTTTGGTTTGAGTTGGGTTTCGTGTTGCCTTTGTGGCCTTTGATGAATTGCTCTATTGGCACGGGGACTGTTTGTATCAAAACTTAACAAGTCATAGACTTTTTTGTATGCTTTATTTAGCTGTCTGAGTTCAACATTTTGTTCATCTGATCTTTATACTTGGTTAGCAGTGTGATTACATATACTTTCTACAATGAGTTGCTGAAAAAAAATACAAAAACAAATTTTGAAAAGTTTCTAACATTAATATTCTACTCTGTCCTTACACTGCACATGCTATTGTTGTGAAGTTGGATTTGATTGATGATCTGTTGAAATTGAGATTTTCTATGTCAGACGGATTGAGCTGACTTTGTGCTCATCTGTTTTGGATATCCATCCTATTAGCTTCATATTTGTTGTGTAGTCCAGCCATCAGAAATGTTGCATCTTAGCTATTGTATTACTGCTGAATGCTGCTCCTGAGGTTTCTGAATATTTTGGTGTAAAATATAGTGTTAAGTCCAACTTATGAATGTCTGACCAGGTATTAATTTTTGGAGACATTGATGAGAAATTAATCTACCAAGTTTTCTAGTTTCTGTCTGCATTAGAATCCGAAATGATATTGGATTAGACTTCAATCTATTCATGTGTGATGATCCTTCATAAGAAGACATGTATGGTTTCAGCCGTGTAAGAAAAAACGAGTCTTCTTTTTTAACAGAATATTTATTCAATGCTATATTTATTTTGCAGATATGTCTCAGGATACAAAAACCGGTTTCAGAATTTTATTAAATACCTTCGTGAAATGGGAGATGAGGTAACTTTTCTACTTCTTTTGTTTCTATGTAAGCACATGTTTATTTTCCCTTATATTTGGTGCTTTTATGTGGTATCCCACAAAAATTCAGAGGAAATCAGGAATGGATAGCTTCTGCATTATATAGAGTGTTTCAACATTTATCCTGTATTTTTTTTTTAACATTGCAAGCTAACTAGCTGTCCTTATTTGTGTTATAGGTGATGGTTGTGACAACTCATGAAGGAGTACCCCAGGAATTTTATGGAGCCAAATTAATTGGATCCAGGAGGTTGCTAACATTGATATGTTTTAGTTGTTTTAGCTCATTGTTCTCTTCATCATTCCTTTGATGTTCGTCTAATTCTAAGTTTGTTGCTTTCAAAATCTCAAACCTGGTTTCTTTCAGTCATTAGGAGCTTAATTTTTGTTTCTTAATTTCATTGATTGCATATATTTGTTAACTTTCATTTTATTACCTCATATTCTATTAGTATATGTTTTGCATGTACATTTACAATTTCACTAGTAATTAATTATGGCATTCCTATTATCATCATTTTATTGTAATTGACACTATGATATCGACTAAGAATGTGCCTAGTTGGATATGTTCTTTGCATGTAAGATTACTGCCACAACTATTTCTGTATACTAACATTTTTCATTTATACAAAAAACAAATGAAAATGCAGCTTTCCCTGCCCTTGGTATCAGAAGGTACCCCTCTCCTTAGCACTTAGTCCGAGAATAGTTTCAGAGGTAGCCCGGTTTAAGCCTGATATAATACATGCATCATCGCCAGGCATAATGGTTGGTTCGCAATTCCTCTATCTGCTCATTTATTAAATTTTGGGATTATAAAGGAATAATGTAGTTGTAAATATTTATTTGTCACATATCTGACACTGGCTCAATTTCAGGTTTTTGGTGCCCTTATTATTGCAAAACTTCTATCTGTTCCTATTGTCATGTCCTATCATACCCACGTACCAGTGTAAGTTCTATTCAGATTTCAGATTTTCTGAAAGTACTTACCATTGCAGATAGTGTGGCTCTTCTGCTCTCCGTTATTTTGTTATAATATACTATGATGTTAGAACTGCTCTATATTAAATCAAGTGTTGCTTATGGCTTATCTTATTCTGTCTTCAGGTACATTCCAAGATATACCTTTAGCTGGCTGGTGAAACCCATGTGGTGGGTCATAAGTATGTACACCATCTTGCCTCCTTTTTTCCAATTGGACCCAAATATTTGTGAGCATAACATAAATTTTGCTGCTTTATGTAGAGTTTCTTCATACAGCAGCTGATTTGACTCTAGTTCCATCAGCAGCCATTGGGAGGGAACTCCAAGCTGCTAGAGTAACAGCAGGTGAACATAGAACACCCCTTATATAGTCTTTCAGCTATGCTCCATTGATAACAGCATCTGAACATAAGCATTTTTTAACATGCTTTATCAACGCAGTAAAATCTTGACCGACTTGTTTCTCCTGTTGTTCAGCTAACAAGATTCGTCTTTGGAACAAGGGTGTTGATTCTGAAAGTTTCCATCCTCGATACCGCTCGCATGAAATGCGATTAAGACTAAGGTTTGGACCTATTTTCGTTTATTCATATTTACAAGTTTTTATAATGATGGATTCCATCTTATTCTTTAACATTTGGTCTTATAGCAATGGTGAACCCGAGAAACCCTTGATAGTTCACGTTGGACGGCTTGGATTCGAGAAGAGTTTAGATTTTCTCAAAAGGTAGTGAACTTCATCTTGAAATTGCCTAACTTGGAGTTGTGATTGTATTCAAAAGTTCCCAGTCGATCTTAAAAATCCAGAATATAAACTCAAAGAAAAGTAAAAACTGCATAATTGGTTATTGATGTACTGAAGCTGAAAGATTGTTAAAACCATTTCAAGATATGCTTTCTAGCAATGCACTTTGGGATGCCCTTGGCTTTCACTGATTCTTCTTACCATGCCATATAATATATCTTGTGTGGGAATTTGAATATTTGTATCCTTCCTTTGACACATGAACCGCATGATTTGGCAGGCTCATGGATAGGCTTCCTGAAGCACGAATTGCTTTTATTGGAGATGGGCCATACAGGTGACTTGCTCTTAACATGTATCTGCTTTCTGTTTTTGTTCAAGCTGTATCGTGTGACTTTTAACCTGTAGCTTTCTAGGAGTGAATGTTTTTCCTTCTTTTTGTGGGTTTGGAGGAGGTTGTACCATTGTCCTATGGTGCTAACTGCTAAATATCTAAATGCATAAAATTCAAACCTCCCTCCCCCCTCTCAAAAAAAATTTCCTCATCTGCAATTTTGGTCTTTGGAATTGGCAAATCCCAATTCAGCCGTCCACATGTCATGATTTTATTTATATATGACGCCCCTTCATCTTTGTACCTTCTAGTAATATGACTTCTTAAATTGCCAGGGAGGAACTGGAGAAAATGTTTGAAGGTATGCCTGCAGTATTCACAGGAATGTTAGGGGGGGAAGAACTCTCTCAAGCATATGCTAGTGGAGATGTCTTTGTCATGCCTTCAGAATCAGAGACGCTTGGGCTTGTTGTTTTGGAGGCTATGTCTTCAGGGATTCCTGTGGTGGGAGCACGTGCCGGAGGAATTCCAGATATAATCCCTGCAGATCAACAGGGCAAAACTGGCTATCTATATAATCCAGGTGATCTTGAAGACTGCTTGAGCAAATTAAAGCCTCTGTTACTCAACAAAGAGTTGAGAGAAAACATGGGAAAAGCTGCACGCATAGAGATGGAGAAGTATGATTGGAAGGCAGCCACTCAAAAGATTCGCAACGAACAATACAATGCTGCCATTTGGTTCTGGCGCCAGAAAAGAGCTCAACTATTGAGACCCTTACAATGGTTGACTAAACGTATTTTCTCATCACCAGATGTCGAGTATAGATGATGCAGATACACCTTCCAAGCTTAGGTTGGTTCCTTGCAAGCATGTTGCTTTAGCTTCACAGAAGATTTGTGTGGAACTAAATATGTGGTTAGTCGAGTATAGCGCATTGATTTTCTGTATATAATGCAGCATACAATGTGATAGCTTGCACTGTATTTTGTGCCATTATAAAGTGGAATATAGGTTCAATTTTTCATGTCCCCATTGCATCAGAAAAATTTGAATGCTGATTCAATTCAGTCTATAAGCTGTATACTCAAGGAAATTAACGTGAATCGATTGCACAGTCATTGTTCTTGGTGCCACCATGTACCTTGTGACATTCCTGTTACACCTCACATAAGGAGTAGGTGACAGAATTATAATGTAGGAATGCAGAAAATAAGGTGAGACTTGCTTAATCAAATGATAACTGTCTTTTATCCGATTGTAAAAAATTGAAGATTGGAAGAGAGACCCTTAAAACTCTTTTTTTTTTTTATTATAGTCAAAAGGTTTGGGATGGAAGCTTAATCATCAGGCCAAATCACACTTAAGCAAAACTGGCTCCCATTGGATCCAAAAAGAGTATTCTAATTTAACAATATTATTGAATATCCTGGGATAAAGTGTAGCAAGAGGGCGATTTTTATGTTTGTCTTTAATACAAATTGTATAATCCAAACATATTCTTTGAGTATTATGTTTGTGAATCTGAGTTTAAGTTAGCAGGTTGTTTTGTTTTTGTTCTTATTTACCTTAAGGATGACAATTTGTACTTGTACATCGAGACCTGATCTTATGTTTGTTGCTAGCTTACTCTTAATTTATGCAAAATCCTAGTAAGACACACTTTGCAGTAGCAAAGAGGGTGCTTAGATACTTGAGAGGCACATTCATTTTGGAATTTGGTATAAGCAAAGTGAAAATGGAAGTTTGTTGGTTTATGTTGAAAGTGACCGGACACGAAACCTCGATGACATGAAGAGTATTAATGGTTATGCATTTTTCGTAGTCTCTTACATGTTCTCTTGGAAATCAGAGAAGCGAGAAATTGTAACTCAGTCCACTGCTCAAGTTGAATATGTAGCAGCAATTGCACCAAACTATTTGCTTGATGAAAATTCTATAGGATTTCAAAGTGCAGCAGCTAGAAGCTACAGAGATGTATTGTGAAAGCAAATCAACAATTGTTATTGCTGAAAATCCAGTTCAACATGGAAAGACCAAGTATGCTCAAGTGAAGTTTCATGTCATACATGAAGCTCTTAAGAATCATGAGATTAAGGTAGTTCATTGTTGTTCTGACGTTCAAGTGGTAGATATACTCACTAAGGCTCTTCCAAGAGCTAGATTCAAAAGACACATGATTGCTTGAAGTGGCCATAAAAAATCTCAAGGAGGAATACTCATGCTGTTGAGATTTTTAATGTACTCCAATATTTTGTGATGTGTAATATTTATTAGGTAGGGTCATGCTAACGAGTATCTTTAGGGCATTTTTTATGAAATCGAAGAAAAACAAATTTTTATTGAAATCTACTTCTCTGCTTTTTCTTTGGTGGTTATTTCAGGATTTGCCAGCTACATTTTCAACCTACTTGGTAGTGATTTTTACTCATGGTTGAACATCTACCTGGCTTTCCAATTGTTCTTATGATACTTGTATAAGGTTTGAGTACACCTAGTACTCAGTTAATATATTTTTGCTTATAAAAAGGAAGTTTTCATTTAAAAACCAAGGATCCGTTTGTTTTGTTTCCAGTTTTCTATTTTCATAAATAATTACAAAATTGTCACCTTGTTTTCATTATGTTCATTATGTTTTCTGTTTCTGAAGATTTGTACAAGAAACAATGAAAACAGAAAAAAGTTGTTTTCACTGTTTCCTATACAACTTTTTGAAAACATTAAACAAAATGAAAACAATGTGACAGTTTTGTAATTATTTCTGGAAACAAGAAATGAAAATAGGAAACTGGAAACAAAGCAAACGGGCCCCAAGCATTTCATTTTTTCAAATGTTAATACACAATTCCTTATGTAATCTTTCTTTTCTTAATTCCTTAACGAGGACACTCATTAGCATTTTCCTATTAGGTATTAGGTAGGTTTTTTGACTAAGTATATGGTGTGCCGTACCCATTGGGAGTGTCTTTATGACAAGGGATCATTAATTGACAGAGCACCCTGCTTATTCTGTTTTAAAATGTTTGCTATATATTTGTATAAAAAATAAATTCGTTTAATTATATTTTTGGATCCTCTATTTTTTTAATTGTGTGATTTTGTTCCCTCAAAAATTTTAATTGCATTTTTGGTCCTTCAATTTTTTCAATTGTGCGATTTTGGTTCCTAAAAAATTTAATTACACATTTAGTCTTTTAATTTTTCGAATTGTGCAAAATCAGTCCTTTCGTCAATGACTAGTTGATGTGCAATTAAATTTTTGAGGGACCAAAATTGCACAATTTTAAAGTTGAGGGACGAAATGTCTAAAAATTTGAATTAAAATTACAATTAAGCCCAACAAATTTGCAGCTTGGATACAATTGTCATGCTTTCTGCTCTGTGTCGTGGATAGACGCAAAATATCATATGGATGAAGAAGAAATTAAATCTTCAAGCTGCATCAATTTAGAGAACCAAACAATGCTTAGTCTCAAGTTCCAAAGATGCGCATACTGTTACAGTAATTGCATACTGCTAACAAATACCATTTATGCTATGGTTTATTTTCTTCTGCTGCCTAAGTATTTTTATGTTTTTTCCTAAAGTTAGAAATGTAACTATTAGCTGATGTGGCTTGAGGTAGTGATTGGTTGTTAGAATATTCTCAAATGTTGAGAGCATTGTGTATCTTTCGGACCTATTAGTAAGGCCAGGTGGCCAAATGAAGGAATTATCATCATTTGCACAAAATTACACTCTCTCCTCTAACTAACTCTCTGCTTTCTCACCTGTTGGTAATGATGACACGGGGATGGTTAGTGTGGAGAGTTCCTTCATGAAATTCCCCAACTGTCTCTAAATGCCATGACAGGAATTCCGGGTTACCAAACTATGAGAGTCACTGGGATGCATGACAAGAAATTCTTGCTTAGGGGAGCTAAACCTTCTGGAGTCAAGCTCATCAACAACAAGTCTTTCTCTCAAGCCCTGCAACAAGGAGCACAACTGTGTTTTTTGTACATGGATCCATCTAATAATCACTTGGAGATGCCCTCTTGTCAATTGCTTAGTTCTGCTGAAACTTTACATCATGTACCACCTGCAATTGAACAAATTATTGATAATTATGTTGATATATTTGAGGAACCTAGTGAGCCACCCACTCCCAGACCTGGTTTTGATCACAGGATCCCTTTGAAGGAGGGAACTAACCCCTTTAGCCTAAGACCTTACAGATACTCAGTAATTCAGAAGGATATTGTGGACAAGCTTGTTGAGGAAGGTGTATCCACTGATCCTTCTAAGGTGCAAGCTGTAGCTAACTGGCCCCAACCCTCTAATATCAAACAATTGAGAGCCTTCCTTGGCCTTGCTGGATATTATAGAAGGTTTGTCCATAGTTTTGGCAAAATTGCCAAACCATTAACAGACATGCTCAAGAAGGACAATTTCATTTGGAATGATGACTCCCTTGCTGCATTTCAAGCTTTGAAGCAGTCCCTCATCACAGCTCCTGTCCTACCACTCCCTAATTTCTCTAAGCCATTTGTGGTGGAAACCGATGCCTCAGGTAAAGGAATAGGTGCTTTCCTCATGCAAGACAAACATCCAATTGCCTATATCAGTAAGTCTTTGGGTCCAAAACAGCAGGCAATGTCAATTTATGAAAGGGAGCTCCTTGCTATTGTGTATGCAGTCCAAAAATGGGGCACCTATTTGTCTCATGCTCCTTTTGTCATCAAAACTGACCAGAAGAGTATCAAATATCTTCTGGAACAAAGACTCAATCCACCTTTTCAACAAGTTTGGACGTCCAAACTCATGAGCTTTGACTTTGAGATTCAGTATAAAGAAGGGGTTGAAAATAGGGCTGTTGATGCCTTATCTAGGAAAGCAGGTGCTGAACTCCTACCCTTGCTGTTAGACAATGCTCAGGAAGGGTTGTTGGACAAAATTAAGACTTCTTGGCTCCAGGATCTTTTGCTTCAGGTGCTTATTCAAGACCTACAGCAGAACGCTAACTCACATCCCAAGTTTACTTCGCACAGGGATGAGTCAAGGAGGAAGGGTAGGCTAGTTATTGGTAATGATTCTGAAATAAAGAAGACTATTCTGCACTGGCTGCAGGATTCTCCTTTTGAAGGACATTCGGGCAGAGATGTAACAGCCCCTAGGGTGAAACCCTTTTTCTTTTGGAAGGGCATGACCAAACATATTCAACAATATGTGAGGGAATCTGATGTTTATCAAAGAAGCAAGCCCGACTTGGCAACATACCCTGGTCTATTGCAGCCCCTTCCAATTCCTAGTAAGGTTTGGGATCAAATTAGTATGGACTTTATTGAGGGGTTACCCCGATCTGCGGTAAGCAAGTTATCTTGGTAGTAGTGGACAGATTGAGTAAATATGCTCATTTTATTCCCTTGTCCCATCCTTACACCGCCCTTGATGTTGCACAAGTCTTCCTGGATCATGTTTTCAAACTCCATGGCATGCCAAGCACTCTTACTAGTGATGGAGACCCAATTTTCATTAGCAAAGTCTGGACTCTGGAGTGACTTTTTTCGGCTTCAAGGAGTCTCTTTGAATAAATCCACTGCTTGCCACCCCAAACGGATGGACAAACATAGATTGTCAATAAATGCCTTGAAACTTATCTCAGGTGTATGTGTTCTGAGAAGCCTTCTTCATGGTCCAAATGGCTTTCCTTAGCTGAATGGTGGTACAATACCAACTTTCATTCTTCTATTCAAACCACACCCTATGAAGTTGTGTATGGACATCCACCCCCAATTCATCTTCCATATCTTCCAGGAGAGTCAGCTAATTTGACGGTGGGTGGGTCCTTAAATGCGAGGGAGGCTGCTATCAAACTTCTGCATTTTCACCTTTTGAGAGCCCAAAACCGCATGTCTCAGTAAGGAAACAAGCACAGAACTGATAGGAATTTCTCCATTGGTGATCATGTCTTTCTCAAGTTGCAACCTTATAAACAACACTCTATGCGGCACAACACTTTTCACAAGCTTTTGCCCAAGTTTTACGATCCTTTCAAAGTGCTTGACCACATTTATTAGTGAATAAACTTCTTGCTAATTGAGTAACAGTCAATGAATATGTTTTTGTGTACAGAAGAGAGGAAGAGGAGCTATCTATATATAGCAAACCTCTAACCAACAAAACAGAAAAAGAGAAAAGAGAGGAGAGGAAATCTCCAACCAACAAAATAGAAAAAGAGAAAAGAGAGGAGAGGAAATCTCCAACTAACTAACCAACTATCCTAGCTTTATCTATATACAAAGAGTATAACAGAAACCTAATGCTACAAAACAGATCTTAATACCCTCCCTCAAGGTGGAGAGTATATATCTAATACTCCCAGCTTGGACAGAAAAATAGAAAAAGGGGAAGGATCCAATGATTTAGTGAATAAGTCAGCAAGTTGATGTGTGCTTGAGACGGGAAGTAAGTGGAACAGCTTTTCCTGCAGTTTTTGTCTAACGATGTGGCAATCAAGCTCAATATGTTTCGTCCTTTCGTGAAAGGAAGAGTTGGCAGCAATGTGGCGAGCGGACTGGCTATCACAATATAAGAGGGCTGGTGAAGTGAAGGGGATTTGGAGATCTTGAAGTAAGTAAGAAAGCCATTGTACTTCACAAACCGTGTGTGCAAGAGCACGGTATTCTGCTTCTGTGGAGGACTTGGAAACTGTGGGCCGTTTCTTTGATTTCCAGGAAATTAGAGACTCTCCAATGAAGATGAAATATCCTGTTACAGACTTTCGTGTTTCTGGGAAGGAAGCCCAATCAGAGTCACTGAAGGCTTTTAACTGTAAGGTGGAGGTTGTAGGATAAAAAAGGCCTTGGCCAAGGGACTGTTTGATGTATTTTAAGACTCGGATGGCTGCATCTTGATGAAGAGTAGTGGGAGAGCTCATGAATTGGCTGAGTTTCTGGACAGCATAGCTGATGTCTGGTCTGGTATTGGTTAGATAGATCAATCGGCCAATGAGTCTTCTGTAAACGCTAGGATCTTCAAGAGGTTGTCCTCCATCTTTAAGCAGCTTTATTCCCTTGACCATAGGTGTGGAAACAGGCCTAGCAGCAAGTAAACCACAGTCAGATAAAATGTCTAAAGAATACTTTCTTTGGCTTAGATGAATTCCAGCTTTAGATCTTGAAATTTCTAGGCCTAGAAAGTATTTTAAATTGCCTAAGTCTTTTATTCTGAATTGGGAATGCAAAGAATGTTTAATAGAATTGATCTCAGATAAGTCATTACCAGCAACAATGAGACCATCAACATATATTAAGAGAACAGTAAAGGAGTTACCAGATTTATGAATGAAAAGAGAATGGTCTGAGCCAGATTGCAGATATCCTTTGTTGATCAAAAAGGTGGATAGTTTGGCATACCATTGTTTGCTTGCTTGCTTGAGTCCATAAATTGACTTAGTAAGTTTGCATACCTGATTTGGGAATTGAGATTGGAGCCCTGGTGGTAGGTCCATATAAACTTCTTCATCCAAGTGGCCATGTAGAAAAGCATTATGAACATCCAGTTGGTGAAGATACCAATTCTGAGAAGATGAAATTGCCAATAATAGTCTAATGGTTGTGAGCTTAGCAACTGGTGAGTAAGTGTCAAAGAAATCAATGCCCTCGACCTGAGTGAACCCTTTTGCTACAAGCCGAGCTTTGTATCTCTCAATGCTGCCATCAGCCCTATATTTGATCCTGTAGACCCATTTACATCCTATTGGTTTCTTGCCAGTGGGAAGGGTGGTGACAGTCCAAGTAGAGTTCTGGTGGAGTGCTTGAAGTTCTGTCTGCATAGCCTCTTGCCAATGCTTGTGTTCAAGGGCTTGTTTGTAAGTCTTTGGTTCCACATTGGCAGAAATGGATAAGATAAAGTGTAAATGTGAAGGAGAGAGTTTAGAGTAATTAAGAACAGAACATAAGGGATGTGGAACATCAGAAGGAATAGTGGAGGTGAGACACCCCGTTGTGCCCCATCGTATTATTACATTAAAACCTTAATATTTATTTACTTAATCGCTCGCTTATCATTGAAAATACGTAAAAATTAAAACTTAATTAATAATCATATAACTTATGCATATATAAAACATACCAAAACTATATTACATAAATACACACCTGTTATTTATTACATTCCAAAAGCACTGTTAAGGGTACCCTCTCAGTAGGATCCCTCACAGGCATAAACTTCACTACAGACATACTCAACGGAAATATAAATACTCTTTAGACACACTGGCCATAATGTCTATACTCTAATCGCCTTGAATCACAGCTCGACCTCCAGCATCTGGTTCGTAAGGAGTTCCATCTAACTCCTCAGCAATTGGTTCCTCCATCGGGTCTTCTCGTACGATCACATCAGAAATAAAACACAACACACAGAAAGATATAGGGAATAAGAAACAGTTCTATCATCAAAAAGCGAAAAAGAGAAATAGTAAATTATACAGTAATTGTCACAGACACACATCACTCAAAATCAACAATCATCCTCAATTCACTATATCATCCTCTACCCAATGCTCATGTAGTCTAAACACTTATACTATCATAACTGTCTCTATTCCTTTCACATTCGTTAGTAGTCCAGGGTAGTCCGATGCAAAGAACTCAGCATAGTACACTTCTATCTTTTGATAGGATAAGACTCAACATAGTGCCCTTCTATCTTTCGATAGGATAAGACTCATCATAGTGCTCTTCTATCTTTCGATAGGATAAGACTCAACATAGTGCCCTTCTATCTTTCGATAGGATAAAACTCATCATAGTGCCCAATAAAACTCAACATAGTGCCCTTCTATCTTTCGATAGGATAAATCAGATCTACGCGTCATGGAATGAAAAAGTATTTGCATCTAAGCCTCTATATGAATCTCACTATCTCAAATCAATAACAACCTTGTACCTCAAACTCCCATCATAATCTCAACTCGCATTCTATGTCACATCTCATCCATTAGATAACTTAATTAAGCTAGGCACCTCTAAGTCAATTTATTCTCTCACCCAAACAATCATCTCCCGAACAACATATATCCTTACTTAAAAATCAGCTAAGCACAATATTAAAAACCAGGCAGATCATCTCTAACCATATATCCGAATATTGTAGAACCAAGCAATTCAATTATCATCAAGCTATAATACATTCTCACATAAACATATTAATCATCATAAAATATCATTCAACAGAATAAAAATCACCAAATTTAAGAACTACGAATAGTATACCGGATAACTTCCCAGGAAAAAGAGGTGGTGATAAACACGCTTAAATACCAAGTTTTTCCTTAGCCAGAAATTACCCAGACATATACCATTCCAACCTCAAAATAGCATATTAACATCCATATCATAAAGTATCAATTCGATATAAATAATAAAAGCAAATCACCCATCAACGGTTAATAAATATCAACATAATATCAATAAAATAATCAAACACCATAAAATATCACTTAAAACAAATTATCACAGCCAGCATATCACAATCAAATCAAATAATAAATAAACCCAAACATCCTTAACTTCATAAAATCAACCTTAGTGTCGATAAACCTACAATCCCTGAATCACCATTGGTTTTACAGAAAAGGTTTCCAATGTGATTTTGGTCTTGTCGATTACTCAACTACTAGTAGGGTTTAGGTCGCCCTACACAATTATCATATAATCTACTACTTATTGATTCCGATGATAGGTTGATTCTTTTCCCCACCTGAGTTTTCACCGGAAACACGTACACGACGATCCTCGTTATCCCGCCACGAGTTAACACAACCACCTTCAACCAAACAACATAACTATAATTAATCAACTAACAACCATCTATGACACTTTAGGGCTAGGTTCGGTCAAGACTTAGAAAATAGGTTTAGGATTATCTTCTTAATGCCATCTTTTGGATCATAGTTACTAGAGTCTTAACTAACATAGATTACTTATTACAAGACTAAAATTTGAAACAAAATCCTCTAACCTTTAGGGTTAGGGTTTCGGCCCATATTAGGAATTTAAGCTAGGGATTTTTGTTGGACCTAAGCTCTTGGATTTAAGCTATACATGCATTATAGAACTTAAGTCAACTACTAACTTTCAAAAGAAACAACAAAACACCAAACCCATTTTCCTACCTAGGTTCGGCCATTAATGGTTAATAGGGAAGGAAAATGATTTTGATCACATGCTCTTGGATAATTAAAGGAGGGATCATAACTAGATAATAGAAATTGGTTTCACATTTTTATGATTTTTCTACAATTTTCTAGAATTATTTGAAGTTCTAGATCTAGGAATGGAAAAATATGATTCATGGCATAAACATGAGAAATACATGAATATGAAAGCTTATATGATCAAGGAGATGAGCTTTTACCTCTTGAAGATTGAAGAAATGAAGAAAATGATCAACCTTCACTATGTTGAAAACTGGACAGCTTGAGGGTGTGATGGTATTGTGAGTGTATCTCACAATATACTCATCCAAAAATTACGAACTTTGGCTTGTTAGAAATATAAGAAGAAAAGGAACAACTTTGGTGTTTAAGGTTTCATTTGGTTCGGATCATAACAGGGGTGAAAAGGGCCTTCTTTCTTCTGTTTCGTGGGTTGCTGAGAATTCTGGGCAGTTTCGGTATTTTGAGCCTATCTCCCAATACACTTATCCGTTTTTGATGATCTTTATCTTGTTGGAAAGAAGAGAGAAAGAGGAACAACTTTTATGTTGAGTGTTTTCCGAGTTTCAGAAAGTAAGAGGGTCATATGTTTGGTGGGAATTCGGTGTTCTTAGGGTTTTGTAACTTAGTTGGTGAGGAAGATGAAGAGAATGAAGATGAGTGAAATGGTGAGGGAGGCCACGGTTTGGAGGGTATTTATAGGAGTAATCTTATGCCTTGTTTGGTTAAAAGGAATTGGTTTAATGAGTTTTGTGATTATTAAATTAATATAAGCTTAACTAAGGTTATAATTAACTTAACTAAGGTTATAATTAACTTAACTAGGGTTATTTTGGCTAACCATGGTTACAATATGTGGCTCACATTTAGTGGAGGTGTGGCTGATTTTGGGCCACACAAAGTGACTCACCAATGAGTCATCAATCTTATCCGTTAGCGGTTCCTGAAATTCGTGACGCAGCTCCGTCGTTTACCCGATTTCAGTTTTTGAGAGGAAAATAATGAAACGAAAGCAAAATGAAATAGGTAATATTTATTGGAGGTGGATGCACGAAATTGGAGAGATGTGGGAGGTTTTCAACCACGTAAAATGAGTGGTTAAGAGTGCGTAGATGCGTCTTGTTAATACCCGCGAAAGCTTGGGGTTATTTTGGTCTTTTTACCTAAATGTCATGATTACTTGCATTTAATGCTCATAAATGCTTGGTGACTCATACTCCATGAGTCATCATGTATGACTCGTTGTCCCTATCCCTTGACGGGTCTCTGCAGTTCCGTTTTCGACTCCGTCGGCTCCCCGATTAGGGTTTTACGCCCGTATAAAAGCGTAATATTTTGTTTTCGACTGAAAATTTTCAAACTAATCAAACTCGTTGGAAATATGATTTAAATATAAACCATTTCGTTCACGAGTCAAAATTAGGTTTTCTGATCATTAAAATCTTACTGTCAGTGAAAACACCGACTGTTTTCCGTCCGAACTTTTACCAAAATTCGTCCGAATAAACATAATATTTTATTTCTGATCAGAAATTTGGAAAGTAGACTTCCTCACGGACAAAATATAAAAAATCTACAAATTTCATTTTTCGGGTCAAATTAGGGTTTTCTATCAGTATAAAATTATACTGTCAGTTAAAAAAATGCAGACCGGGCTCCGTCTGAATTTTCAACCCAAAATTTCACCGTAACCTTCTACCATAAGAGAGACTATGAATATGATTTCAACTTATTTAAAATCACTTTCTAACTCTCAGATTAAAATATAATTAATTATATTTTAACCGATTAAACAGCGTAATTAAAAATCAGGCTGTTACAGGAGGCAGTTACTGCATTGCAATGAAAGTCTTGTAAATAGGTAGGGGTCTGCTTCTGCCTAGTTGATTTTCGCAGGACATAAGGTGGAGGTTCTGATGGTGTTGCAGGAATTGGAGATGCTGCAGAGTTTGAAGGAGCAAAGACTGCAGGAGTTGGATTGATAGTGCCAGAGACAGAAGGTGGAGGTTCTGCTGGTGCTGCAGAAATTGGATGTTCTATAGAGTTTGAAGGAGCAAAGACTGCAGGAGTTGGAGTGATAATGCCAGACTTAGTATTGGATAGGCTGTCTAAATGAGAAACAGGAGAGTTATGATTAATAGTAGAAGAAGAATGTGGCATATCAAAGAGAAAAATGTCAGTTAGAGGAGGAGAAAGATTATCAGAAATAGAAGGAGAAGCAGAGTTGTTATATGGAAAAACAGATTCATAAAAGATGGCATTTCTGGAAACAAATGTATCCCTTGTTTGCAGGTCAAAGAGTAAGTATCCTTTAGTGCCAGGTTTGTATCCAAGAAACAAGCACTTTCTGGCTCTTAGAGCAAGTTTGGACCTGTGTTCGTGCAAAGTAGAAGCATAAGACAAACAACCAAAAACTTTAAGGTCAAGAAAGGTTGGTGGAACACCATATAGCATTTCAAAAGGAGTTTTATGTTTTAAAATGGGTGTAGGCATTCGATTGATTAAATAAACAGAGTGGCAAACAGCAAATGACCAAAAGCTTGATGGTAATCTTGATTGAAAAAGTAATGCTCTAGTTACATTAAGGAGATGTCGATGCTTTCTTTCAACAACGGAATTTTGTTGTGGTGTTTCCACACATGATGTTTGGTGTAATATGCCTAAAGAGGAGTAAAAGGAAGACATTTTAAATTCAGCTCCATTGTCTGTTCTCATACACTTAATATGAGTTGAAAACTGATTGGAAACATAAGCGACAAAGGCATGAATGCAGGTTCTAGTTTCTGATTTTGAATGCATAAGATATATCCATGTATGCCGAGTATAGTCATCAACAATATTTAGAAAATACTTGTGTCCTTGGAAAGAACAAACACTTAAAGGCCCCCAAATATCCAAGTGAATAAGCTCAAAGGCATGAAGAGAAGAGTTGTTGCTAACAGAAAAGGGCAATCTGCATTGTTTTGCCAAGTGACATGAATCACAAATAAGATTCTTATTAAGATGAACGTAGGGAAAGTGCATACAAATTTGTTCTAGAACATTCAAGGAAGGATGGCCTAGCCTTGAGTGCCACAAATCAAAAGAAACAGTAGAAACATTAGATGCTTTAGTAGCATGAGATACAATAGGAGCAGAAAGAGAAACATTTGTCTGTTTGTCAAAGGTATTGGAAAAGGATTCTTGTTGAAGAATGTAGAGATGGTTGTAGACTTCAGCATGCCCAATCATCTTCAGGGTAGACATGTCCTGAATGTCACAAGAGAAATGTGAGAAAATTAATTGGCAATTATAATGTTGAGCAAGTTTATTGACAGAAATCAGATTGAAATGAAAAGCAGGAATGTGAAGAACATTGACAAGAGATAAGGAGTGAGTTAAAGAAATGGTTCCTGAATGTGTTGCAATGGTTGTGTCACCATTTGGCAACTTAACTGAAACTGGTGGGATTGGATTGTAAGTGCTAAATAGATGAATATGAGGGCATACATGATCAGAGGCACCAGTGTCCAAAATCCAAAAGGAAGAAAGAAACTGATGTAGAGAATTACCTGACTTTGTCACAGTAGAAACAATGTGAGAATTAGTGTCAGGTTTGTGCTGAGTACTCACTGAGGAGGAAGAATCCGTTTTTGATGCATGAAGCAAAGAAACCATATATTGGTAATCTGCTCTAGTCAAAGGTAAAGATGGATCAGCAAGAGGAGGTTGGACAGCAGAAATAGGAGCTTCAGATGCTGCAGAAGATAGCTGTAATGTTGTGGTTTGATTCTTGGTTCTATATCCCGGAGGAAAGCCATGTTTGAAGTAACAATTGTCCACAGTATGATTAGTCTTATTGCAGTGAGTGCAGTGCATTGATTTGTTATTGTTATTGCGGCCACGACCCCTCCCTGAAGCTGAAGAACCGCGACCTTGAGTAGTTGTATTGGCAATAAAGGCTGGAGAATTGGAACCAAGATTGCTGGTGCATTTTTCTTGATGAAGAACCAAAGAAAAGGTTCTGGTAATTGTAGGGAGAGGATCCATAAGAAGGATCTGAGTTCTTGCAACATCAAAGGATTCATTGAGTCCTTTGAGGAAGCAGATGACATATTCTTTGTCCTTATAAGAATTAACAGACTGGCTCAGACTGCAAGTGCAAGAAACAATGCAAGAACAGCTTGGAGTAGGGCGCAGAAATTCTAACTCGTCCCAAAGAATTTTCAGATCAGTGAAATATGTAGAGAGAGTACGATCACCTTGCTTTATGGAGTGAAGTTCTTGAAGGAGGTCAGACATCCGGAAGTGATTGCCCTTTGTAAATCTTTCTTGAAGATGGAGCCAAAGATCACGAGCATTGTCAAAGGAAGCCGAACTTTGAGAGATATTGGGGGAAAGGCTGTGTGTGATCCAAGAAACAACAATATGGTTGCATCTTTCCCAGGCTTCATATAAGGAATCAGTGGCAGCTGGTTTGATGATAGTGCCATTGATGAACTTCAGTTTGTTCTTGGAAGAGAGGGCACGAACCATGGCTTTACTCCAATTATAGTAGTTGTCCTTATTGAGTGGAGGAGAAACAAGAGTATAACCAGGATTTTCGCCTGGATGAAGGTAATAGGGAGAACCTGGATTTTGGGATGGATCAGGTTGAGTTGTATGATTCCCAGAGGATGAAGATGTGTCTTCTGCGGTTGCAGTGAGAGCAGGGTCTTCATTGGTTGAAGCCATGAAGAAGGAAGAGAAAAAAAAATGCGGAAGCTTTGTGTTTAAAATGACAAAACTGATACCATATTAGTGAATAAACTTCTTGCTAATTGAGTAACAGCCAATGAATATGTGACCGCGCTGTCGCCACGCGCCAAAAAGAACGAGCGATTATAAAAATAATGCAGTATAGTGCAACAACTCGAGTATCGTCTCTCAAGGACTCTTTAGGTGTTGTTATTATTAACAGAAAATTAGTAAAAGTTAGAAATGGGGGTTTTGAGATTAAAACTAAATTAACAAATCAAATCAAAAACAGAGAAAAGAACCAAAGCAGTTTAAGAAATTAGCAAATAAACAAAAGCGATTAACCTACTGTTCTCAGTTTCCCACTATCATTGGTTCATGCAAATCCTAAGCAGATACTAATCCCCTCCCGGTTGTAGCAACAATTATCAAACGAAAACCGCTACTACAGATGTATGTTCCTATTCCCGAAATAACAAACGGGGTTAAGCTCTCATGAACAAACGAACATGAATGAACACACGCGAAATAACAAACGCGATTATATATAGGAACATTACATCACCGAAATGAAACAATACCACACTATACATTCCTGAAATAACAAATGAAACATACAAAGATGGCATTGAAAAGAGAAAAGCAACTAAACAAGGAATACAGAACCTCAAGTGTTAATAGAAACCAATTGCAGTAGATTAATCCTAGGAGACTAGCTCTCCATTACAGAAGAAAACAATAAACTAAGAAAAACAAAAGACTAACAAGCTCAGAAACTAGCCAAAACTGGCTAATTCTAACCCCCCCTCTTCAGTTCTGCCTAAGACTACTTATATACAAGTTTCTGGAATCCAAGTCCTCGCGAGGCGAAGCACTGCTCGCGAGGCGAATAACATGAAAGGTCTGCAACTCTTGGTCTTCTCGCGAGGCGAACTCTTCAAATTCCCAACTGTAACGCCCGTGACCTTCAACACGCCCAAACCGTGATCGTCTCTGACTTTTCCAAGGTAGCATTATTCGCGAGGCGAGTCAATTCTTCGCGGGGCGAGACAGAAAGTTTTGCAATTTTCAGGAACAGTCACCTTCTGGTTCGCGGGGCGAGCAGACTTCTCGCGGGGCGAAAGCTCCAGATTTATTCCTTTTTATTAACCTGAAAATAGAAAATAAAAGTAAGTACTTTATTCACTCTAAATCAACTAAATTAACTTAAAAACACTTTACAGACTCAAAATACTACTTAGAGACAATCAAGTCTAATTTGGGTAAAAATGATATAAAATTAACACAAAGCCAAGGTCTTGACTAGTTATAAAACCAGTCAAACAGAGGCTCATCAAAATACCCCAAACTTAAACTTTGCTTGTCCCCAAGCAAACTAAAACTCAAAAAATTAAAAAGACTCAAGACCTGGCAAGCTCAAAAGATTCAATCAACTTTCGCACAGATTTCAAGCAATTTATCAAAACAATTTTTTTCAATGTTCCCCCTTTCAAACAAAACAATCCCCACATTCATTTATTCTAAACAATTGAGAAATTAATCATTCAAACAATCAGAAATCTAAGCAGGGGATCCAAGTTACACACAAAAGAGAGATCACCAAATTCAAACAAATGCCTTCCTCACAAGGGAAATTTATGTTCACTCAATCGCTCAGTTGTGTCAGGCTATCAACATTTCACTCAATTTCACTTTTAAGAGCACTTCCCTTGAATTTGATTTCCATCTCAAAATGGTTCCCACAGAAAACATGCAAGCAACATCAAAAGGTCTTTTATGGGTTGTAATGGGGCCTGGCTAAGGGTAGGATATACAAAAGAACTAGGCCGAGGACCTTAGGAACTAAGAGAGCATGAAACATTTTTACACTTTGAAATTCACTCAAGTTCCTTTCTTCATTTTTTCTTTTTGCCTTGGGTGACTACAGCCTTTTATTTTCTAATACTTTTTTTTTTCATTTTTGCACTTTTATATTTTTTTCTGTTTTTTTCTTTTCTCTTTTTTTTTCATTTTTTTTTTCATTCATCATTTTTTTTTCTTCTTTTTTTTTTCTCACAATCCCGAACAACACATTACACCTTGCAGCCACCCCAAACTTTGGTTTCTTGCACCCATTCTAAGATTGCATGCTCTCCTAATCCTAAGATCGGGTTAACATGGTTTTCCAGATTTTTGGGCTTATAACATTAGGTTATCAAGAATTAACAGGCTAATAGGCTCAATGGGGCTAACCAAGGAACATGCATTAGGATTTGGTTATTTTAGGCTAAGTAGTTATTTACAAAGAAAATGCCTAAATCATTTGAAGCAAACATATAATCATGCAAACCAAAAAGAGATTCAAGCAAACTCAGGAAAGTGCAATCTAAAAGTGATCCTCACACAGTCAAAAACATGTTGGAGGCTCAAAACCTCACCTGGACATTTATGCAAATTGTTTAACTGAGATTCTATCCCTAGTGTGTGCTTCCTATCACCCCAAACTTATCATAAATCATGCCATCACAACAAAATCTCAAAGTTCAGTTTTCAATCACATGGGGATCATTTTTCCTTTCAAAATTTTTTTTTTTCAAATCCTAGGGGTAAACAGTCAACACATAACATGCAATCCATCTATGCAAAAATTAATCAAATCCAATAAACTTGCCATAACCAAGACACAAACACAACTCCTGAGCTTCTCAAATTATTCAGGAGCATTATTGACAATAAAACAGAAATAAAATAAGGAAAAGAAAATTAAAAAGAAGAAAGGTAAAGAAAACTCATTGAAGGGCGGTTCCACCAGGATCCCATTGCTTGTAGCATAAGGCCCACGTGGTAGCCAAAGGACTGAAATTTATTCCAAGCCTCCCTAACTTGCAGCTTTGATGCGGAGGTGAGCACTTGACAATTATAATAACTCCACCCAAAGTCAGGCGGACTTCTCACTACCTCTCGGGTCACAGATGACCTCCTTCTCAATAAAGTCTCCCCAATAGAAGTGGGGCTCAACCTCTTGGATTGGCCATGGTGCAAAATCCAAGGGCTTAAACTCCATCACTGGTTCCTCAGGGGGAGGTGGCAAACAGTTAGTCAAGGGTTCTTTGTGTTTCCGTGTTGCTTGCAACTTCTGCAAGGTCTTCATCCACTGCACTAACAAATTTTTCACCTGCTATACATGCAGAGATTTCAGCACACACCACACAAAGGTTAGAGTTAGTACATATATTACAAGAAAATGATTCAGAAAAAGTTAGAATGTCTGGAAATTCTTCACACAGTGCATCCACCCCATTACTCTCAACACATGCATTTGCTTTAATTGCATCATCTACTCCCAAAGGTTCTTCTTTATCTTCAGGCACGGGGAAGCAGATGTCCTCTTGATCCTCCTTTTCTAAGTTTCCTGAAAAAAATAAACCTGCAAAACGATCTGCATTTTCTATTTTTCCTGAAAAGTATAAACCTGTAAAACATTCTACACACAAAGCAGTTCCATCACAATAACAAGCATTAGGATCGGGGATTCAACACATAATTCATCATCAACGGAAACATTATCAAAATCATCATCAGAAATAGTTTCAAGAATGACTTGTGAATCTTTATGTTCTTCAATGGGCTGTGGAGTTAGCATTGCAGCTGAGTTGGCGGTAACTTGATCAATTTGAGCGGATAATTTCTGAGATTCAGCTTGGCTTCTCTGGTATTCAGCCTCCATCCTCTGTTGAAATTCAAGAAAGTTTGCTTCCATTTGTGCAGTTTATCTCAGGCAGTCATCCGTTTTGCACAGGTCCTCTAGGGAAGGTTCGAAAGGTGCAGAGGTGGTCACTTGGCTAGGATAGTAGGGTGGTGGCTCACTAAAATTAGGATAATACATGCAAGGCGGTGGTTCATAATAAACATTCGGCACATATCCATACATGTAATTATCCATGGCAATCAAACATCCAGACAAAGCAGACAGAACTAACTAATTAGCAAAATATATATATATATATATATATATATATATATATATTTCTGCTAATAACAACAAACCAGAGTCCCCGGCAACGGCGCCAATTTTTGACCGCGCTGTCGCCACGCGCCAAAAAGAACGAGCGATTATAAAAATAATGCAGTATAGTGCGACAACTCGAGTATCGTCTCTCAAGGACTCTTTAGGTGTTGTTATTATTAACAGAAAATTAGTAAAAGTTAGAAATGGGGGTTTTGAGATTAAAACTAAATTAACAAAACAAATCAAAAACAGAGAAAAGAAACAAAGCAGTTTAAGAAATTAGCAAATAAACAAAAGCGATTAACCTACTGTTCTCAGTTTCCCACTATCATTGGTTCATGCAAATCCTAAGCAGATACTAATCCCCTCCCGGTTGTAGCAACAATTAACAAACGAAAACCGCTACTACAGATGTATGTTCCTATTCCCGAAATAACAAACGGGGTTAAGCTCTCATGAACAAACGAACATGAATGAACACACGCGAAATAACAAACGCGATTATATATAGGAACATTACATCACCGAAATGAAACAATACCACACTATACATTCCTGAAATAACAAAATGAAACATACAAACATGGCATTGAAAAGAGAAAAGCAACTAAACAAGGAATACAGAACCTCAAGTGTTAATAGAAACCAATTGCAGTAGATTAATCCTAGGAGACTAGCTCTCCATTACAGAAGAAAACAATAAACTAAGAAAAACAAAAGACTAACAAGCTCAGAAACTAGCCAAAAATGGCTAATTCTAACCCCCCCTCTTCAGTTCTGCCTAAGACTACTTATATACAAGTTTCTGGAATCCAAGTCCTCGCGAGGCGAATAACATGAAAGGTCTGCAACTCTTGGTCTTCTCGCGAGGCGAGCATATCTTCGCGAGGCGAACTCTTCAAATTCCCAACTGTAACGCCCGTGACCTTCAACACGCCCAAACCGTGATCGTCTCTGACTTTTCCAAGGTAGCATTATTCGCGAGGCGAGTCAATTCTTCGCGGGGCGAGACAGAAAGTTTTGCAATTTTCAGGAACAGTCACCTTCTGGTTCGCGGGGCGAGCAGACTTCTCGCGGGGCGAAAGCTCCAGATTTATTCCTTTTTATTAACCTGAAAATAGAAAATAAAAGTAAGTACTTTATTCACTCTAAATCAACTAAATTAACTTAAAAACACTTTACAGACTCAAAATACTACTTAGAGACAATCAAGTCTAATTTGGGTAAAAATGATATAAAATTAACACAAAGCCAAGGTCTTGACTAGTTATAAAACCAGTCAAACAGAGGCTCATCAATATGTTTTTGTGTACAGAAGAGAGGAAGAGGAGCTATCTATATATAGCAAACCTCTAACCAACAAAACAGAAAAAGAGAAAAAAGAGGAGAGGAAATCTCCAACCAACAAAACAGAAAAAGAGAAAAGAGAGGAGAGGAAATCTCCAACTAACTAACTAACTATCCTAGCTTTATCTATATACAAAGAGTATAACAGAAACCTAATGCTACAAAACAGATCTTAATAGCATTGGCAGCACTGCATACCAGCTAGAACTACCTCCCACTGCTGAGGTACATAATGTCTTTCATGTATCACAGTTGAAGCTCTGCAAGAACCCTGCAACCTGTTCCATCCAGCCACTGCCCTCAGTTCTGGAAATGGTTGAACCTCGTGGGGAACCAGAAGCTGTTTTAGACTGGAAGATGGTTAAACGTGGACATATCGCAACCACCAAGGTGTTAATTAAGTGGAAGAACCTGCCTCCAGAACAAACCACCTGGGAATTCTATTATGATGTTCTCAACAAGTTTCCTACTTTTCACCCTTGAGGACAAGGGTGTTCTTTGAGGGAAGGGTATTGTTACGGTAATGGTTGGAAATAAGTGTGAGTGGTTAGTCCTTATTGGTTAGGAATGAGTTAAATGAAGGATATATAAGAGAGGTGACCCATATACCCAATGCCTTAAGGTTTTGGGTGGAGATGTAGTGTCCTGACCTCTTGGTAGTCCCGTTCGTTAGTCCATTGTTGCTCCCGGTACTCCTCGAACTCCCCAACAGTATGCTATGGTTTATTTTCTTCTGCTGCCTTAGTATTTTTATGTTTTTTCCTAAGTTAGAAATGTATCTATTAGCTGATGTGGCTTGAGGTAGTGATTGGTTGTTAGAATATTCTCAAATGTTGAGAGCATTGTGTATCTTTCGGACCTATTAGTAAGGTCAGGTGGCCAAATGAAGGAATTATCATCATTTGCACAAAATTACCCTCTCTCCTCTAACTAACTCTCTGCTTTCTCACCATAGTTCTCTGCACCGACCCCTATTCCACCATTGGAGCTCCTGCTTGAGCTTAGGATTTTTACCGGATTCTCCCTAAAAATCCAAACCCATCACCCATACTTTTCAAGTAAGGTAGAAAAGGAAGAAACAAGTGGTCGGGAAAGAAAAATGAAGATGCAAGAAACAAGTTGGCTCTGTTTGTTTTAACTTTTTTCAAATGCAAAGAGCAAAGCGCACGTTCCGAAGCACTTGGACACACTTTTTTCCAAAGCTAAAGTGAATGTTTGTTTTGTAGTTCAGTAGATGCAAAGTTTGGTTCAATTTGTGAAAGCTCCATTTTTGGAGTGTTGGTCAAAAGTCAGTTGTGATGGCTCGGGACGGTACATCTTACCATTAGCGTCTAGAAAATTCTGTACCAAACAGGCCCTTTATTGAGCCAACGGAATTACAAATGGAGGTTGGCGTCGCGCAGAACCTCAAACAAACCGATCCTTACTAGTGTGTTTGGATAGGAAATTTTAAAATTTCAAAGGATTTAAAATACAAGGAAATTAAATTGCAGCAATTCAATCCCCATCATTTATAAAATTGTTTGTTTGGATAATACTTTTTGAACAATGGAATTTTACATTATAGTTGTCCATCTCTGTAGTCACCTATAACACCAGAAACGGGGATTTGAGATAAGGCTTTGCATTTGAGTAAAGACAAAGAATGATTTATGGTGATCGTAGAAGGTGTGGGGGTGAAAAATAAAATAGAGAAAGAATGGTAGGGTTGAGAAATGAGAGAGACAGAGAGAGATTTTCCCTTCTTTCCCTTCATAAGAGTAGTTGAAGGTGTGAAACAATCACTTTCTTCATCCCTTGTGAAGGAAGGAGTGGATTTTGAAGATGAAGAGCAGCAATGTCAGTGAGTTAAAGAGAGGTACGGAGGATTTTCAAAATTCTGTCTCTGATGGTGGGATTTCAAATTCATCAATTTCAGTTAAAAGAAAATACCCGATCAAAATGCCAGGAATTTCAAATTCCAAGTTTTAGACATCCAAACACAGCATTTTATAATGAGCCATTTTAAATTCCCTAAAAAAAAATACCTTGAAAAGCTCCATCCAAACACAAGGTAAGTGTTTAACCTTTTCTAGACATTTGAAGCATATCTAGAGCTGACTCGAATATACATTCGTTTGGTATAAAAGCAAAAAGAGGAAAAAAAAATGTTCGCACCACATTATGTTTAAATATTAACAACAACAACAACAACAACAATAACCAAGCCTTATCCCACTAGGTGGGGTCGGCTACATGGATCATACGACGCCATAATGTTCTATCATGAATCGTGTTAATAGTTAAATCATTGGCCTCCAAATCTTTCTTAATAGTTTCTCCTATAGTTTTTCTTGGCCTACCTCTGCCTCTAGCTATTGGATTGCCTTCCACTTGGTCCACTCTCCTTACTACATAATCTAAAGGTCTCCTCCATACATGCCCAAACCACCTAAGTTGAGATTCAACCATCTTTTCTACAATAGGTGCTACTTCAACTCTCTCTCTAATGCTATCATTCCTAATCCTATCACGTCTAGTTTTTCCGCTCATCCAGCGCAACATTCTCATCTCTGCTACATTGACTTTACTCTCGTGTTGATTTTTTACCGCCCAACACTCCGTCCCATACAACATCACCGGTCTAATAGCTGTACGGTAAAATTTTCCCTTTAGCTTAAGATGTACCTTTTTATCACACAAAAAACCCGAAGCCTTCCTCCATTTCGACCACCCTGATTGAATCCAATGGTTTACATCTCCCTCAATTTCTCCGTCATTTTGTATAATAGACCCAAGATATTTAAATCGTGTGACTTGTGGTATGTTGTGGTCTCCAACTTTCACCTCTAAGCTAGAGGTGTTTCGCCTTTTGCTAAACTTACATTCCATATACTCTGTCTTGCTTCTACTCAAGCGGAAGCCATGTGCTTCTAAAGCTTGTCTCCAAGTCTCCAACCTTCCATTTATATCATCTCTCGACTCTCCAACTAGGACTATATCGTCAGCGAAAAGCATGCATCGTGGTGCTGGCTCTTGAATGTGCTCCGTAAGTACATCCAAGACCAAGTTAAAAAGATAGGGGCTTACAATCACCCCCAGTGCGAGGCCTATGGTTATTGGGAAATCTTCTGTGGCTCCACCCTGCGTTCTCACACTAGTCGTGGCCCCGTCATACATATCCTTGATAGCTCGAATATAGGCAATCTGAACACCTTTCTTTTCTAGGGCTTTCCACAAAACCTCTCTTGGCACCCTATCATACGCTTTCTCCAAATCAATGAAGGCCATGTGTAAATCTTTTTGATCCCTTCGATATTGTTCCATCACTCGTCGTAGCAAGTAAATTGCTTCCATGGTCGACCTCCCGGGCATAAAACCAAATTGGTTGTCGGTGATTTTGGTTTCTTTTCTTAGTCTCCGTTCAAGCACCATTTCCCATAGATTTATAGTATGACTCATAAGCTTAATCCCCCTATAATTTGCGCAATTTTGTATATCTCCTTTGTTCTTGTAAATCGGAACTAAAGTGCTTCTCCTCCATTCGTCCGGCATTTTCTTTGACCTCATAATCTCGTTAAAAAACTTCGTGAGCCAACTAATGCCTCTATTTCCTAGACTCTTCTATACCTCCACATGTATATTGTCCGGTCCAACTGCCTTGCTATTATCCATCCTTCTCAAAGCTTCTTTTACCTCATGCTCCTGGATTCTACGATAAAAAGTGTAATTTTGGTCCTCCTCTCTGATGTCAAGCACATGTGAGCATGATAAAACTTCAAATCCTTCATTAAATAACTTGTGGAAATAATTCTTCCATCTATCTTTAATATCTTGTTCCTTAACCAAAACCTTACCTTCTTCATCCTTAATACACTTCACTTGGTCCAAGTCTCTTGTCTTTCTTTCCCTATTTTTAGCAAGCCTATAAATAGATTTCTCACCATCTTTGGTGCCTAAGGATTGGTACAACCCGTCAAAAGCTTTAGTTCTAGCTTTGCTCACTGCCTTCTTGGTCTCTTTTTTGGCCACCTTATAATTTTCCCAATTTTCAGCATTTCTACATAAAGACCAAACTTTAAAACATTCCCTTTTAACCCGAACCTTAGCTTGCACACTTTCATCCCACCACCAGGATTCTTTACCCTTAGGTCCGAATCCTCTTGATTCACCAAGCGTCTCTATAGCTACCTTCCTAATCCCCTTGGCCATCTTGTCCCATATATCATTTGCACTTCCGTTTGCCTCCCAAAACCCTCCCTCCAAAACCTTGTGTTGGAAGATCCTTTCTTCAGTTGCCACCACTTGATCCTTGAAACCTTTTCGTGGCCTTTTCTCTTCACACTCCTTTTAACTCTTACATCCATGACCAAGACTCTATGTTGGGTAGTCAAGCTCTCTCCAGGTATGACTTTACAGTCCAAGCAAATCTTTCTATCCGATCTCCTAATAAGAAAGAAATCTATTTGAGAGCTTGTCACCCCACTTTTGTACGTGATAAGATGCTCCTCACGTTTCCTAAAACACGTATTGGCTATAGTAAGATCGAAGGCAGATGAAATGTCCAAAATAGACTTGCCCTCACCATTTACCTCCCCTAGGCCATATCCCCCATGCAAACCGTCGTAACCTCTAGGTGCCCTCCCTACATGCCCATTTAGATCACCTCCTAAGAAAATCTTTTCACCTAGCGGTATTTCCTGAATTAGGCCTTCTAAATCCTCCCAAAATTTTACCTTGAAGTGTTCTTCTAACCCTACCTGAGGTGCGTAAGCACTAATCACATTAAAGGTGTCTTATTCCACTACAAATTTTAGGGCAGTGATCCTATCTCCAACCCTTTTTACATCCACAATATCATTCTTCCAATATTTATCCACAATTATGCCCGCCCCATTTCTCGATTTTACTTTGCTAGTGTACCAAAGCTTAAAACCCGAAGAGTCTAATTCATTTGCCTTTTCTCCCACCCACTTAGTTTCTTGTAGGCACATGAAATTGATCCTCCTCCTAATCATAGTGTCAACTATTTCCATTGATTTACCTGTAAGTGTGCCTATATTCCAAGTTCCGAAGCGAATCTTACTCTCGTGAGCTAGCTTCTTTACCCACACTCGTTCACAAAAATGTTTGCTTATTTTTCACTACATCCAGGCGGCGATGCAGCGGCCCTTGCTCTTTTGACACTGTACTCGAGCTATACAGTGCGTTGCTTCTGGGCAACGACCTAGCATTAGCATTATTACTGTCATGTAAAATTGATTTTGCCTCTAGAAGCGATTCTGACTAGAAGCTACAAAAAGTAGCTTTTGAGTTGAGTTGAGAAATTTATTTATACTAAGTTTGACACCAAACTTGTTTTTAAAATAAAAACATCCAAACATAAATCACTTCACTTCAAACTCAATTCTAACCAAATCAATTTTACAAAATCAATTACATTCAAAAAATCCAAACATACACCAAGTCTCGTGCTCTATAATCGAACTGCATAGATATGCATGGTTCGGGATAAAGCTTAGAGTTACCACTAAAACAAAATGCATATTATAAACAAAAGCTTATTTTTTTGAATTTCTTAATTAATGTCCTAAAAATACTAATTAGTATTTTCCTGAAATATTCTTACTTATATTTTGAAATCCAAAATTATACTGTTAGTTTTAAAATTCTTCCTTCTCCTATGAGTGAAGATTAAAATCTCTCCCTCTCATCTTAATTAGTCAAAAAAAAAAAATTACACTCCATCGCATTCTAACGGAATGTCATTTAATCATGTTAAAATGCCAACTAATTAGATGGTGCATTTAAATAACAATGTAAATATATAACCTAATGTGATTATCAAAAAAAAATTATATAACCTAATGTTTAAATTATTTTTCTCTCTCCTATTGTATAAATTGTCTTTTTTAATATTTGTTCGGAAGTAATTATAACCCAACATATAGGATGAGATAGGCAAAAATAGGGTTGAGAAAAAATGTTAAAAAGTAGGCTATATAATTTTTTTTGGTTTCCAGGGTATCCTTCGTGCTTAATTATAGAGACCAATTTCTCGAGGTACTGGACGATATTTAAGAACCGATCTCTCACAACCAGGTTTTCTCCATACGCAAGAGTCAGGGATCAAACCCATAACCACTTGCTTAAGGGACCCAAACTCGTTACTACTTGAACCAATCACATGTAGATGCAGGCTATATAATTTACATTGATAGTTTTAATTTATACTATTTAATTAGTTGCTTTAAATGGTATTTTCCGTTAGAATCTATTAAATTTACGATTAACATTCAATAAGTCATCAGGGGTGGAATTTATTTTTTAAGTGTCTCTTAGACTTTGTAAAACTTTAACAATGTGGAGTGTAATTTACTCTATTATGTAAGATCAGTAAAGAGGTGGAGCAAATATTGCTTCTTTGGAAAATCTTGATCCATTAGATATATATATAATTACTTGCTAAGAAGTGATGCTAGCACTACAACAATTGATGGAGAATTGGAGATAAATATTTGGATTGATTTTGGACTTGCGAACGTGGGATTCCTTAGTAATTTCTAACATAGATACCCCAAGCACAACAAATAAGAAGAAAACACCTTATTTGAAAGAAAAAAGAAAAGAATAGAATAGAAAAAATCATGTCAGATCAGAAGTTCAAATTTCACTGTATTACAATACATAAAAATTAACACTCACATTAATTGCTTGATAAAAAAGTATTACCTTATCAATCATGCCTAAACCTAAAGTACAAATATCAAGCTGTTCCTAACCAACAATTTCTAGTCGAATACAACAAATTGCCTCACCGAAAGGCATAAGGTTCCAACAATATAAAGATTGGAATTTGGAATTTAAGGAGCAGCATGATATCATATGGTTTCCTTAGTAATGATCTAACTCCTGAATAATGTTCATTAAAGGAAAACCAAATCTTAGTTTGATACCAAGGGTAAGGCAATCGATTGGTTATTAACACTCCTTATTAACCAATCATAATTTTGTAAAATAAAAAAACTTAAATCAAGATTGGTTAATAGGAAGCATGGAAACACAATAAAGTGCCAATAACAATTTTTCCTAATACCAAAGGAAGTATAGAAACAAAAACATGTACTAAATGTTTTTTTTTTTGTTACAGAAAGTTTAGATGAGTTGGGTCCCGGGAGCTCATCAGATCCAGGGTAGGACTCAAGGCATCAAAACGCTTAGAGAGGAACATGTACTAAATGTTATAAAATAAAAGAGTTAAGTTACTCACATATTTTCACCCACATCACCTCACATATACAAGATTCTCACACATTTTTTTCATTCACATCATCTCATAAATTTAAGGGTGGCAAACGGATGGATCGGATGGACTTTGATTCGGATTATAATGGATGGATCAAAAACAATCCATCAATCCATTCTGATTCGTTAAAAATATATTACAAAAATCAAATCCATCCACGATCCATTTACTAAAAAATCATGCAACCCGTCCATTAACCATTTTTATATGGATGGATATCCAATCCATCCGTTTAAAAATATAATTAAAATTTTACTTTTAACAATTTTCCTTCTCTTGGTTTCAAAAATAAAAATAAAAATTTCCCTCTCTAAATACTTTATCTCTCTAAATACTCTCTCTCTAGAATTTTAAGTAGAAGATTTTGATACTCATTCACACACATCACATATACTGTATATATACTGTGCGATGAGTCCAACCCAAAGGTATAAATTTTTTTCCATATATTATTAACTTTTGCTCATGCAACTATTCAAGCTTCATAATCATATAACAATTAACTTAGATTATAACTAGAAATTCAAAAAGAACCATATTCAGATTCTGGAGTGTTTTTTTTTTAAACATTCAGATCCTGGAGTTAATAGGCGGTTACACTTTTTTTTGGTTCTAAACTCAGTGCATCCTAATGTTGTCAACTAATAACTAATCACTGTTTACGGAACGTGACTTCTATTGATCAAATATTATTTTAACTTCTGCTGATCAAAACATTATTTTTAATACTATCATGAATCGAACCCGAGAGCAAACCGAGTAAGTCCCTACATAATAGGCCAGGCGGTTACACTTTAATGGCTCTTTCTCATAGTTGTTATTGCGATTTGCCAATTTGCGATAAACTGTGCCATATAGGTTACAGCGGCGAGACTTTATAGGTAAAGTATTTTTTTTTTCTTTTTTTTTGAATGGATGATTATTGATCCACTTACTTTTTTTGTTTCCAATGGATTAACTAAATTGTTGGATGGATTATTAACCATCTATTAATAAAAACAGTTCAATCCAATCCAATCCAATTACTTCTTTTTTTACTATTGGACAGATTTGATAGATTTTATTATGAATGGATCGAATAGATAATTGATTCACGGATCCCTTTTGCCACCCTTACCTCATATATACATGGTTCCCACCGTCTAATTATAACGGGTCTCACTTGAACTTTTACACGCCTATATTTGTCGTTAATGCATGTATATATGTGATAGTTTTTTTTTGTTAGATAAAAATTTGGGTGAGTTGGATACAGGGACTCACAAGGGTCAGAGCAAATATGCAATTAGGGATGATAATTTGTATCCTATCCATTGAGTACCCGTAAAAATTACCCACGATAATTACTCGCATAATGGGCAAGGGTCTGAGTACGAGTAAATACCAGCAAATTTTAATGGGTATGGGTACAGGTACGGGTACTATGATACCCATTTATATGTATATATAATCATTTATTTATTTATTTATTTATTTATTTATTTATATTACCATTATATATAATTTTAACTATAATACAAATTTTAAAAATAAAGTTAACCTAAAGATTCTTATCTTTCTAAACCTAGTTGCATCTATAATTCTTTTTTGGATTTTTATTTATTTAAATATTTTGATTTGCAATGTTTTATGAGTAAATTTAAAAGACTTTTGAATCGTTTTTTAATTGTTATAACTTTTTTTTTGTTATTTATTGCTTTTTCACGCTTAAAATGTGGGTAATGAGTGCGGTACGGATATTCGCAGTACCCATAGGATATGGGTAAGGATATCAAGTTGCTACCTACGCGCATTTGTTCCTCGATGACGGATAATTTTTTCAAACACGCAGTGTAGAACATGTACTATAGTATCATACCCAGATTCTACCAATTGCCATCCCTATATGTGATAGTTGCACATCAGTATGTGTGCAACTAGCATTTTTCAAAATAAAAAGAACACCAAGGCCGAAAGAGCCAAGAAGAAAGGATGAGAAGAAAATACTTTGATGCTTAAGTAGAGAACAAAGAGAATAAAAAAGATGCCACAGTACAGCATGAGATGCTCAAAACTGTGGCCCTTATAGTTTCATTTATTGTCAAGATTCCTTATCAAACTCAGTTTGCCCTTAACTTTCGGATGATTTTATGATGCACCACCTAAGTTATGATGCATCATGCACCTTGAGGATTAGCAGGTAAAAAACAATCAATCTTAGCCATCCATCGAATTTGCATACAAATCAACGAGTCACCCTTTATAAGGAGCATGTACTGTGGATTTTAGAAGGTGCATTATAGAAGCACCCTTAACTTTCATCTATGGTCTAGATTCGATATCAATCTCAGTCAACTCACTTCCATTATTTTCTTACTTGTTTTGGTGCAGTGGATTTGAGTAAGGAAATGAAGTACATTAATGTGTCACTTTGAAGAAGTGCAATGTGACTCAGCAATTATTCAGGACCAAGAATATGATGACATGGCCTAGTGTCCATATCAACTGCTTCCACTAACCTAAAAATGCACGTGAGTGAATAATTCTTTACTTTGAAAAAAAATCATTCCACGCATTAGGACTCTTCACTATCAATATTCAGTCCGAATATAAGATCAATAACCAATTGTATGCTAACTGCACATATATAGAATCAAAACTAACTCGTGGACTTAATTACAGGAAGTACATAAAACATTGAATTATTGTAGAATCATGGACTTTCAGCTAGGATCTTATTGTCCACCACATTATAGAACTAATGGTTCCACACATGTTTCAAAATTCAAATGCTTCATGATAAATTACATTTTGTTTATACATGAGGACCTAAAACTCTTCTGCTCAACTACTCACCAGAAATCACATCTGAAAAAGCTTTCTGGTCTAATCATACTTTAAGGCTTTAGATACACACCCAATGTAGGCTTAAAAAGAATTAAGCCCCTACCATATCTCTTTGCTTGATATTACATAACCAGTACATCAATATGATTGGTGCCTTTGTTTATTTATGATGTGAACTTGGAACTGCATATTTATTTGAAGCATCTCATAAAAAGTAAATAGATAACTCCTCTTGCACTGGGAATTCTGCAGATAACTCCAATGCCTATATAGGAAGATGCACATCCGATGCATGCTCACTGAAATTTTCCATCTAACTACAATCAAATTACCAAACATGTAATCAGAAAATCACATTACACAAGCCCAAACTTCATAAGTTAACTTCTCTTCGACAGACGAGTCCAAGAATTTTAATATCAGAATATGATACGAACTAATCTCAATCTAATTACTATGGACTAATTTAAGTCCTCCTCAACATATTCACATAGATGATCATTGAAGCAATCCAACATCACTGAATAAGGTATAGCATTTTAGTACCTTGAGAAATCTAAACCTGCGTCGTATGCATGATTCATTGATGTTGCATTTGCAAAACAGTATCATAAGGTGCAAATTGGCATCCATGGAGAGTGCCTCTGGGTAAATTATGCTCCTGTGGTTTAGATCCATATGAAGAAATCCCGTGCAATGGTCCGACAAACATGTTTCCATTTGCCGAATTGAAAACCATAGGCATGCCCTCATATGGTAATTCCAAGTCATATTCCTGTTTAATCATGCTAGACAATTTCTGATTCTGCTGTGGATTCGCCATGGCCTTCGCTGAGTGTTCCGGAGAAGAAGATCTGTTACTGTCTGATGAAGGAGATTTTGTTTCCTGGAGATTGACCATTGTGATATCATGGATGCTGGATCTCCTCTTATCCTTACCTCCTGTAAGCTGCCTGATGAAATATTTCTGAGCATGACTTGCGACCTGCGTAGGTGTCCTTGTCGTCACAAAATTCCTAGAGATGTTTCTCCAGTCCCCTTTACCATACTTCTTAAGACCCAGCAGAAATTGCCTGTGGTTGTATAATAAGAAAATAATCCCACATTAAAATAGGTAAAAGAGATTGTACCAAAAACAAAAACAAAGGTAAAAGCATTACTAAAAACAAAAACAAAATCACTAAGCTTGAGGCAAATATGCAAAATAAAGCAAGGAACCTACAAGAAAAGCATTACTAATAGCAATATCATATATTAATGTATCAGAACCTGATTTGTAAACACTCATCCAACTACACAGATTAACTATCCAAAGCTCCAATCCAATAAACAAGCACTTCAACTTCAAAGTTGTATAAGTTATAACATCCTAGCTAAGCAAGGATTCTTCCTCCATTATTTGATAAAGCCATAAATTTGATCATTGATCTAAATATCACTTCTGAATCAATAATATACTGTAGACACATAGTTATCAGATTCTCTCATTTACCATGCAAACCTTGTAGCTCATGCTAATTCATGGTACTTCACAAAGCATATAATAGAAGTCTTAAAATATATGACAAGAAGTACCACCAACCTAGTAATTATGTACAAAACAAACCATAAAAGGGTTATGATGTGCAACTACCTGTGCTCCTCTTCAGTCCATGGCACTCCTTTCTTTCTTTCATGCTCAGAAGGCCTAGTGGAAGCACCCCTTTTCTCACCAACACTATAAAATTGCTTGAACCCATCAAAACCATGATTGTTAACTCCCTCCAATGTGAAAGAACTAGTACCATAACCAGGAACTGGGGTTAAACCTGCTTCAATGACACTCACATCTTCTTCCAGTTCCTTGTACTGTTTGATCACATCACCAACAGTTTTGCCTGGAATCATGGCTGCCACCCTCAGCCATCTAACTGGGGTGTCCTTGTCATACAAAGCCAAAGCATTCTCAAACAATTTGTTCTCTTCTGGAGTCCATTGGGATCCCTTGCTTTCCTGGAACAACCAACTTGAATTTTGGAGATAGGAAGCTGGAGAGAGAACTTCAATTCCCCTACTCATTTCTAGATACTAATTGCAGATAGCAAGCTTGTCAAAACAATATTATAAGATGTCACATACACACACACACACTCTCTAAGGAAAGTTCAAACTTTAAAGAGAGAAATAATACTGGAAGAAGGAGTGAGGCTTCTTAAGGCCAAAGTTGCATATATAATCAACAAGCATTTGGAAAGAATCTATTAGCCATTTCACTTGCCAACAAGCTTGAGGAATCTATAAAAAAATAATAATCTAAATTCAACATGAGAATGGAGAAAAGCATAAGCCTTTAACAAAACTTTTCAGATCTAAGAAGACATAATCATCATAAAAAAAACTAAAAAGAAAAGAAAAAGCAAAACCCATATCAAAATTTAGAAGATAGACCTCAAAATGCGCAGAGAATCACAACCCCTGAAGTTTAAAAAGAGTGGCACTCAATAATTGAGAGGGTTCATTGAAGATGCATGCACATATTGTGGTGGTAGAATCTATATAAAACAAAACTAGTGTAGAGGGTAATTGAGAAAAGCAAAAAGCTATTAACTTGAGAAGGAATTGAAGTGGAGGAAGAGGTTGTGACTGTGAGAATAGCAGTGCAGTGCAGACTGCAGAGTACAATGAGTGAACAGAAATGTGTCAGCTCTTTGTTTGTACTGCTTGAGAGACAGCGATCTATGAAACAGGGAAGAGATAGAATGTGGTCAAAGGGGTTGAGTTGTGATTGGTGGAGAGGATGTTTGTGGGCGCTGAGAGTGCAAAAAGGAAAGAAGGGGGTGAGAGAGAGAAAGTTTAGGGGAATGACTAAATTGAAAGGGACACAATCTTTGGTTGTTGGGTAACTGAGTAAGTGGTTATTTGGTTGAGATTGTTGTCAACGTAAACGATAATTTTTTTTAGTTTGGGATCATTATTCATATTTTTGGGTATTGTTTATTCGTTTGTTTATGAAATTTCGTTGAAAATAATTGATTTCTGGTGGGTCAAAACTGAGTTTTGTGGAAGCAAAAATTTCTAACTTTTCCGTTGAAAATAATTGATTCTAGATGTAGGACCTACAAAATTCTACATATTTACACTTCAAAAGTGATTTTACTTTATCATCCAAATAAAATCAATTCTTCTAAACCCATTTTTAAAATATTGTTACCAAACACAATCAATTTTTTTAACCTTGATTTTTTCAAAATCAATTCTTCCAAAATCAATTCGATCAAAATCTAAAACAAACGGACCCTAAGTGGGTGAAGGGGTTGATTCATGGGGGCAAATTGGTAATCTTGATGGAGGCCAGGCCATGAACAATTGAACAGTCACATTCACGTGGGCACAAATGGAACAGAAGTGAAAGTGGTTTTTTCAATTAAATTTAGGGCAAAATGATGCAAATTATCGGTTGTGTAAACATAACTTGGATTCTCTCTGGCCCTGCCGCCTCAATGGCAGAAAAAAATGAAGGGGGAGGATAGATAATTAATATAGAGAAGGAATGAAATTAGCCAATTAGGAGAGATAGAGGGGAGTTATACAAGGTGGTTTGGTGGAGGAACATAGGGTTTGAAGTGATATGGAGGTCATGGATTCAACTCCCCCACTAACGTAACATATTAATTACTAATGTTTGTCTATCAAAAAATAAATAAATTAGGAGAGATAGAGAGGTTGGAGGGAGGATGGAGAGAGAATTGCTAAAGATGATCCACATTCGTGTAAATGGATGATCTCGTTATCACCAGAGATGATGAAGAGGAGGTTCATTAAATGAAAAAGAGGTGATCTACTGTACGCTTCGAAATGAAGTTGCTTGGGGAGTTAAAACGCTTTGAATCGCTAATATCATGCTTAAAGAATCCGGATATCTATCAACTTTGCTAGACCTTTTTCTTTTTTTGAGCGAAAGACCTTGTTGTTAATACATATATGTAATAAAAAGTAAAATTATCTACACGTTATAAAAATGATTGTGAACACCTAATTTTGTCCCATTTTTTTTAATTAATGTTTTGAAAAATAATAAACAACATGATAAATAAATAAAAAACTTCGCAAAAGAAAAAAAAGTGTTTGTTCTTGGCCCATTGTTAATTTAGATAAGCCCATGATCCAAGTTATCCAACCTAGATGAAAAAATAAAAAATAAAATAAAATAATAAAAAGAAAGAGAAAAGAGACTTTCTGTTTGAAAAATATAAAAAATTTGTCATCTACTCCCTTCCCCAGCGCTACTATCTGTTTTTTTATTATTATTATTTTGGGTATAAACCAGCTTTGTTTTATTTCTCATCTTTTGTTTTATTATGCTTTATTCCAAAATAAGAGGCACAACCCCTGCACCTATACCGGCTATACAGAATAGTGGGAGCACCACCACGGCATCCTCCCTCTGTACCTTCATCCTTACCCCTCAACATGCCAATAACAAATTTTGGCATCATCTTCCCCTATTGTCACTATATAAACAGAAGGACCTTGTAGAGAAGAGGAGGTCATTGGCCCTTATCAGCTGAGTTAAAAAAAATCAATCAGAAAAAAATACACTTGAGTTCATTCCTCTATTCTTCTCCTCCTTTAGTGTTTCACTTCATCTTCATCAAACTCCATTCTTTTTTCTTATTCTGTGTCCTTTGTTCTAAAAAAAAAAAAGACAAGAAACAACAGAAAAGACAATCCATTTCTGAGGAAAAGGAACCCATACACAGTCGCCCCCTCTCCTCCTCCATCTCCCCCAAGCTTTGCTGCTGTCCCGACTCATCGTCGTCATCGCTGCACCACCACAGTCACGCCCCTCCTGTGCATCGCACAGCCAGCTTCAAAACGGAGCCATCCTCCGCGTCCTCCGCCTTGGACCGTCGGTAACCACAGATCTGTGCACGAATTGCCTCAGACCTTCACCACCTCGAACGCATCGTAGCTACGGATTACCGCCGAGTGTAGACATCGTTCGCGTCTTCTGCTTCCATGTCTCCTTTGTCATCTTCTCCACGCACCAGATCCGCTCGTCCTCCGCCACGAATCCGCCTAGGCAGCATCCTCCGCCGCACGTCGCTCACGGACCACCACTGCCACCGTCCAGACGTACGCCCGCCTGACTTGCACTACTCGCTGTCCGCCGTATCTCTTCCGCCATCGTGCTCACTGCTTCGGTCCCTTCCTCTCTCTCTATTCTGCTAATGTTTTTTTTTACGTTCTGATGTTATTTCAGTCTTAGTTTTAGTTTTATATTTTTATTTTATTTTTACTTTTTGGTCATGTTTCAGCTTGGGGTGTTAGGATTGGGGTTGTCCATTGGGTTGTTGGGTCAAAGCTGATTGGCCTATTTTAAAAATAAAAAAAAAAGTAAAACAAAAAAAGCTTTATGAATTTGGGCTTGAAGTGTTGCATAGCTAATGTTGTCTATAAATTTTTTTCAATAAAAATGGAAAAATAGAAAACCTTAAAAATATTTTCAATCCTTGAATTTTTTTTTTAAAAAAGGGTATGCTAAAACCACTTTTGAAATGAAAAAAATCTCTTTTGAGTTCACACAACAATCTATGACATTGATGTATGAGTTTTCATCCTCAAGTGTCATATGAATTGTAAGGGTTCATCGTATAGCTCGACTATCTTTAACCCTGTGCGAGAATGAATTATCTTTTATAAAAAAATAATAAAAGGTTTTCAATTTACTCTTTTAACAAGTTTTACAAAAATGAAAAAATCTTTTTTTTTTTCATGCAACAATCTACGGCATTGATGTATGAATTTTTCATCATCATGTGTCGTGTGAATTGTAAGGGTTCATCGTATAGCTTGACTATCATTAATCCTGTACGAGATTGAATTTTTTTAATTTTTTTAATAATTAAATGTTTTCAATTTACATCTTTAACCAATTTTACTCGACTTAATTTTATAAAAACATCTTTTGAATTCACACAACAATCTATGACGTTGATGTATGAATATTCATTCTCAAGTATCGTATGAATTGTATGGGTTTATCGTATAGCTCTGCTATCTTGGACCCTGTGCAAGAGTAAATTTTACTTTGAAATAAAATCCCTTTTTACACAAAAAAAAAGAGATCAAATCTTTTCCAAAGAAAAATAAGAATAAAAATAAAATTAACCAACTAATCAAACATTTTCTATAAGAACTACGTGGCTTTGAGTTTCTCATTGCACTCGGGAATACGTAGGAGCAGAATCAATCATACTGTCAAGCCAAAATTTAATTTTTCATTTTGTTGTGTTTATATATTTTTATTTTAAAATTTAGGTAAAATAAATATTTTCAAAAATTATTAAAATTATTTTGTACAATTAACTTGAAGTACCATTTTTAAATGGGTGATGTAGGGTGCTAACACCTTCCCTACTCGTAACCGATTCCCGGACTCAAATCTCTATCTTTTTTTAGACCAGTTTTCCTTAAAATAAATGGTTTTTTCAATGTTTTTCCAAAATAAAGTATTGGTGGCGACTCCTCTGTGTTTACCTTTCTTTTAGCGGCGCCCGGACGGGACAATCGCGACAGCTGACGACTCCGTTGGGGAGTTTTGTAGAGAGTCAGGCCTAACATAGTTGGTTGTGCATTTTTTAATAGCTTTGAAAATATTAGTTTTACCCTTCTTTGTTTTTATTTATTTTGTAAATAGTTTTATCTGTTCTTATAAATGTCTTTATATATTCTTGCAACCCTGGGGTAGAAAACTCTTTTAAATGTTGGCTGTTCTTTTGCAGGTTTGGGGATAGTTTTTTTTTTTAAGGTTTTGTGCAAGTTTGCTTGCTCCCAGCACACACATCACCATCACCTATTCACACATTTTTGGGCTCTATACCCGAGTCTTGGAATGCCATAAGATTAGAAGGGGCTTCAGTGATGTTATTGTGATGCTTTTGCGTCCCTGACAGTCACTGATTCTCCCGCTCAGATTGCTACCGGTACATGGACTGCCATATTATGACTTATTTGTCCCTGTGGTGAGGTTCATGGATTCGGATCCTTATCTTTTAGATGAGGGTAATCCGGGGACCATATGTTTAGGGGTCTAGATCTGTCCCGAAAGTCATGCACGTAAAATGCCATTAACAGCCTATCAAACTAGGGTCTTGACTTCAGAAGTCCCAACTTTAGGATATGACCTATGTATGACAAAAGGGAGCACATTCCATCTTTTTCTGCAACGTGAATAATCATATTTATATCTCATACATCATAACGATTTTTTTGCATGCATCCCACATGCACCTTAACATGCCATTCATTCGTGCATCCTGTTACACTCATTATTATATCGTATGCTCGTGCATGTAGTATTTTAGGCCATGCATCGTCAATATGTCATTCATTCACGCATCTTGGTACACTCTCATGCATAAGTAATTTTGCTTTTCAAATGTTATTAATAAAATAAAATTTCCCTTGCACCGATAATTTGGTGAGAGATAACACCTTTGATAACAAGAGATGGAAAAAATCAGACACACTAGCAATGTTCCCGCCACCAAGAGTACCAGGGTGATTTTGAACTCATTAGAGAATCTGAAAGAGTTAAGCCAATCTTTGCCTCAAGAACATCGAAGAAGCTTCGTCAAGAAGTATGGAGGGATCTTGGACCTAATTTTCATACCAGTTGAAGCTACTGCTTTGAGTGCTCTAAGTCAGTATTGGAACCCACATCTCAGATGTTTCGAGTTGCCAAACATGGACATTACACCCACCATTGAAGAATATGCTTGCCTGTTAAGGTTGCCGATGCAGAAAAATCCCGTCGTGTACTTTCACCTGGGGCAATACTTGACCACTGCAACCATAGCAGGGTTACTAGGGCTTCCTGAAATTGAAGTGAACTTGACCAGGCACTCAAACTCACTAGGGTTAACCCGAAAGTTTCTTGAAAATCATTTGAGAAAACTAATGGGTCGACAAGACTGGGAAACCTTTGAGAGGGTATTGGCACTAGCAATATATGGGTTGGTTCTGTTTCCATCAGCGCTAGACATGATAGATCAAGCAGCAATGGACGTGTTCTTCACAGTTGAAAGAAAGAAAAACCCCGTGCCGACAGTATTGGCTGAAACGCTTTTGACTCTAGAGTTTTGCCAGCGGCATCCAAAGGGGAAGCTCCGATGTTGCGCACAGTTGCTCCATGTATGGGTCATGACTCACATGTACGCAAAAGGCCATATCAACCACCATTCAGATCCACTAAGAGACTTCCATAACATCCCTACAAGACAGCTTAATGAAAAGGAATGGAAGAACGAGTTTGACAAAGTGGAAAGAGACTCTTTTAAGTGGGTATGCCCATGGTACGAAAGTCAACAGGGGCAAGATATCATTTATAGTTGTGGTGACTATCCAAATGTTCCTTTGATGGGCCCAAGAGGGTGCATATCCTACACACCCACCATAGCCTTACAATAACTTTATTGGACGCAAACCGTGCCACGAGAAGAACAACTCGGTGGATGCTGTTTCCGATACGAGGATGGTGAGAATACCAAGTTGTTGGCAAAAGAAGTTAGAAATGCATGGAAAAATGTGAGGATGGCGGGGAGATCACAATTGGTCCGACCAATCCTAATCATTGTCTTAGAATATGAAACATGGAGAAAATCAAGGAAAGGTCTCGTCAACATTCCTACAGAAAGCACGAAAGCTGAAGATTACTCCCCTTCGGTAACTCAAATGGCAGAACAACTGAAAGTCCTGGAAGCACAAATGAAGGAAATGGAACAACAAAAGCAAAATGATGAGTTGAAAATAGTCATTGATCAGAAGCGTTGTGAGAAGTTAACAAAGGAAAATGAACGCTTAAAAGATTTGTGCGCAGATATCTCCACAACCTCAAGAGTCCAGAAGAATACAGACAAGGTCCCGCCGAGCGTCATGACTAGGATCTAGAATCTTGAAAGTAAAGTATTGTCCTTGACAGCAGAGAGGCATCAACTAAGAAAAGAAAAGTGTCAGTTAGAAGAAGAAGTCATTCAGCAAGGAGATATGAGAAAGTCCTTGGAAGTGGAAGTTAATCGACAAAGGGGAGTCAATGGCAACTTACAAAATCAAATTTGTGCACAAGACAGGATGACTGATGAATTGGTACAAAAGGTCCAATAGCTGAATATCCTACTAGTCGAAATCAAGAAGCAGTGCGATTTAGGGTGGACCTCAGCAAAACACTATCATGATCAAGTGGTTCAAGCAATGAATGCCATGAAGTGGTGGAGAGAAGAGGCGCGGGAGCGAGGGATAGATATTGACATATGGAAAGAAAGATATATGAGCATGAATTTGGAGCTAAGCCATTGTATTCTGAATTTTGTCCAACGCTTTGAAAAGGCAGAAAAACAAATTCGTGTGGACCCTATGCTTCATCTCCCGGCTGAGTTGGATGATTTCATGCAAATGTGTGGAGGGTTTGTTCGAGGGCTAAAGAGAAAGAGACCTAAGCTGTTGACTTTAGGATAAAAGTGTTGTAACAATGTCGAGAATTATGATGTAATCCCAATCTATGTATTGCTTTGAGGAGATTTTAAATAAATCTGTCCTTGCCTCCATGATTCTATGTATTGCTTTGAGGAGTTTTTAATGAAATCTGCTCTTGTCTCTATGATTCCTTCGCACTCCAACTCTTGCACTTGACTTGCGACGACACCTATCGTGGAGCATGGTCTTCCTTTAGTATGTTGTCAACTTCATCTTTGCCTTATAGGATTCTTCCTTCTGCGCAAAGGGTAGGATGAGATGTCTCAATTCAGAATTTCTAGTGTGTTTGAGACAACATCTATTGTGGAGAGTTGTTTCTCCTCTAGATTTGTTGTCAACTCCATTTCATCTTATGAGCACAATGCTCTCTGTGTGGGGTGGAGGGACCATCTCTTGTCTGTTATAAGGTGTTTACTCAAAAATAATAATAAACTCCAAGGGTGATTTTCATAAATGCTTTTTGTATTTTCCAACATTTTGTTCTCACTTTTGTTTTTGATTAAAACAGTGTGGCTTTTCTGAACAATTGCTCCAAGACACCCTTATCGCACTCGGTCACAGACAAGAGCCATGGCCGATGAACTAGAAGAAGTCCAAGAGATCAGGGATGAAGTCCGTCAAATCAAGGATCAGATGACTAAGATGATGGAGATCCTACAAGCAATGCAGAAGGAAAAGAACACAGAGGAGAACCCTCCAGCCTCGAACGAAGGACTTCCAGTCACACCTCTCATCCCGCCCGGTTTTGCTCAGATTCCTATTCAAGACTTCAACCAACCAGGGGCCATGATGCCTCTCACTATTTATCCAAGCAACCAAACTCACCTTTCATTTGACCCGAACAATCCCCCATACGGTTTGCCTCGCGGATTTGTGCCACCAACGGCCCCCAGCCCACAAGATGGCATTCAAAACTCCGAACATATCACTCAGACACAAACCCCCACCGATGTTGTCGAAATGCCACAAACACAAACTGTCAACCCTACAGATGGTAACACCCCGACGGTGACACTTTCTGCCAAACCAAAAACCCCACAATGCATCCTACATTATGGGCCCCAAGGGACACAAATGATGCCAAACTTTGGATCCTCCTACATGCCATACTCCTTCCCTCAGAATATGTACGGTGAAACTCCAGTGAATCAGTCAGGAGGGAATTCCCAATATAAAGAAAAGTTGGAAGTGCTAGAGGAAAGACTACGGGCCATTGAAGGAGTAAATAATTATGGTCTGTGGGATGCTTCGGAACCTTGTCTGGTGCCAAATGTTGTAATTCCACCAAAATTTAAGGTACCCGATTTCGACAAATATCGGGGAACCACTTGTCCCAAAAACCATTTGACCATGTATGTAAGGAAGATTGCATCATACGCTCAAAATGATAAGATCTTGATTCACTTCTTCCTAGACCGTTTAACTGGGGTAGCTTCAAATTGGTACACGCATATCGAACGGGCCCACGTTCGATCCTTCTAAGGTCTAGCAGATGCATTCCTGAAGCAATACAAGTACAATATTGACATGGCTCCCGATAGGATGCAACTCCAAAATATGGCAAAGAGAGACACAAAGACTTTCAAGGAGTACGCACAACGATGGAGGAAACTGGTTGCTCAGGTAGAGCCTCCATTGGCCAAGAAAGAAATTGTGGCAATGTTCATTGACACACTCCAGTCGCCCTTCTATGATAGGATGATTGGGAGTGTGTTATCGAACTTTTCTGACATGGTCATCATCGGTGAGAGAATTGAAAGTGGAATGAGGAATGGCAAGATCACTGAGACTTCAGTAATGAACGGCCCGAAGAGAGCCCCGTTTGTGAAAAAGAAAGAAGGAGAAGCACACGCAGTAACCTTTGAACAAAAGAAACCAAACCAATATAGACCAAACCAAACACTCGCCTTCCAAGCCCAATACGCCCCATATCACCAAGCCAACCAGCCATACATCGCTGCCACCTCACAATTTCCAAATCCTCAACAGATGGCTCCTTACCGGCCATCATACCCTTCTCAGCCTCAAACACACCTTACCATGCCACCTCAAATTGTTCAACCCCTAAGTCCAAACCCAAAGACCAGCCAAACAAGACCACCGTATAACTCGGAAAGAAAGCCATTACATTTCGACCCAATACCCATGACCTACAGTGAGCTACTGCATCAGCTTATAAGCAAATCTGTGTTGACTCCTATCCGAATGAAACCATTGGGCCCTCCTTATCCGAAGTGGTTTGACCCAAATGCTAAATGTGAGTATCATGCGGGGGCAATAGGTCATTCCACTGAGAACTGCAGGGCTTTCAAATTTAAAGTACAAGATCTTATTGATGCTAAGTGGTTGATCTTTCAGAAAGATGCTTCGAATGGGGCACAAGGTCCTATGCCAAATCATGGAGGTTCGGGAATCAATGCCATAGATAGCTTCAGGGAACCTACTCTTAAGAGCCAAGTGGCTGATGTCAGGACTCCCATGAGGGCTATTTAAGAGAGATGCAAAAACATAGATTGGTGTAAACCTCAATTGTTGAAGAGAAGACCCACGATGAAGAGATAAGGTGTGACTTCGACTGGAATATGGGGCATTCCATTGAAGACTGTACAGAATTTCGATAGGTTGTGCAACAATTAATAGATATGAATATTATCCTAATTGGTTGTGAATCGAATGAGTGTGGCATTAACATGGTTGCTGAATCTACAATTTCCCTAACTCCAGTTAAGATAACTCCTTTTACTATTGTGATTAATCCTCAACTGGTTCCTGAACAAGTCGCTCCGAAGCCAGTGGTGATACACTATACTGAGAAGGAACCTATGCCGGTTTCAAGTGGGCCAACACCAGTTGTTATCCGAGTCCTAGGTCATTTCCCTTACAAGGACACCAAAGCGGTACCATGGAAATATGATAGTCAGGTTCAACAAAGTCCTTCCAACGGGACCACTGTGGTTACCAAAATTTCGGGAATTGGTGGAATGACTAGGAGTGGTCGCATTTATACTCCAGAGGTATTGCGAAGGGAGGGAACAGAAAAGGAAGAAAAAGATCACAAGGGGAAGGAGAAGGTGGAAGGAACACCAGCTGAAAAGGATACCAAAGGGGGTGATAATAAAAAGAAGGTATCTGATGAAGAAGTTGGCGAATTCTTGAAGTTCATCAAGCAAAGCGAATACAGGGTTGTGGATCAATTGAATCGAACTCCATTTCGGATATCTCTTTTGTATTTGTTGATGAATTCTGAGCCACATAGGAGAGTACTGATGAAGGTGTTGAATCAAGCTCATGTCTCTTATGACATCACAGTTGACAAGCTCGATAGCATCGTGGGTAACATCGTTGCTGATAATTATATCACTTTCACTGACGATGAAATTCCAGCTGAAGGAATAGGGCACAATAAGGCGTTACACATCTCTGTGAAGTGTCGAGATCATGTCATGGCTAGGGTTCTCATTGATAATGGTTCTTCTTTGAATGTAATGCCAAAGTCAACACTGGCAAAGTTGCCTTTTGATGGAACTCATATGAAGCCAAGCACAATGATTGGAAGAGCTTTCGATGGAACCCGAAGGGAAATCATGGGAGAAATTGAATTGCCCATTCAGATTGGCCCTTGCACCTTTGAAATACTCTTCCAAGTAATGGACATCACACCAACTTACAGTTGTCTCCTAGGACGACCATGGATCCATTCGTCTGGAGCTGTACCTTTCACATTGCACTAGAAAGTGAAGTTCATTGTCGATAGTAAGTTGATACTTGTTTCTGGAGAGGAGGATATGTTAGTGAGTAAGCCATCAACAACCCCTTACATTGAAGCTGCCGAAGAAGCTCTCGAGGCCGCTTTCCAATCGCTTGAAATTGCCAATGCCACTTATGTTGGGGATGATGTTCCACTCTTGAAACCTCAGTCATCTAAAGCGTCAATTATGATGGCTAAGGTTATGCTCGGAGGAGGGTACCGACTTGGAAGCATTTTGGGGAAGAATATCCAAGGTGTCACTGACATCCTCATGCTCACCGAGAACAAGGACAGGTTTGGGTTGGGATATAAGCCCAACAAGGCCGACAAGATGAGGGTTATAGAAGAGAAGAAAAGAAAGAGGTTGGCTAGGCTGGAAAATCGTGAATACGAGGCTGAAAGGGTTCCCATCCGTGACATCCAACAGAACTTCCGAAGTGTAGGGTTCACATTCCTGGACCAAGCAGCAGCTGTTGAAGATGATTATCTCACCGATCATGGTGTCAATCTGGTGTATCCATGCCCTCCGGATACAGAGCTCAACAATTGGGAGGTCATTGATTTCCCCAGGAGCATAGAGTTTTTTTTCAAAGTAATTCTGTAATGCTTATCCTTTAGCTCTGCCCAAGGCTTTAGGATTTTTGTTGTAATGGGCTTACTTGTTTCCGTTTCAGTATGACTTATCAATAAACGCATGCATTCAATATGTTTATGTTCTTATCCTTTTTTTTATTTTCGCTTTTATTCACCGTTCCTCATCAATAAATGCATTTTTCCCATCTTTAACCTTTATTCATTCATCTTTCCCTGATAACTACCAAAATGCAGATCTAAAAGTGACTCTCTTGAAAATGACAGTGTTAATAACTCAAAGATACAATTTTGACTATCCTATTGATCATGCCGATGAGGTTGCCGATGATGATGGGGAAGTCCCTCCTGAACTATTGAGGTTGGTAGAGCAAGAAGCCAGGGAAATTCGGCCCTATGAAGAGCCGAGTGAACTAATCAATTTGGGAACCGAAGATGATAAAAAATAGGTCAAGATCGATCTTTCCCTGAAAGAAAAGGAGCGAAGTAGGTTGATCAAGTTGTTGATGGATTATAAAGATGTTTTCGCATGGTCGTACCAAGACATGCCAGGGTTAGACCCTAGTGTAGCAGAACACAAACTGCCGTTAAAGCCGAAGTGTCCTCCATTAAAACAGAAGCTACGAAGGATGAAAGCGGAAATGTCTTTAAAGATCAAGGAGGAGGTCAAGAAGCAACTGGATGCGGGTTTCCTAGAAGTGGTAAAGTACCTCAATGGGTTGCTAACACCGTTCCTATCCCCAAGAAAGATGGAAAGGTTTGAATATGTGTCGACTATCGAGATCTGAACAGAGCTAGCCCAAAAGATGATTTTCCTCTGCCTCATATTGATGTTCTTGTAGATAATACTGCCCAACATGCATTATTCTCTTTCATGGATGGATTCTCAGGATATAATCAGATAAAGATGGCACCATAAGATATGGAGAAAACTACATTTGTCACTTTATGGGGAACCTTTTGCTACAAAGTTATGCCATTTGGCTTGAAAAATGATGGGGCAAGATATCAGCGGGCTATGGTGGCTTTGTTCCATGACATGATGCATAAAGAGATATAAGTTTATGTAGATGATATGATCGCCAAGTCCAAATCCGAAGATCACCATGTTGATAATCTGCGGAAACTTTTTGAGCGGTTAAGAAAGTTTAGGCTCTGACTGAATCCAGCCAAATGCACTTTTGGAGTGAAATCAGGCAAGCTGCTGGGGTTCATTGTTAGTCAAAGAGGAATAGAGGTTGATCCTGAAAAAGTTTGAGCAATCATCGATATGCCAGCGCCTCGAACAAAGAAAGAAGTTCCTGGGTTTTTAGGAAGATCGAACTACATTGCCCGGTTCTTCTCCCAACTGACCGCGACATGTGAACCAATCTTTAGATTGCTATGCAAAAATCAGGCAGTAACATGGAATGAAGATTGTCAAAAAGCCTTTTAGAAGATCAAACAATACCTACAAGAGCCTCCAATCTTGGTTCCCCCAGTTCCGGGAAGACCTCTCATCGTGTATTTGACTGTGCTAGATGAATCAATGGGTTGTGTACTGGGGAAACACGATGAGTCAGGAAGAAAAGAACATGCCATCTATTATCTAAGTAAGAAGTTCACCAGTTGTGAAGCCAACTACTCATCGCTGGAACGTAATAGTGTGATTTTACAAGATGTTTTCTGTACACTTTTGTATGCATTTTTCATATAGATTAGGCATTCTTTATTTGATTTTAGTTAGTTTTTCCCTTGGAATGGGTGAAGCGGTTTCTTGGTGTTGTTTTGCAGGAATTAATGTAAAAATGATCAAAATCAGCCATGATGGAGCCTGGATGAAACAGAGCTTGAAAAGTGAAGAATATGAGCCAAACAGAGCCCATCACGGCCATGATCAAGCAGAGAAGAAGGCAAAAGTTAGAGGCTGTCACGGCCTAGCCGTGATAGACATCACGGCCGTGACAGACTAGAATTTAAAGTCTCGCGTCGCGAATTTTCATCTCGCCTCGCGAGAATCCAATTTTGAAAGTGCACCCACTGCAGAACGCGTCACGGTCTGGACGTGATGTCCATCACGGTCGTGACGCGTAGCAGATCTATATATATGAGCGCAGCAGACAGAACAAACCATGCTGGGAGGAGCTGGGAACCTTAGTGGAGACCAGAAACACCCAGAAAAACAGGGGCTTTGAACCTAGGAGCACTTTCGCCCTAGGGAGACTCTTGGGAAGCAAAAAGGGGAGGTTTTTCTCTGCTCTTGGATTGAAAGAAGCGTGGAGGATTAATCATGAGTTCACTTCATCCCTTCTCTCTTTCTCTTTTTGTAATTTCTGTTACAATGAGTAGTTAAATCCCTATTGTTGGGATTAGATGTAATCAAAATGATTATTATGTATGTGCCTTGACTGATTATTCTGTGTTCATGTCTTCATATTCGTGATTGATTTTCCATGCTTAATGCTTGTTGTGGCTAGCACCCCCATGACTTGATTTGTGTTTTGGTATGCAATTGGGAAATTCGTATTAGAACCAGAATTGGAATCAATCACCTAGTAATCCTTGCATCTAGGAATGGAGTTTGGTTTACTAGTAATCGCGTAATCCCTAATCTTAACGCAAATTCATTAATCTAGCCCACCTAAGGAATTAGGGTCTATTAGTGGATTTAGGCTCTTGCCATCCGAGGAATCGGGGCTTGAGTAATCTAGTGGATTGATTTTAATATTTGAAGCATGAATGGGAGGTATCTAGTCCTGATATTGCATGAGGTAGAGGTTTGGTGAAGTCTAGTCCCAACATATCCTTTCTGCACTCCAAGTGTTTGTTAAAAGTCCCCAAAAAGACAAAAAAAATATTTTATTCCTTTGTTTTGTTTGTTTCTTCATAGTCTAGATAGTTGCTAAGTTTGTGAATTGGTACTTAACATCCAATCCCCGTGGATACGATAACCGGTCTCACCACCGTATTACTTGCACGACTGGGTATACTTGCCCAGATCCGTCAACAGAACGCACTTGCTGTGCTTTGGCTTGGGCGGCTTGCCGTTTGAGGCATTACATGTTGTGTTACACTACCTGGTTGGTGTCCAAAATGGATCCAATCAAGTATATCTTTGATAAGCCTGCTCGACCGGAAGAATTGCTCACTGGGCAAGTCCTCGCTATCGTATCACGACATTGTCTATGTCACCCAAAAAGCAGTAAAAGGTAGCGCTCTCGCAGAATATCTAGCCAATCAGCCAGTAGAAGATTATGGATCGATGCAATGGGATTTCCCAGATGAAGATATAATGGCTTTGTTTGATCACGTACAATCACCAGATAAAGAAAAGTGGACTTTGTTATTTGATGGAGCTTCTAATGCATTGGGGCATGGAATCGGGGCAATACTAATCTCACCGGAAAATGATTATTTCCCCGTCCTGGCAAGGCTTTTCTTTGATTGTACAAACAATATAGCCGAATATGAAGCTTGTGCGCTCGGGATTATGGCAGCAATAGAATCAAAGGCAAGGATACTGGAGGTATATGGGGACTCTGCATTAGTCATCCACCAGCTAAGAGGGGAATGGGAAACCCGAGATGCCAAGTTAATCCCGTACCATGATTACATCAAAGGTTTGATTGAGCAGTTTGATGAAATCACATTTCACCATATTCCCCGAGAAGGTAACCAATTAGCTGACGCGCTGTCTACCTTGTCCTTGATGTTCAAAGTAAGTAACGAGAGGAACCTATCACTCATCAAAATGGAAAGTCGTGATCATCCTGCATATTGTCAAGTGATAGAGGAAGAGCCTGATCAAAAACCGTGGTACCATGACATCAAATGCTTCATCCAAAGAAGGGAATACCCTCTGGGTGTTTCAGAAAACGACAAAAGAACTCTAAGAAGACTTGCAATGGGTTTCCATTTAGATGGAGGTATTCTGTACAAAAGAAATCATGACATGGTGTTGTTAAGATGCGTTGATGCGAAAGAAGCTAAACGGATAATTGAGGAGGTCCATGAAGGATCTTTCGGAACACACGCGAGCGGTCATGCAATGGCAAGAAAAATATTGAGGGCTGGCCAATACTGGTTGACAATGGAGGCATATTGCTTTAATTATGCGAAGAGGTGCCATAAGTGTCAAGTATATGCTGATAAGGTTCATGCACCTCCAGCTCCCTTGAATGTCATGTCGGCACCCTGGTCGTTCTCAATGTGGGGAATGGACGTGATCGAGCCAATCGAACCAAAAGCCTCAAATGGGCATCGCTTCATTCTTGTTGCCATTGGTTATTTCACAAAGTGGGTCGAGGCTGCATCATACTCCAATGTGACCAGGAATGTCGTGATCAAATTTGTAAAAAGAGAATTAATTTGTTGTTATGGGTTGCCGAGTGAGATTATCACTGATAATGCGACCAACTTGAACAACAAGATGATGAAGGATATGTGTGAAAACTTGAAGGTAAAGCATCACAATTCCTCCCCGTACCGCCCAAAGATGAACGGGGCAATTGAGGCCGCTAATAAAAATATCAAGAAGATTGTCCAGAAGATGGTGGTGATGTATAACGATTGGCATGAGATGTTACCTTTTGCTTTACATGGCTATCGTACCTCTATTCGCACCTCGACAGGGGCAACACCATATTCTTTAGTTTATAGGATGGAGGCAGTGCTCCCGATTGAGGTAGAGATCCCCTCATTAAGAGTACTGAGAGAAGCAGAATTGGAAGAAGCTGAGTGGGTCCAGGATTGACTAGACCAATTGAACCTCATTGAAGAGAAGAGATTAGGGGCATTGTGTCACGGTCAATTGTACCAGAGAAGGTTGATGAGAGCTTATGAGAAGAAGGTACGCCCGTCGGTTCGGAGGGTGACCTGGTGCTTAACAAGATTATATCAATCCAAAAGGATCACCGAGGGAAGTGTACTCCGAACTACGAAGGACCTTGCGTTGTGGAAAAGGCCTTCTCGGGAGGAGCTTTAATTCTCACCAGGATGGAAGGGGAAGATCTTCCACTCCCTGTAAACTCAGATGCAGTAAAAAAGTATTATGCTTGAACACACTTCCCAAGAAGAAGAAGGAAATAGAAGAAAAAGTGAAAAATGAAAAAGGGAAAATTTCGCTAGGCTGAAAATCTGAAAAGACAGTCTAGGCAAAAGTTAGAGCAACCCGCTTAGGCTGAAAACCTGAAAAGGTGGTCCGGGAAAAGTTAGGGTTCAAAAAAATAAAATAAAAACATAACAATGGAAGTGTCGTCCAGACCGATGAACTGGGGCAATCAGTGGGCTAGATGCATGAAGACTGGGGCAAATAGCATTCTTAGATGTTGATTAGTAAGCAGTCGAGATAGTATGAGGGATACTAACACTAGTCATAGGAAGAGATGTCACTTGAGGAGATGTGATTCCACTCCACAACTTTTTTTGCAATTCCATACTCCATTGTAATATCTGCTTTGTATACTTTTTCAGTCCAAATATAATGACATTGACTCCCAATTCTTTTTACCCTTATCCCTTTGCCTTAACTTTTGTCAATTGTGTGTGTGCATTCATCATGATAAGTATATTCTGAAATATGAAACATGTATTGATGTCTTCAAAAGCATTTAGAATTTCTTTGAAAGTCTCAAAAGGCCGTAAAGGACAAAATGGTCTCCCAACAAAGGGTACCGTGGTCTACCGACAGGGAGGCATTGGGACAATCATCGCAAAGGAAGCATACCCTTGCAAAAGTGCTCGACCCTTTTTCTCCACAAAGACTGGACTTGTTTTAGTTCATCTCGAGCTTGTCTCGTGATCAACACTTTAAGGGGTTGAGGGTGATAATAAAAACCACCTAAACGATGAAAAAATAAAAATAGTAATGTATTACAGGCTTTCTTTGTCTTGCATTGAAATCATCCGAGGTTTTCATCAAGCATATAGGACATTTCGGTATCATGCATTATCTCATTGCAAGCTTCAGCGGATAACCGACTCTCGTAAGCTTTTAACCGTTCCTATCACGCTCATGCGGATACCCGAACTCGCATGTTTTTTATTTTTATTTTGTCAAGCTTCAATGGACGACCGACTCGTAAGCGTTTAACCTTTTTGTTTGCAAGCTTCAATGGATACCCTACTCCGCAAGATTTTTTACCTTTCCTTTCAAGCTTCAAAGAGACAACCGACTCGTAAGATTTTAACATTTCTTTTCAAGCTTCAAATGATAACCGACTCCTCGTGCTTTTTTATTTTCTCATCAAGCTTCAGTGGATAACCGACTCCACAAGATTTTTACCTTTTTTGTCAAGTTTCAATGGATAATTGACTCCACAAGCTTTTTATCTTTCCTTTCAAGCTTCAAAGGATAACCGACTCATGAAGCTTTTAACCTTTTAATTTCAAGCTTCAGTGGATAATCGACTCCACAAGCTTTCTATCTTTCTTTCGTGCTTCAATGGATAACCAACTCGTAAGCTTTTAACCTTTTAATTTCAAGCTTCAATGGATAATCTACTCCGAAGCTTTCTATCTTTTGTCAAGCTTTAGCGTACCATACCCCATAAGCTCTTTCATCTTTCTCTGTTCAAGCTTCAGTGGTACCATACCCCGTAAGCTCTTTTATCTTTCTATTCGAGCTTCTATGGGCAATCCATCCCATAAGCTCTTTTAATTATGCATCCTTTTACTTGTCAGTAAACCCCGGCCAAAATGGAGTTCATGTCTTTACTCGTTTCTTATAACGATAATAGGTTAACTATGGTTACACCTACTATCTAATAAGAAACAAGTAAAGAGGGACAGCTGTGAACACCTAATTTTGTCCCATTTTTTAATTAATGTTTTGAAAAATAATAAACAAAATGATAAATAAAAAAAAACTTTGCAAAAGAAAAAAGTGTTTGTTCTTGGCCCATTATTAATTTAGATAAGCCCAAGATCCAAGTTATCCAACCTAAATGAAAAAATAAAAAGAAAAGAAAAGAGACTTTCTGTTTGAAAAATATAAAAATTTTGTCATCTATTCCCTTCCCCTGTGCTACTATCTTTTTTTTTTTGGGTATGAACCAGCTTTGTTTTATTTCCCATCTTTTGTTTTCTTATGCTTTATTCCAAAATAAGAGGCACAACTCCTGCACCTATACCAACTATACAGAATAGTGGGAGCACCACCATAGCATCCCCCCTCTGTACCGTTGTCCTTACCCCTCAACATGCCAATAACAAATTTTGGCATCATCTTCCCCTATTGTCACTATATAAACAGAAGGACCTTGTAGAGAAGAGGAGGTCATTGGCCCTTATTAGCTGAGTTAAAAAAATCAATCAAAAAAAAAAAAAACACTTGAGTTCATTCCTCTATTCTTCTCCTCCTTTAGTGTTTCACTTCATCTTCATCAAACTCCATTCTTTTTTCTCATTCTGTGTCCTTTGTTCTAAAAAAAAAAAAAGAAACAACAGAAAAGACCATACATTTCTGAGGAAAAGGAACCCATACACAGCCGCCCCCTCTGCTCCTCCATCTCCCCCAAGCTTTGTCACTGTCCCGACTCGTCGTCGTCATCGCTGCACCACCACAGTCACGCCCCTCCTCTGCGTCGCACCGCCAGCTTCGAAACGGAGCCATCCTCCGCGTCCTCCGCCTTGGACTGCCGGCAACCACAGATCTGTGCACGAATCGCCTGAAACCTCCACCACCTCGAACGCATCGTAGCTACGGATTACCGTCGAGTGTAGACACCGTTCGCGTCTTCTGCTTCCGTGTCTCCTTTGTCATCTTCGCCACGCACCAGATCCGCTCGTCCTCCGCCATAAATCCGCCTAGGCAGCATCCTCCATCGCACGCCGCTCACGGACCACCATTGCCACCGCCCAGACGTACGCCCGCCTGACTCACGCTACTCGCCGTCCGCCATATCTCTTCCGCCATCGTGCTCAATGCTTCGGTCCCTTCCTCTCTCTCTGTTCTGCTAACGTTTTTTTTTTCGTTCTGATGTTATTTCAGTCTTAGTTTTAGTTTTATATTTTATTTTTACTTTTTGGTCATGTTTCAGCTTGGGGTGTTAGGATTGGGGCTGTCCATTGGGTTGTTGGATCAAAGCTGATTGGCCCATTTTCAAAATAAAAAAAAGTAAAACAAAAAAAGCTTTATGAATTTGGGCTTGAAGTGTTGCATAGCTAATTTTGTCTATACATTTTTTTTTGAATAAAAATGGAAAAATAGAAAACCTTAAAAATATTTTCAATCCTTGATTTTTTTTTTAAAAAAAGGGTATGCTAAAACCACTTTTCAAATGAAAAAAATCTCTTTTGAGTTCACGCAACAATCTATGACATTGATGTATGAGTTTTCATCCTCAAGTGTCATATGAATTGTAAGGGTTCATCGTATAACCTCGATTATCTTTAACCTCATGCGAGAATGAATTATCTTTTATAAAAAAATAATAAAAGGTTTTCAATTTACTCTTTTAACAAGTTTTACAAAAATAAAAAAAATCTTTTTTTTCACGCAACAATGTACGACATTCATGTATGAATTTTTCATCCTCAAGTGTCGTGTGAATTTTAAGGGTTCATCGTATACCTTGACTATCATTAATCCTGTGCGAGAGTGAATTTTTTTTAATTTTATTTTTTTTAATAATAAATTTTTTTCAATTTACATCTTTAGCCAATTTTACTCGATTTAATTTTATAAAAACATCTTTTGAATTCACACAACAACCTATGACGTTAATGTGTGAATATTCATCGCCCTTTTTACATAAAAAAAAGAAATCAAATCTTTTCCAAAGAAAAATAAGAATAAAAATAAAATTAACCAACCAATCAAACATTTTCTATAAGAACTACGTGGCTTTGAGTTTCCCATCGCACTCGGGAATACGTAGGAGCAGAATCAATCATTCTGTCAAGCCAAAATTTAATTTTTCATTTTGTTGTGTTTATATATATTTTTATTTTAAAAGTTAGGTAAAATAAATATTTTCAAAAATTATTAAAATTATTTTGAGCAATTAACTTGAGGTCCGCTTTTAAATGGGCGATGTAGGGTGCTAACACCTTTCCTACTCGTGAACCGACTCCTGACTCAAATCTCTATCCTTTTTAGACCAGCTTTTCCTTAAAATAAATGGTTTTTCCAATGTTTTTCCAAAATAAAATATTGGTGGCGACTCCTCTTTGTTTACCTTTCTTTTAGCGGCGTCTGGACGGGACGGTCTCGACATTGATTATTCAAATAACACCTCGTTTAGATAAATCTCATCCTATATTGATTTAGTTGCTTATGCAATTTTTATTATGATTTCTATATTTATGTTTTTTTTAAGGCAAGTTAACTCTATGTTTCCATAATTTATTGAAAAAAAGAAGAAAAACAAAACAAAACAAAAGCATGGGGTCTATAAACCAAAACCAATGCAAAATAAATCATTTAAACCTAACATTAGGTTTTATATTCCTCCTCGGGTTATATTTATGAGATTTAGACAAAACCACCGTGAAATCAGAATCAACTTCAACAATATTATCATTATTCAACTGCTCTGCTGAAAGAGAGTCATTCTCCAGGTTATCCTCATCCCCATTTCCAAAAAACTTGGCAAGAATTTTCATATCATGATCAACATTTGGATGCAAAGGGGCTAAAATAATGTTTACAGGGGTCTCAAGATTCTTACCACTAACTGTTAAATCACAGGTAGCCTTTGAATGCTCGGGCAATGGAGTCGGAGTATCCTTGGCTATAGAGTTAGCAATAGTTGCAACAAGAGTTGAAATCTGTGAAATGGAATTAGAGACATGGTCAGGAGAACATGGTCTCAACCAGAGATGTATCAATCTGTCTATTATCCTTGGCTATAGAGTCAACATTAGTTGCAACAAGAGATGAAATCTGTGAAATGGAATTAGAGACATGGTCAGGGGACATAGTCTCAATCAGAGATGTATCAATCTGTCCATTATCTTCATCTGGTTTTTGCTCTGGAACCTTAGGGACATATATTTGTTTAGTCTTCTGCACCAGTGAATTGAATTACAATGAGAACATAAAGAAGGAAGCTTATCATATTCGATACCGACAGGAAATGCAAAACCTTCACGTTCAACCAAAATCTCCTTAAGCAACTTCCTTGTTAAATCAACATCAACTAAAACTCGAGCATAATGACCCCATGGCCTAGTACGTGTTGCTTCATCCAAAGTTAATGGAGTACCTAAATCACCTGCAATTTCAAACAATAATTTTGAGCTTCAATATTCATGTGGTAAATTATAAATTCTGATCTAGCGGAGCATGAGATTGTTTCTGCTTATCTGGAATAAAGTCTGAAGACCGTTGAAAAAGACGCAATAGACCAGGTTGAAGATTCCAAACCCCAACAGCCAAGGCACTACGCAAATCCTTTTGAGAAGCAAAACTGAATTCATAAAAACCTTTTCCTAACGGTATCATTCTCCATTGACCCAATGACTTCCATAATTTTGAAAGTTTGTCACGTAAATCAGAGATTTTTAAAGGATATCACCCTTCGACAGCAACAAACGGCCATGGAGATTGTTTTTGCAACATTCCAACCCCCTTTGATATTCATCCTCCGAGATTTTGATAGAGACAGAGTCCCCCTTCACGCACGGTCGAGGAAGTTGACTAGATGGGATGTCAAATGAACCATTCAAAGCCTGAGCAAAAGAGTTTCACTGTGGATTTGATGGAGAAGCCGAGGCAGATTTCAGATTTAGAAATGTCCAAGGACAAGCCATGAGACAATGATCTCAATCCAGACAAATCCAAATCAAAACAAAAAACAAGCAAAGAACCAGAGCATCCAAATAAGAAAATATGGAAAGGGCGGATCTTGAAGGCGGTCTGGTGGAGAAGGGTCCGTCGCCGATCTGGTGGAGATGGGAGCGGTGAAAGAAGGGACGGTGGTTGGGATGGCCGGTGAATGGTAGGGGTGATGGGATAAGAGGCGACGACTGGAGAGGTAGGGTCGAGTCGGCGGTTGACTGGGGTAGTGAGGGTCAGATCCGCGCACAGAGTGAGCGGTGGGAGACGGCGGGTGGAGATGGAGCTCTTGACGCGCTAGGTTTTTAGGGGACTAAGCTTCGTGTCCATTGCGCTTGAACTCGATACTCAATATAAACCAATCATTTCTATATTTATGTTAAGTATAATAAAGGTTAAAGTAATATTTTGGCCCTTGTACTTGACACGAATTTTCGATTTGATCCCTATATATAAAAAATTATTAAAATGATCCCTATACGTACAAAAAGTACCCGTTTGGTCCCTATACGAAGCAAAAGATTATTAAATCAATTATTAACATGATGTACGACAGGGACCAAACATGTACTTTTTGTATGTATATTTTAATATTTTTTACATATATGGACCAAATCGAGAATTCAAATGTCAAGATATGATCAAAATATTACTTTAACCTATAATAAAAGGTACACTATCGAGTCCACATTAGCCCCTCATTTGATCCCCAATTTGATCCCCCGAAATTGTAAAATCGTATCAATTTCATCCCTGAAATTAACAAAACTCCAACAATGTCCTCGAATGACAAATTAGTATCAAATTAGCCCCTCATTTTACTCATTTAGAATTAAATAAGTCATCGACACTGTTAACTTAAAATCAACTTAGTCCATCCGATTACCAATGGAGCGACTAAATTCATTAACACTTGACAACTTAATGGATACAATTTTACAATTTACGAAACTAAATTGAGGATTTACCCCAAATTAATTTTATTGTTGATCGAGTAAAATGACTTGTCTTTATGTGATCGGGGAAGAAAGCCCTTATTCCACCTAATTGCTGAACTAGATTTATAAAGAATAATGTTAAATAGCCATAAATACAAAGAAATAAAGTGGTAGAAAAAAACTCAAACATTCAAAAGTAAATAAATAAAGTATACCACGTTAATCTGTACAAAAATTCTAGCACTCTTAACATTTATTATTATTTTTTTTAAAATAACATATCTTCTTAATGCAAACAATCCTGAATTGCTCAAAGTCACCCGAATATCAACCATGCAGTGGAGTTTATTATCTTTGGATTTCAATAAATAACAAAAAACATGCAATTGTTGATTCCAATAGATATAAACTGTGTTTCTATAATGAAAACCAAATTGCTGGCTTCAATTTATGAAACCTACTTTGAAGAAATTCTCCCATTTACTCAAATAAACAACTGGGTAACTCTTTTTATTAAAGAACCATCCTCTTTTCATTTTCGTCTTTTGCCTGGCTTCTCTGTATCCTTCCAAAGCTTCTTTATGAATTGAAAGGCCTTTCCCTTGTTTGTGTATGATTAATTGATGGCTGAAGGTGTCAACATTTGGGAAGATCTTTTGGTGGTGGTATCAATGATTCTTTAGGACCTTTACCATTATCCACCAAAATAGGCCATCTTTAGTCCCCATATTGTATTCACCTCAAAATGGCAATGCAAGAACCAAACTCCTGTCAAATATAGGTAGTCAGGAAAAATTATGAAGAGAGAATGACCCTGTTATCTAGACCAGAAAGCTACATAATACCATGAATTTTAAAAATTACAAGGAAATGATATGATTAAAGTACAATAAAAAAATTAGTATAAAATTAACATATACAAATATTAAATAAAACTAAAAAACTATACAGAAGTTTACATTAGCCATTGTAAAATATTAAAATATTAGGGTTAAATATGCTTTTGGTCCCTATATAATAACAAAAATTCGTTTTTAGTCCCTCATTTTCAAGACGTATGTTTTTGTCCCTTAGTTTTCAAAATAGCTTACTTTTGATCCCTAACGCTCATCTGGATCTGATCTACAGGATGGAGTTTCCTGTCCTATTCCTATGTAAAGCACATCTAGTATTAGTAAAGCGAAGGACATGGAAAATGGACGTAGAACTCAATTTGACATAACAAAGTTAACATTAGGGGATCAAAACTGAGCCATTTTGAAAATTGATGGATAAAACGTATGTTTGAAAAATGAGGGACTAAAACTAACTTTCGTTATTTTACAAGGACAAAAACACACTTAACCATAAAATATTATCATTCAAAAAAGCTAGCCCGGCAAAATATTTGATTGTGAATGTTATGAGTGAATGAGATTTAGTATCCGTTTATTTAGGCTTAAAAAATTGTTCACAAAAAACATATTTGACAAAATCGTTTTGTGAGAAAACGAAAAAAAAAAAAAAAAACTTCTCCTAAAAGTTGATTTTTTTTTCCAGATAAACTTTTTTAGTAAAAACCCAACCAAATAAGCATATAAATGTCAGAATTATTTTTTTATAAAATTTTAAAAAATATATATATAAACAAATGTGCCCTTAACTATGTATACCTGGATTATCTGCTCTGAATCTTATAGCAATCCACCCTCCAGTTGGCACTGCAACTGTGTTCCTCTCTACAGGATCTACAAGGTTAAAGTTCTTAGAATCATTTTTGGGATTGTAGTTTCCTATTCCTCTGCCAACAACAAAGAAATATAACCCATGAAGATGCACTGGATGACTCTCAGGTGCAATGATCCCAGTATCTTGCAAAACAAGCGGAACAGTGGAGTTGAATGATAGCCTATAAAGCTTTGTGCCATTGTCTGCAAACTTGAATTTGATGGTGGTGCCCCTGAATAGTTAAAAAAATTAGGAGGGTTTGCAGGGAAATCAGTAGTGAACACCCCCTTGATGTTGAAGTAATGCAGTGGTTGGCATAATAAATGTCACATTATTCACAGAAGCCACAACTCTACTCATATTGCCTGCTTTACAAGTAGGACATGGGTTAATCCCCAATCCTATGGTGAAGAAAAGTGAGTGATCAACTTTTAATGGGACATTTGCAGGGTATTTTTTGGAATTTAGGCTCTTGAGAGAGTTGATGAAATTGTTAGAAACTTGTGTAGCATTTATTGGTGGAGGGGTGGTGAGAATTGTAGGGGTGCTAGCAAGAGTGCCAGTGTAGTGCAGTGTAGCAGTGGCAGTCAAGTTGTCCACAGCTACTGGTGCATCCATGAAAGGAGAAGCTGCCACCAAGTACTTGCCAGATTTTTGTCAGCAGTTAAAAGGGCATTGGTGGTTTAGCCTGGGGCTATCACAATATTGAAAGGTTTTACATATGTGGCATCAACTTCAACCACAGTGAAATTATGACCAGCAATTTTGAAGAAGAGCTCCTCATTGAGTGCAGCATTGATAATTCTTAGTAGGTAGGTCTTGTCGCTTTCCACAGGCAGCTTGTACACATCTGCTTATATTCAGCCAAAAAGGAAAACAAGCATATATACTTAGTTATAGCACTTAATGAAAGGTAATTTCTACCATAATCTTTAAAGTGTGGAAGCATCAACATCGGGATATCTCCTTTCACGGATTGTGATTTCCTTTCATAGATTAAGTAAAGAACCAGGTCTTCTCTACTTATATAGTCTTCAACTTGTCAAATTCTTTACAATGTGAGACTTCTTCATCCACATTTTTATTCATATTTGAAATTCTCAACACTAAGGTATAGTCATACCAGGACTGGCAAATGATGTGACATAAAATATAGTTAACTTAACTATATAATAGTTTACCATACTTAAGTGTTGTAACTATTACATAACTAGATTAACTGTACTTTATGATCACCTAAAGGCACGTTTACCACCTAGAGATACAGAAGTGTTACCCTTTATGAAAATCTTACATATATGAAGACAGAGAAGCGAAGAGCAAAACATCAGAAAATACCTTGTGTAGAACAATTAGCCACAGATACAGTCCCTGGAAGGCCATTAATGGTAAGAGCATCTGAGACATTTGGTGCCAATCCTGACTTGAGAGCTTCATTGACAACAGCTTCAGTGTCAGATTTCCACCATTCTCCTACAATTTATCAGCATAATGAATTTTAATTTGAATTTTTCATTTGAGGACCAATTAACATAATAAGACTGAATAGGAAAATTTGAAGAACATTAATTATTTGAACTCTTACTCACCTAATAACACAACCAATTCATCATCTGGTTTTGGGAAAGGATAAGGCACACCATGCTTTGGCAAGATAACAATGGCACCATGGACAGTTGACCTTAGCCAGTTAACATGTGCATGCTAAAGAAGTGTTCCCCTTTGCCCTGTAATGGTGAAGTTGTACACATATGTATGTCCTGGCTGGATTGGACACTGTGATGTATGCTGGTCCATCAGCCCAACCGGTTCTCAGTTGCTTGACACCATGCCTGCCAAGATGGTAGTCACCCCAATAAGCACTCAAGGACAAGGTTGTTTTGCTTAGATAAAATCATTTTATAACAAGGTCCTTTTTTTTTTTTAATGATTCTCACACTCTTTTTTCCTATACACTTTTTATACCTACTTTATAATCATTGATATTTTTTTTAAACAAAATAGCATGCAATACATCATTGTAATGTAAGAAATCTTAATTATGTTGACACCTTAGGAAATACCTATCATCTACAGTAACACCAAGAATTTATTAAAAAATATATTAAAGAATACAAAATAAAAGGATAGATGATTCATGGTTATAAATTAGGAGATATTATAAAAGGGGTGTGGGAAAAAAAGTGTTGGATTTTTTTCCTTCTATTTACTGCACAATACTTCCTGCAACTTGAAGCAAGTAAAAATGAAGCTTTTGAAGTCTCACCAGTGGATGGTCACGTTGTGTTTGACAAAGTTTCTGACTTTGACCTGCACTGTATCACCTTCCCTGGCATAAAGAGTGGGTCCTGGGAATTTCCCATTAATGGTGAAAATGGGTTTGCTTGAACATAACCTAGTTGTATTCTTAAGCACCACCTGCAACCATTGTTGGAAGAAGTGACTAATTAACCATTTTTAGGTTTGCCTTCTGCTTTGGATTAAAACAAATTTAGGACTGAATTTAGGTGAAAATTAAAGCCTTAAGACAAATAATCAAGATTACCCTAAGATGATGCATGTGTTGGAAAAAAAAAGTTTGGAAATGAAACAATTAAAGAAAATATAAAGCTTGGAGTGCATAAATCCAAATTGTCTCCAGAGTTTTGGGTAAAGGTGCAACTTTCAAGTACAATCCCACATGAAGACCATCAGAAATGACTCAAATGAGACAACTAAAGGAAATATAAAACTTGGAGTGTTGGAATGAACTCTAATTGCCTTAGGCATTTTGAACAAAGTTGTAACTCTTAAACAATCTACGTGAAGACCAACTCACTCACCTCATATTGCAAGACTTAGACGGGTCCACTCATAAATTTCATGAGTAACCCACTACCCACACACCTAGAAAAGAAAATGAAAAATTGTTTTTATAATGTTTTAGAAAAAATATACTATTTGTCAAAAAAGGAAAAATAAAAAATGATAGTAGGTTGCCATTGAATTTATTATACTGTGTCAGTGTGTCTATGTGATTATGATTTTTTTTCGGTGCATTATGTGATTATGGTTTCAAATCATCCAAATCCGTGATTATGATGTAATAACCCTTTTGTTCACCATACGGCATAGCAATGTACCAAGAAATAGTAATTGGTTGGAGGCTTTGACAAGATGGAAAAGTACATCACGAGCCAAATCTGCTGCCATTTTGGTTAGCCTGTTTTATCTGATGATATAGCCTTATTGGGGTTCCTCTGGTTTAACTGTTCTTTCCTTATCTATGTTGTTGCCTGTTTATGACAATGCTCTGGCTTGGCTTGCCAGTTTCAATCTTTGTGGATGAGGTGAGCAGCATTTGATACTAAACTAAGGGTATTTCTGCATCAACTGAAGGACATGTTTGATTTGCATTTTTATTTCCGTTTTCATTTTCTAAAATCTATATTGACTTTAGTATTTGTTACATCATTTTCTTTTTCAAAAGCAAGAGCAACCTTATTTGCTGCCGTGATCGTCCATTGTTCTCACCGGAATAATGACACCGAAAACATCCCACGAGATTTGGGATTTTTGAGCAGGAGTCTGACGGAAATGAGAAGGTTAAGGGCATGCAAGTGTTGAATCTGATCCGGGAATTTGAGATGCAAAGGATGAAGGAATAAGAAACAATTGGGGAATATTCCAACAAGCTTCTTGGCATAGTCAACAATGTAAGACTCCTTGGTACTAATTTTTCTAATTCTAGAATTGTTTAAAAAAATTTAGTTACAATTCTCGAAAAGTTTGAAGCCACAATTGCATCTCTGGAGAATTCAAAGGATATGTCAAGCCTTTCCTTGGCAGGGTGTTAAATGCTTTGCAGGCACGAACGGAGAGCGAAAGATGAGACGAGAGGAGGAGGGTACAAGGTGCTTTTCATATAAAAGCACAAAATTTAGGAGGGAGGCAAAGATAAGAATAACAAATGGAAGAGTGAGAAGGTGAAGGCTCCAACAAGGAGCAATATGAGACTTTCCCACCTTGTCCACACCGCAAAAAAACAAACCACTCTCAAAGAAAATGTTGGTGAGGCACGATGTCCAGTCGAGAAAATGTGGCAATATGGGACATGTAGAGCGGATCAAGTAAGTCTAAACCGAGGAAGAGGCAAAGGTGTCCACAGATGAGCATGATGATCACTCTTTGTTGCAACATACTTTGCTACAAGCAATGATTCGATGATTCATGGTTAATAGATAAGCGGCTGCACAAACCACATGACCAATGACCAAAAACTCTTTATTAAGCTTGACAACACCATCGTTTCTTAAGTAAAAAATGGAAATGGTGATTTCATCTCGAGTCAAGGGAAAAGGGACAGTTGCTATAGAAAGCTTAACGAGTTTTGAAACATGTTTCACGATGTCTTATATGTGCTGATATAGATCAAAATCGCTTAGTGTTGCGCAGCCTTGTTGAAAAAGGCTTTAAAGTCATATTTGAAGACAAATGGTGCTTGATCAAAGATGCAAAAGGTAGAGATATATTTAGGGTGAAAATGAGAGCTAAAAGCTATGTTCTAAATATGATGGAGGAGGAGCAAATAAGCGTTTCAAGTGTCACAAGAACACTAATTTATGGCACAAGAGGCTTGGACATTTCCATCTTCTTGGACTTGTATACATGCGAAACATGCCTTGGTGAAAGGTGTAGCATTGCTTGAAGACAAGATAGATGATTGTGAGGCTTGTCAATATGGCAAGCAAAATCATTTCCTCAAACAGACATGGAGAGCAACTCAAAAAGCTAGCCGGTACATACTGAGGCGTTGGAGGACCTCGGAGGAGCAGGCGTGCATCTTTAAATGGTAACAGATATTATATTACATTTATTGATGATTGTACCAGATTTTGTTGGATTTATTTCTTTAAGTCCAAATTTGAGGTTGCTAACATATTTTGGAAATATAAAGCATTGGTGGAGAACCAAAGTAATTGCAGATTGAAGACAATAAGGTCAGATAATGGGAAAGAATATACAAATGATGTTTTTGACAAATTTTGTGAAGAGGCTGGCATTGAGCACCAACTTACAACACCTTATACCCCACAATGAGAATGATGTAAGTGAAAGAAAGAATAGAAGCATTATGGAGATGACAAGGTGCCTGCTACATGAAAAAGAGCTGCCAAAAAAATTATGGGCGGAGGCTGCAAACACTGCAGTCTTCTTGCTGAATAAACTCTCTACAAGAGTTTTGCAGAAAAGAACTCCATTTGAAGCTTGGTTTGGTTACTAACCAGATTTACATATTTTAAAAAATTTTGGTTGTGTTTGTTTCTCCTTTGTACCACAGGTTAAAAGAGACAAACTTGATAAAAAGCGGAACACGGAGGTTTTCATTGGATATAGCAAGACTTCCAAAGCTTATAGAATTTACCAACCACAAAATGGAAAAATTCTTGTCAGTAGAGATGTCAAATTCATGGAGGACAAACAATGGAGTTGGGAGGAGACAATAAAGGAGTTGCCAAAAATTCCACAAAACCTTGATGATGATATAGATAATATTCCAGTAAGAGGTACAAGACCTTTGTCTGAAATTTATGAAAAGAGTAATGTAGCTGTTCTAGAACCTGCAGATTTCAGAGAAGCTGAGAAGGATGACAAGTGGTTAAATGCTATGAAGGAAGAGCTAAAGATGATCGAGAAAAATGACACTTGGGAGTTAGTGGATGGGCATCTAACACAAGCAGCCTATAGGTGTCAAATGTGTTTATAGAGCCAAACTTAATGCAGATGGTTCTATAAATAAATGCAAGGCTAGGTTGGTGGTGAAGGGATATGCTTAGGTGTTTGGAATAGATTTTTCAGAAACATTTGCTCCAGCTGCACGCCTTGATACAATCAGAATGTTGCTTGCCCTGACTGCGCATAAAGGATGGAAGGTTTACCATTTAGATGTGAAATCTGCCTTCTCAAATGGTTATTTGCAGGAGGAGATATTTGTGGAACAGCCAGAGGGATTTCTAGTCGAGGGACAGGAGGATAAGGTCTACAAGCTAAAAAAGGCTTTGTATGGCCTTAAACAGGCCCCTAGAGCCGGGTACAACAGAATAGATGATCATCTTCAAAATCTTGGATTCATCAAAAGTCCAAATGAAGCAACATTATATGTGAAGTTGTGAGGTGCTAATTTAATTGCAGTTTCAATCTATGTTGATGATATTCTTGTAACAGGAAATGATGAAAAGCTAATTCAGGAGTTTAAAGCTGAAATGCTCCAAGTGTTTGAAATGACAGACCTTGGCTTCATGACCTTTTTCTTGGGAGTCGAGGTGAAACAAGATCATGATGGAATCTTTATATGTCAAAAGAAGTATGCAAGGGAAATATTAAAAAAGTTTCATATGGAGGACTGTAAAAACACTTCTACTCCAATGGACCATAAGGAGAAATTTAGCAAGGATGATGGAGCGATAAAGTTGATGAACATCATTATAGAAGTCCAATTAGTTGCTTAATGTACCTTACCGCAACCGGGCCCGGCATTATGTTTGCGGAAGTATACTTTCAAGGTTCATGCATTGTGCTAGTGAAGTGCATTTTCAAGCTGCCAAAAGGATTGAAGATATATTAAGGGCACTATAGATTATGGTGTTAAGTATTCTCACTTTCAAAATTTTAAGCTTCTTGGATATTCGATAGTGATTGGGGAGGTTCAATTGATGACATGAGAAGCACAACTGGTTCTTGTTTCAGTTTTGGTTCGGGAGTTTTTTCATGGTGTTCAAAGAAGCAAGATGTTGTGGCCAAAGCTCTGTAGAGGCAAAGTATGCTGGCAACCCATTTCGGCGTGGAATCAAGCAATTTGATGAGAAATGTACTTTGAGATTACATATGGAGCAAAATGAGCCAACTCGGATCTTTGTTGACAATCAAGCTGCTATTTCAATTTCAAATAATCCTGTTTTTCATGGCAAGACTAAGCATTTTAAGATCAAGTTGTTTTTCTTAAGAAGTGCGAAGCGAAGGTGAAGTCAAGCTATTTTATTCAGAAGTCGAAGATCAAAGTGCAGATGTTTTAACAAAAGCTCTCCCAAAAGCCAGACTTTGAAGCTTTGAGAATTAAACTAGGCGTTTGCGCTATTAAGGCAAGGAGGAGATTTGTTGAAAGTGTACCTACAAAAGCTGCAACGTGGGATGCTTTATCTAGACTTTAGGAGTTTGTTATTTCGTTTTTAGTATTTGATATTTTATATGATGTTGCTTCAGTTTTTTAAGATTAGGATGTTACTAGTCATGCTTATAAATAAGGAGATATCCGATTTGTTTTATGTTAGACTTTAACTCTATTTAAAGAGTTATTCAATAAAAGTTCAACATATGCTCCGCACAACACTTTCTACTCTTTTTTTCTTTCTTTCTTTTTCTCTCTTGCTACATTCTTAAAACAACACAAAGAAGTGTTTCCCTTTGCCCTGTAATGGTGAAGTTGTACACATATGTATGTCCTGGCTGGATTGGACACTGTGTGATGTATGCTGGTCCATTAGCCCAACCAGTTCTCAGTTGCTTGACACCATGCCTGCCAAGATTGTAGTCACCCCAATAAGCACTCAAGGACAAGGTTGTTTTGCTTAGATAAAATCATTTTATAATAAGGTCCATTTATTTTTAAACAATGATTCTCACACTCTTTTTTCCTACACACTTTTATACCTACTTAATAATCATTGATAATTTTTTTAAAACAAAATAGCATGCAATGACATCATTGTAATATAAGAAATCTCAACTATGTTGACACCTTAGGCAATACCAATCATCCTACGTAACATCAAGAATTTATTAAAAAATATATTAAAGAATACAAAATAAAAGGATAGATGATTCATGGTTATAAAATAGGAGAAATTATAAAAGGGGTGTGGGAAAAAAAGTGTTGGATTTTTTTTCTTCTATTTGCTGCACAATACTTCCTGCAACTTGAAGCAAGTAAAAATGAAGCTTTTGAAGTCTCACCAGTGGATGGTAACGTTGTGTTTGACAAAGTTTCTGACTTTGACCTGCACTGTATCACCTTCCCTGGCATAAAGAGTGGGTCCTGGGAATTTCCCATTAATGGTGACAATGGGTTTGCTTGAACATAACCTAGTTGTATTCTTAAGCACCACCTGCAACCATTGTTGGAAGAAGTGACTAATTAACCATTTTTAAGTTTACCTTCTGCTTGATTAAAACAAATTTAGGCTGAATTTAGGTGAAAATTAAAGCCTTAAGACAAATAATCAAGATTACCCTAAGATGATGCATGTGTTGGAAAAAAAAATTTGGAAATGAAACAATTAAAAAAGAAATATAAAGCTTGGGTGCATAAATCCAAATTGACTCAGGGTTTTGGGTAAGGTGCAACTTTCAAGTCCAATCCCACATGAAGACCACTTCACTCACCCTTATTGGAAGACTTGGATGGGCGTGTTAAAAAAATTCAACATGGTATCGGCTATATGATGTCACGACCATTGAAAATGACTCAAATGAGACAATAAAGGAAATATAAAACTTGGAGTGTTGGAGTACACTCTAATTGCCTTAGGCATTTTGACAAAGTTGTAACTTTTAAGCAATCCACGTGAAAGCCAACTCACTCACCTCATATTGCAAGACTTAGACGGGCCCACTCCATAAATTTCCAGTAACCCACTACCCACACACCTATAAAAGAAAATGAAAATTTGTTTTATAATGTTTTAGAAAAAATGATACTATTTGTCAAAAAAGGAAAAATAAAAATGATAGTAGGTTGCCATTGAATTTATTATACTGTGTCAGTGTGTCTGTGTGTCTGTGTGATTATGATTTTTTCGGTGCATTAGGGTGATTATGGTTTCAAATCATCCAAATCCGTGATTATGATGTAATATCCTTTTGTTCACCATACGGCATAGCAATGTACCAAGAAATAGTAATTGGTTGGAGGCTTTGACAAGATGGAAAAGTACATCACGAGCCAAATCTGCTGCCATTTTGGTTAGCCTGTTTTATCTGATGATATAGCCTTATTGGGGTTCCTCTGGTTTAACTTGTTCTTTCCTTATTTATGTTGTTGCCTGTTTATGACAATGCTCTGGCTTGGCTTGCTAGTTTCAATCTTTGTGGATGGGGTGAGCAGCATTTGATACTAAACTAAGGGTATTGGACGTTTCTGAAGCAACTCAAGGACATGTTTGATTTACATTCATTTCCTATTTTCATTTTCTAAAATATATATTGACTTTAGTATTTGTTACATCATTTCTTTTTGAAATTTTGAAAACACATCCAGCATTTCTAGATATTTTGAAAATATCAATTGTTTCATTGTTTCCAGAAATGTATTCTTCATAACTAGTATTTCATCCTCTTTTATCACAATTGTTTATTGTAGGAGCCTTACATCCTCTTGTTAGCAATTTAAAATAAATTAAAAATTTAGAAAATAAAAAAAGAAATGAAAATGTAAACCAAACATACCATAAGTTTGAGTCTTGGTCTGGCGTGACAAATGTAGGTAATATTGGAGTGAGGAGTTTAGCATATGAATCCCCGTTCTTAGCATAATTGTGTTGTGTGGCTGTGTCTGTAGTTTTGTTTTGGTTACTATTATTGTAGTTATGGAACAAAGAACAATGCTATAGACGCAGCTAGCTACTTATATCTGGTGGCTCTAGAATTGAGCACATCTTGCCACTTGTGCTTCAATTTTGGTTCCTTTTAAATGAATTCTTTTGGCTTATGGAAAAAAAATGTACCGAGAAATTGTATAAATGAACTCATTAGTACTCATTAGTAGTTGACACAAAATGGCAATACCTAAGCAGATCTAAACAGTTCTCACACATATTCCAAGTTGAATAGAACTTACTATAATGTTTTGGGCAAACCTTAGGTATAATTCCATAGATATATTAGGTGTTGTTTTCCAATAATAATAGGACATGTATAATGGCTATTACACATGTTATATTTTCAATTGATGAGTTGTTACACTGTCTTATTGTTATTGGAAAACAATACCTAATGTACTAATGAAATTATACGTAAGTCTTGTCCTAGTGTTTATAGGAAAAGAATATTATGATTAACATGGCTTAATAAAGCATTATTAATTGCATGGATTTTGAGTATATAGTAAGGGCTCGTTTGGTGGTCGGGGATAGGATAGAAGGCGGGGGGGATAAGAGGAAGCATGATAGGAGTATGATATGATATGATATGAAAGCATGATAGGTTCATCTATCCATCCGTTTGTGTGTCCATGGATAACCAACTGGATAGCATTGTTATTTTAGTACGATTTTTAAAATTTTCGTTTTCGTTCTGAATGTTTTCATATTTTATTAGATTTTAGTTTTTTATAATTTTTATTTTTTAAGATTATATAAAAAGACAAAATTGTCCTTATGATAAAATTACATATAATATTTTTAATTTTTAAAATATTTTT